>CM068386.1:52774095-53974095 GCA_034770075.1 Aralia elata
TAGTAGACACTGAGAGAAATGGCAGTTGACCATGAAATCCAAAATGGACTCCATGTAAGAGAACCAAGTATAGACTCTGGTTACTCCACAAAAGGCATAGTGCCTAGAGTGTGAATATGGATCTTTAAGAGAAAGACTGGGGCAATTGGCAAGGTGGATACCTATAAGACCAGACCTGTTTAAAAGGTTTTTCAAGTCAAGGAGTTGACTGTGATAAAAACCTTATTACTGGGTAATGCTCAAGTCCATTTGGATTTTGCTTGTGATTGCAGCTTATTACGAAATCTGGAAAAATGGATATGGAGACGTCCTTCGTCAATGAAGACTTGAGGAAAATGTATGTATGATATAGCCAGAGTAATTTGTTTCAAAGGTTGAAGCAAATCCTCTCAAAGATGGAACATTCATTTTGATGAGACAATCAAAATAGTTTGATTTTATCAAAAACGAGAATGAACCTAGTGTGTACAAAAGGTCAGTGGGAGCACTGTGACATTCCTACTATTATATGTTGATATATTACTGATAAGGAATGACACACCAATGCTACAATTAGTAAAGATAAAATTGTCTAAACATTCCTCCATGAATAACTTGGGAGGAACATCCTATGATGGGGATATAAATCTATATAGATAGATTTAAAAGGATGTTCGGCTTGACCCAATGAACGTATATTCATTCGATGCTAAAGGCGTTTAGCATGGAAAACTCCAGGAAAGGTCTCATGATGATGAGCCATGGAGTGTATCTCTCTAAAATTGTCCCCAATTGAAAGAGAGATCGCATGAGTTACTATCATGTATGCAATGAATATACTAGGCTTGATATTGATCAGTCATATTCTGGAGAAGATCACTGTAAGACAGTGATAAACATCTTTAGGTACTTAATCGGTACTAAAGATGTGATCATAATTCATGGTAGGTCTGAATAAAAACTAGAGGGCTAAACAGACTCAAGTTTTTCAGACTGACCAAGACGATAACAAATCCACTTTAAGGTAAATCGTTACTTTGAAAGGTGGTGCAGTGAATTAGAAAAGTTCCAAACAGCAAAGAGTTGCTGGTTTAGTGACAAAGACAAAGTATATAGCTGTAAATGAAGCTGCAAGTTGATTGTTTGGATGAAAAGTTCATCACGGAACTAGGAATAGTTCTCAAGTCTCATCTTGGATTCAAACATGTGTTGCGGCTCTTTCATTTGATTAGTGGAATCATTGAAAGAGGAGAAGTCACTATAGAGATAGTAGACTCTCAAGAACAACATTGCATATCCATTTACTGAAGCTTAATCCAAACAGCAGGACGATCGTCACTTAGAGAAGAATGGTATTAGATATCATGACGATTGGCTTTAGTGCAAGTGGGAGATTGAAAGTAGTATGCACACAAGCCAATCATATTTGATATGATGTAGCATATACTTTGTAATCTTATTCGGTTATTAAAGGTATTTTGCATTATCTACATGGTGTTGTTATATTAAATGTCATAAACCCATAGTTTTGAGCAATGCTTTTAGAATCATGATGGGGATCATGCTAATGAGATATAAATTCTATATAGCTCACAAACTAAAATCGTTCCTAATCGTTGGATTACTAAAAAAAGGGGATTAGTGAATCGAGATAGATTATTACATACGTTGCTTGCTCTTATAAAGAGGATGATTGATGTCATAATCATTTGTGTGGAGACACTAAAGCAAGTATGTAGGTACTTATTAGAGAATAAGTTCACTGAACGCTTGTCAATAGGAATTCCTCTAGTGATAGTAGTACAAGTGATCCTTGGACTTGAGATCATCATAGTATCTTGTGTATGATGAGTTATACTTTGACATGTCCCTTAAGACCTTTAGAGTATATCAAAGGGTATGATTGGGTATAATAAGTTATACATGGAGATAGGTGAATGATCAACAAAGAATCTACCACTTCTAGTAAAAGAAGAGAATGTCCTATGTGATTCGATAAATGACGACTCAAGAAGTCTTTGGCCAAAGCAGAATGAAATTAGAAAGGAGTTTCTAATTTGCATTATCAGAGTTGTTCATTGGAGAATCGAAATACATATAATTAAATAAAATAAGACTTGACAATAATTCTATGTCTTATATTTAATTGGGACATTGTATGGTAGAAGGATTGAATTGTACGGTAACTATTCACTGAAAGGTTATTTTGTGATTGATGTTGAAATCTATATTATCTGGAAAGTCGTTGATCGCTAAGGGGGCTTACCCTTATTGTAGAATAAATATTATTTATTTAAATAAATTAAATAGTTTAATTTATTTATTTAAATAAGATTAGAATTGTTCTAATTGATTTATTCACAACCGGTTTAATATGGAGAACCTAAAGGGTCACACCACAAAAGAAAAATATTTATTTAAGAAGTAAATGGCATAATCGTAATAATAAGTTAAGTGTATTTAATTTAATCTATGGAGATAGAATAAATTAAATAGCTTAATATTTATTATTTAATATTTTGGAAATATTAAATATAAATTAATAAGAGGAGTCTTATTATTATTATTACTATTATTATTATTTAATTCCTAATAGGGATTGGGAATTAATTAATAGAAGTACTGTCTAATAAATTCCTAATTAGATTAGGAGTTTAATTAATTAAAGGAGTTTAATTAAAATAAAAATCCTAATCCTAAATAGTTTAGGAGGGTTTCCTATATCTATAAATAAGAGGAGTCTTATTATGATTTGGGGTTAGACAGTTAGACAGTTAAACTGTTAGACAAGTTACTCACTCTTCCATAAGAATTGGAGAGAGAGAGAGTACTTGTAATTTTTATAGAGATAGAAACTAGGGTTTGCCAACACCCATCTTCTTGAACAACTATTATTCCTTGGTGGATCACCTCTAGAGGCCAAACACTTGGGTGGCTTACGTTGATCAAAGGAAGGAATTTAATCGGTGAAATTCGAGAAGAACGTGAAGGATTTGGAGGTGAACTCGTACCTGTGAAAGCATGGTTCTACAAGGGTATGATTCTCATACTTTATCTTTTTCGTTTAATTGATAATTGAGCACATGGATGATCATAGTGATGGTTTGTATGAAAAATTTTAAAATCCGTTTTATCGCGCTTCCGCATTATTTATGTAATTTGATTGCATGTTCGCGCTAATACAAACCTAACAGATTTCTTCAAGCTTCTCCTTTCTTTGTTCTTTGGATTAAAAACTAGCTTCAAAGTGTGTGAAGCACTCTAGAGGTGATCCACCAAGAATGATTATATGGAACAATATTTGATTTTTACAAATCTTGGATGGCTAATCCAATAAGTTCTTTTATCCCTAACTCTTAAGAATAACAAGAACAATACATAAAGAACACTTTGAAGATTTGATCAACAACTTGATCTCTAATTTTGGTGTTCTTGAGATGGAGGCTAATAGTTCATAACTTAGTTTGCTTAGTTAGGTTAATTAGGAGAAACCCTAATTTAATTAGTATTCCACCAAGTATAATACTTACATAATATGTAAGTATCAATATTCTCCTAACCCACATGTTTTGCATTTAAGCACTTAACACATGTTTTGTAATTATTTGACCAAATTCAAATTTGTATTTAATTTAAATGATATTTACATTTCATTTAAATTAATTCTTAATCTAATTAAGAATTAAATGATAATAATAATAATAAGATTTCTCTCATTAATTTATAATTCAATATTTCTCCAAATATATCATTATAAATATTAAGCATTTTAATTTATTCAACTAATAAATTAAATACTCAATTTATTATCATTAAGCTAATTGTTTCAAATATAATATTATTCTTTTTGCGGTGTGACCCTTTAGGTTCAATATTATGCCGGTCGTAGAATAAATAAATTAGAACTATTCTAATATTATTTATAATGAATTAAACTCCTTTACTTCATATATAAATAAATAATATTTATTCTACATCATGAGGGACACCTTACGATAATGTATCATGACTATCCGTATAATATGAAATTAACGTTTAATCACATAGAATCTATTCAGCAGTAGTTACCGTACAATTCAATCCTCCTACCATACAATGTCCCGATTAAATATAAGACATGAATTTACTAACAAGTCTTATTTTATTTAATCATATGCATTTCGATTTAAGAATGCACAACTCCGATTAATGTAAATTAGAAACTCCTTTCTAATTTTCATTCAACCCTGGTCAGGGATTTCTGAGTTGTCATTTATCAAATCGTATAGGACATTCTCTCCCTTTATTAGAAGTGGTAGATCCTTTGTCGATTATTCACCTACCTCCGTGTATACTTTATTATACCCGTACATACCCTATGACATACCCTAAGGTATTAAGGAATATGACAAAGTATAACTTAGCATATACAATGTACTATGATGATCTCAAGTCCAAGGATCACTTGTACAACTATCAGTTAAGGACTTCCCTATTGACAGGTGAATAAAACTCCATTAGGATTTTTTAAGCGAGTCACGTTCAGTGAACTTATTCTCCAATAAGCAGCTACATGCTTGCTTTAGTGTCTCCACACAAATGATTATGAGATCAGTCATCATCTTCTAAAGATCAAGCATAGTATGTACTTAATCTATCCGGATCAGTAATCCCAATATTAGTGATCCAACGATTAGGAACATTTTAGTTTTGAGCTTTCTTGAATTTAGATCTCACTAGCATGATCTCATCATGATTCTAAAAGCATTGCTCAAAAACTATGGGTTCATCACATTTATTAATTCAACCAATTAATATGGATAAAATATGCCTTTTATTCTATTATTAATATTTGAATAAGATTACAAAGTAAATACTTATTACATCAAATATAATTGGCTTGAGGGCATATTACTTTCATCAGGGTCCATCCCAATTTCCCGCTCCGCCTATGTTTCCCGAATACACCCTTGACACGGAGGAGGACGATGAAGATGATGACTTGGCTGATGAGGACGACGACGACGACGATGATAATGATGATGGTGCTGCTTGAGATGTCAGGGAAGTTTCTTTATGTTTCCTGTTGTTGCTTTTATTTTGAACATTGAGGACAATGTAGATTCTAAGTTTGGGGGTATTTTTGCTGTATTTGATGTTTGGTACTTGAGATCTAATTATTTATGCATTTTAGTTGTTTTAGTTAATTTATTTTATTTTATTGGTAATTTAGCTTATAATTAGTTTGCATATTAGTAGGAAAATTATGAAAGAACTTTTTTTTGTCTTTTGAGCAATCTTTTAATTGAATCTGTTGAAGGGTGATGATAGGAATAGATTGAGGATTAGGTAATTCGGGCTAATTTTTTGGATCATGCTAGTTTAGAATTTAACATAAGAGTTGGTTTTATAGTAGTTTGTGATTCTAGACTCTTTGACAATCCTGTTGTTCAAGTTAGTTGACGTTAGAGAGTTTATTTAGTTGAATATGTGTGAAAGACATGATTGAAACTGTAGGAGATTATTGGATCATTAGTCGACATAAACATAGGCATTCATTTAAGTTTGGGGGAAAATTTGAGGAAATAAATTGAAATATTGAAAAATGTTGAATTTCGTTGTATTTGAATTATTTGTATGAAATGGTGGATTGAGATGGACCGTAAGACGCACTCATCCATAACGCAGGCAAGATGTAACGAATGCAATTTTTGTGATTAAATAAAAATATTTATTGAGTTATATGAATATTTTTATTAATTTATTTATTGAGTAAAATAAATAATTTATAAGTTATGATGAAAGATTTTTTGTTAAAAGTTATTTGATTGTGATTGGATGTGTTTATTCTAGTTTAATAATTAACTTAGATGATTAAATGATTTATTTGAATAAAGAATTTATTTAAATAAGATAATTTATTTGGTGTTATTGTTATTGGTTAAATGGAATTATTAATTAAGTTAGTAAGGTTTAATTGAATTTATTTAATAATAAGTTCAATTAAATTAAAAGTATGACAATTAAAACTATATGTTATAATGAGTTATTAAAATAAATAGAAAGAGTTTTTATTTCCATAAAACCAAACAAGGCCTTATGACCTTTGGTTGGAAATAATGAGTTATTTTAATTTTGTTTTGCCAAACAAGCCTTAGAGGCTTTTGAATTGTGTAACTGATGGATTAAATATTAAAATACGTTATTATTCTAGATATCAGTTTTTATTTTTATTTTTGCTTGTCAGTTGTTTTAAAAAAAATCTGAGTATTGAGAGTGCAGAAGAGAACTGTAGAGAGAGTTGAGAACTCTGTGATTTTTGTAAGAGAGAAAAAAAAACTGAGAATCAAGAGGTGTATTGCCTTTGCTTAGCTTGAACAAGGATTAAGAGGTATAATTTCTTTTAGATTTTGTTGGAAGTTTAATTCACTGTATATGGTTTTCACTTCTCTGAATGTAAATTTGTTAGCTCAATGCATGAATTATTTGATTATAATTGATTCTAAGCATGTATTAGAGATTATGTGATGATTATAGATTAATTTGAATGAGTTAATCCATGAAAGCATGTTTTAAAGTGAAGTTTTTGTTTTTATAGAGTCTTATTTCATGTATGGCATATATATATATGAAACTTTATGTTCAATTAGATTATTAATCGGTAAATTGACTTTTGATTGTGTTAATATGATGAAAAACAAAAAGAATACAAGTAGAATGGATTAAAATGGTTGAAAGATGAATTCACAGTGTTTGATTTCACTAAAATGGCTAAAATATGAATATTTGTATAAACAGTGAATTTTTGGGTTTGAATTGGTTGATTATGTGTTTATAATGGTTAAATTAGTTAGAAACATGTTGGGTAATTGTTTTCTAGCATATTTGATGTCTGGGTAAGTTTAAATTATGTATTGGATGGTAGAATTCGAAAATTTTTGGCCAAATTTGGTCTAAGTTTTCACTGGTTCGCGAACTGTAGAAGGTGTCAGTCGCGTCTACCGCCCCGGCGGTAGAAATGAGCTAGAACTATCGCCCCGGCGGCCTTGTCGCCCCGGCGGCACATTTGAGCTATGTTTGTCGCCCCGACGACGGTTTCGTTTAGAATTTCACCGCCCCGGCGGTGGAACAGTCATAAAAAAAAATTAATTAAATTAAATTTTTATTTATCTGTTTTGTGAAATTGCTATGTTGTTATACGTATGTTTAAAACCTATATTAAGGTAATAAATGACCAATGAGTTACCACGAGGGTTGTTAGCAATTATTTGTGGAATATTGAATGTCAATCGTGATGGTTCAATAAAATAGGAGAAGAACAAGACTTAAAATGTATATGAATCTGTAATTAATTATCGTTATCGTTTTGTAATCAAAATGTATAGGGTAATTAAGGGACGTGCATTATTTGAATCTGTAATCTATGCTCGAGGCAAGTTTTCCACCCTTAATCTTATTATTTCGTTTGAAGCAAGTTCCTTATCTCAATTTATTACTTTTATGTTGAGCAAGTTTTCCTTCCTTAAACTTGTTATTTCATTTAAAGCAAGTTAAGTTTTATTGAGCAAAATTATAAACCTTAGCTTATTGTTATTCAAGCAAGGTTGTTATCATGATTAAGAGCTAAAGCTTTATTCCAGTTATTAATTGTTCGATCATTGATCATTATTCAAACTTTGAACAGAATTTCTATTGTACAAACTTTAATGATGAATCAATTGTTTAGTGACTAGCAAACCCTTATTGACTCAGCTAGTCCTTAGTTGATGAGCATTCTAAAGACTTAGAATATTTTAGAATCTTTCCAAACCAAGTTCCTTTTGGTACGGATTCTGATGCTAAACTGAGATGAACAATGTAATGTCTAGGAAATTTTTAAACATTGTATTAATTTATTTTGATATATGAAATTCGTTTTATTTAATTTTACGAATTTAATTGGATCCATGTGGGTATTAGTATTATATAAATATATGATCCAATAATTTCCTTTGCATTAAAGGGGCTCATTAATAGTTTTAATAAATTAATAAGTTAACCCTAAGAATTTAATTGCAAGAAAATTTGGAAGGAATTAATAAATAAATAATTTTATCACTATCGGATTAAAATAATTAAAATACCGAATTATGGTTAAAATAGATATTTTAAATAATTAATTAATTGGTTTAGTTATTTGATTTAGAATTGCAATGTGGTTAATTTAATTGGGTCATCTCTTTTATTAAACCCAAATTTTAATTTAAGCCCAATATTCTTTTTATTCTCTATTGGGCCATTTTCCTATTTAATTCAACCGGCCCAACCCTATTGGGTTGAGCCCAATTTCCCTTCCAGCCAAATAGAACCCGTTTCATTTCTTTTGTTAACTGGCAAGACCAATTAGGGAGGGGTTTCAATCAGAGAAATCGAATTAGGAAGAGATAACCGAGCGAAAGAGAAGGGGGAAAACACAAACCCTCAATCCAGCCCCATCAATCAGTCCTCGCCTCTCAATCGAATGGGACGGATGAAGGAGGGCTGGCGCCGGCAATGGCAGGGGATGAGCTACCGACCGGCGGCTGTCAAGGACCAACCGGAGGACAAAGTGGGACAACCAAGGAACGACCGAGCGGCACCAAACGAACCAAGGGTTCCAGAAAATCCGGTGACGCGACCGGTGGGGGCACACGGCTCAAGGGCTGCCGGCGACGTCACAATCGGCTCGATGGGAATGACCGGCCGACCCCTCTCTCCTACCGTCGGTCCTTAGCCGACCAATTTAGGTAATACCCAGTTCATTGGGTAATCGATTTTCTATAAATTGGGCACCCAAACCCTAAATTAGGCTGCTAGGATTTTTGCAATTCGAATTAGAGGGAAAATAATCACACACACAGAGAGAGAGAAGGGAAGTCAGTCGCCGGCGTGAATTGGGAGAAGAAGGAAGGTGGCAATTCGAACGACAGGAAGGTATACGAGCTATGATGAATTAGTTAGTCCATTTCATTTTTTTTTCTTCTTCTTTCTTCTGTGGATTGGACTGTGCTGCTCCCCTGTTTTCGGATAGTATTAAATGGTTGGGATTTAAACATCTTGTATTGTATTGTATTGATTCATAGTTGGGACTCTATACATTGAAAAATCCTAAGGGATTTTGGCAGTTAATTTGTACTGTGCTAGGCTTGTATTGTATGGATATTTGGGATTTATTTGCAGGCATTGTTTTCGTTTGGTGTTGATCCTGTAGTCAGTACATATTGCTTATAGGAATCAAACCATAGTCTAGGTTGGTATTAGTTTATATTATACATTGTTTTGGAACTGTATTGTATGGCTTGATTGGGAAAACGTGGTATTGTGTTGTTTTGGTAATATGAATTTACACTGGAATTAGGACAGTTTCGTGCTGTACAACGCATATCACATGTTTGTGGCAATGCTCAACCGAACTGTCCTCATTGCTAGGTATCAATTGTTTGACCAGCAATATGAATTGTAAATCGAACTTTGGTTTCTTTTGGGTGTGATAAGTAGTGTTTGGGATTTGTTGTGTTGGGTGGTAATTTTGTTAGCTTGAAATAAAAGTTGCAGGGTTTGATGTACTACTTGTGCTATCATTGGTTCAAATTTGGTTATTAATTTGGAGCTAATATTATACTTGTGAATTGATTAGTTATTATAACTAAAAAAAAAAAATCAATCAAATAATTATTTA
Organism: Aralia elata; assembly: GCA_034770075.1. NCBI lineage: Eukaryota > Viridiplantae > Streptophyta > Magnoliopsida > Apiales > Araliaceae > Aralia > Aralia elata. The sequence continues at coordinate 52,783,751 of CM068386.1, forward strand.
TTATTTATCAATAAATAATAAATAAAGATAATAAGTATTTAACTATTATTTGATTAATATTAAATAATAATTAAGTACAAATAAATTAGTAAGTAATTATTTATTATTTATCAATAAATAATAAATAAAGATAATAAATATTTAATTATTGTTTAATTAATATTAGATAATAATTAAGTATAATTAAATATTAACAAAGTAATTATTTATTTTTATCAATAAATAATAAATAAAGATAATAAATATTTAATTATTATTTGATTAGTATTAAATAATAATTACATATGAATAAAGTAGCAAAATAACTATTTAATATTTGATTATTTTAACTAATAATTTAGTATGAATAAAAGTAATAAAATAGCCTTACAAAATTTAATTCCGGAATATGCTAATATATTTTCCATATAAAATAAATTATTTATCTATTTTAAACAATGATTTAGAATTGTGAATTAATTATTTATTATTGATTAACTTTAAATAATGAATAAATCTAATTGGTTATTATTATTAAATAATAACTAAAGATAAGTTCATTAATAATTCTTTGATTAACTTTAAATGATGAATAAACCTAATTAGTTATTATTTATTATTAGATAATAACTAAAGGTAACTTTTACTCACTAATTAATTATTTACTATTTGGTTAGCTTTAAATAATAACTAAACCTAATTAATTATTGTTTTAAATAATAATTAAAGGCGATTAAAGTTGATGATTCGATTATTATTTAATAATAAGTAAATATAATTGGTTATTAATTACTATTATTAGTAACTAAAGATAATTAATTACTATTTAACAAATATTAAATAGTAATTAAATAAAGATAAAGTTAATATAATAAGGAGATGTTAAATAACACAACAGTTATAATTAATTGTGTAAGGGTTAATAAATGAATATTACTTAAGAAAAAGTAATGTTAATTAATTAAACAATTATAATTAATTGTTTAAGGGTTCAATAAGTGTTTATTACTTAAGGGATTCATGGTTGATTTATTTAAACCATCAACCTAAAAATCAATTAAGTGTCTTATAGGATTTACTATAGTTTATTTACTGTATGTTATGTGAACTGCTTAATTGTTAAATAAATAGCATAAGTAAGCGTATCGACGTACCACTACTACGCAGTACTAATTGATAGACCGACATTATCTATGTTAGGTTCTTCAAGGCCAAATAGTTAAAGCTAGAATTATTTGTAGCTGAGCAGACAGGCAAGTTCCTAACCCTAAACTTCTTACATTATTGCAAGTTCCCTAACTCAATCTCGAGTTATTATTTTCGAAGCATGTTAGTGAATAATTATTGTCGATTATTCACATCTATACTAATTATTGAGATTTGCACCTTGTGCAATTGAATTCCTATCCTATTATGATTGAACTGTAAATTTAATTAAAGTTCTTTCAAGCATGAATTGTTTATGAGATAGATCTATGCTATTTGTATCAGCTAGATCCAGCATGTCTAAGTTGGTTAAGACAATGGTATCTTAAAAGCTGTTCTTATTAAATTGCTATGGTAAGAACTCTTGGCTGAGAAAAGGATAAACTTGTTTAAAGCATGATATCAATGCTGGTTATTAAGTGTTTATGCATAAATCACGGGGTATGAGAGGCTGATCCCCTCGATTACCAAAACTTTTTAAGAGGTCCAGCTCACATGCTGAGAACCTTGGTAAACGTCCTTGGTTATTTCAAACCCCTCAGTAATTGACATTCAAGTATTCGAATATTCAACTGTTGACTATTAATTCCTGTTTCTTCACAATTCTATACTGTTGTTGAACATTGTAAGCAAAATTCCCTTCTATTCATGATATATCTTCCTTGTGTATAACTTGCTAAGCAAACTAGTTGCTTACCCTTGCTATATCATGATCTTTATTTCAGCTAAGGCAGAATCGTCTAAAGGAGACAAAGGAAAAGGGAAGGTGCAAGAATAGTTGCCTGATAGGGCTTATGTACCAGTTTATCTTGAATGTTGTGAACCTTTTATTGTGTTAAGGGTACGTTTTATGTTAAGGTTAAAGAACCTTGGGACCAAGATTGTAAGACTTTATTATTATTTCAATAAACAATGTATGTTTATTATTCCGCATTTAGTAAGAAAGTATATTTGTTGTTGGGTATCGTGAGCACCGAATTCGAGGTTAGGAAACCCGAATTTGGGGGCGTCACAGGTTGGTATCAGAGCTATAGGTTATAAACGTTAGGAATGAGAAACCTAGGTCATAACCTCGGTAGAAAACTCATATAGAGTATGTAGGTGATGGGTTGGGGAGATTCATCGAGTTTTAGTTGTATCGAATAAAATATCATTTCATTTTATCAATGAATATATTTTATTGAGGTACTGACATGGATTCATTGTGTGATGTTTGTAGGATGTCGGACGAGCGTCAAGATAGCCTTTCAGTTAGCCAGGAGCCCATAGAGCCTGAGGTGATAGGAAACTTGCTAGCAAGGAACGTCGAGCTAGAGGTAAAGGCTGAACAATTAGAGGCGCAGAACCACATCCACCAGATTTCTGAACAGCATTACAAGGGCGCTGCTTATCAGGCCCAGGCTGAGTTAGCCGAGCTGCGAGGGAGGCTGCTGCTGAGAGAGCTACAGTTAGGACAGTTGAGAGATGAGGTGAAGGCTAAGGATGCGAAGATAGTTGATTTGGAGCGAGCCTTAGACATCGCCTAGATGCAGTTCGACGCCAGATGAATGGATCTGCCCTCCAGTAGCGAGAGCAAACGTTAAATTGTATTCACCTTGTGTCCCTTAGGGGATAGTAGAAGTGGGTGGTTATGCCTTGAGCAGTGTTATTGGTACTACCATTTGAATTACTAGAGTTTGTATTAACCTCAGCAGGTGCGAGGTAGTTCGTATGTAGGATGTACTTCCCAAATTATATAGGTAGGAAAGAATGGTTTAAGTGAATCCCACCTTTTGTTATATTAAATGGGATGGTAGCAATTATGACAATATGCCTGTGATAAACGTGTAAGACGCTAAAGTCGGTATATGAATATAGATGCATTACTATGGTATGTGCTTGAGAATTTTACTTGATATACCATTTATGCAATGATTATGTTAATTCAGTAAAATTGAATCGGTATCTTAGTAACTTAAATCACTAATCGGGAAAGCAGAATTTCCGAGGTGGGGTAATCTAAAACTCTCACACAAGAGTCATGTGATTATTGTATTACATGCTGAACACTTATGTTTTAAGGAAACCCGAGTAATGTGTTAGGACTTTGTTTAATCAGATAATGCCGCCCAGACGAATCCTACGAAACCAAGGGATCGAAGAATCAGTTAACAATGTAGAGGGAACTCCACCAAACCCAATGCAAGACTTTGTGAACATGATGGCAGAAGCCTTGCGGAATCAAACCGCTACTACAGGAAACCAGGCAGGCAACCACTTAGCCAATTTTAAAGACTTCAAGGCAGTAGGGCCTCCGGAGTTTAGAGGAACAGCGAACCCGATAGAGGCCCAGTCATGGATAAAGGATATTGAAAAGGCCTTTGTCATTGCTAGAGTCGTTGAGGAGCAGAAGACAGTTTTTGCTACCTACCTAATGTAAGGTGAGGCTAACTTTTGGTGGGAAGCCAATCAGAACAAAGCTGGAACTGGAGTCATGCCGTGGGAAGCTTTCAAGACGTTGTTTTTCGAGAATTACTTTTCTGGGAGTACGCAGGCAAAAATGGAGATCAAGTTTCTAGAATTGAAGCAAGAAAATTTGTCAGTGTCAGAGTACGCTGCAAAATTCAATGAATTGGCTAGATTCGCCCCACATCAGGTGGGTACTGAGGTGAGGAAGGCCAGGAGATTCGAGAATGGATTAAAGCCGTGGATCTACAACAAGGTAGCAATTTTGCAAATTACATCGTTCTCAACCTTGTTGGAGAAAGCTCTCATTGCTGAAGGTGGGAGTGAAGCGGTTTCAAAATATAATCGGGAAAGGAACAAGAAGAAGGTAGAAGGAGGAAATGTGAATGTTAGCAGTGGTGGCAGCAACAACAAGAAGCGTCAATGGAGCAGTGGGGGTAGCAATTCTGAAATCCAGCAAGGGAGCATACAACAGAAAAGGCAGGTATGTGGGAATTGCGGAAAGGGTCACTCGGAAGAGTGTATAAAGGGAAAAATGGTCTGTTATACCTGTGGACAAGAAGGGCATATCTCGCCCAATTGTCCTAAGGCGAAGAAAGGGGGCTGTTTCAATTGTGGAGAGATAGGACATCGGAGCAAGGAATGTCCCCGAAAGAGAAACATGGATGGCGGAAACGGCAATAGGGGCAACAACGCGAGGGCAACCAGTGGAGGACCAACCCAGCCAAATAAGCCAACAACGAGGACCTTCAACATGACAGTACAAGATGTTGTGGCATCCAGAGAGGTGGTGTCAGGTATTATTCCAATCAACAACATAGATGCCTATGTGCTATTTGATTCGGGAGCTTCATGCTCTTTTGTTTCTGATGAATTTACTCAAAGACTTAATTTGCCTATTGAACTGTTAGAACACCCGATGAATGTAGAAGTAGAAAACAAAGAGATTATACCCGTAAACTACATTTATAAGAATTGTTGTGCTAATTTGAGAGGGTTTAAGCTTAACGTGGACTTGTTGCCGATTCGTCTTGGAGAATTCGATGTAATCCTTGGGATGGACTGGTTAATAAGCCACGGGGCGGTCATTGACTGTAAGAAAAAGTGCGTACACCTGCAGACTCCGGGTAAGTCGAAGGTGGTGTACTATGGTAGTAAATCGCCGAGACAATCTTGTTGTCTGGCGATGATGCAAGCGAAGAGACTGCTTAAGAAGGGTTGTATAGGTTATTTGGCTCACGTGGTAGATACTCGACGAGTCAAGGGTGAACTGAGTCAGATACCCGTTGTAAGGGAATTCGCTGATGTCTTCCCAGATGAACTTCCGGGACTGCCGCCGGATAGAGAGATAGAATTTGTAATCGACTTGGTACCCAGGATGACACCGATATCTAAGGCGCCATACCGAATGGCACCAGTAGAGATGAAAGAGCTGATGGTTCAATTGCAGGAACTGTTAGATAAGGGTTATATCAGACCTAGCGTGTCACCATGGGGAGCGCCAGTTCTGTTCGTAAAGAAGAAGGATGGCTCGATGAGGCTTTGTATCGACTACCGTGAGTTGAACAAAGTTACAATTAAGAATAGGTATCCGCTGCCCAGGATAGACGATCTGTTTGATCAACTCAAGGGAGCAAAATACTTCTCGAAGATTGATTTAAGGACGGGCTATCATCAACTAAGGGTGAGGCAGGAAGATATCCCGAAGACGGCATTCAGAACTCGTTATGGACATTTCGAGTTTCTGGTTATGTCATTTGGACTGACAAATGCACCAGCGGCATTCATGGATATGATGAACTGAGTGTTCAAGCAGTATTTGGACAAGTTCGTGGTAGTATTCATCGATGACATCTTGGTGTATTCAGTAACGGAGGAAGAACATGTTGAACATCTAAGGATTGCCTTGGAGGCATTAAGAAGGGAGAAACTGTACGCGAAATTTTCAAAGTGTGAGTTTTGGTTGCAGAGGGTGCAGTTTCTAGGACACGTCATTGACAGTAATGGTGTTTCGGTAGACCCAGCAAAGGTGGAAGCCATTATCAACTGGGAGCAGCCGAAGACACCAACGGAGATCAGGAGTTTCCTAGGATTAGCGGGTTACTATCGGAGATTCATCCAGGATTTTTCAAAGATAGCATCACCATTGACCAATCTGACCAGAAAGACGGTAAAGTTCGTTTGGACAGAGAAGTGCGAGGAGAGTTTCTTGGAGCTGAAGAAGAGACTTAGCCAAGCACCAGTGTTGGCATTACCGGACGACACTGGGGGTTTTGTAGTATACAGTGATGCATCACACAAGGGCCTTGGTTGTGTACTAATGCAGCACGGCAGGGTCATTGCGTACGCTTCACGCCAGCTGAAGGACTATGAGAAGGGATACCCAACTCATGATCTGGAGTTAGCAGCAGTAGTGTTCGCCTTGAAGATTTGGAGGCACTACTTATATGGAGAGAGGTGCGAGATATATACAGATCACAAAAGTCTGAAATATATCTTCACTTAGAAGGAGCTGAATATGAGGCAGCGCCGATGGTTAGAATTGATCAAGGATTACAATTGTGAGATTCTGTACCATCTGGGCAAAGTAAATGTAGTAGCGGATGCCCTAACTAGGAAAGGCAGAGAGAAATTGATGAGGCTTACAACTCAAGCAGAGCTGATAAAGGACTTTGGACGCCTGGAACTGGAGGTTAAGTATCCGATGGAGACGGACAAAAAATTGTTCACCGTGACAGTGGGTCCGACTCTACTGGATAAGATAAAGGAGGCTCAAGAATTTGATGAAGAATGCATTGACATTAAGAAGCAACTGTCGGAAGGAAAAACGTTGAAGTTCAAGGTTGACAGCACAGGTCTGCTGAGGTTCGAGGGAAGGATCTGGATACCCTATGTACCAGACTTAAGGGAAGAAATATTGCAAGAGGCCCATAATACGAGATTTTCGGTACATCCGGGTAGCACCAAGATGTATCAAGATCTTCGTCACCATTATTGGTGGCCGCATTTGAAAGGGAAAGTTGCAGAATTCGTCAGCCGGTGTTTAACTTGTCAGAGGGTCAAGGCAGAGCACCAACGGCCGAGCGGATTGTTGCAACCCTTAGAGATTACCGAGTGGAAGTGGGAGCACATCACTATGGATTTTGTGGTAGGACTCCCGACAACACAAAAGGGTCTAGACGCCATCTGGGTGATCGTAGATCGGTTGACCAAGTCTGCCCATTTTCTACCGATCAAGATCAGGTACAAATTGGAGCAGTTGGCGAAACTCTACGTAAAGGAGATAGTATCGCGACATGGGGTGCCGGTTTCTATTGTGTCTGACAGAGATCCGCGTTTCACGTCAAATTTTTGGAGAAGCCTACAGGAGAGACTGGGAACATAGTTGAGAATGAGTACGGCGTATCATCCTCAGACCGATGGTCAGAGCGAGCAAACTATTCAGACCTTAGAGGACATGCTCCGGGCAGTTGTGATGGACTTAGGTGGCAGCTGGGACGATCATTTGCCCTTGGTAGAGTTCGCTTACAACAATAGTTACCACGCTAGCATTGGTATGCCACCGTACGAAGCATTATATGGAAGGAAGTGTCGAACGCCGTTGTGTTGGGATGAAGTTGGTGAACGGAGATTGTTGGGACCAGAATTGGTACAACAAACCGTGGAAATCATTAAAGTAATAAGACAGCGGTTAGTAGCAGCCCAGGATCGTCAGAAGAAGTATGCCGACCTACATCGTCAAAAACGAGACTTTGAAGTTGGTAGTTATGTGTTCGTGAAGGTATCTCCCTGGAAAGGGAAGATCCGTTTTGGGAAGAAGGGTAAGCTAAGCCCTAGATTCATAGGACCTTTTGAAATATTAAGGAGAATAGACAAAGTGGCGTACGAGGTAGCATTACCCCCTGAGCTTGAGCACATTCACAACGTGTTTCATGTATCAGTGTTACGTCCATATAAGCCAGATTACAAGCATGTCATTTCCTATGAGCCAATTCAAGTCGAGAAGGACTTATCGTACGAGGAGATTCCTGTCCAAATACTTGATAGGAAGGAGCAAACGCTGAGGAATAAAACCATTCATTCTGTTAAAGTTCTCTGGAGGAATCACGCGGTGGAAGAAGCCACATGGGAACTCGAAGAGAAGATGAGAGCGAATTACCCCCATTTATTTGAGTAACCTTAGATTGAAATTCCGAGGACGGAATTTTTATAAGGGGGAGAGGATGTAATGTCCAGGAAATTTTTAAACATTGTATCAATTTATTTTGATATATGAAATTCGTTTTATTTAATTTTACGAATTTAATTGGATCCATGTGGGTATTAGTATTATATAAATATATGATCCAATAATTTCCTTTGCATTAAAGGGGCTCATTAATAGTTTTAATAAATTAATAAGTTAACCCTAAGAATTTAATTGCAAGAAAATTTGGAAGGAATTAATAAATAAATAATTTTATCACTATCGGATTAAAATAATTCAAATACCGAATTATGGTTAAAATAGATATTTTAAATAAATAATTAATTGGTTTAGTTATTTGATTTAGAATTGCAATGTGGTTAATTTAATTGGGTCATCTCTTTTATTAAACCCAAATTTTAATTTAAGCCCAATATTCTTTTTATTCTCTATTGGGCCATTTTCCTATTTAATTCAACCGGCCAAACCCTATTGGGTTGAGCCCAATTTCCCTTTCAGCCAAATAGAACCCGTTTCATTTCTTTTGTTAACCGGCAAGACCAATTGGGGAGGGGTTTCAATCCGAGAAATCAAATTAGGAAGATATAACCGAGCGAAAGAGAAGGGGGAAAACCCAAACCCTCAATCCAGCCCCATCAATCAGTCCTAGCCTCTCAATCGAATGGGACGGATGAAGGAGGGCTGGCGCCGGCAATGGCAGGGGATGAGCTACCGACCGGCGGCTGTCAAGGACCAACCGGAGGACAAAGCGGGACAGCCAAGGAACGACCGAGCGGCACCAAACGAACCAAGGGTTCCAGAAAATCCGGTGACGCGACCGGTGGGGGCACACGGCTCAAGGGCTGCCGGCGACGTCACAATCGGCTCGATGGGAATGACCGACCGACCCCTCTCTCCTACCGTCGGTCCTTAGTCGACCAATTTAGGTAATACCCAGTTCATTGGGTAATCGATTTTCTATAAATTGGGCACCCAAACCCTAAATTAGGCTGCTAGGATTTTTGCAATTCGAATTAGAGGGAAAATAATCACACACAGAGAGAGAGAGAGAGAAGGGAAGTCAGTCGCCGACGTGAATTGGGAGAAGAAGGAAGGTGGCAATTCGAACGACAGGAAGGAATACGAGCTGTGATGAATTAGTTAGTCCATTTCATTTTTTTTTCTTCTTCTTTCTTCTGTGGATTGGACTGTGCTGCTCCCCTGTTTTGGGATAGTATTAAATGGTTGGGATTTAAACATCTTGTATTGTATTGTATTGATTCATAGTTGGGACTCTATACATTGAAAAATCCTAAGGGATTTTGGCAGTTAATTTGTACTGTGCTAGGCTTGTATTGTATGGATATTTGGGATTTATTTGCAGGCATTGTTTTCGTTTGGTGTTGATCCTGTAGTCAGTACATATTGCTTATAGGAATCAAACCATAGTCTAGGTTGGTATTAGTTTATATTATACATTGTTTTGGAACTGTATTGTATGGCTTGATTGGGAAAACGTGGTATTGTGTTGTTTTGGTAATATGAATTTACACTGCAATTAGGACAGTTTCGTGCTGTACAACGAATATCACATGTTTGTGGCAATGCTCAACCGAACTGTCCTCATTGTTAGGTATCAATTGTTTGACCAGCAATATGAATTGTAAATCGAACTTTGGTTTCTTTTGGGTGTGATAACTAGTGTTTGGGATTTGTTGTGTTGGGTGGTAATTTTGTTAGCTTGAAATAAAAGTTGCAGGGTTTGATGTACTACTTGTGCTATCATTGGCTCAAATTTGGTTATTAATTTGGAGCTAATATTATACTTGTGAATTGATTAGTTATTATAACTAAAAAAAAAAAAAATCAATCAAATAATTATTTATTATTTATCAATAAATAATAAATAAAGATAATAAGTATTTAACTATTATTTGATTAATATTAAATAATAATTAAGTACAAATAAATTAGTAAGTAATTATTTATTATTTATCAATAAATAATAAAAAAATATAATACATATTTAATTATTGTTTAATTACTATTAGATAATAATTAAGTATAATTAAATATTAACAAAGTAATTATTTATTTTTATCAATAAATAAGAAATAAAGATAATAAATATTTAATTATTATTTGATTAGTATTAAATAATAATTACATATGAATAAAGTAGCAAAATAACTATTTAATATTTGATTATTTTAACTAATAATTTAGTATGAATAAAAGTAATAAAATAGACTTACAAAATTTAATTCCGGAATATGCTAATATATTTTCCATATAAAATAAATTGTTTATCTATTTTAAACAATGATGTAGAATTGTGAATTAATTATTTATTATTTATTAACTTTAAATAATGAATAAATCTAATTGGTTATTATTATTAAATAATAACTAAAGATAAGTTCATTAATAATTCTTTGATTAACTTTAAATGATGAATAAACCTAATTAGTTATTATTTATTATTAGATAATAACTAAAGGTAACTCTTACTCACTAATTAATTATTTACTATTTGGTTAGCTTTAAATAATAACTAAACCTAATTAATTATTGTTTTAAATAATAATTAAAGGCGATTAAAGTTGATGATTCGATTATTATTTAATAATAAGTAAATATAATTGGTTATTAATTACTATTATTAGTAACTAAAGATAATTAATTACTATTTAACAAATATTAAATAGTAATTAAATAAAGATAAAGTTAATATAATAAGGAGATGTTAAATAACACAACAGTTATAATTAATTGTGTAAGGGTTAATAAATGAATATTACTTAAGCAAAAGTAATGTTAATTAATTAAACAATTATAATTAATTGTTTAAGGGTTCAATCAGTGTTTATTACTTAAGGGATTTATGGTTGATTTATTTAAACCATCAACCTAAAAATCAATTAAGTGTCTTATAGGATTTACTATAGTTTATTTACTGTATGTTATGTGAACTGCTTAATTGTTAAATAAATAGCATAAGTAAGCGTATCGACGTACCACTACGCAGTACTAATTGATAGACCGACATTATCTATGTTAGGTTCTTCAAGGCCAAATAGTTAAAGCTAGAATTATTTGTAGCTGAGCAGACAGGCAAGTTCCTAACCCTAAACTTCTTACATTATTGCAAGTTCCCTAACTCAATCTCGAGTTATTATTTTCGAAGCATGTTAGTGAATAATTATTGTCGATTATTCACATCTATACTAATTATTGAGATTTGCACCTTGTGCAATTGAATTCCTATCCTATTATGATTGAACTGTAAATTTAATTAAAGTTCTTTCAAGCATGAATTGTTTATGAGATAGATCTATGCTATTTGTATCAGCTAGATCCAGCATGTCTAAGTTGGTTAAGACAATGGTATCTTAAAAGCTGTTCTTATTAAATTGCTATGGTAAGAACTCTTGGTTGAGAAAAGGATAAACTTGTTTAAGGCATGATATCAATGCTGGTTATTAAGTGTTTATGCATAAATCACGGGGTATGAGAGGCTGATCCCCTCGATTACCAAAACTTTTTAAGAGGCCCAGCTCACATGCTGAGAACCTTGGTAAACGTCCTTGGTTATTTCAAACCCCTCAGTAATTGACATTCAAGTATTCGAATATTCAACTGTTGACTATTAATTCCTGTTTCTTCACAATTCTATACTGTTGTTGAACATTGTAAGAAAAATTCCCTTATATTCATGATATATCTTCCTTGTGTATAACTTGCTAAGCAAACTAGTTGTTTACCCTTGCTATATCATGATCTTTATTTCAGCTAAGACAGAATCGTCTAAAGGAGACAAAGGAAAAGGGAAGGTGCAAGAATAGTTGCCTGATAGGGCTTATGTACCAGTTTATCTTGAATGTTGTGAACCTTTTATTGTGTTAAGGGTACGTTTTATGTTAAGGTTAAAGAACCTTGGGACCAAGATTGTAAGACTTTATTATTATTTCAATAAACAATGTATGTTTATTATTCCGCATTTAGTTAGAAAGTATATTTGTTGTTGGGTATCGTGAGCACCAAATTCGAGGTTAGGAAACCCGGATTTGGGGGCGTCACAAACAACCCTAATATAGGGGATTAATTACGCGACATCGTTAAAATGTTTGTGCACAATACATTGTACAAAGGGTTGATCCCCCTGAGTACGAGACGGATGGTCCATAGTCTATAAGACTGTTAAAGGTTGCGGTAGAAATACTTGATAACCTAGGACATAGTTCGAGGTCTTGTGACCCTCAGATACACTTTTAATTCTGAATCTATATTCAGTTCTTGAGCTAAGCTTTCTATTGAGATTTCAAACCTTGATTCCTTATTGATTGTATTCAGAAAACTATTATACCCCAGTTGATAAATATTTCATTTAAAGATTATTGTTATCATACTTGTGAGCAATTGTTTGCTCACTCTTGCATTAAACATTGCAGCTAAGACATAAAAGCAGGACGAGTCGTCCACGAGTAAAGGAAAGAGCAAGATGCTGAAGTAGCTAATGACTTGTTATTTATTCAACGTTTGGTTGTATTGAGACTTATTATAAATTATATTTTATTCCGTATAGATGTAAATAAGGTTAGATAACCTGGGATTTGTTTTATTTTGAAGATTGGTGATGTAACCTCATTTGAGGGAAGATAATTCTTTAAGTTTATTTTAATTATATTATCTTTATCATGGGTAGTTAGCTGTGAATGTATGGTATAGTGAACACCAAATCTGTAGAGTTGAAGTACTCGGATTTGGGGGTGTCATAGGTTGGTATCAAAGCCCATAAGTTATGAACCTTTAGGTGGGGAAAACCTTAGGGTAGTAGCCTTTTAGGACATAGAGAATATAGAGGTGATAAACTCTTATCGAGTTCTAAGGAATGAATTATGGAAATTTATAAAAGATAATAATATGATTATGTGTTATGTGCTTATTTGATAACAAACTTATGTGCTCGCACGTATTATCGAGTAGTAATTAAAACTTAAAATTTTGTTGTCAGGATGACTGATAGAGGAGAGCCTTGCCAGGCTAGGGAAGAGGAGCCCCGGGATATTAATGTAGTTCGGGAGCAGCTGGTGCAGAGGGAGCCATCCCCATTGATCACAGTTGCAGGTCCGGAGTACGAGCCTGAGACTGATCCTGAGGAGGATCCGGAGGAGGAGGAGGAGGAAGACCCTGAGGGGATATCACTATCTTCCTTAGGTGTTCAGATGTACGAGCAGGTGTATGATCGCAACATAGAGTTGCAAGATAGAGTGGAGGAGTTAGAGGGGCAGCTGGCTGAGCGACAGACTGCTTTGGAGCAGAAGAACAATGAGATTAAGGAGCTCGATATACGTCTTGGGGACGTGGAGTGGAAGTTGGTTCATGTTGAGAGTGAAAAGGAGGAGTTAGGAGAACAGGTTGTGGAACGTCAAGCCGCTCTAGAGCAGAAGGATGCTGAGATACAAGACCTTTCATCACATCTTGCAGAGGTTGAACAGAGGCTAGCACAGTCTGAGTATCGACGAGGACAGTTGTTAGCCAGGAATGAAATTGTACGAGAGGAGTTGAAAGAGGAGTCAGTTAAGCGGGCAAGAGCTGAAACTGCTTGGTTGAGGGAGGCTAACCGCGCAGATCGTGTTGAATGTGAGGTGCGGTCAAAGAAGGCCAAGATTTATGAGATGGAGTATATTTTTCACACCATAGTTGATAGAGCTCTAGATCGAGTTCATCGTCATCCAGATATGGTGGATCGAAGGATGATGACTCGTATTATGGAGCAGGAACGCATGGAAGCTGTGCGCCATGGGATGACATCGTAGATTATGATTAGTTATGCTAGTATGAAAATTATGAAGTTAATAAGTTGTAAATCCCAGTTTTATATAATGGGATAGAATAATGATGTAATCCTGGAACTTTGTGATGTCAGGATAGACGATTTTATGTAAATAACTACGATGCTATTTCTGTTATGTTTTGAAGCAGTAAATGAATAAAATGCGAAAGTTTATCAGATGTGCTATGTGTTAAGTGTTGTTTATAAATATTTAAGTTAAGGCTTAAATGTTTAAGTAATTGAGTAATAATCTAATATCGTAAATTTTTTAACAGTAATATGCCGCCAAGAAGACAAATTCGTCAACAGACCCCGGAGGGATCCACCAATAACAATGAAGAAGCCAATGCTAATCCAATGCAGCAGCTGGTAAATTTGTTAACGGGAGCCTTTGCGAATCAACCCCAAGCTCAGGCCACGACTTTTAAAGATTTCAAGGCCGTTGGACCCCCAGAATTTCAAGGGTCTATGAATCCGATCGAGGCACAAACCTGGGTCATGGAGATGGAGAAGGTGTTTGATGTCGCTAGGGTAACGAGGACCAGAAGGTGAGAAAGGAAGACATACCAAAGACGGCATTTCGAACTAGATATGGTCACTATGAGTTTTTGGTTGTCATTTGGTTTAACAAACGCACCTGCAGCGTTTATGGACTTAATGAACAGAGTATTCAAACCATTTCTGGATAAGTTCGTAGTGGTGTTCATAGACGACATTTTGGTTTACTCCAAAACTCAAGAAGAACACGTGGAGCATTTAAGGGTGACATTGGAGGCATTAAGGAAAGAGAAATTGTATGCAAAATTTTCGAAGTGCGAATTTTGGTTGGAACGTGTTCAATTCCTTGGGCATGTTATCGATAAAGACGGGATTTCAGTGGATCCAGCGAAAGTAGAAGCTGTGATAAACTGGGATCAGCCGAAGACACCGTCAGAAGTGAGGAGTTTCCTAGGTTTGGCAGGATACTACAGACGCTTTATTTAAGATTTCTCCAGGATCGCCACTCCGTTAACGAATTTAACAAGAAAATCAGTGAAGTTTGTTTGGACGGAGAAGTGCGAAGAGAGTTTCCAAGAACTAAAGAAGAGACTAAGTTCGGCACCTGTGTTGTCTTTGCCAGATGATACAGGAAATTTTGTGGTATATAGCGACGCATCACATAAAGGACTTGGTTGTGTGCTTATGCAGAATGGTAAGGTTATTGCATATGCATCACGCCAACTAAAAGACTACGAGAAAGGGTATCCGACCCATGATTTGGAGTTGGCAGCCGTGGTGTTTGCTTTGAAAATCTGGAGGCACTATCTCTATGGGGAGAAGTGTGAAATATATACAAACCATAAAAGTCTGAAGTATATTTTCACACAGAAGGATTTGAATATGCGGCAGAGAAGATGGATAGAATTGATCAAAGATTATGATTGTGAAATTTTATACCATCTGGGAAAGGCTAATGTGGTTGCCGACGCTTTGAGTAGAAAAGGTCGGGAGAAACTATTTTTGTTAACTGCTCAGGAGAAGCTCGTAGCAGAAATGGCTAAATTGGAGTTAGAGGTGAAGAGTTTGGCAGAGCCTAATGAAAACTTGTTTTAGATGGAAACTCAACCAACTCTGGTGGACAAAGTCAAGGAAGCGCAACTCAAGGATGAGGAGTGTATTAATATACGCAAAAGAGTACTTGAAGGTACAGAGCTTAAATATAAAATCGATACCGAAGGGTTGCTGAGATTTGAAGGCAGAATCTGGGTACCGTCAGTATTGGCAATCAGAGAAGAGATTTTGAACGAAGCTCATAGTTCAAGATTTTCGATACACACGGGGAGTACAAAGATGTACCAGGATCTTCACCAACATTTCTGGTGGCCAAACATGAAACGAGAGGTTGCTGAGTGTGTTGCGAAGTGTCTCACCTGTCAGAAGGTCAAAGCGGAGCATCAACGACCAAGTGGTTTGTTACAGCCCTTGGAGATACCAGAATGGAAGTGGGAGCATATCACAATGGATTTTGTGGTAGGGCTTCCAACTACTCAGAAGGGATATGACGCAATATGGGTCATAGTTGACAGATTAACAAAATCAGCGCATTTCTTGCCGATCAAAATCAGATTCACTCTGGATCAACTGGCTAAGTTATACGTCAAAGAGATTATCTCAAGGCACGGTGTTCCAGTATCAATTGTGTCGGACAGAGATCTACGTTTCACATCAAAATTCTGGAGGAGTCTGCAAGCTTGTTTGGGAACGCAGCTGAGAATGAGTACAACTTACCATCCTCAAACCGATGGCC
The DNA here is from genome assembly GCA_034770075.1 of Aralia elata. Taxonomy (NCBI): domain Eukaryota; kingdom Viridiplantae; phylum Streptophyta; class Magnoliopsida; order Apiales; family Araliaceae; genus Aralia; species Aralia elata. The sequence goes on from CM068386.1 coordinate 52,799,690, forward strand.
AGAGCGAAAGAACAATTCAAACGTTGGAGGATATGCTTCGGGCGTGCGTCATGGATTTTAAAGGCAACTGGGATGATCATTTACCCCTGGTCGAGTTTGCCTATAACAATAGTCATCACGCGAGTATTGGAATGCCGCCATATGAAGCGTTGTATGGAAGGAAGTGCAGAACTTCATTATGTTGGGACGAGGTTGGTGAACGTCGCCTATTGGGACCCGAGCTGGTACAACAAACTGCTGAAATTGTCAAGGTGATAAGAGCCAGATTGTTAGCGCCTCAAGACAGGCAAAAGAAATATGCGGATCAGCATCATCAAAATTGCAAATTTGAAGTCGGGAGCTTTGTGTTCCTCAAAGTATCTCCCCGGAAGGAAAAAATCAGATTTAGTAAAAAGGGTAAACTCAGTCCGCGATTTATTGGACCCTTCGAGGTGCTGAAACGAGTAGGCGAGGTGGCTTATGAGGTAGCTTTACCTCCCGAATTAGACCACATTCACAATGTCTTCCACATATCGGTGCTACGACCGTATAAGCCTGATTATAACCATATAATAGAATATGAACCACTACAGTTTGAGAAAGATTTATCCTATAATGAGATAGCTGTACAAATAGTGGACAGGAAAGAGCAAGTTCTCAGAAATAAAGTGATACCTTCTGTAAAGGTAATTTGGAGGAACCACAGTGCTGAAGAAGCTACGTGGGAACTCGAAGAGAAAATGATGCAAAATTATCCTGAATTATTTGTTTAATCTTTATTTGTATCGCGATTCTGGGGACAGAATCTTTGTAAGGAGGGAAGAATGTAACGGACGAATTAATTGCGTTGTGATTCTGGGACAGAATCCTTTTAAGGAGGGAAGGATGTAACGAATGCAATTTTTGTGATTAAATAAAAATATTTATTGAGTTATATGAATATTTTTATTAATTTATTTATTGAGTAAAATAAATAATTTATAAGTTATGATGAAAGAATTTTTGTTAAAAGTTATTTGATTGTGATTGGATGTGTTTATTCTAGTTTAATAATTAAATTAGATGATTAAATGATTTATTTGAATAAGATAATTTATTTGGTGTTATTGTTATTGGTTAAATGAAATTATTAATTAAGTTAGTAAGCTTTAATTGAATTTATTCAATAATAAGTTCAATTAAATTAAAAGTGTGACAATTAAAACTATATGTTATAATGAGTTATTAAAATAAATAGAAAGAGTTTTTATTTCCATCAAACCAAATAAGGCCTTATGACCTTTGGTTGGAAAGAATGAGTTATTTTAATTTTGTTTTGCCAAACAAGCCTTAGAGGCTTTTGAATTGTGTAACTGATGGATTAAATATTAAAATACGTTATTATTCTAGATATCAGTTTTTATTTTTATTTTTGCTTGTCAGTTGTTTTAAAAAAAATCTGAGTATTGAGAGTGCAGAAGAGAACTGTAAAGAGAGTTGAGAACTCTGTGATTTTTGTAAGAGAGAAAAAAAACTGAGAATCAAGAGGTGTATTGCCTTTGCTTAGCTTGAACAAGGATTAAGAGGTATAATTTCTTTTAGATTTTGTTGGAAGTTTAATTCACTGTATATGGTTTTCACTTCTCTGAATGTAAATTTGTTAGCTCAATGCATGAATTATTTGATTATAATTGATTCTAAGCATGTATTAGAGATTATGTGATGATTATAGATTAATTTGAATGAGTTAATCCATGAAAGCATGTTTTAAAGTGAAGTTTTTGTTTTTATAGAGTCTTATTTCATGTATGGCATATATATATATATGAAACTTTATGTTCAATTAGATTATTAATCGGTAAATTGACTTTTGATTGTGTTAATATGATGAAAAACAAAAAGAATGCAAGTAGAATGGATTAAAATGGTTGAAAGATGAATTCACAGTGTTTGATTTCATTAAAATGGCTAAAATATGAATATTTGTATAAACAGTGAATTTTTGGGTTTGAATTGGTTGATTATGTGTTTATAATGGTTAAATTAGTTAGAAACATGTTGGGTAATTGTTTTCTAGCATATTTGATGTCTGGCTAAGTTTAAATTATGTATTGGATGGTAGAATTCAGAAAATTTTGGCCAAATTTGGTCTAAGTTTTCACTGGTTCGCGAACTGTAGAAGGTGTCAGTCGCGTCTACTGCCCCGGCGATAGAAATGAGCTAGAACTATCGCTCCGGCGGCCTTGTCGCCCCGACGGCACATTTGAGCTATGTTTGTCGCCCCGGCGATAGACTCGCCCCGGCGACGGTTTCGTTTAGAATTTCACCGCCCCAGCGGTGGAACAGTAGTAAAAAAAAATTAATTAAAATAAATTTTTATTTATCTATTTTGTGAAATTGCTATGTTGTTATACGTATGTTTAAAACCTATATTAAGGTAATAAATGACCAATGAGTTACCACGAGGGTTGTTAGCAATTATTTGTGGAATATTGAATGTCAATCGTGATGGTTCAATAAAATAGGAGAAGAACGAGACTTAAAATGTATATGAATCTGTAATTAATTATCGTTATCGTTTTGTAATCAAAATGTATAGGGTAATTAAGGGACGTGCATTATTTGAATCTGTAATCTAGGCTCGAGGCAAGTTTTCCACCCTTAAGCTTATTATTTCGTTTGAAGCAAGTTCCTTATCTCAATTTATTACTTTTATGTTGAGCAAGTTTTCCTTCCTTAAACTTGTTATTTCATTTAAAGCAAGTTAAGTTTCATTGAGCAAAATTATAAACCTTAGCTTATTGTTATTCAAGCAAGGTTGTTATCATGATTAAGAGCTAAAGCTTTATTCCAGTTATTAATTGTTCGATCATTGATCATTATTCAAACTTTGAACAGAATTTCTATTGTACAAACTTTAATGATGAATCAATTGTTTAGTGACTAGCAAACCCTTATTAACTCAGCTAGTCCTTAGTTGATGAGCATTCTAAAGACTTAGAATATTTTAGAATCTTTCCAAACCAAGTTCCTTTTGGTACGGATTCTGATGTTAAACTGAGATGAACAACCCTAATATAGGGGATTAATTACGCGACAGCGTTAAAATGTTTGTGCACAATACATTGTACAAAGGGATGATCCCCCTGAGTACGAGACGGATGGTCCATAGTCTATAAGACTGTTAAAGGTTGCGGTAGAAATACTTGATAACCTAGGACATAGTTCGAGGTCTTGTGACCCTCAGATACACTTTTAATTCTGAATCTATATTCAGTTCTTGAGCTAAGCTTTCTATTGAGATTTCAAACCTTGATTCCTTATTGATTGTATTCAGAAAACTATTATACCCCAGTTGATAAATATTTCATTTAAAGATTATTGTTATCATACTTGTGAGCAATTGTTTGCTCACTCTTGCATTAAACATTGCAGCTAAGACAGAAAAGCAGGACGAGCCGTCCACGAGTAAAGGAAAGACCAAGATGCTGAAGTAGCTAATGACTCGTTATTTATTCAACATTTGGTTGTATTGAGACTTATTATAAATTATATTTTATTCCGCATAGATGTAATTGAGGTTAGATAACCTGGGATTTGTTTTATTTTGAAGATTGGTGATGTAACCTTATTTGAGGGAAGATAATTCTTTAAGTTTATTTTAATTATATTATCTTTATCATGGGTAGTTAGCTGTGAATGTATGGTATAGTGAACACCAAATTTGTGGAGTTGAAGTACCCGGATTTGGGGGTGTCATACAAGATGGAATGTAAAACGCACTTGTTTGCAATGAACTGAGATGGACCATAAAAAGCATTCACGGGATAAAAAAAAGTATATCAAATTCTTTCTTAATCCCAACCCCAAATTGATGTGATGTCGTCTTTGCAGAAATATGATGCGATAAATAGGAATGTGGAGTTGATATCAGGTATCTTTTACATGGTATTTGATTATATAATCTTATCTGAGTTTGGTTGATTTGATCAGTTTGGATGATCATATGTTTTGAATCGTGAATTGTTATGAAATCGATGATTATGTTAAGTTTTTAGATTATGCATGCTTCGAATTTAGTTGAGAGTTATTATATGTGAGTCATTGAGGTCATGGTTCAGATTTATCTTAAATTCTTGCTCGTAAGTTAATTGTTATTGCATTTTAGAATAGATTTTAGTTTTTAATTAGGTTTTGCTTAAGGGCAAGCAAAGATTTAAGTTTGGGGGTATTTGATTAGTGGTTTTTATATCATGATTTTAGTACCTTTGACTTGATGAAATTGTCTATTTTTGAGTTTATTATGTTGCTTTTTATTTGTTTTATTATGTTTTTGCAGAAATTAGCTTTTAGAAGAGGATTATGTGATAATGATGCTTTTGTAGTAGGATTTCGGTAATTCCATGCACAATTGAAGTAATAGCAGTTCGAGCATGGTTGGCGTTTGTTCATGTGCGAGTAGACGAGATCGTGAGGGGTTAATGTGTGCATATGTTGGTGCTATGGAGTCAAGATGGGCAAAACTTGGGCAAGAAAAGGAAAAAAATGAAGAAAGGAAGCTTAATTGTCGAACATGCGCAGCAGCGCAAAGGGATAAGAGTTGCAGCGCATGAATGCAAAGGAATGCGCAACAACGCTGTTGGTTTGCAGAAACAAGATCAAAGCATATAATCTAATTGAAACGTTGCGGAAACATGCAATAAAAGCAATTTAAATTTTTCTGCAATCCCATGAATCACTTTATGCAATATTATTAATTAAACAACAACGAAGAAGAAGGAATTATACCTTTGCAGATTCAACCTTTGAACAGCTACAAGTTCACCCCCTTCCTCTTTCGCGTTCTTCTCCAATTTCTCGAATCAAACGTTCGTTACAATAGTGTGCAACGCCCAAGAGGTGATCCACCAAGAGTATATTGATTGGAGAAGAAGAATTTAGGTTCTACTAAACTTTAGGTGGCTAACCCTAGTTATCTCTCCTAACTATTTAGGGTTTTGAGAATACTTGCCAAATTATATTAGTATTAGTCTATCCCACAATAAGACTTCTCCTATTTATAGACTAACCCTTTTCTAAACCTTTTAGAAAATAAGGTTTTATTTAATTCCCAATTTAATTAGGAATAATAATAATAATAATAATAATAATAATAATAATAATAATAATAATAATAATAATAATAATAAGACTCCTCTTATTTATTTATAATCTAGTATTTCTCCAAATACTATATTATTATTATTTAGTCAATTTAATAATAATAATAATAATAATAATAACAATAATAAGATGACTACTCATATTAATTTATAATTTAGTATTTCTCCAAATACTTAATTATAAATATTAAGCTATTTAATTTATTCCACTAATAAATTAAAAACACTTAATTTATTATTATTAAGCAAATCACTTCTAAAAGCATATTTCTCCATTTTATGGTGTGACCTTCTAGATTCAATATTAAGCTAGTAAGTAGAATAAATAAATTAGAACCATTCTAATATTATTTATAATGAATTAAACTAGTTTAATTCAAATATAAATAAATAATATTTATTCTACATCATGAGTGACACCTTATAAATAATGTATCATGACTATCCGGATAATATGAATTCAATGTCTAATCATAAAAGATTATCACAAAGAATACAAATAATCTATTCCGTGAATAGTTACCGTACAATTCAATCCTTCTACCATACAATGTCCCGATTAAACATAAGACATAGAATTACTGACAAGTCTTATTTATTTAACCATATGCATTTCGATTCTAAAATGCACAACTCTGATTAATATAAATTAGAAACTCCTTTCTAATTCCCATTCCACATTGGCCAAGGATTTCTGAGTCGTCACTTATCGAATTACATAGGACATTCTCTCCCTTTACTGAAAGTGGTAGATCCTTTGTTGATCATTCACCTACCTCCATGTACACTTTATTATACCCGAACATACCCTATGACATACTTTAAAGTATTAAGAAATATGACAAAATATAATTCAAAATACACAAGGTACTATGATGATCTCAAGTCCAAGGATCACTTATACAACTATCACTATAGGAACTCCCATTGTCAGATAAGTAAAACTCCATGAGGGCTCCTTTAAGGGAATCACGTTCAGTGAACTTATTCTCCAATAAGTATCTACATACTTGCTTTAGTGTCTCTACACAAATGATCATGAGATCAATCATCCTCTTCAACAGAGCAAGCTTAATATGTACCAATCTATCTGAAATCAATAACCCCACATTAGTGATCCAACGATTGGAAACATTTTAGTTTTGAGTTACCTTGAATTTAGATCTCATTAGTATGATCATCATCATGATTCTAAAAGCATTGCTCAAAAACTATGGATTTATCACATTTATTTAATTCAACTAATTAAACATAGATAAAGTATGTTTTTTAATTAAATTAATTCTTTTATTAATAAATGAACAATATTATAAAGTAAATACCCATCACATCAAATGTGATTGGCTAGAGGGCATACTACTTTCAAGCGCAAGTAGAGGAAGCGTAGCAGCGCTTGTCGTGGGAAAATACCGGTCGCGTGGTTCACACGCGCGGAAGGCAGGAACTGGCAGCTGACTTATTTTTGTTGAAGATTGATTTTTAGTACAACAAGGAAACTTACCAAAAGAGTTTTAGAAGAAATTAAAGTCTGCATAGCTGATGTTTTTATGGAGACCTCTATTTAGGGTTTTAGGAAGAGGAGAGCAGGAGAGAATAGATGGAGGGTAATGAGAAAATAATGAGAGGGACTTGAAGGCTGCAAGGATGGAAGGAAAGAGCAGTGCTTGGCTTTGACATAGTTCATTCTTCACTCTTAATTTTATCTCTTGTACTTTAAGATGTTCTCTAAATTTATTATATTGGTTATTTTATTATTTAATATGAACTAATTATTTAGTCAAGATTGCAATGGAACTCATTGGGTAACTTGGATTAATTTACTCTCTCTATAAATTATGTTGATTATGCATGATTTGTTTATTATAATTTGTGTTAATTTAATCATTGCCTAGTTACCAATTATTTGATAAATCTTAGATGAAATCGGAAGATGGACTCTAGGATTAGATCTGAATGTGATAACATGTGATTATGTATTTTTCTTAGGACGAATACTTAATTTGTGTATAGGATAGGAATATACTTATATACCACATGCAACTTGGTTTGAGAATTGATACTAATTAATTCATTCTTAATTAATTTACATAGGAATATGGTAGATTGATTAAAGTGAATATTTTTATATCATTCTTGGAAAAGATTTTATAGAAACTTCTGAATTCTCTGTTGACAAATCAATATAGTTAACTAGTTAATGAGAGAGTGAAGAGATTTGAGTGAACCATTGGGGGAAATTGTAATCTACATCTTTTAATCTGTTAATATCTTAGTTCATTAGTTAATTTTCTATTTCCGATTGTTTAAATAAAATTGAGTCGATTAAGAATTAGTAGTTGGAGTAATAAATTATTACTATTCCTCGTGGGATTGACAACTCTCTTATCATTATATTACTTGTGGACCGTGTATACTTGCACGTGAAATCGCTAAATATAGATTTAGCCCAACAAGGCCCAAGAATGATTTAATTGAGGCCCAAATTAAATGTGATGGAGGCCCAAAGAATGGCCCAAACCAAGATTAAATCAAGTCCAAAGTGTGACGCACCCAAAGTCAGGTCCACACAACCCTATTTGAGTCGACAAAAATACATACTACAATTACGAATTTTCCTATTTATAACTATTATACTATCGCGTAAAATACGACAACACACATACTGTGAGTTTTTAATACAAATATTGTAGCAAATATGCTACAACAGTATCCAAACCCAAATTATTACAATGTCATATAAAGGATGGCAACACACGTTTCAAGTCCTCAGTACAATTATTGCTATACTATTTTATAACTTGATGAGGACAACCACTAACTCGGACCATTACTCCACTCCCCGGCTAGTCCCAGCTACACTCTCATTTTCTGAAAAAAAATAATGGAACAAAACTGAAAAGGGTGAGCTCAAATAGCCTAGTAAAGAATATCATGACTAAGATAATAAAGAATAAATTATCTTTAGTCTTCAACAAGGATAAATCTGATAGAATATAATCAACAACAAGTTTTAGATCAATAACTGCAGCGGAAATAACAATCAATTAATAGTATAAAATGGATTATAATGTCCACAATCTTCTCTAATTTAAAAGTTCACTATTAATATTTTATCCTTGTAACACTAATCAACAGTTCATGTAAATCAACAGTTTATCTTTGCACTACAGGCTAAAGATATTCATTTGTAACACCAATCAACAGTTCCTGCAAATCAACAGTTTATCTTTGCACTACGAGCCAAAGATATTCATTTGTAACATCAACGGTCATGATCATGCCAATCAACAGTTCATCTTTGCACTATAGGCCAAAGAGAACTTTCACCATCTGCCTTTGTCTGTAACACCAAAGGTCATGATTATACCAATTCACAGTTCCTGGTCATAATCATGCCAATCAATGGTTACTCTTTGCACTCCACCCAAAGAGAACTTTTCACCATAATTTAAGTCTGAGGATTATGATAATGACATAAAGGATGAATAGAAATAATAAGAACAAAACGATTAAGAATAAACATTAGAGATCTGTAATTTAATTTGTCTAGAGTCTAAGAATGTCCAAATTGTCAACATGATATCCAGGAATTTGATTAGAATTTAAGAATAGAATAAATAAGGCTCACAATTTAACTATAACGTGGATAACACAATAGCAAGATTCAGGTGAAAAGATATTAGATGAAACAAATTCACCATTTTGAGGATAACACTGTGAAAACAAATGATAATTTCTTACCATACATTTAGGAATATGAAAGAAAAGATATCCCTTACCTCAATTAGCAATTGACTGGATGTTGCTTTCTATGAAGTTTATCAACCTAAATATATTTATAATATAATTAGTAACTATCACATATGGTGTACACTAACTCGTATACTATGAAATTATCAAAAATGATTATATAGTATATTTGGTGTAGTGTTTAGAATAACTTCAAAAATAATATTTCAAAATAAAATCTTTTAAAGGAAGTTTTTCAAAATAACTCTTCTAAAGGAAGAATTATAAACACTGTGTGATGTGTGTAGGTGTTTGACCAACCTTTATAGAAAGACTTACCTGAACAATACTCGCACTCTTACTGATGTTCACAACTACTCAAGATAGTTTAGCACACTGAGAGAGAACTTACACTAAGAATTTGTTAGAGAGTGGAAGGAAATATAAGCAAGGAAGTTATGATTTTCCTTGTGCTAAGCCCCCCTATTTATAGCAAAATTTAACGAATATCCACCACACATCAATTCTCACTCTTTTTATATCATCTATCTATTTTTTCCTTCAATCTATAGCATCCATCCATTTATTTTTTAATCTATATCATCCATCCATTTTTTCTTCAATCAATATTATTCATCCATTTTTTCAAAAAGATTAATCCATTATCAAATAAAGTAACTCCATTATCAAAAAGATAAATGTATTATCAAAAAGATAAATCCATTATCAAATTTTTTATTATTAATAAATCTATTTTCTGTATTATTGTGTTAAATGTATTAATATCACAGATATTATATATTCGTAATACTGGCAACCAGATCATTCCCAAGAAAGAGGAGGCCTTCCGTATAAATGGCGCGCAATTAAATAACCCTTTTCCTCAACAGAATATCTAGACATTGCCAATAATGCTAACTAATAATATCCTTTCAATAATATGAGTTACTGTACCATGACAATTATTGATTTAAAAAAGTGAAATACTGTGCAGTTGTTACTGTGACAATTATTAAATCAATAATATAAAATACTATGTTATTGTCACTGTATCAATTATTAAACCCATAATATGAAATACTATGCAATACCGTGTGCTATTGTGGAATATTGTGTGCTACTGTGGAGTACCGCGTGCTACTGTGGAATAACACGTGTTACTATTATTTTATTACCGGGTATTTCAACAGTTAACGGTAAAAGTCCTGCCACCAATTTTAAAAAGTTATCGCTTTTTATATATGACAATTATTCCGTTGTGGGGCCCACCAATGATTGGTAGTTTTGGTGCCGTCGTACTTTCCCGAATATAATATTCGCCGACAGAACGAATATTTTTCGACAGAAAGAATATTTCCCGACAGAAGGAATATTCCCCGACATACTGTATAATTGCACATATTATCTTTAACTTGTCATTTTATCAATTTAACACCTAACAGTTTAGAATAATAATAAGAAGAAAAGTTAAAATCTTATTCATAAAAAGTTGGGGTCTTATAACCTTCCCTCCTTATGAAATTTCGTCCCCGAAATTGACGTGCCTTGTATCTCGATTGGCATTTTGAATAGGTAAGGATACTTAGCCCTCATCTCATATTCTAGCTCCCAAGTCATTTCCTTTGTATCTTGGTTTCTCTATAAAACTTTGACTTGAGATATAATATTTTAGCCTAAAATCTGTTCCTTTTTATCTAGGATCTTAACACGTACCTCTTCATATGTTAAATCCTCCGTAATTACGTCTGGTTCCAACTCAATGATGTGATTTGAATCCTTCACATACTTACGTAGCATCTGCGAGACATGTTTGGCGGTAGAGCAAGTCTATAGGCCACAGCTCCTACACGGTCAAGAATTTTAAAAGGGCCAATAAATCGAGGGTTAAGCTTTCCTCTCTTTCTAAATCTCGTAACTCCTTTCCATGGAGAAACACTTAAAAATACATGGTCCCCGGCATTGAATCTCTCATCCCTTCGATGAAGATCAGCATAACTCTTTTGTCGTTCTTATGCTGCCTGTGTACGTTGTCGAATCCTTTGGATATTTTCTGTTGTCATGCGCACGAACTCGGGTCCTAATAATTTTCCTTTCCGATTGCTCGTCCATTTGAGGATGATATGCAGAACTGAATCGTAATTCAGTGCCCATAGCTTTCTGCAAGCTGACCCAAAATCGTGAGGTGAATCTAGGGTCTCGATCGGAAACTATGGATACTGGCATGCCATGCAGTCTCACAATCTCACTTATATACATACTAGTAAGATGCTTATGGGAATAGTTTTCTCGTATGGGCAAGAAATGAGCAGATTTGGTCAATCTATCTACAATGACCTAAATTGCGTCAAAGCCTTAAGAAACTTTGGGAAGACCTGTCACGAAATCCATATTAATATGCTCCTACTTCCATTCTGGAACTTCGAGTAATTGTAATGGACCCTTAGGTACTTGATGCTCTGCTTTGACACGTTGGCAAGTTAAACACCTTGAGATAAACTCTGCGATCTCTCTTTTCATGTTGTTCCACCAAAATGTATGTCGAAGGTCACGATACATTTTGGTACTTCCAGGGTGAATTACAAACGGTGTGTTGTGTGCCTCCATCATTATTTTATATTTCAAATCAGGATCATTAGGGACACAAAGTCGAGAATTAACTTGAAGTATCCCTTCCTCGTCGATTTTTGCTTTCGGAATAACACCTTCTTGTACCTTCTTCCTCATCTTTATCAATTCTGGGTCGATAGCATGAGCAACTTTAATTTTATCGATTAAAACTGGTTTTACTCGTACATGCGCAATCTGCATAAAAGTCCCTGATGTCTTTATCTCTATCTCCATTTTTTGTAAGTCGTGCAAAATGCATCCTTGTGTTGTCAATATCACATTCGTACTCGCATATGATCTTCTACTCAATGCATCGACTACCACGTTTGCCTTTCCAATATGGTATTGGATTGTATGGTCGTAATCCTTCAACAGCTCAAGCCAACGTCATTATCGCATTGAGTTCATGTTGGGTGAAGAAATATTTGAGGCTTTTCTGATCTGTAAAGTGAAAGTAGTATACACGCAAGCCAATCATATTTGATATGATGCAGCATATACTTTATAATCTTATTCGGTTATTAAAGGCATTCTACTTTATCTACATTGTGCTGTTACATTTAAAGGTGATAAACCCATAGTTTTGAGCAATGCTTTTAGAATCATGATGGTGATCATGCTAATGAGATCTAAATTCAAGATAGCTCATAAACTAAAATTATTCCTAATCATTGGATTACCGAAAAGGGAATTAGTGAATCCGGATAGATTAGTACATACGTTGCTTGGTCTTAAGAAAATGATGATTGATCTCATAATCATTTGTGTGGAGACACTAAAGCAAGTATGTAGGTGCTTATTAGAGAATAAGTTCACTAAACGTGGCTCGCTAAGGAATACCTAATGGAGTTTTACTCGCCTGTCAATAGGAATTCCTCTAGTGATAGTAGTACAAGTAATCCTTGAACTTGAGGTCATCATAGTATCTTTTGTATGATGAGTTATACTTTGACATGTCCCTTAAGACCCTTAGGGTATATCAAAGGGTATGATTGGGTATAATAAGTTATACATGGAGATAGGTGAATGATCAACAAAGAATCTACCACTTCTAGTAAAAGGAGAGAATGTCCTATGTGATTCGATAAATGACGACTCAGAAGTCTTTGGCCAAAGCAGAATGAAATTAGAAAGGAGTTTCTAATTTGCATTATCAGAGTTATTCATTGGAGAATCGAAATACATATAATTAAATAAATAAGACTTGACAGTAATTCCATGTCTTATATTTAATTGGGACATTGTATGGTAGAAAGATTGAATTGTACGGTAACTATGCACTTAAAGGTTCTTTTGTGATTAATGTTGAAATCTATATTATCAGGAAAGTCGTTGATCGCAAAGGGGGCTTACCCTTATTGTAGAATAAATATTATTTATTTAAATGAATTAAATAGTTTAATTTATTCATTTAAATATAATTAGAATTGTTCTAATTGATTTATTCACAACCGGTTTAATATGGAGAACATAAAGGGTCACACCACAAAAGGAAAAATATTTATTTAAGAAGTAAATGACATAATTGTAATAATAAGTTAAGTGTATTTAATTTAGTATATGGAGATAGAATAAATTAAATAGCTTAATATTTATTATTTAATATTTTAGAAATATTAAATATAAATTAATAAGAGGAGTATTATTATTATTATTATTATTATTATTATTATTATTTAATTCCTAATAGGGATTGAGAATTAATTACTCTCTCATGAATTCCTAATTGGATTAGGAGCATAATTAATTAAAGAAGTTTAATTATAATGGAAACCCTAATCCTAAATAGTTTAGGGAAGGGTTATTCGTACATCTATAAATAAGAAGAGTCTTATCGTAGATTAGGGTTACACACTCTTGCATAAGAGTTGTGGAGAGTACTTACAATTTTTATAGAGATAGAAACTAGGGTTTTGCCAACACCCAACTTCTTGAATACGTATTCTTCCTTGGTGGATTACCTCTAGAGGCCAAACACTTGGGTGGCTAACATTGATCAAAGGAAGGAATCTCATCAGTGGAATTCGAGGAGAACACAAAGGACTAGGAGTTGAACTTATACCCGAGAAAGCTTTGATCTACGAGGGTATAATTCTTATTCTATTTCTCTTTCGTTTAATTGATAATTGAACACAAGGATTAATAATGGTGATGATTTGTATTAAAATTTTAAAATCCGTTTTATCACGCTTCCGCCCTATTTATGTAATTTGATTGCATGCTTGCGTTATATACAAACCTACCATAAAGATCTCCACCTTCTCTCCATACAAATAGTGTCTCCAGATCTTCAATGCGAAAACGACTGCTGCCAACTCTATATCATGAGTAGAGTAATTCTTCTTATACTCTTTGAGTTATCGAGAGGCATAAGCTGTGACTTTTCCATGTTGCATGAGGACGCAACCAAGATCTTTGCCTGAAGCATCACTATAGATAACAGATCCTTTCAATCCTGATGGTATGGCCAGAACAGGAGCCGAAACAAGTCTACTCTTGAGTTCTTGGAAAGCTCTTCTCGTACTCTTCATTCCATTCAAATTTTGTACTTTTTCGAGTTAGCTGAGTTAATGGAGTGGCAATTCGAGAAAATCCTTTACGAATCTCCGATAATAACGAGCTAGACCCAAAAAGTTTCGTACTTCGGTGACTGTCTTTGGTTGTTCCCAGTTTAAAATCGCTTTAATCTTCGCAGGATCAACTAATATTCCTTAATTAGAAATCACATATCCAAGGAATGTTACTTCCTCAAGCCAAAACTCACATTTCTTCAGCTTGACATACAGCTTATTCTCATGCAGCTTTTAGAGTATCAATATCATGTGTTGTTCATGATCCTCGCGACTCTTAGAGTATATGAGGATGTCATCAATAAAGACAACCACAAAATGATCCAAATATTCCTTGAATATCCGGTTCATCATGTCCATGAATGTTGCAGAAGCATTGGTCAATCCAAAAGGCACGACTAAGGACTCGTAGTACTTCTGAAAGCAGTCTTACAAATGTCATCAGTTTTAACCTTCAACTGATGATACCCAGAGCAGAGATCAATTTTTAAAAAGTATTGAGTACCTTGTAATTGATCAAACATGTCATCAATCTGAGGTAACGGGAACCTATTTTTGATGGTGACATTATTCAACTCTCGATAATTAATGCACAGTCTCATACTTTCGTCTTTCTTCTTCATAAATAGAACAGAAGCACCTCAAGGCGATGTACTCGGACGTATGAAACCAACATCTAACAATTCCTGAAGTTGGACTTTTAACTCTTGGAGTTCAACGAGAGCCATTCGGTATGGGGCTTTGGAAATAGGTTTGGTACTGGGTTCTAAGTTAATACAAAATTCAATTTCCTGGCTTGGGGGTAAGCCAGGAAGTTCTTTAGGGAAAACGTCAGGAAATTCATTAACAATAGGAATATCATTCAAATTTGACACATTTTTAGTGACATGGGCTAAGAAAGCTTGACATCTATTTTTTAATAAACGAATGGCTGTATGGCTAGAAATGATAGTTATTGATATCAATGGTTTAGTTGCTTGAATTCTCATAACATGTTAATTAGGAATATGAAAACTAACGACTTTACGAAAGTAATCAATTTTAGCATGATGAGTAGTCAACCAATCAATTCCTAAAATCACATCAAATTCATGCATTTCCAAAGAAATAAGGTCAACGGGTAATGTGAGGCTGTTGACTTAGACCAAACAGGATTTATAGACAATATATGTAATGGCTATTTCTCCTAATGGGGTTTTAACTGATAAGTCAAAGTCTAATTTTTCAGGAGTCAGGTTTAAACGTTGAGCACATGCAAGTGAAATAAAAGAGTGGGTAGCTCCAGTATCTAACAAGGCATAGACTTCACAAAAGTTAATAAGTAGTTTACCCGTTATAACTTCATGCGGGTTCCATGCTTTTTGGGACGTCACAATAAAAGCTCTCCCCTGGACTACAGGCTTTGACTTGTCTATGATGACCTTTGGTGTCACCATCACAGCTGGGCTTGATTTTGCTACAAGCCAATTTCGAGCTAGGTGACCTTCCTTTCCACAACTGTAACACACTTTGGATGGCTGTGTACAGTTTGGGCTGATGTGTCCCTCCTGTCCGCACTTGAAACATCTAATCGGTGGTCGTTCCCCTCCTCTTAAGACTAGTGCTGATGCTAGTGCTAGTGTCAGTGCCTTTCCATGGTCATTGTTGAATTTTCTCTTCTTGAAGTTGTTGCCACTTGACTCACTTCTCCTATTATCTGGGTCAGGATTTCCACCGAAGTGGTTAATATTTCTGGCGTGGTGATTCCCTCCTTGCTGGTTACCATTGTCTCGTTGTTGGGTGTTGTCTCTTGATTGTAGTATTTCTTTCTCTCGTTTTACTAATTGAGCCCTATCCACGATATCTGAATATAGACAAAGTTTATGAGAAATCAGATGTTGACGATTTTCAGGTTTCAAACCTCGTAAAAACATTCGCGTCATCCGTTCTTCATTGTCCACCAAATGGGGTGCAAATCGAGACAGTTCGGCAAACTTGGCTTCGTACTGTGATACAGTCATGTTATTTTGCTCCAGTTTGATGAATTCCACCACCTTCATATGGCGAATACTCTCTCAAAAAATGCTTTTCGTTAAACAATTCTTGGAACTCCACCCAAGATATCTCGAGTATTGAGTGATGGGTACGTTTTATGGATTCCCACCAATGATCCGCTTCTCCTCGCAGCATAAAGGTAGAGAAAGGAACCTTTTGTTCATCAGCGCAACGCAATACATCAAATATCTTTGTCATATGTTTGAGCCACGCCTCTGCCTTGAGTGGGTCCGGCTTTCGGAGAAATTCAGGTGGTCCGAACTCCTTGAACTGTTTGGCAGTAACCATTCATAAATTCCCGACGTTTCCACCGGTACCATGGACATGAGCTCCTCTCGCATGGTTCTACATGAATTGCATGAAGTTTATGAAAAACCCATCATACATCATGTTGTCAGCAACATTATTCTCTGAGTTTGCAGCAATATTATTTGTAGCTTCCTGATTCTCAACCATATTTGCTTCAAAGTTCACCTATTGATTTTCAGATGCCATTTGGTGGTCACAAAACAAAGATTAGTTTAAATAACTAACACGTCACTTCCCGTCCCCACATCCAAGTCAACTAGTTATATAACATCTTATATAGGACACACTAGTGACTGATTCTATTCGTCTCTCTTCTCCTAGGTCTACCCCAAGATCCCCATCAGAGATCATATCCCTAAGCTCGGATACCAACTGTGATGCCCCCAAAATTGGGCCCACACAACCCTATTTGAGTCGCCAAAAATACATACTATAGTTACAAATTTTCCTATTTATAACTATTATACTGTCGCGCAAAATACGACAACATACACTATGAGTTTTCAATACAAATATTGTACCATATATGGTACAACAGTATCCAAACCCAAATTATTACAATGCCGTATAAAAAACGACAACACATGTTTCAAGTCCTCAGTACAATTATTGTTATACTATTTTATAACTTGATGAGGACAACCACTAACTCGGACCATTACACCATTCCCCGGCTAGTCCCAGCTACATTTTCATTTCCTAAAAAAAATAATGGAACAAAATTGAAAAGGATGAGCTCAAATAACCCAGTAAAGAATATCATGACTAAGATAATAAAGAATAAATTATCTTTAGTCTTCAACAAGGATAAATCTGATAGAATATAATAGACAATAAGTTTTAGATCAATAACTGCAGCAAAAATAACAATAAATTAATAGTGTTAAATGGATCATAATGTCCACAATCTTCTCTAATTTAAAAGTTCACTATTAATATTTTATCTGTAACGATCGAAAATTTTGGATTTGCATTGTAATTCGAATTTTTGAATATTAATGAATATATTATATTTTATTAATATTATTTTTATGTTGCATGTTTAAAGGTTGTGTGATAACCTGGGATATGTGAATGTATGAAATTTTACGTGTTATAGTTTTGTTTAAGTGAACAATTGATTTCGCGTAGCATCGCTAAATCACTATTCACGGGACACGTTTCCCGAGGCACTATTCATGCCATAATATTTTTGTCTTTTTCGATGTTAATAAATTTCATTAATACGTGTATGCGTACAAATAATTTTTTCAAGTGTCGAAAATTTTATTTGAGCTGATACGTGATTTTGTCCGTATCCGAAATATGTTATATGGGTGTTCTGAATGATTGGACAAATCACATAATAATTATTTTTATGCATCCCAATAATTTATGGGAGTACCCATTTTAATTTTGAGTAGAGTTATTTACCAGTTTCGGCACAAAAGTGGGAGTTTTCGGATATAATTTTGGTGAATTTGGGTATTTATTTTAGCTTGTTAATCTAAGAGGGAACCAACCCCCAATTTTAGACCAATCAAATGCAAGGAGGGAGAGGTTAGCCGGCAAGCCTCATGGAGCACCTAACCCACTCCCATTTTCTCCCAAAATTTCTCCTCCACTTCTCCCAAATCATTCATTCTCTCTTGCATTCCATCAAACCATTCCATCAGCAGATAGAGAGAGAGAGAGGGAAAAATCTGCAGCAAAGAGGAAGAAGAAAGAAGGAGAAGGTCGCCAGAAAAGTCGCCGGAAAGGAAGAAGAGTCACCGGAAAAAGAAAGGAGGAAGAAGAAGAAGGCACGGGTGAAAGAAGAAAGAGAATCTAAGCGAGAAGGACCCTCAAAATCAAGCCTAGCCGAGCTTCTTAATCATCTAGGAAGGATTACAGAGGTAAACACCAACCAAATCCATTCCATTCGATTTCTTGTAAAGATTTTCAAAATTTTCTTAGTTTTGAGCTCTTAAGCTTGTGGGTCGGATTTATGGCGATTCTTGGTGTTTTTGTTTGTTGTGATTGTTTGTAAATGTTGTTAAGAGACCATAGAAGCCATTAATAACATCAAAGTGGAACAAAAATGGAAGAAATCCTTACCTTGGCTTAATGGAGCAAGAACAATGGACAAAACATGAACTTTGGACATTCGGACCATTTTAGAGGACTATAAAGCTATGATTTCATGTTTGTTAATTTTATTTGTTGTTATGGTATTGTAGTTCCATGGGTTACGAAGCTAACCCAGTTGGAATGGAGTAAAAAGGAGTTAAAACGAGTTCGTAGGAATGATTTTTTTAAAACTTGTCAAGAACTCGAAGAACAGAGTATGAAATTTGCACTTTGGCTTAAGCTTTGACCATGTTAATGTTAATGGGTAGCTCTGCATTTTTGATATGTTGTAGCCCCATAAGTTAGGAGTCCACAGAGTCCGAAATGGACCAATTTGCTTGTGTATTGAAGGAGTTATGGAGGATGGAGTGGCCGGAGGTCGGAATCGCGAACTGGGAACAAACCCAGAATCTGGCTACTGCAGAATGGTGTCGCAGCGCCACTCATAAGCCCTGCAGCTCACGCCGCAGTGAGGGGCAAGTTGGGAAAGACCGGGCCTCACGCCGCTGCGTGAGACCCAAGCTTTAAGGCTCACGCCGCAGCGTGAAGCCCTGTCATGGGAAAAACACGGGACTCACGCCGCAACATGAGGTCCAGTGCTAAGGCTTAGTGCTGAAGCGCCAGTGCCGTGTCCGGCCTGGGTCGGGTCGGTCAGACTGGATCGGGTCGGGTCGGACCAAATGAATCCTTTCAGCGGGTCCAACACTTATATATTTTGTACCAAATGATTAAACAAGTTAGTTATTTATACCTTGTTAAACCTTAACCTTAATTGCTTAATTATTTATTAAATGTCAACCAAATCGGTATTGTCTTAAGGCGTAAATTGAGTAACCTGGATGCAACTCACATTTAGTTTCCAGGGGGATCGTAGGACAATCAATGTGTTTTAATGATGCAACGTTTGTTTTGAACCTACACTTTATGTGACTAATTGTTATACGAATATGTATTTACATGTGTAAGATATTAAGGAGCGTGTGTTGTAATATTGTAGCAGCGCATCAGGCAAGTTCCTTAACTTAACTCAATTTACATTTGAGCAAGTTCTTTCTTAACCCTTGTCTAACCCTTGTGTTGGGCAAGTTTCTAAACCTTATGCACTATTCTTTTTATCTCATGCAAACAGGTGTATATATGCAAATTTCCTATCTTAACTCAATTTATTTATTGAGCCAGTTTTTCCTCAATCGTACAACTTTTGTTTATTGTGCGAGTTGCTTGTTAATTGAGCAATCATTCTATATTATTGCAAGTTCCTTACTCAACTGTTTTCATTTGAGCAAGTTTCCTATTTTATACAAATGTTGTATATTGTTGCAAGTTTCATGACTCAAATCGAGTTATTTCTTTCAAGTTATATTAGTGGATTGATTATTTTTAATTATTCCACATCAAGGATAAATTATTGATATTCGCAGCTTATGCATTTGAATTCATTATCTGCTATTGGATTGTGAAACGTTAAGTTCTTCATTCATGAACTGTTTCAGGAAATAGTCTATGCCATTTGTTTCGGCTAGACATGTACATGTTATTATTTTAAAAGCTATCCAAACCGGTTGTTATTATGGATTCTTGGACTGAGAGAGCAACCCTTATGTAGGGGATTTTAATGTGTCGGTTATTCGATGCAGTCAGAGCTAAATGTTATGCATATACATAGGGTACGAGAGGCTGATCCCCTCGAGTACTACTGACGGGCTAGGCGTTTAAAAGGGTTGGTTGAATGACTGATCCTTTGGCCAAATAGTTCATGGTCTATTGGACCACTAAGCAATAAATAATCAATATTCATTATTTCATTTCAACTTTGATTATATTGTCAGCTATTTCTTCAATGTTCTTAAATTGTTGAACTGTGTGATTATTATTCTCATTCATTTATGATATATCCTCGTTATTCATTTTAAACTTGCTGAGCAAAGTAGTTGCTCACTCTTGCTATATCATGAACCTATTGCAGTTAAGCCGGGAAGTTCCAAAGCGGACAAAGGCAAAGAAAAGCTTACGGAGTAGTTATATGTACTATCTCGTTATGTAATCATGGAATCATTTTGTATTATTATTGTATTCTACGATGTATTTATTTAAGGTTATAGACCTTGGGACCGTAGTAAACCATTTGTAATGAACAATATATGTTTATTTATTCCGTATTAGTTGATTTATGTTGTTTAGAGGTGTATGGATGTATTTTAGCGTGAGCACCAGATTCGAGGTATTGGTACCTGAATTTGGGGGTGTCATATTATCCCTGTAACACTAATCAACAATTCATATAAATTAACAGTTTATCTTTGCACTACGGGCCAAAGATATTTATTTGTAACACCAATCAACAGTTCCTGCAAATCAACAATTTATCTATGCACTACGGGCCAAAGATATTCATTTGTAACATCAACGGTCATGATCATGCCAATCAACAGTTCATCTTTGCACTACAGGCCAAAGAGAACTTTCACCATCTGCCTTTGTCTGTAACACCAAAGGTCATGATTCCACCAATTCACAGTTCCTGGTCATAATCATGCCAATCAACGGTTACTCTTTGCAGTCTGCCTAAAGAGAACTTTTCACAACAATTTAAGTCTGAGGATTATGATAATGACATAAAGGATGAATAGAAATAATAAGAACAAAACGATCAAGAATAAACATTAGAGATCTATAATTTAATTTGTCTAGAGTCTAAGAATGTCCAAATTGTCAACATGATATCCCCAAATTCAATTAGAATTCAAGAATAGAATAAATAAGGTTCATAATTTAACTATAACGTGTATAACGCAATAGAAAGATTCAGGTGAAAAGATATTAGATGAAACACGTGTAAAGTGCAATAGAAAGATTCAGGTGAAAAGATAATAGATGAAACAAATTCACCATTTGAGGATAACACTGTGAAAACAAATGATAATTTCTTACCATACATTTAGGAATATGAAAGAAAAGATATCCCTTACCTCAATTAGCAATTGACTGGATGTTGCTTTCTATGAAGTTTATCAACCTAAATATATTTATAATATAATTAGTAATTATCACATATGGTGTACACTAACTCGTATACAATGAAATTATCAAAAATGTGTTAGGTTTGTATATAGCGCGAACATGCAATCAAATTACATAAATAGTGTGGAAGCACAATAAAATGGATTTTAAAATTTTTCATACAAACCATCACCATGATCATCCTTGTGATCAATTATCAATTAAACGAAAGAGATAGAGATATAGAATTATACGCTCATGAATCAAAGCTTCCTCAGGTACAAGTTCACCTCCAATTCCTTCGCGTTCTCCTTGAATTCCATCGATTAAATTCCTTCCTTTGATCAACGCTCGCCACCCATGTGTTTGGCCTCTAGAGGTGATCCACCAAGGAATAATAGTTGTTCAAGAAGATGGGTGTTGGCAAAACTCTAGTTTCTATCTTTATAGAAATTGCAAGTACTCTCACTCTCTCTCCAATTCTTATGAAAGAGTGTGTAACTGTCTAACCCTAAATCATGATAAGACTCCTCTTATTTATAGATATAGGGAACCCTCCTAAACTATTTAGGATTAGAGTTTATATTCTAATTAAACTCCTTTAATTAATTATACTCCTAATATAATTAGGAATGCATGAGAGAGTACTTCTATTAATTAATTCTCAATCCCTATTAGGAATTAAATAATAGTAATGGTAATAATAATAATAAGACTCCTCTTATTAATTTATATTTAATATTTTCAAAATATTAAATAATAAATATTAAGCTATTTAATTTATTCTATCTCCATAGATTAAATTAAATATTATTAACTTATTATTACGATTATGTCATTTACTTCTTAAACAAATATTTTTCTTTTGCGGTGTGACCCTTTAGGTTCTCCATATTAAACTGGTTGTGAATAAATCAATTAGAACAATTCTAATTTTATTTAAATAAATAAATTAAACTATTTAATTCATTTAAATAAATAATATTTATTCTATAATAAGGGTAAGCCCCCTTAGCGATCAACAACTTCCCAGATAATATAGATTTCAACATTAATCATAAAAGAACCTTTCAGTGCATAGTTACCGTACAATTCAATCCTTCTACCATACAATGTCCCAATTAAATATAAGACATAGAATTACTGTCAAGTCTTATTTTATTTAATTATATGTATTTCGATTCTCAAATGCACAACTCTGATAATGCAAATTAGAAACTCCTTTCTAATTTCATTCTGCTTTGGTCAAAGACTTCTGAGTCGTCATTTATCGAATCACATAGGACATTCTCTGCTTTTACTAGAAGTAGTAGATTCTTTGTTGATCATTCACCTATCTCTATGTATAACTTATTATACCCAATCATACCCTTTAATATACTCTAAGGGTCTTAAGGGACATGTCAAAGTATAACTCATCACACACAAGATACTATGATGATCTCAAGTCCAAGGATCACTTGTACTACTATCACTAGAGGAATTCCTATTGACAGGCGAGTAAAACTCCATTAGGTATTCCTTAGCGAGCCACGTTTAGTGAACTTATTCTCTAATAAGCACCTACATACTTGCTTTAGTGTCTCCACATAAATGATTATGAGATCAATCATCCTCTTCATAAGAGCAAGCAACGTATGTACTAATCTATCCGGATTCACTAATCCCCTTTTTAGTAATCCAACGATTAGGAACGATTTTAGTTTGTGAGCTATCTAGAATTTAGATTTCATTAGCATGATCCCCATCATGATTCTAAAAGCATTGCTCAAAACTATGGGTTTATCACATTTAATATAACAGCACCATGTAGATAATGTAAAATGCCTTTAATAACCGAATAAGATTACAAAGTATATGCTACATCATATCAAATATGATTGGCTTGTGTGCATACTACTTTCAATCTCCCACTTGCACTAAAGCCAATCGTCATGGTATCTAATACCCTTCTTCTCTAAGTGACGATCATCCTGCTGTTTGGATAAAGCTTCAGTAAATGGATATGCAATGTTGTTCTCCAGAGTCCACTATCTCTATAGTGACTTTTCCTCTTTCAATGATTCCACTAATCAAATGAAAGTGTCGCAACACTTGTGTTGCTATTTGGAACCTTTCCGATTCACTACACCACCTTTCAAGGTAACGATTTATCTTAAAGTGGATTTGTTATCGTCTTGGTCAGTCTAAAAAACTTGAGTCTGTTTAGCCCTCTAGTTTTAATTCGGACCTACCATAAATCATGATCACATCTTCAGTACCGGTTAAGTACCTAAAGATGTTTATCACTGTCTTACAGTGATCATCTCTAGAATATGACTGATCAACATCAAGCCTAGTATATTCATTGCATACATGATAGTAACTCATGCGATCTCTCTTTCAATTGGGGACAATTTTAGAGAGATACTCTCCATGGCTCATCATCATGAGACCTCTCTTGGAGTTTGCCATGCTAAACGCCTTCAGCATCAAATGAATATACGTTCCTTGGGTAAAGCCGAACATCCTTTTAAATCTATCTATATAGATTTATATCCCCAATTTATAGGATGTTCTTCCCAAGTTATTCATGGAGGAATGTTTAGACAATTTTATCTTTACTGATTGTACCATTGGTGTGTCATTCTTTATCAATAGTATATCAACATATAATACTAGGAATGTCACAGTGCTCCCACTAACCCTTTTGTACACACTAGGTTCATTCTCGTTTTTGATAAAATCAAACTCTTTTGATTGTCTCATCAAAACGAATGTTCCATCTTTGAGAAGCTTGCTTCAATCCATAAATGAATCATTGTAGCTTAAAACACGATTTGCTTCAACCTTTGAAACAAATTCCTCTGGCTATATCATACATACATTCTCCTCAAGTCTTCATTGAGGAAGGGCATCTCCACATCCATTTTGCCAGATTTCGTAATAAGCTGCAATCACAAGCAAAATCCAAATGGACTTGAGCATTACCCGGTAATAAGGTTTTATCACAGTCAACTCCTTGACTTGAAAAACCTTTTAAACAGGTCTGGTCTTATAGGTCTCCACCTTGCCATTTGCCACAGTCTTTCTCTTAAAGACCCATATTCACACTCTAGGCATTATGCCCTTTTATGGAGTAACCAGAGTCTATACTTGGTTCTCATACATGGAGTCCATTTTGGATTTTATTGCCATCTGCCATTTCTCTGAGTGTCTTCTACTCATAGCCTCATCGTATATAACTGGATCATCATCCTTTATGATGCGTACCTCATCATCATCCTCTATGATGAATCCATACCTCCCAGGTATCTTCGGTACTCTTCCAGATTTACGATTCGGTTATGGTACAATAGGTCTATCTACAGGTTCCTCAGCTTGACTTAAAGTGCTTTGTGGTTCTTGAACTTCTTCAAGATCTATTACCCTCCCATTAGCTCCTTCAATGATAAACACCTTTATCTAAGAAGGCAGCATGTAGGATTATAGTAATAATACACTAAACTTTCTTTAGGATATCCCACAAGTCTGCACTTGTCAGATTTTGTCCCAAACTTATCTTTGAAACCTTTTCACATAAGCTGGACAACCCCTTATCTTAACATACTTAAGAGTAGGAATCCTTCCTATCCATAACCTTTATGGAGTTTTGGGCTCGAATTATTGAGGTTACCTTATTTTGTAGATATGCAGCCGTTTATAGGGCATAACCCCAGATGGATACTAGAATGTCGATAAAAATCATGATGGACTGCACCATGTCCAACAAGGTACAATTTCTCCTTTTAGATACACCAATCAATTATTGCGTATCAGGAGGTGTCCATTATGAGAAAATACCATTTTGAGATGATCTAGAAACTTATTGCACAAGTATTCCTTCCTCGATCTGATCAAAGAATCTTAATACTTTGTCAATTTGTTTCACTTCTGAATTCTTTGAACCTTTCAAATGATTCAAACTTGTATTTTATCAAATACACATATTCAACTCTTTGAATGATCATCTCTTTTTCTTTTACTAGTTTGTTCAATTTGCAAAATTATTTTTCATGTAAGTCAAGTATACAAAGTCCATCAAGTGATCTGCTAGTTTCAAACAAAATATTATCATTATAAATAGAACAACAATTGTTCTTAAATATAATACCAGAACCTTCCTTGTCCAACAACAAAAGTTCTAATGTTTCTAATGAGAACTGGAACATAATAACAATTTATTAACTTAATAGACTTGCCCGTAGACAATGCTAAACTATAAGTTCCTATGGTTAATGCAACAACCTTTGCTCCATTCCCACACATAAGATTACTTACTCTTTGTTTAGCTTTCTACTTCTGCTTAGTCTCTACATTGGATTGCATATGTGAGAACTACAGCCCGTATCCAATACCCAAGTAGAACCTTGACTTACAGAAAGATTTATTTTTAATCATGAACAAACTTATATTTGTAACCAAAGCTTCACTAAGCTTCTTCTGGTTAGCCTCTGTAAGATTCTCCTTACAGTTTCCTTTCTAGTATCCAGGCTTATTGCAGTGGAAGCAAACTCCTTTGCTATCTGCATCAGTCTTGTTCTTATTGTCCTTTGTTTTTGCCTTTTCATTTACCTTCTTTGAATTGTTCTTCTTTTAAGAAGATCCTTTGGCCCTCTTCCGCTTCCTGGAAGAATCATCTACTAGTAAGACTTGGTCTTTCTTGGTTGGAAAGTGACTCTTTACAGTTTTCAATATGTTTAAGCAACTCAGGCAGGCTGACATATAGCTTGTTCATGTGGAAATTCACAACAATTTGTGAGAAAGAGTCCGAAAGTAATTGCAAGATCAAATCTTGGATCAACTCTCCATCCATTAAAACCCAGTTGTCCCAATTGTTCAATCGGATTGATCATTTTAGGACATATGTTTGTACTGTAGTGCCATCGGTCATTCTAGATCGGAAAAGCTCCTTAGATATCTGATATCTAATAGTCCTACTTTCCTCACCCTTCAACTCCTTGAAGGTGCAGGATTATAATAGGAGCATCCATAGTTTCATGCTGACGCTGAAGCTCGTTACTTATGGATGCGAGCATGATGAATTGAGCCAACTGTGCATCATCTTACTACTTTCTAAAAGTAGCAATCTCTTCCTTAGAGGCATTGTCTGCAACCATTGTAGGGATAGACATATTAAGGACATAAGATAGCTTTTCAGCCTTGAGAACTATTCTCAAATATCTTAACCAGTCCGTTTAATACGGTCCGATTAATTAGCATCTAATATGCTATACAGTGATAGTGAATTAGACATCATAAAATTCTATAAATGACTTTGTAATTTAACAACATTTTAGCATACATTCATTTTAATTAATTACCAAAATAAATTAGGTCTTTATTTTAAATTGGTATCTCTCACTTTTTCATCAAACTATATTACCCTCAATATATAGTTCGGCAAATCTAATTAAAGATTTGCTAGCGAGAATAAGGATTCCATTTCAAATGTATATAGCCTTGTGTGTGCACAACAAACTATATATAAATAAATAGGTAGACAACTATTGTCAATTACATCACTATGTAACTCCTTGTATTTTGCCTCTTAGATTATAATGGTCAAGTGTGTGCACATCCGAACTAAAATAATCTAAGTTAAGTCCAACCTAGCACTTCCATATATGTGAAGAGAAAAAGACCACCCTTGTGTGTGTACAACAAAGTAGTAATGTTCAATTCCTTAATAAGCATCAAATGTGATAAAACAACATCTTAAATATTTAATACTCGCCTTGTGTGTGCACAACAAACTCATATTAAATATTTAATGCTCTATTGCTTTACCATGCTAGAAGGCGACATTCGATATTCCGAATATCTTTGAACGCTTAGGACTTAATATAATTTCTTTGAGGGGTTTGTTATTATTTGTCTCATCTTGTTTAGCGCGCATGCACATATATATAAAATACGCATCATATTATTTAACATGCAAAGCATGTTGTATAATATATAATATATATACATAGTAAACATGCACATATAGAATACTATATTCTACCCGGATTGATTATGGACTTTTATTCTAGTTTGGTTCACTAGAGCCACCAAGTGAACCAAAAGGTCAAACCTAGGGTGCAAGAATAAAATTTAAATATAACTATTACATTTAAACCCGGGCTCCATTACAAACGGGTCTTCAAGCGCTCCTTGCTCCTTTGTTTCTAATTCTTCAAGTAATTCTAACTAAACCTATTACATAAACTATTTACAATAAATAGAAATCTTGATCAGCAGTCAAGGGGAGGTACATAGGAGGAAGATAGAATTTACATCAAGAAAAAACTAGAGAAGACGAGGTACGCAGACCCCATTTATAAAAACCCATTCATTCAAGCATCTTCTAAAATAATTCCAATCACACATTGGTCAATAGTCCATAATCAATCCCTATTTATTATCATACATATCTCCATATGTATCAATAAATAACATTCATCTCATATATAATAAAACCATTCCATATATGCATTAATATCATTTAATGGGCAATTAAAAGTTTACTAGAAATCCAATTTTGAAACAAAAATAAACTCCTTTATTTTAATCAAAATTTAAATCATAATAAACTTATTTATTTTATTTTATCCAATTTTGAATAAAAATAAACTCCTCTATTTTTAATCAAATTTCAAATCAAAATAAACTCCTTTATTTTAATTAACATGGAAACCAATTTCAAGTTCAAAATAAACTCCTTTATTTTAACTTAAAATTGCTTGGAAAAATAAAATATGTTAAATCCTATTCCTTATCAAAATAAACATCTTTATTTTTAAGGAAACATGAAATCCTATTCCAAATGTGAATAAACTCCTTTATTCTAACTAACGTAGAATCCAATTCCAAGTTCAAATAAAACCTTTAATTTTAATTATATTCCAATTCAAAATAAACCTTTTATCTTAATTGAAAATAAATAAAATCAAAAATAAAAATTTTTAAATTCTGTAGACCGGCGCGGCCGTGCTCCAAAATGAACTAGGAGCGGCGCGGCCGCGCTGCACCCCCAGAAACAATTTCTGGGTTCAGGCGCGGCGCGCTCCAGAATGAACTGGAAGCGGCGCGGCCGCGCTACGTAGCAGAGTCCGAATTTTTTTTTTCTTTGCCCAGAAAATCGATCCAATCGCATACTCATACATACATGGAATCATCATAATCGATAATTAGCACAAGGTTAGGTTCTGATACCACTGTTACGTTTGTATATAGCGCGAACATACAATCAAATTACATAAATAGTGCGGAAGCACAATAAAACAGATTTTAAAATTTTTCATACAAACCATCACCATGATCATCCTTGTGATCAATTATCAATTAAACGAAAGAGATAGAAATATAGAATTATACCCTCGTGAATCAAAGCTTCCTCAAGTACAAGTTCACCTCCAATTCCTTCGCGTTCTCCTTGAATTCCACCGATTAAATTCCTTCCTTTGATCAACGTTAGCCACCCAAGTGTTTGGCCTCTAGAGGTGATCCACCAAGGAATAATAGTTATTCAAGAAGATGGGTGTTGGCAAAACCCTAGTTTCTATCTCTATAGAAATTGCAAGTACTCTCACTCTTTCTCTAATTCTTATGGAAGAGTGTGTCACTGTCTAACCCTAAATCATGATAAGACTCCTCTTATTTATAGATATAGGGAACCCTCCTAAACTATTTAGGATTAGAGTTTATATTCTAATTAAACTCCTTTAATTAATTATACTCCTAATTCAATTAGGAATGCATGAGAGAGTACTTCTATTAATTAATTCCCAATCCGTATTAGGAATTAAATAATAGTAATGGTAATAATAATAATAAGACTCATCTTATTAATTTATATTTAATATTTCCAAAATATTAAATAATAAATATTAAGTTATTTAATTTATTCTATCTCCATAGATTAAATTAAATACTCTTAACTTATTATTACGATTATGCCATTTACTTCTTAAACAAATATTTTTCTTTTTGCGGTGTGACCCTTTGGGTTCTCCATATTAAACCGGTTGTGAATAAATCAAGTAGAACAATTCTAATTTTATTTAAATATATAAATTAAACTATTTAATTCATTTAAATAAATAATATTTATTCTACAATAAGGGTAAGCCCCCTTAGCGATCAACGACTTTCCAGATAATATAGATTTCAACATTAATCACAAAAGAACCTTTCAGTGCATAGTTACCGGACAATTCAATCCTTCTACCATACAATGTCCCAATTAAATATAATGTTAGATTTATATATAGCGCGAACATGCAATCAAATTACATAAATAGTGCGGAAGCGCGATAAAACGGATTTTAAAATTTTTCATAGAAACCATCACCATGATCATCCATGTGCTCAATTATCAATTAAACGAAAGAGATAAAGTATGATAATCATACCCTTGTAGAACTATGCTTCCACAGGTACGAGTTCACCTCCAAATCCTTCGCGTTCTCCTTGAATTCCACCGATTAAATTCTTTCTTTTGATCAACGTTAGCCACCCAAGTGTTTGGCCTCTAGAGGTGATCCACCAAGGAATAATAGTTGTTCAAGAATATGGGTGTTGGCAAAACCCTAGTTTCTATCTCTATAGAAATTGCAAGTACTCTCTCTCTCTCTCTCCAATTCTTATGGAAGAGTGTGTAACTGTCTAACCCTAAATCATGATAAGACTCCTCTTATTTATAGATATAGGGAATGTAACGCCCCCGAAACTCGGGTCTTACCTTGAACCCGATTCCGACGCGTCACGGTACTACCCATACAACATAGGCTTACTAAAACTATATAATTACAATAATATAACAACATATCCTCATCTAATCCCAGGCACGAAGACCTTAAATAAAACACTTATGACCAAGGTTGAATAAATACCATGATCCTTTACAATATCTCATGTGTGAACGCAAGGTTCAGATTCTGACTTTATCCAATCCCTGAATATTCGCAAGGTTATTCAATAACCAATACATTCGTTATAAAAATGTCCTTTATACAACATCGACATCCTTGTAGTTTACTATAACAAGTAACTAACATAATCACATAATAAATACTATAATGGATAACCTTCATTTCTAACTCAGGGTTTACATAGTTAAATTTACGTACATCATATACCGTCATCATAGCTAAATAATTACAGTAAAGGGACATTTAGGAACCTTCCTGTTTCCATGCGCCTCTAATCCTTATCATCACGATATCAAGATAATTGCATTGCATCGTAAATCTACAAAAGTTTTATTTTTGCAAGAATGAGCACGACGGCTCAGCAAGAACTGACAGTTTTCACATTTCATGCTTCACGTAACACATAAGTTTGCATTTTATCCATGCATCATGATTCTCATACTATGCATCTTACTCATGCATTATAAATCTTATGCAATTCATCCATATATATGCATCATGTATCTCATAGCATACTTCATGCATCTCACATTGTATATTTGCAATAATTCAAGTTCCACATAGAACAATATAGTCAAATAATTGCACATTATGCACACTTTAATCATGCTCTCATATAATCCACATAATAGTGACAGATTTAGTAATCAAGTCATGTACATCAATACATTTAAACAAGTTAACAAGTTACTGAAAGAACTTGCCTTTAAGCGTTCCTTGCCAAATTATGATGGCTCGTCCTTCAAATATCCTATACAATTTATTTAACAATAAAATACCAATTAGCCACTAAAAAGGCTTCATATAATGGTTTACAATATAACAACTCTTATCTCATATTGTTCGCGCATTATAAATTAATAATGCGATTAACTCTAAAACGTTACTCGGCGTCGCGTCGTTTGAAAACGTTACGACCCTTATCACCATCAATACTTATTGGTTACATTAACCCCATCCCGTATCTTATAATGTTCGTTTCATTTGAATCGAGACATTATTCAAGTTCATTAACACTTTACACGGCGTTTCGACGTTTACACGTCACACACCTAATTCGCCTCCTTTGTATGTGCTTAGCATGCTCATGCATTGGTTTATAACACACTATCATGTTTCATTATTATTAGAAACAAAATATTAAACAAGATTATACACACTAGTTACGACGTTACGACGCTTGCACGTCTATACGCTAAACTTGATTATTCGAACGCCTAGGCGACCTGCATTTGCGTACGCCTAACATACCCATTCAGTTTATCTAATACTCATTGGTTAATATTAAGTATCATTATAAATCATAACATTCATGTTATAAAACTTAGAACATCATTTAACATTGTCGGGAGCATTACGCGTGCTTACGCGCATGCTCGACACTCTCCGATTACCCCCAAAAACATATCAGTCATACAAATGGTCAATTTGGGAATTGATCCCGACCTCAAATGGAAAAAACTTAAAGAACGAAAGTTGTAGTTCTACTCGTTCTCTTTCCGAATCATCTTGAATCGCCTCAATCCGAGTTCGTATGAGAAGATTATGTGTAGACGATGATTAATAAGTATCAAAGTTTTCGTATTAGCTAATTTGGCGGATTCGAGAAATATCGCTAGAGTACTATTTATTGGATTAAATAAATAGTTAAAGGATAATATTATTGGACGAGTTATTTATTGTAAAGACGCTAACCCAAAATATGGGTGAGATATATGTACGTTGATGTATATGATTATGGGGAGTTAATCGGAAAGAGTAGCGATCGCGAATCGTGAATACCCTTGTAATTTGGGTTTATTAATAGTATTAACGGATTAAATATTATTTTTATGCGACGTGTTTTAAGGTTATTTTATAACCTGGATGAGGTCAATGTATGAATTTTTATGCGTTGTTGAACCGTATGAGCGAATAATTGATTTTGCGAAAGATCGCAAAATCACTATTCACGGGGCAAGTTTCCCGAGGCACTATTCACGCCCGAATATTTTTACGTCTTTTTCGGTTTCTATAAATTTCATTAAGACGTGTATGCGAAGGAATAATTTTTCCAAGCGTCAGAAAATTTATTCGAACAGATACGTGATTTTATCCGTATCCGAAATGTATAATAAGACTGTTCCGAATAAATGGACAAACCCCGTAATAATTATTTTTATGTATCCTAATATTTATGGTAATGCCCATTTTAATTTTGGGTAGAGTTATTTACCAGTTTTGGTACAAAAAGTGGGAGTTTTCGGATATATTTTTGGTGCTTTCGGGTATTTATTTTGGCTTGTTACTCCAAGTGGGAACCACCCAACCACATTAGACCAATCAAATGAGAGCAAAGAGGGAGAGATTGCTGGCAAGCATTTGAATTTGTTAGCCAACCTTGAGCACCTAACCCATTCTTCCAAAAATCACTCCTCCACTTCTCCCAAATCATTCATTCTTTCTTGCATTCCTTCTCTCCCATACCATCAGCTCAATTAGAGAGATAGGGAAAATCTGCAGCCAAGAGGAGGAAGAAAAGAGAAGGAGAAGTTCGCCGGAAAAGTCGCCGGAAAAGAAGAAGAGTCGCCGGAAAACGAAAGGAGGAAGAAAAAGGCACGGGTGGAGGAAATCCAAGCAAGGAGAACCCCAAAACAAAGCCTAACCGAGTTTCTTAGCACCTAGATAGAGATTTACAGAGGTAAACATCTCATTCAAATCCATTTCATTTAAGTTTGTTAAGATTTTTGGGTTTTGAAGGTTTTTGAGCTCTTAAGCTTGTGGGTTGGATTTGTGATGCGATTCTTGTTGTTTTTGTTTGTGTTGGATGATGGTAAATGTTGTTAAGAGGTTATTTAAGCTATTAATAACATCAAAGTGGAACAAAAACGCAATAAATCCGTACCTATGCTTAAGGAGGATGAAGAACATGAAGAACAATGAACTTTGGACATGAACTTGGACATTTGGACGATTTAGAGGACTTTGTAGCTATGATTTCGTGTTTGTTTAATTCGTTTGTTGTTATGATATTGTACTTCCATGGGTTATGAGTTTAACCTAATTGGAATGGAGTAAAAAGGGATTAAAACAAAGATTTGGTGATGATTTTTGTAAAGAATACCAAGAACACGAAGAACACCAAGAACACGAAAATATAGCATGAGTTGATACTTTGGCCTAAGATTTGGCCATGTTAATGTTAATGGATAGCTCTGAATTTTTGATATGTTGTAGCCCTATGTCTTAGGAGTCCATAGAGTCCGGAACGGACCAATTTGAACGTGTATTGAGGGAGTTATGGTGATTGGAAGCAAGATAGGTCTAGAACATCAAAACAGAGCATTCCGGAAAGCAAAACGGGCTGGGAGCAAAGGCTGGGCGCTCTAGGCGCTTGGCTGGGCGCTCTAGGCGCTGGCCACGGGGTCCAGCTACTGCATAGGAGCGCTGTAGGCGCTGGCCTTAGGCCATTGTGAGCGCCAACGGCGCTGGTAAGGAAACTGTGCAAAACTGCTCCGACGTCCTTTAGTAAAATGGGCATAACTCTTTGGATCTCAGCCCTTCCCAGGGGTCGTTGGTTATTTGGATCTCAACCCTTCTGAGGGGTCGTTGGTTATTTGGATCTCAGCCCTTCTCAGGGGTCATTGGTTATTTGGATCTTAGCCCTTCCCAAGGGTCATTAGTTGTTTGGATCTCAGCCCTTCCCAGGGGTCGTTGGTTGTTTGGATCTCGGCCCTTCCCAGGGGTCGTTGGTTGTTTGGATCTTAGCCCTTCCCAGGGGTCGTTGGTTGTTTGGATCTCAGCCCTTCCCAGGGGTCGTTGGTTGTTTGGATCTCAGCCCTTCCCAGGGGTCGTTGATTGTTTGGATCTCAGCCCTTCCCAGGGGTCGTTGATTGTTTGGATCTCAGCCTTCCCAGGGGTCATTGATTGTTTGGATCTCAGCCCTTCCCAGGGGTCGTTGGTTGTTTGGATCTCAGCCCTTCCCAGGGGTCGTTGGTTGTTTGGATCTCAGCCCTTCCCAGGGGTCGTTTATTGTTTGGATCTCAGCCCTTCACAGGGGTCGTTGATTGTTTGGATCTCAGCCCTTCCCAGGGGTCGTTGATTGTTTGGATCTCAGCCCTTCCCAGGGGTCGTTGGTTATTTGGATCTCAGCCCTTCCCAGGGGTCGTTGATTGTTTGGATCTCAGCCCTTCCCAAGGGTCGTTGATTGTTTGGATCTCAGCCCTACCCAGGGGTCGTTGATTGTTTGGATCTCAGCCCTTCCCAGGGGTCGTTGATTGTTTGGATCTCAGCCCTTCCCAGGGGTCGTTGCTTTGATTTGAGTGATTTTTTTTTGAAGTGGGATGTGTGATCGGCTTCTGTCCTAGATCTCCCACCAACATCGTCCACGTACTATGTCGCAAAAGCCATCACGGTCTGATCATTTGTGAGGTTGAAAGTGACGTGCTTGTACTTTCCCTTGAAGATTTTCATTTTGATCGTACCTGTATGCATGCAAAAGATGTTATGCATGATCTGGCAGATATGTTATGGACAGATGCATGTGCACAACATATGTTTAGATAGAAATGACCCCTGTTCAGTCAAATGATACGATTCGACAGTCGTCGTTGTTTGCCAACATTTGATTGGATCACGCCTCGTCGTGAAGTGTAGTTTCTAGACTTCAACATTAGTTTGGTACTCTGCCCGCTCTTGGTCGTCTTCATTTCATCGAGTTGAGGCAGTCTGTTTCGCTCTCTGTGATGATCGACGGCTATGTTGGGCTCCTTGGCCTTTTGATCATTTCTGATGGCCGATATGCTGTTGTCCCGCATTATATCATCCTTGTATATACTCATGCACGTGGATCATTTGGATGTCGAGGCAGTGATAGTCAGGATTGGGGAGAGGCCCAATGACGAGAAGTTCTATGCAGCCTCAGCTTCCTTCCATTTCACGACTCTTAACTGCCCCTGCCTTGGCGCGTGTTGTGACCAAGAATTTTTATCGAAAACTCGCGATGTTGACCGTGCGGAGTTATCCACAGCTCTGCAAGATCCTGCATATCAGATGACTAACAAATGCCAAAACTTGAAGGCTCGAGCCGTTAGTGTTAGTTCAACACAAAGATATTATAATCTCGACAAAAGAGTAAATGCAGTTAAAGCACATGAAATTGAATATCTGTTGATCGCACAATCTCGCGAGTTGTGAACCGTGAATGTACTAGATTGGAAGTTATTTTCAATCCCTCGTGAGTTGATGATTTTCTATTTAACGAGTTATGAAATCGTAGGAAGACCTTCAAGCATTCATGGTCATTGTACGTGAGTGTTGGATGTGATCATAGATCATCGAATTATTGGTATATGTCTAAGCTATTTGATTTGGCTAGACAAATGTCGTAATAAGTTATTGAATTGACATAAAAGATGTCAAAGTAAAGACCAGACTCAAATGATGTTCTAATAAAATAGACATAATATGATGTTGACTCAAGCATATGATACAAGTTGGTATCTGACACAAGTTGGTGTTAATGCAAGAGTCTGACACAAGTTGGTGTCAGGTTGATGCAAGTTGATATCAAATGGATGCAAGTTAGTATCCGACACAAGTTGGTGTCAGCATTACGTGGTACAAGTTGGTATTAAATTGACACAAGTTGGTGTCAGTTAAAATACCAGTTGGGGTATAGTTGATGTCAGAATAATTAAAAGCCAGACACTGGTGATGTGTCATAACAAAACAGACACTGGTGATGTGTCATAACAAAACAGACACTGGTGTTGTGTCATAATAAAAGGATAGACACTGGTGATGTGTCATAATGGAACAAACACTGGTGTTGTGTCATAGACATTGGTGATATGTCATAAGAAGCCAGACACTGGTGATATGTCATAATAAAATCAAACAAACAATGGTGATGTGTTATAATAAAATCAAATAGACACTGGTGATGTGTCATAAAATGAACACTTGTTATGTGTCATAAGAAGCTAGTCATGGGTGGGGCTAGAGTAAAGTAGACAATGGTGATGTCAATATAAGATAAACATAGATGATGTTAAAATAAACACAGGTGATGTTATGATAGTAAGAACCGACATAGGGGATATCGAAAGTAAGATATAGGTGATATCAAAGATGGATAGATACAAATAGTAAAGAAATTAGACTCCGGAAAGGGTCAAAAGTAGTGGCAAATCGACACTTGCCAAATATGTAAATATATAAGATTATACTTTTGGTGAAGGTAGTAATAAAAATCTATATGTACTTTTGATGCAATAGTGATTCCGGGGACGAAATCCTTATAAGGGGGGGAAGAATGTGACAACCCAAAAATTCATAAGATTTATTAATAAAATCTTGAATGATTAAATAAAGGTTAAAGAATAAAACCTAGATTGGAAATAGAGGAATAATTAAAATTTTTGAGAAGAACCTATATGGTTTAATATTTGATAGAATGTGACGTTTTAAATTTTTTGAAATATACTAATTTAAGAATTTAAATAAATAAAATTCTTATGAAATGATATGTTATGTGGTATTGTGTTGCATACGTGAATACGAACTATGCAATATGTGACTTTTATGCTTAATAAATATATTATTAGTATATATTTATTATATGTAAATAAATTGTAGGGGCAATTTATTTAAAAGAAAGGAGATGGGTAAAATTAATTTATCGATGTAAGTTAAATAATATATAAATTATTTTAAATTGGTGGCATTAGATATACTTAAGGTATAACCACCATTTTATTAAAGAAATCATGTATTACGTTATTGGATGTAATGCATGTATGTTTTTAATTTAGTAAGTATATTATTATATTTATTACAGTAAAATTATTGGGAACAATTTATGGAAAGGAAAAGAAAATAATTAATTTAAGTATACATAAATATTGTATACTTTAAATAAAGGATATTAAAATAAATTCTATCATTGAATTATTTTAATAAAGAGAGAATATTATTTTAATTGTAATATCTTATTTATTGACTAAATTTTCATTTGTAAGGAAATATGAATGAATATGTGTTATGTGAATTAAATAAGTTAATTAATTTATTTAATTTAAGTAAGCAAAGAAATGGAAAGGAAAGCCATGTAACATATTTATAAATATTATAAATATGAGGAGTTAATAAACTTAAGTGTTATATTAATAGTCCAACTAATGAATAAATACTAGTGGACTAGTCTAATTGGTTAAATAACCAAGCCCACTCATTTAATTGATTATGGACTTGGATAATTAATATGTAAACTTACTAACTTAGCCCAATTGGAATGTTTAGTAAAAGATTTAATAAACTAGTAGCCCAAGTGATGGTCTAATAATAATTATTACTAGTGGCCCAAACCATTTTTAAATGAAAGTCCGAATAATGACATATTTGGTGAAGACTTTCTAGTAAGTTAATTATTCTAATAATGAAAGAGAATTAAAGAAAGCTTGGTAACCTAATGTTATAAATTGGGTATGAGAATTAAATAACCTAAAGGGTTATTTAGTGGTCTTAATATTTTAATTATATACTAGTGACCTAATGTAAGCGATTTATTTTATTATCTCAATGTATTAAATTATTTTGTATTTATATGTAAGTAAATAAAATGTGAATATTATGTGATTGTTTTTATTTGTTTATTATATAATAAACAAATAAAAGGAAACTAGTGTAACCTAATTATTATATATTAGGTATGTAAATCAAATAACCTTAAGGGTTATTGTATGGGAGATTAATACTATTTAAAATAAATATTAACCCTAACAGATTTATTTTATATATCTCAACTAATTAATTTTATAACCTAATTAAAAAAAGTCTAATTGGGTTATAGAAATTAAATGTATATGAGTAAGGAATTAAATTCTAAATCAGTGAGATGTATTCCCTAATTTAATAATTAGGGAAAGATAAAATTAAGATAGGGGGTAATATTAATTTATAAGCCCAACCAATTAATTATTTAAGGAAGCCCAAGTTTATTTTAATTAGTACACCAAACTAATTAAAATACAAGCTCAAACAATTTAATTTGGAAGCCCAAGTGAATTAATTAGAGAGTCCAAACACTTAAATAAAAGCCCCAAATTTAGCCCAACTTGGGAGGGGCATTGAAGTCATTTGATTAAGAAAAATTGGGCAATTAAAATAAATCACAAATTGGGAAAAAGGAAGGGGTAGTACATGGATGGGAAAAGGGGGAGTATGAGCACATGAGAAATGTACCAACTAGCTTGTGTGTGATCATCTTATTGGGCCACTTTAGATAAGTAAATGATAATTACTCATTTAAATGTTATTCAATTAACATAAAAGTTAATAAATTAATTATTTATTATTTAATAATAAATAATAAATAAGGATAATAATTAATTATTATTCAATGTTAATTAAATAATAATTAAGGAAAATAAAGTTAATAAATTAATTATTTATTATTTAATTAAGATTAAATAATAAATAAGGGGTAATAATTATTTAATTATTATTTAATTAATATTAAATAGTAATTAAATACCAATACAATTAAATTAATTATTATTTAATTAATATTAAATAATAATAGACTAATAAATTAATTATTTATTATCATAAATAATAAATAAGGATTATTAACTAATAATTAAAGACAAATACGACTAATAATTTGATTGTTCAAATAATATGTAAATATAATTAGTTATTATTTATTATTAAATAATAACTAAAGGTAATTAATTAATTACTATTTAACTAATATTAAATAGTAATTAAATGAAGATAGAATTAATAAAATAAAGAAAGTTTAAATAACACATTAATTAAACAATTATAATTAATTGTTTAAGGGTTTAATAAGTGTTTAGCACTTAAGAAAAATATTGTTAATTAATTAAATCATCAACCTAAAGATTAATTAAGTGTCTTATATGATTAATGATAGTTTATTAACTTATGTGTGCTATGTGATTTGCTCATTTGCTAAATAAATAGCATAAGTAAGCGTATCGATATACAACTACGCAATGCTAATTGATAGATCGACTTTATCCAATGATAGGTCACTCAAGATCAATTAATTAAAGCTAAATTTATCTGTAGCTGAGCAATCAGGCAAGTTCTATCTTACTCAACTTTTACATTGAGCAATATTTCTAAACCTTATGCATTATTTTTAATTCGTGCAAAAGATATATATTATTGCAAGTTATTCTTTAAGCTTGAATCTTATCTCCAAGCATGTCTTAAGTGGTCTAATTACTTTTAAAATTATTCCACATCTTTGTATTTATTGACATTCGCACTCGTGCATTTGAATTCGTATATTTATCTAAGTTCAGAAATTTGTGAACTATTCATGGTTAAGTCTGAACCCTTGTTCGGTCAGGCAAGTATGTGAGAATTTATAAAAGCTATCCGAACCAATCGATGGTAAGGATTCTTAGACTAAATGGACACCCCTTTTATTATAGGGGAGTACCCCAGGTACCGTATATAAGGTACAAATAGCAGAGTTAAATGTTATACATACACATAGCGTACGCGAGGCTGATCCCCTCAAGTACTCATTCTGTAGCCAGTAACCATAGGGTCAACTAGCTATTGACTCCTTTGGAAGTTATTGTTCAAAGTCTATTTGACTACCAATTGTTCTAAAAGCATTTATTTTTATTGCTTCTGATAATTCTATTGTTGAAATCTCTTTCTATATCCCTTCCGTCATGATATATCCTTATTGTTGTACTTTAAACTTGCTGAGCAAACTCGTTGCTCATCCTTGCTATATCATGACTTCATTGCAGCTAAACCCGAGACGTCAGGGAAGAACAAAGGGAAAGAAAAGATGAAGTAATAGACTTCATGTAGCAGATTTTAAACTTATGTGTAGTTAATTACTGTTAATGTAATTTAAACCCTGATATTTATTTAGGGTATGGATTTGTGTAAGTGTTTAAGGTTTTTGTATTCTGGGACTAGTAACACCTTTGTAATGAACAATGTATGTTTATTATATTCCGCATTTTAGTTACCATATGTTGTTAGAGGTGAATGTTTGTAGTGGATCGTGATGACCGGATCCGGGTATTTGGAGACCCGAATTTGGGGGCGTCACAAGTTTGGTTTGGATTTACTTCAATAACATTTTTAGAATTTAGAACGCTCATCAACTATGGACTAGTCAAATCAATAAGGGTTCGCTAGTCAATCAAGGTTCAATAATTAAATATGAAAGGTATTCGAGAACAAGAGATTGAATCTCAAAAGGCACACAATTGAATAAAATCTGTATAACTGAAGTATTACTCAAAAGGAATCAGAATAACATATTTGCATTCATGAACTTGAATGAATTATGGTAAAGAACTTAATCAATATGAAGTAGAATATAGAACTTGCATAAAAGGGAGATAAGGTTTTGGAAATTGCTCAATGAAAAATTGAGTTAAGGAACTTGCGTAAAAGTAATAAGTAAGGATAAGATACTTACCTCGTGCGTAGATTACAAATTAAAATTCACGTTCTTTAATCAACCTATACATTACGTTTATAAAGCAGTAACAATAATTAGTTATAGTATTATAAACACTTTAGGATTCATTCTCATCCAATTTCATTTTATATTTGATAATCAACGGGTATATGCTTACCACCCATCACAGTATCTTAATATTCATTTCATACATTAATCTAAGCTTTAGGTATGTCTACGATAACATAACATGACCATAAAGAAAGAAGAAAATTTTTACTCTTTTCTTTTTACTCTTTTTTTTTGTTTCACCGTCGGGGCGGTGGTTTCCTTTACAAAAGGCCGCTGGGGCAACTCTACCGCCGGGGCGACAATTGCAGTTCATTTTAGGCGCCGGGGCGAGGTCATCGCCAGGGCGACCAAATTAGTTTATTTCTACCGCCAGGGCGCAATTTCTAGTATATTTCC
The DNA here is from genome assembly GCA_034770075.1 of Aralia elata. Taxonomy (NCBI): domain Eukaryota; kingdom Viridiplantae; phylum Streptophyta; class Magnoliopsida; order Apiales; family Araliaceae; genus Aralia; species Aralia elata. Next base: position 52,840,995 of record CM068386.1, read on the forward strand.
ACCGCCGGGGCGGTGGACCCAAATGTCAATTCCTGCAGTTCGCGAAGAACACATTAAAATGCCAAATTTGGCCAAAATTTTTCATAATTCACCGATTAAAGCACTACCCATTTATCATATATGTTATGAAATCAAAACTCATTACATAAACAGTGATTTTAACATCACAGACAATCTAAACAACCAATTAAAGGCTAAAAATTTCACTGTTCATACTTTATTAACATGTTTTGATACAGTTAACGTAATTAATCACTCTGAATTCGTTTCTTAACCAAATCAATCTGTCTAACTTTTATTTTCTTCGTTTTTACATGCAAAAACATAATTAGTCATCAATTTAACCAATTAACATGCAAAACAAGTATTAATTTCATACATATAGTTCATATTCATACATAACTACTATGTAAATTTCAGAACTTCCAATTAAAGGCATAATCTCATGAATTAATTAAATTAAACAATTTATAAACATTAAACAGTAGATTATACATGCATTTAAACAATTATAAACAACTTACAATCAATTCTCACATAATATTCAATTATCAGATAACTTACAGAATACTTTCATGGAAGAATTTAAAAACGTAATTAAAGTTTAGATTTAAGAAATTACCTTCAATTAATAGTTTAGAATTCTAGAAAAATGATTAGGAATTCCACAATTCTCCAAATTTCTTCTTCAACTCCAAATTTTCTCTCAATTTTCTTTCTGACTTGGTTTCTAAAAACTGATGATAGAATCAGCGTATCAAATAAAATGCCAGAGTGTGGTAGTTAGTTAATCCCATAATGGGTTAACTGCCCCCAATCCCCATTAAGGCCTCGTTTGGCTAACCCTTATAGTCTCCTTTTTGGTTTATTTTAATAAATTACTTATAGTATAGTTAATGTCACATAATTAATCAATTAAATAATCTTATTTAAATCAATTAAATAAAATAGAATAATTCTACATTAAACACATAGTCATATAAATAAACTTCTCCTTTATTAATAATGACAATTTATTAAATCTCTAATTAATTATTAAATTAATTAGAAATAACATTATGCTTATTTAAATAATTCATTTAATCAAATAAACTCAATTAAACACATACTTTGAATATAAAAATTCTCCACATCAATTTAACTAATATAACACATATAATTAAATTAATCTACCACAAATTCATCAATTAATTATTTAATTCAATAATTAAATCATCGAAAAAATATTTATTTAATTCAATAAATATTTAAAATAAATTATAAAAATCTCGTTCATCACAACATGCGCCCAATATGCGCTCAAAACGTGTCCGACTCATCCAAAATAGAAGGAAGTACACTTATATAGTTCAAATTTTTTAATCTATGTTGTCCAATTTAGATAATGACAATTACGTGCAAGTGTACACGGTTAACAAGTAATAAAGTGATAAAAGAGTGTCATTCCTACAGAGAAATATTGCAATTTATATTCTCAATTACCAATTTTATATTAATCCTATTTTATTAAGTGATCACAAATTTGAATATTGAATAAAACTAATTAATTAAATTTAATAATATAAACTAAAACAAAGATTGAAGTTCAGATATTTAAGGCTTAAGACTATAATATCCCCAATTATGTAATATAAACTAATTTATCCATGTCATCCAATTATTCAATTCAATGGAGTTGTTAACAGGAATTCAAAATTATTTATAAGCCCTTTTCCAAGTGATCAAATAAATTTATCTAACTCAATAAATTCTGCTATATTCCTATGCAAAACTAAAGAATTAAATTCATTAAGCATCAATTCCCAATAGTTACATGTAGCAAAGAGATATTCCTATTCACTTCGCAACCTTAATTATTTAACACATACAAATAATTTAGAATACATGCTATCTTATTTAGATCTAACCCTAGATTTCATCTCCCGAATTTATCTAAAGTATCCCGCTAATTATTAGCCAGATAATTAATGATTAAGCACAAAATAAGATAGACAACTCGAATTGAATAAATAACTGGAATTAATTAGATAATTAATCCATAAGCAAAATTGGTTCAATTGTAGCCTTAATTGAAAGTTTAGTTCATGCTAAAAATAAAAATTAGAATTCTAAAATAAGTCATCATAATTAATTACAAATTAGAGAGAAAAGATTAAAAGAAAACTCAATAAAATCTTCACTCTTCAATCCACCAATTTGAATTCTTTACAATGCTTGTTTCGATCTCCAATCTCCTTGCTCAGCTCTGAAAATTAATCTCCGTGTGTACACCATGACAAATCCTCCACTCTCTATATATAGCTACCTCTCCAAAGTCAGCTTTATCAAGAATCCTAAGTAGAGTAGTAAACTAACTTCCAAAAGCCCAACCTTGCCAAACAACTCGCTAGCTTTTCCCGACTCCCAGCGCCCCGGCGCTGGGTTAATACTAAGACTAGCGCCCCAACGCTGGTCTTCTTTGCTGAAATTACCAAAATGCCCTTAATGATGCTAAAAAGCCTGTTTTGCCCTCTTGCCTTGCCTTAACCTGCAAAATGCAATTAAATAAAAATATCCTAAAATACTTAAAAACTAACAATATATCAAGTATAAGAATATCTAAATCATGGGTATATTACCCACTCATCAATCTAACCTTTACTATTCATTTGATCTGAGACTTTTAACATTCAAATTTTCTCTCTTTAGCCCTAGTTTTTACTAAAATCTTCAAACTTAGTCAACTTTCATTCCTTTTCAGATCAAATCAACACCAAGAAAATGTCAAACTACAAAGTCATCTCCGGAAACCAACTATGCTTTAAAGAGTTTGAAGGAGTAGATGCTCAATTTCGTGTCGTTCTGGCTCTTATGCAAAAGGCGAGATTCTATGAAACCTTGAACAAAGCCACAAGGATCTTCACCGAGCGAGTCAAAGAGTTTTATCTTATTGGCTCCTATGCTAATGGGGTCATTACAACAAGGGTGAAGGATGTCAAGCTCACCTACGAGGTGTCGGAGTTGAACCATCTTATGGGGTTCATAACTGAAGGAATCACTACATTTGATGATGTGGATATGAAGTTTGGGCTGGAGCTGATAGGGTACAAAAAGAATCCACATCTCAAGGGAATGAAGAAAAAGGAGTTCTCTAGAATTATGAGTTCCTTGCCCACATCATCGGAAAGTGCATCTTTTGCAAGGACTCAGCCCACGACTCTATCAGCGAGCTCCAGCTGAAGATAATGGTAGTCATAGTGATGGGGAAGCAAGTCAACTTTGGAGCTGTGTTGATGGACTAGATCTCAAAATGGTTTAGTGACGTTGAGAAGAAGAAGAAAAGAAGGAAAGTCCCTTCCCAATATGTTCTATGGGAGGCTTATCAGCATTCTCTTGAAGAAGAGGCTAAAAATTTCCTTGCGGACCGGGAGGGAGATGCTCTCAACGTAAAAAAGAAGATGACCAAGAAGTTGTTTGATAACTGAAAGAGGAATCCAGTTGAGATCCTGAGGTTAAAGCAGTCCGAGGGTAATGAAAGGACCCTCAGTGAGGTGCAGAAGCTCGCAACGACCAAGTTGAAGAGGAAGGTCGCGGAGCAAGAATCAGGGTCTAGTGAAGAAGATAAGGGAATGAGAGAGCTTAAAAGGAGAAATAAGGGTGAGAAAAAGGTTGGAGATTTGAAAGAGACCTCTCAGGGCTCTACAACCCCTCAAGTTCCTAAGGCCTTAGTTTCCACAACAGAGAAGCCCCCTAAGAAGAAGTTAAAGAAGAAGCAAGAAAGAAGGAAGGAGATTTTTAAGGACTCTCAGGATGAAACTGATGTTCTTGAGATGAGGGATGATTTAATTTCTCTCTCTCAGCTAGTAAAGAAAAAGGGATAGAAAGGCAAGTGCTTAAGGAAGACAGTTGTTCAGCCTCCTCCCAAGACTGTCAGAGAACAAGCTGATGAGATCATTGAAGAGATTGATAGACAGAACACTAAAATAGACGGGACACTGAAATTGCTGCCAAGGAAGGTCTATCCCTTGTTAAATGGGATAAAAGGCAAATAAAGAAGGGAAGATTTGATAAAATGGCTAAGTCCGACAAGCTCGTCCAAATTAAAGAGTTTGTGTCTAATGAGGCGATCGTAGAGCAAATAGATGCACCAACTGATGAAAAGATGGTTGAGATGGCCTTAGAGCCAAAGCCAATAATTGATGATGAGATGGCTAGGACAGCCTCCGAGCTAGAGCCAATGGAAGGTGATGATTTGGCTGGGATAGCTGACGTGTCGAGGCCACAAGAAGATGATGAAGAGACGGCTATGAAGATATCTAAACCTGAGGCAAAGAAGCAGAAATTAAAAAAGAAGTTAGAGAAGAGGTTGAAAGATGCAGAAAAGAAGAAGAAGAAAAAGAAAACCCCAGAATCAACAACTTCAGCTGACACTACTTTTAAGGGGGAGGCACAAGTTCCACAACCTAGCTATTCCTATGATTCATTGGTGCTTACAAAAATCATTAAATCAGTTGTACTAGACATCGGAAGAGAGGCAAGCCCACCTGTCTTTAAACAAGAAGTTCCTTCATTTAAGGGGGAGCAACCAAAGACTTCATATAAAGCCCCCTAATCTATATAGGGATAGGATCAGGGCGTATGCGTGTGGAATTCTTAGGCAAGGCTCTACACGACTGGAATTCAGAAGAAGAAATAGACAGAAGCACCACTATCTATAATAGCAATAGTGACATACTATTCTATTTCCTTCCTGTTATGCCTTTGGTGAGAGCAATGGCGCATAGAGATATGAGCTTCATCATTTGGACATTGATGAGTGTATTTTATACACACAATTTGGGTACTTTTGGCCTTGATAATTTGCAAGTCTTTAGGTATTTTATGTGGTTTTTATGTATTTTTATCTTATTTCTACATAAATTAGTTTTTAGTTATTTTTACATGTTTTATGTTGCTTTGATGCATTTTCATTATGTTTGTAGGAATTGAAATAAAGACCGCTCGGATCGTTGTTTGTATTGACTCAACGTCCGTGCCTGGACGTCTGTGCCCGAATGGTAGTATGATGGAAATTTGTGCTTGGCGACGCTCGGTGCTTAATTTGACAACATTTGGTAGTTGGGCGTGCACGGCGTCGAAAAGCGTGCACGGCGTGCGGCGTCGGCCAAGCCACGAGGGCAAGCCCATGCTTAGATATCCGTGCCCGAATGATAACACGGTAAAAATTTATGTTTGGCGATGATCGGGGCTTAATTTGATGACATTTGGAAGTTGGGCGTGCACGGCGTTGGAAAGCGTGCACGGCGTGCGGCGTCGACCAAGCCGCGGGCACGGCGTGTGGCAGACGGGGCGCCAGCGCGTGGCCCAGGCGCTGGGCGCGGGCGCATGGGCGCGGCGTGCGGGCGCGCGTTGGGCGTGCGGGCGTGTTGGCGCGCTGGGCGTGCGGGCGTGTGCGGCGGGCGCTCGGCGCCAGGCGCTGGGCGCGGGCGCATGGGCGCGGCGTGCGGGCGCGGCGTGCGGGCGCGCGCTGGGCGTGTGGCAAGTTGGCGCGCGCGGGGCCTCAGCAGCGGGCATGGGCGTGCGGCCAGCGTGCGGCCCAGGCGCTGGGCGCGGGCGCGCGCGCTGGCGTGCGGGCGCGCGGCGTGGGCGTGCGGCCTTGGGCGCGCGCGGGGCCTCGGTAGCGGGCGTGGGCGTGCGGCGTTGGGCGTGCGGCCAGCGTGTGGCCCAGGCGCTGGGCGCGGGCGCGCGGGCTGGCATGCGGGCGCGCCAACGCCGTGCTGTGTGCGATCTGACACAGTTTTAGTGCGATCTGAGCTCCACTTTGTCCGATTTTGGCTAGGGTTTCTTGATGGAGGCTATATATAATCTCTTCTAAGCTTCATATCAGATATCTAGGAATTGGGAGGCCACCCAAACACATCAATTAGAGAGCCAAAAGTGCTGCAACACAAGAAAAATTCAGCAAAATCAAAAGAACCAAGAAGGAAAGGAGTGTCAAATGGACATCTTGACATAGGGAGGCTGCACATACATCACCAAGAAGAGCTTAAGGGATGCAATTCAAAGAGATTTTCAGCAACAAGCCAAGGAGCAAAAGGAGAAAAGAATGCCAAAGGAAGAGGAAAAGCTAGAAATTGACATCAACCAAGCAAGCAACATATGAATATCTTCTAAATGGGTTTTATCATCTCTTGCTTTCCTTTGAATTTGTATTTCTATTTCATGATGTACACCATGTGTTTGATGTTTTGCCTAGCTACCATGAACTAGAGCTTATTCTAAGATTTCAATGGAACCTAACACATAGTTGAATTGAATTCTCTCTCTATTGATTTTAGTTATTCATTTGTGAATTGATTGTCATAACCTTTGCTTTCTAGATTAATTGCTTGGCCCGTAATTACCTTGGGAACCTATATGAACTTGACGAACGGATTATAGGTTAAGACCTAGTTATGATAACATGCGAGAGTATAGATTATTGTGGGTTATTAATCGGATTAACTGACGCGTGTCTTATTAATTATCTGCAATAATAGATATCTTGATAGTAGTTGGGATAGATATATACCTAATTACCGCATGCAACCAATTGAGAATCTAGTCTTAATGACTTCCGATGTGAAAGTTGGTAATTGAGGGGAGGATTAATTAGATTTGGTGACACGTGTCTACTAATCATTCCTGAAATTAGTCTCTTGATTGAAAAGAGAGAGTTAGGAGATTCAAACGAAGTGTTGGGGGAAATTGCAATCTTAGACTTGTTAATATTAGATTTAAATATCTTTTACTTGATTATTATTATCTTATTCACTACCAACAATAAAAATATCAAATCATCACTTGTCTAATTAAAATCAAGACGATATATAGTTGGTACTTGGGATACACTAGAACAATTCTCTGTGGGTTCGACAACTCTCTTATCATTATATTACTTGTTGACCGCGTATACTTGCGCGTATTTATCGGTTGCGAAATCGACCAACAGACATTCACAAAATTTTTAAATGTCAAAGTGTTATCTCAGAATTTTCCAAGGGTTCTCAACTACGCCTCCAAAATAATCTGCAATGGTGAGTTATTAAAATAAGAATTTAATAAATAATTTTCTTATTATGAGATGTGTCAGGGTTGACTGTATGAATGTATATGTGTTATATGATTGATGTGGTGGATTTAATGTGACGCCACCAAATCTGGATCACCTGAGCCATGGACCTAGTTCATTACTATCTAATACAAGCATGATACAATCGATAACTGTCGACGCCGGTTTTTCTGTCTTTTTAGTCTTTTCCAATTTTAGCCTTTTTGATTAGATGATTTTTTGGAAAAGATCGGCACTTAATGTCGACGGGGTTTCGAAAGATCGTTTTTTTATGATGAGCCAATTAACCAGAGTCGCCAGTTGGTATATTTGAAATGGATGTACCAACTCATCCGAGTTTTCTTTTTTTATAAATCGTTGGCTCATATGTGACTCCGAATTAATTGGTCTGCAAACCGAGATTCATAGAGTTCGGGGGCTTGCTTAAGCGAGGGGAAGGTGTTAGGCACCCCCTGACTTCCGTGAAATACGGTTACCGCAATCTTGATACTTTCCTATCCTTTAATTCATAAAATGCGTATGTGTGTGTGTGTGTGTGTGCATGCCTATATGAATGTGGTGGTGAGTTTGTGCGAAGAAAACATTTGGGTTTTCGGAAAAGTCATGTTTTCTTTTGGATTTGCTTTAGAATGTCCTTCGGCTTGTACGAGAAAGCTTTATGAGAAAAGGTTTGATTTTAATTTGTCAAAACTGTGAGATTTCGTTAGATGGCGTTTTGGCAAAACAAGAGCTTTCTAAACCTTTGTCAAAATAGGAATCGAGATCTATACGTTGCTCTCGTAACTCAAATGACAGGCAACGTCTAGAATCTCTTTAACCCTATGCACAAAGATCTAATAAAACATTACTTATTTTTATAAAATCATTTTTTGTGATGTTTGAAAACGAATTTTTCTTTAGCCCTCTCGTTAAATAGGAATCGACATTCATTAGCATTTCCAAATTTTAGCCTCGCGATTCTAATAACCTAGTTTGATTGATTTTATGAAAATCTTATCGTTTTAGCTTTGAAATCAATTTCGTATCATAAATCAAATCAAACATTAAAATGCGTTGGGGCTATTCATGGGCATGTAAGCCATCAAAATAACCCCAAACGCCCACAATCGCATATTTTCACTATGACGGGGCCTTAACCACGATTCTCGCCTTGGCGTCGTTTTAAGGCCCGACGATTACATATGTACAATGAAAACTACATCCTTCCTACTATCTACATCAAAAGAGGTCCATCATCGGATTTGGACCACGGGGTCGCTTTCCTAGGCTCACAACCAAATTTCCACACACCCACGACCGGATATTACAAGAAATAACCAAACGGATAATCTAACAATACCAATACATCCTGGAATAGCGATCTAAAGGGACCACGCTCAATAGCACCGTAAAACAAACAAAAAATCAATAAATAAATATCATCGAGTTATTAGGAAGAATTTTGTTCCGATGGAACCCTCACTAATAATCCCTAATTCATTGTTCCACCATAACTTACATGAAAACTACATTTAATTTGACCAAATGATATGATAAAAGTTGCAAAAATAAGGAGATTTTCACCTTGCAAATGAGATCAAAGTGGATGTAAACTTGTGTATTTTGAATAGAAGAAGAAGTATATGTGATACAATCAAATCAAAAGAATATTATTCCTCTCTTTTTTCTACTTTCTCTCCTATTTTGTTGCAAAATTTTGCTATTTTTCTCTCAATTTCCGTGCTGCTGCTGTGCTTTTTCTTTCTCCTCCCGATCTGCTCAACCCTCTGTATGCTGATGAGGAAATGAGCTGAAATAGGCTGGCTAAGCTCAGTCGTAAATTGATCTACGGCTGGCCGCAGATCAATCTGCGGCTGGCCTTAGCCCGCCATGCACTTTAGTTATTTAATTCTCCTCGGTTTTCGCACCGCACCTCGATTCTCACGTCGTGCTGTCGGTTTTCGCCGAAAGGCCTGTATTTTGCAGTCCGGGAATTACTGTGAGACGTGACACATTATTCGGGAATGCTCATTTTGGATGGCCTTGTTGTCACGTCGGTTTTGACTGCAAATCATCGCGGTGGCGTTGAGTGTTCGCATTTGTGCCCATTCTTCGCTCCCGCAGGCCGGTTCATTTCCCGAATTTGCCCTCCTGTCAGGGTTAGTATATGAAGTGCAAAATTTGGGTGTCTACAGCTGCCCCTCTTTATCATGTTTATGAAATGTGGAATGAAATGAGCAGGATAAAGAATAGACACTTGATGCATGAATGACAGTGCACAAGAACGACAATACATACGTGATGCAACACCTATGACTTATGATGCAACGTAAGATGTAAGGCATGCCAAATATTCGTAAAAGGGTGTCAACGCAGATGATCGTCTCGTCGGGGCCGGATCTCGTATCTGGTCACCCATCTCGTAATCGCCGGGTCTCGTCGCCGGTCGATCTTCTCGTCGGGGCCGGGTCTCGTATCCGGTCACCCATCTCGTAATCGCCGATTATCGTCGTCGGTCGATCGTCTCGTCGGGGCCGGGTTTCGTCGCCGGTCACCCATCTCGTAATCGCCGGTTATCGTCGCCAGTCGATCGTCTCGTCAGGGCCGGGTTTCGTCGCCGGTCACCCATCTCGTAATCGCCGGTTATCGTCGCTGGTCGATCGTCTCGTCGGGGCCGGGTTTCGTCGCCGGTCACCCATATTGTAATCACCGATTATCGTCGCCGGTCGATCGTCTTGTTGGGGCCGGGTTTCGTCGCCGGTCACCCATCTCGTAATCGCCGGTTATCGTCGCCGGTCGATCGTCTTGTCGGGGCCGGGTTTCATCGACGGTCACCCATCTCGTAATCGCCAGTTATCGTCGCCGGTCGATCGTCTTGTCGGGGCCGGGTTTCGTCGACGGTCACCCATCTCGTAATCGCCGGTTATCGTCGCCGGTCGATCGTCTTGTCGGGGCCGGGTTTCGTCGCCGGTCACCCATCTCGTAATCGCCGGTTATCGTCGCCGGTCGATCGTCTTGCGAGTGCCGGATCTCGTATCCGGTCACTCGGTCGAATTGAGAAGCCGTGTTCGACATCTGATTCATCAAAATCTCATATTTTATTACCAAATTATGAGTCAAATGGGCTTTAGGATCGATTAAGCTTGCATTGGACAAGGGGGAGCACTGGGCCCAGCCGCAGATGGATCTGCGGCCAGCCACAGATTGATCTGTGGCCAGCCGCAGATTGATCTGTGGCCAGCCGCAGATTGATCTGTGGCCAGCCGCAGATTGATCTGCGGCCATGATCGGGCATATAGGCGGCCAGCCCCCTCCTAGATCTGTCACTTTCATTCGTACCCCACGTGATTTTCAGACCTTTGCATGCCCTTTTACCGAGTTTTCCAACCTTTTTTGCAAAAACCGCTTCGGTTAGATCGATCTACGCGTTACAGGTAACACTTTGACCGATTGTTTTTCAATTTCGTCAATGTTTTGCTATACATTTAGCTATTTGCATGCTTAGAGATAGAAATGTATGCTTTATAATGCTATGCTATGTATTATTGTATATACATGCTATAAATCAACTGTGTGAGTCCTATTTTATGCTCATGATGCGGTCACACATATCTGTTGTTTCTTTTTGAGAGAAAATCATGCATTATGGTCCTTTTACATGTTGCAATTACCCACATGAATGCAATTTTGACCTGTTGTGGCTTGGATTAATTGAAAACATGCTTGGTTATGCATGGGATGCCCATTTTACAAACGGAACTCTGCCGATTTTTTTTTGAACATGCATCATGCTGCATTAACTTTACGATGATGATAGGAGATTTGTGACATAATTCAAAAAAAGAACTTACCTTCCTCCTTGCCTGTTCTATTCCAGCTATGGATCCCGACGCTCCTAGTAGCTCCACTGTTTCTCGGACCTCGGGCATTCGTCGCCGTAGGGTTGCACCTGCCCCTACTCTGCCTCGGACCCGTCAGGCTCGCCGACTGGTGGAGGCTGTCATCCGGCCTGATCACCCCGATGTTGAGGAGGCTGTTCTCCCGGATGTTTCGGTAGAGGGGCCATCCTCTAGCACACCAGCTCCCTCTTCTCATCGCGCCCTATCTGGCTCCTCTGTTCAGATACCCGATCTGTTGGGTCGGGATCTCAGTCGTCACCCCTCAGCATCTCTCGTGGCTAATGAGGTATATTCAATTCTACTCTAATTTTATTCTCAATTTCTCAATTCCCGTTCTATCTGGACTGACCCATTGGTGATTGCCATAGGTGCCCGAGTTTACTCAGCCGAGGGGTAACTGGTTCAACATTTACTCCCTCTATAGAGCTCTGCACAGCGATTACCGGGCGGTGGTGGATTCCTGGGGCTTTCGTCACTTCTTCACCATCATTCCCCGTCAGTGCCCCTGGGGTTATATGAGGGCTTTGTCCGAGAGATGGTTTCACCGGACCCAGTCCCTTCATCTTTTGGACTGCGAGGTCGTGCTGACTCCCTGGGACTGGAGGTACATCACGGGTATCGAGTTCACCGGATCCCGTGTCCTTCTGGACCTTGACATTACTCCAGCGGAGGTCCGAGCTTTGCTGGGTTTTACTGCCGATGATCGGGTCTTTAAGGCCCGCAGCATTTGGTCTGGAGCTTTGGCTGTTGACGCCGTCGGGGGCATATATGCGACGCCATTTCCAGCGGATCGAGCCACTCGTGATATATTGCTCCGACGTCTGTTCCTGACCATCATGAGGGGTTGTTTCCTAGGGAACAACTCCTCTACCATTCATTTCAGCGTCGTCGGAGCTGTCAGGGACGTAGACCAGATCGGCGACTATGATTGGGGGTCTTTCGCCTTTGCCTACTTCCTCCACGGTCTTCGTCTACGCTCGGAGGGTCAGATAGATGCTTGGCTTGGATTCTACCACTTTCTGCTGGTGAGCCTTCTTTTCCTCTTTTCTTACTGTACTTCCCATCATTTCATTTCCCTTTTCTGCCTTTGTTGGTTACTCATGCCTTGCCTTGTTCTTGTTCACAGTTCTGGGCCTACGAGCGGCTTCGATGTCTGAGGCCTGTCACTACTCTTGGCCTGGACACTTATCCCCGGGGTCGTTGGTGGTATCACAGCACTCTGGAGGAGGTCCCGGTGTCTGGCAGCTTTGCCCATTGCTGCATTCAGCTGGAGCTGATCACTGCTGCAGAGGTCGTTTGGACTCCTTACTCTCATGAGCATCTGGATGTGGGGTTCACAGATGGGTATCCTACCGGCCCAGAGTTCGCACTTTCCACCCGCCACCTCACTTTGCAGAGTGTTGGGGGCTGGGTGATGTATTTGGGAGAGCGCGCATTCAGATGCGTGACTGGAGAGATCTGCATCCCGCATTCCCTTCCTTTCACTACATCCTGGTCGCTGGATTCTCAGCCTTCGGAGATCATGCTCGCGGGGGAGGATGGCCGGATGCTTTCTACGGGTCCCAGTACGAGTGAGGCTTTCCGTACCTGGTGGGTGCCCCGTACTATTGGTCCTCAAACTCGGGCCACTTTCTTTCTTGGGGATATGGTTCCTGGCTCGGTGATGATGACTGATTGGGCCGCATGCGTTCGGAGTCCCACCCATGCTGAGCAGATCGCCACTCTGACCCGTCAGGTGAGCAGTTGTCCCTATATCTTCGGGTGTTAGGCCGGACCCCAGAGGATGCTTACGCCTACGATCCTGACAGTGCGGGTTATGATGCAGGCCCGAGCTCATCTAATGCCACAGCGCAGCCATACATTCCTGACATGAATTTTGGACCTCCGACTTCGACGACTCCAGGGGATCAGTTTGAGGATCCTGCCTTCTTAGATGACCTCACATTTGATTAGATCAGGCTAGGATAGGGTCTCTTGTACCTGAACCTGTTTAGATTTTATTCTCTCTTTTATTACATGCACTATGTATTGAACTCATTTGCTTATTTATGCACAATTTTTTTTTATCTTTTATATAATTCACCTGCTTTATTATTAACTGTGCGATGCATGCTTTTTATTTATGAATAGAGAATGACCCCTGTATAGTCTTTTGATACTATTTTCACAGATGTCGTCATCAGATGTCGTGGTACGTTTGGATCCCACTCCTGCCACAGGGTTGGTCGGCAGTCTCGTCCGCTGGCTGGACAGTTTATCGCCGGCCGATAGGATTATCGCAGATGGTCTTTTGGGACACTCTCGGTCCTTATTATCCTTTAAGGTGCCAACAGGCTTTGTAGATGGCATTCTAGGTCACTGGGTCCTTGCCCGTCAGGTGTTCAGGTTGGGGACAGTGGAGGTGACCCCTACTCTTGAGGAGTATGCCCGCTTCTCTGGTTTGCCTTTGGGCGGTCCTTGCGCTAGGGTCACCGTTGGTCCCATGCGTCGTCAGTTCTTGACTTTCACTGGGTTGCGGAGGGCAGCTCTGCTATCGGTGATCACATCAGATCATCTAGTTCCTCTTCATTTTTTGATTGACCGATTCGGCTCACCTGACAGTTTTCGCCATTTCTCTGGTGACTTTTCCATATCTGAGGAGTACTGGGGCGCCTTGAGAGTAGACGTTTTGATGGCCTGTGTCATCTCGGTTTTGTATCTGCCCGCCGGACCTGATCTGTTGGACATGCGAGTTGTCGCGGCCGTGAGATCCCTTCAGGAGGATCACACCATCCTTCCTATGATATTAGCAGATAGTTACATGTCAGCCTCATACTGTCAGTCTTTCCGAGGTAGAGTATTCAGAGGGAGCTCGACTTTGTTGTACGTGTGGTTCATGAGTCATCTTAGTCCCATCGGCCATGTCCGTCGTCAAGGGTTTTGTTTCAGCCATGATATAGCCACGCAGTTTTCGTTTCGTCCCGTGAGCTGTACTGATGCGGCCTCCTGGATAGCATTTTTGTCAGTTATTGAGGATCTTTTTCATCTCCTGATCTACTCGGGTTATTGCTCCTTTATGAGCTTTTTGACTCACGTGCCCACCCTGGATTTCATCCCTATTGCTGGCTTGAGGGGCGTGACGACTTATCATCCCCTGGCGGTTATGGGGCAGTTTGATCAGACACAGGACTTTTACCTCTTCACGGGCGCAGCCGATTACCGATTCCTTATATCATCCCAGACAGAGAAAGACCTACTGCGGGTATATGATCTTTGGTCTCGCAGGATCCTTACCGAGTATAGTGACAGTTGCCCCATCCAGACATTTGCTTATGTGCAATGGTTGCGCGGAGACTCGGACATGGTTGGTTTGAGTCAGACTGGGACCTTTGATGACTCTGGAGTGATTTTCCCAGATGATACCACATATCATTCCATCTCAGCCGATTCTGCCCCAAGTTGGGTCACTGAAGATAGCCGGATCCAACTGGCCTTGACTGCTATTAAATCTGAGAGGGATGCTGCCATTGTTGAGAGAGATGCCGCTATTCTGGCCAGAGATGCTGCCCTTATTGACAGAGACGCCATTGTATCGCAGACTAGGGCAGTTATAGATGCTCACTCTGAGACAGTTAGCCGAGCCACCGCTTTATTGGATCGCATCGACATGATGGGGCGGCAGATCGCAGGGGATGCTGGTGCTTCAGATCTATCCACCACTTTATCCATCTTGCTTCAGCTAGTTTCAGATTTGTAGATTATTTTATTTCCTGCATAGACTATGTCAGTTTCATTGGTTATTGAAAGAGAAATCTTGTAACAAAATGACTTATATATGTAGACATGCATTTAAATTTAGTCATTTTCCCTTTTTGTCGTATCGTTGCCTTTCATTGGATCCTCATTTTATCCAAATGACCATGATTTTGACATTTCGCTTTCTTTCTCTTCTCAAGTCTTGATGGAGATCTGACAGATATTGTCGCACCCCTGTTGATTTCATCGGACTGAGTCTTAGATTTTGGCTGACTGTTTGGTTGGATCAGGGTTATGTTACTTGGGATGAATCTGATTAGGGGCTGGTTTCGGGAAGGTTTCGAGGGTATAGGAAGTTTTTTTTCTGGCTGTTGGGAATTGGTTTTTTTTGTTAGAGAAAGGATTATTATTTTTTAAGGAATCGGACCGTGCCGTGATGGCTGCCTACGTACCCCCACAAGTTGGGAGATCAGGTCCTACGTAGTTCGTTCCTCAAAGAAAAAAAGGAACTGATGATTCAAGCGTAGAACCTTTTCACCGAGTCAGAATTGAGGGGCTGTGGAAATACCTCACCATCCATTTCTTGCAATATGAGGGCTCCTCCAGACAGTACTTTCTTAATCACAAAAGGTCCTTCCCAGTTCGGGGCGAACTTCCCTTTGGCTTCGTCTTGACAAGGCATGACTCTCTTTAGCACTAGGTCATTTTCCTTGAACTACCGAGGTCTTATCTTTTTGTCATATGATCGAGAGATCCTTCGCTGATATAACTGACCGTGCAAAACAGCAGCCACCCTCCTTTCATCGATTAGGGCCAGTTGGTCGTATCGACTTTGCATCCAATCCTCCTCGCTTATTTGAGCATCGATCAATATTCTGAGGGACGCCATCTTAACCTCAACTGGTAGAACAGCCTCCATTCCATATACCAAAGCGTAAGGGGTTGCCCCTGTAGAAGTACGCACCGACGTTCTGTACGCCAGTAGGGTGAGAGGTAGCAGATCTGGCCATCCCCGATGATTGGCAGACATTCTTGCCATGATCTTCTTGATATTTTTATTTGCAGCCTCCACTGCCCCATTCATCTTGGGACGGTAAATGACAGAGTTGAGGTGTTTGATTTTAAACCGGTCACATAACTCCTTCATGAGGGCATTGTTCAAATTCTTGGCATTGTCGGAGACCAAGACCTCGGGTTGCCCGTATCGGCAAATGACATTATTCCTGATGAAACCAACAATGACCTCCTGAGTTACCTTGGGGAAAGAAGCTGCTTCTACCCATTTAGTGAAGTAATCGATCATGACGAAGATAAATCGATGTCCGTTGCTCGCTTTGGGCTCTATTGGTCCGATTACATCCATACCCCACATTGAGAATGGCCAAGGGGAGGTCATACAATGCAGTTCATTGGGGGGCGCATGAATTACGTTGCCATGCGCCTGGCATTGATAACATTGTTTGACATGATCGTCGCAATCGGCCTTTAGTGTTAACCAATAATGCCCCGTTCTCAAGATCTTTTTGGCCAGCATCGGTCCACTCATGTGTGGCCCACACACTCCACCATGCATTTCGTCCATAATCTTTTGGGCCTGCGTCTCATTTACGCATTGTAACAATCCCAAACTAGCATCCCTCTTGTAGAATGAATCCCCGCTCAGATAAAACTTCATTGCCATCTTTTGGATTCTCATCCTCTCAGCTCGGCTTGCCTGGTCGGGAGTGGATCTATCCCTCAAGTACTCCCTTATGTCATGATACCAAGGCCACTTCGGTACAACCACCTCCTCCGATAATACAGCCACCTGCTCCTCATATGCTGGGGCGTTCCGCACCGCTATTTCAATCTGTGGAACATCTTTGCTTTTGATTATGTGGATTAAGGAGGCCAGAGTTGCCAATGCATCAGCAAAATCGTTTCGTCCCCGGGGGATATGTCGGAAAGCGATATCTTCAAATTCTCGCATTAATTGGACAACACATCGGTGGTATGGAAGCAGTCGGAGCTCCTTCGTGCTATACTCCCCGATTGCCTGTCTGATTACCAGTTCTGAATCCCCAAACACCGCTAGTCTTTTCACTCCCATATCGCGGGCAAATCGGAGTCCCAATATACATCCCTCGTACTCAGCTGTGTTGTTTGAATTAATGAACTACAATTTAGTGGCCACAGGGTATTGCTCTCCGGTGATAGAAACCAGGACTGCTCCGGCCCCTGCCCCTTCAGCATTCATGGCACCATCAAAATATAATTTCCAGAACTGTCCCTCGTCATCACATTTCGTGTGTAATATCCAAAATACATCTTCGCCCGGCAAAGGAGTTTCTAAAGGCTCCATCCCTCCTGATGGCGTTTTTGCCAACTGATCCGCAATTCCCTGCCCTTTCATGGCTTTCTGAGTTACGTATACCATGTCGAACTGTTGTAAGATTAACTGCCATCTTGAAAGTCGACAGTTCAGCATGGGCCTTTCAAAGATATATTTCAAGGGATCCATCCTCGATATCAAGTACGTAGTATGCCCATGGAGGTAGTGCTGTAATCTCCCTGCAGCCCAGGCCAGAGCACAACAGGTCTTCTCGATGGGAGTGTAATTCTGTTCACATTGGCTAAATCTCTTGCTGAGGTAATAGATGGCTTGCTCTTTACCCGCCTCATTCTTCTGTCCCAGCATACATCCCATCGCGATGGCATTGACCGATATATACATAAATAAAGGGATCCCATCCTTCGGGGGTACCAGCACTGGTGCCTCTGTCAGCTGCTTTTTAATGGTCTGAAAAGCCTTCTGACATTGCTCATTCCATTCTTGGGAAGCACCTTTCCTTAACAATTTGAAAATTGGCTCGCATGTAGTCATCAAGTGGGATATAAAATGGCTGATGAAGTATATTCTTCCGAGGAATCCTCTTATCTCCTTCTCTGTGTGAGGTGCCGACATATCCACAATGGCCTTAATCTTTGCTGGATCCAACTCAATGCCTCGATCACTAACCAGGAATCCCAAGAGCTTACCCGACTGCACTCCGAAAGCACACTTTGCTGGATTAAGCTTCAAATTATACTTTCTGAGCCGATCGAATAGCTTTTTAAGATGGGTTATATGGTCTGATTCTACCCTTGACTTCACGATAATGTCATCCACGTAGACCTCTATCTCCTTATGCATCATGTCGTGGAACAGGGCCATCATGGCTCTCTGATAAGTAGCCCCCGCGTTTGTGAGACCGAATGTCAATCGTCTATAGCAGAAAGTGCCCCAAGGGGTGATGAACGCGGTCTTTTCCCGATCTTCCTCCGCCACCATTATCTGATGATACCCCGCAAAGCAATCAACAAAAGAGTACATCTCGTACTGGGCTGTATTATCCACCAGGATGTGTATGAAAGGCACCGGGAAGTTATCCTTGAGACTGGCCTTATTTAGATCTCTATAGTCTACACATACCCTCACATTCCCTCCAGGTTTAGCCACTGGGACTACATTGGACAGCCATTCTGGGTAAGTGGACACCATAATGATTCCCGCCCTGAACTGTTTGATGATCTCTTCCTTCACCTTTAAGCTCCACTCCGGTTTCAACTTCCTTAGTTTTTGCTTGACAGGCCTGAAACCCTCCTTGATGGGCAACCGGTGTACCACAATGTCGGTGGACAATCCGATCATATCCTCATGAGACCAGGCAAAGACATCCTCATACTGGCTTAGCAACTCAGTTATTTCTGCTTTTTGGCTGGGGGTAAGGTCTGTCCCTATCTTGAGCTCTTTGGGTGCGTTAGGGGTTCCAATATCTATGGTGATGGTTTGGTCTAAGTTGGGTTTGGGTTTATCCTCGACCCATCCTTTGATCTCGTCAGGCGCGTCGTCGTAATCTGTCTCGTCTTGCTCAATGCCCATTAAATCGAAATCCAGCTCAATGTCAAAATCATAATCATCATTCAAATTTGAAAGACCGTTTGTTAGGCAAGGATTACTCAAATTGGTACACCTGACATGAAACAAAATACTTGTCATATATAAGTTATTTTTCACAACGATCACATTTTCAGATAACATGAAGAAACGACATAATTATGCAAAATACAAAACAACAAAAATAAACTTTCTCATCCTCCCATCCTCTGGGGTCTACCACCCTGATGTCGGGTTTTACCCTTGTTTGGATATCACTGGCTTCATGGTCCAGTTGTCGATGGTCAGATCAGATGAAATGCGCTGGATGAAAGGTGGCTTCACATCAGACACTTCCCCGATGACTACGGCTACATCGCCTGAGTCCATCTTCCTACCCTCCTCAGGAATAATTAGCCCTGCCCAATCGATGACAGGCACACCTTGTTAGGCTCCCGGTGGCGTGACAACATCCGTCCCCTCTCCATTGCTTGTTAATTGTCCGGGGATATAGCACCTGGTTTCAAACTTTTGCGTGACCTCCTGTAGGAAACTTTCCCTCTTGGTCGACTTATCACTTGCGGGGGTTAATTCTTCATCCCCTGACTCAATCACAGGCTCGCTAGTCCCCTGCTCATTGTCGACCTTGGTCACTGGACTGCCAGCCAGTCGAATCGGGGCCACGCCCTGCCGGTGTCTCCGTGTTATGCCTTCATGATATCCCAACCCTGCTTTACCTATCTGATGGGGTAGTTGAATGGGCTCGGTGATTCCTTGGCTACTCTTTCCTAACCCCTGTCCAGGCTGGAATTTCATTTTCATCATTTCTTTTGCAACAAAGGTAAGTTCTGGAGAGACCTTAGGTTTCACGGCTGGGGCTCCCAGGCATCTGTAGTGGGGAGTGCTGATTTCCAGCTCCTGAAAACTGGCAGGTGTCGCCGACTCGTCCACATTAATCACTGGTAGGCCATTCCTGGGAGGAGAAGGGTCATCACATTCTGCCGAGATCGTTACCAGATTCCCGTCGATGATTAGTTTGATTTGTTGGTGTAACGTGGAAGGAACTGCCCCGGCCATGTGTATCCACGCCCTTCCCAATAACAGGTTATAACTGGCTGCAATGTCTAGGACTTGGAAAGAGATATCAAAAGTACAAGGTCTTACTTCCACCGGCAATTCTATCTCTCCAATTGTATCCCTCCGGGAACCATCGAAGGCTCGCACCACTACATGACTGGCCCGTAGGCGCTTGGGATTGATGTTCATCTTCTGCAATGTGCTGAGGGGACATATATTCAACGCCGATCCCCCATCAATCAGCACCCCATTCATGATATAACCTGAGGAGATTACCGCAATATGTAGCGGTTTTCGATGCCCCCTTCCCTCCTTGGGGATATCGTCATCTGTAAATGATATCACATCACTCTCCAACAGGTGGTCCACCAGATGGCCGAAACCTTCCTTGCTAATTTCTTTGGGAACGTATGCCTCCTCCAGGACTTTCGCCAGGGTTTTGCAGTGATCATTGGACGATAACACCAAGTCCATGATTGATGACAGGGTCGACTCCTCGCTTAATATCTGGATCCCTCTTGCTTCCGGATGATCCATCCTCTTCAAGAATTCTATGGCTTTCTCCTCGGAGATCTCTTCATTTTTCTTCGTTTTGTTCTCAAGGACTCGTCCAAGAAGATACAAAGGATTCCCCCTTGTTGTCACAGAAGCACATTTGGCCGCTTCCTCTGACACCCCCCCATAATTCCATGGTACCGTCTTTAGACTGCTGACAGGGATTTGCGGCCTCGCTGCAAGGATGAGGGGTTTCGGAGCCGCCAACTTGACAGGTCCCTCCGTGGTATTTCTACTTACACCCATCAACCTAATGGGCGCTCCCCGTGCACTCCCGTGATCACTTATCATGTTGATCATTTCATCAATTTTCTTCACATAATTCAGCTTTGGCGGCCCCTCGGCTTCACTGGCTTCTGCCACATTGACCCCCCCTCCATCATGTCTAGGCAGGGGATTGATTTTAGCATTTGGGGAGTCTGGCTGTTCCACCACAATTTCCCCACTATCAATCAAGTTCTGAATTCTGTGTTTCAGCGTCCAACATTCCTGCGTATCATGACCAGGGGAACCTGAGTGGTATGCGCATCGCTTGCTTGGGTCAAACCTTCTTCCCTTCGGGTCACTTGGGGGTGCCAAATCGACTATCTTCTTTGGGCTATCAATACCGCTAAAATCCGCTCAAGAGGATCCCCGAGTGGGGTGAATACTCGATTTTGCGAGGCCTCGAATCTCCTTCGCCCTTCCGCCCTCTGATCAGTGAAGTTAGGCTGTCGGGATGGCCCCACTCTCTGCACCTGTACTGGAAGATTGTTTTCTGCCTTTCTAGATGACCCCTGAAGGATGAGGGAAACATCCTCCTCTTTTTTCTTTTGCACCCTACGGGAAGTGCTGCCATAATTTCCACTCTGTATTTGTTCTGCAGCCGTTTCCAAAGCCGTGAAATCCTGAATCTTACCAGACTTCAAACCCATATCCACCATTTCTCCGTGTTTAATCATCTCGGCAAAAGGCCTACCAATCCCTAATATAACCCGCTCGTAATAAGGGGCCTCTTGAATATCCATGAAGGTCATCACCATTTCCGACTCACTCATTGGGGGATTCACCTGTGCAGCCATGCCCCTCCATTGCTGTGCGTAATCCCTGAAAGATTCCTTGGGTTGCTTCTTAATCTTCGTCATTTGGTATCTATCAGGGGCCATTTGTTCCTGGAAGCTATATTGTGTTAAGAAGGTGTGGGCCAACTCCTCCCAATTGTGGATCCGGGCATTATCAAGACGGGCATACCAGATTCTCGCTTCTCCCGTCAAACTCTTTGGGAAAAATTGCATCCTTGGACCCTCGTCTTCTGCATAAGATCCCAGCTCCCCAATGTAGATTTTCAGATGGGTATAAGGATCCCCCTTCCTATTGTATTTCTTAAATTCGGGAATTTTAAATTTCTCTGGGTATCTGGTTCCGGGGAAAACACATAGATCCGAATAATTAACCCTGCCTAGGACCCTATGCCTTTCATAGATTGGATAGTTTCCTCCATTTGTTTCATTTTCTTTCGCAGGTCATCCGTATCTCCCTCTTCCGGGATAGTAATCACTGTCTTGTTAGGTACGGGAATGGCCTTTGGGACGACTGGCTCGCCCTTAGGTTGGGGTGGATCCTCTTTAGGTGGATCCTGTCGAGGTAGCAATTGTTCCTTCAGCATTATGGCCATCTCCAACATCTGTTTTTTAAAGTCATCAAATTCCTCCCTAGATATGGAACCAGGATTAGTAGGTGGGAGATCAGCCATTTCAGATGTAGAGTCTTGGGCCCTTTTAGACTGCGAACGGGTTTGAGGAGCAATCCTACAGAGACAATGGTTCGAAGTTTAGTCTTGGGGAATGAAAAATGTGGATGCATGCTAAAGCTGTAATTTTTGTGTTTTTTAATCTTTCCCTGTAAAACAGAAAGTTAGTAGTCCTTTAATGCAATAACAAATGTTAAACACGACTTTATTATGCTTCCCCAGCTGTTCCCTGCAAAACATAGAGGTTAGTAATTTCTCTTGACAGAAAGGGAGGCATTTATGAATGGGATCATGACATTTATACGCGTGAACGTAAAAGGGTATGAAGAGACTTTTCCTGCGTTGGGTTAATCTGAGGCTGACCTATCCTAGGGTTACTCTCACGGGCTTTTCGGCATAAAGGTCCCCAAATCTTCGCAATCTACTCGTCTGAGTCCTTTCGATTGGAGCGGATTTGGGTGGTGCGTTTCCTGAGCCATCTCCGGGGAGCAGCCCCTTCGAGTCCAGTAATAAGCAACCGACAGGTTCGCCTCAGGAGGAGGTACACTCTCAACATACATTCACATTCATCGTCCTCACCGTATGCAAATGATTACTTTAAGGTAAAGCAATTCCATTCAATTATTCATTTATTGGACAAAACACACATTCACACAACAAAGTACAAAAGATCAAAATATCGCATGCACACACATATTCATGAATTTTTTAAGGATAGGATAGCGTCAAGATTTGAACGCGGCTTAAGCCCTCTAATGGTCCCCAGCAGAGTCGCCAGCTGTCGACACCGGTTTTTCTGTCTTTTTAGTCTTTTCCAATTTTGGCCTTTTTGATTAGATGATTTTTTGGAAAAGATCGGCACTTAATGTCGACGGGGTTTTGAAAGATCGTTTTTTTATGATGAGCCAATTAACCAGAGTCGCCAGTTGGTATATTTGAAATGGATGTACCAACTCATCTGAGTTTTTGTTTTTTATAAATCGCTGGCTCATATGTGACTCCGAATTAATTGGTCTGCAAACCGAGATTCATAGAGTTCGGGGGCTTGCTTAAGCGAGGGGAAGGTGTTAGGCTCCCCCCGACTTCCGTGAAACACAGTTACCGCAATCTTGATACTTTCCTATCCTTTAATTCATGAAATGCGTATGTGTGCGTGTGTGTGTGTGTGTGCATGCCTATATGAATGTGGTGGTGAGTTTGTGCGAAGAAAACATTTGGGTTTTCGGAAAAGTCATGTTTTCTTTTGGATTTGCTTTAGAATGTCCTTCGGCTTGTACGAGAAAGCTTTATGAGAAAAGGTTTGATTTTAATTTGTCAAAACTGTGAGATTTCGTTAGATGGCGTTTTGGCAAAACAAGAGCTTTCTAAACCTTTGTCAAAATAGGAATCGAGATCTATATGTTGCTCTCGTAACTCAAATGATGGGCAACTTCTAGAATCTCTTTAACCCTATGCACAAAGATATAATAAAACATTACTTATTTTTATAAAATTATTTTTTGTGATGTTTGAAAACGAATTTTTCTTTAGCCCTCTCGTTAAATAGGAATCGACATTCATTAGCATTTCCAAATTTTAGCCTCGTGATTGATTGATTGATTTTATGAAAATCTTATCGTTTTAGCTTTGAAATCAATTTCGTATCATAAATCAAATCAAACATTAAAATGCGTTGGGGCTATTCATGGGCATGTAAGCCATCAAAATAACCCCAAACGCCCACAATCGCATATTTTCACTATGACGGGGCCTTAACCACGATTCTCACCTTGGCGTCGTTTTAAGGCCCGACGATTACATATGTACAATGAAAACTACATCCTTCCTACTATATACATCAAAAGAGGTTCATCATCGGATTTGGACCACGAGGTCGCTTTCCTAGGCTCACAACCAAATTTTCACACACCCACGACCGGATATTACAAGAAATAACCAAACGAATAATCTAACAATACCAATACATCCTGGAATAGCGATCTAAAGGGACCACGTTCAATAGCACCGTAAAACAAACAAAAAATCAATAAATAAATATCATCGGGTTATTAGGAAGAATTTTGTTCCGATAGAACCCTCACTAATAATCCCTAATTCATTGTTCCACCATAACTTACATGAAACTACATTTAATTTGACCAAATGATATGATAAAAGTTGCAAAAATAAGGAGATTTTCACCTTGCAAATGAGATCAAAGTGGATGTAAACTTGTGTATTTTGAATAGAAGAAGAAGTATATGTGATACAATCAAATCAAAAGAATATTATTCCTCTCTTTTTTCTCCTTTCTCTCCTATTTTGTTGCAAAATTTTGCTATTTTTCTCTCAATTTCCGTGCTGCTGCTGTGCTGTTTCTTTCTCCTCCCGATCTGCTCAACCCTCTGTATGCTGATGAGGAAATGAGCTGAAATAGGCTGGCTAAGCCCAGCCGAAGTGTCATGCTCAAGTGTCATCGGTCATTCTAGATCGGAAGAGCTCCTTAGATATCTGATATCTAATAGTCCTACTTTCCTCACCCTTCAACTCCTTGAAGGTGCAAGAGTATAGTAGGAGCATCCATAGTTTCATGCTGACGCTGAAGCTCGTTACTCATGGATGTGAGCATAATGCATTGAGCCAACTGTGCATCATCTTGCCACTTTCTAAAAGTAGCAATCTCTTCCTTCGAGGCATTGTATGCAACCATTGCAGGGATAGGCATATTAAGGACATAAGATAGCTTTTCAGCCTCGAGAACTTTTCTCAAATTCCTTAACTAGTCCGTATAATTCGGTCCGGTTAATTAGCATCTAATATGCTCCGCAGTGATAGTGAATTAGACATTATAAAATTCTATAAATGAATTTGTAATTTTAATAACATTTTAGCATACATTCATTTTTAATTAATTACCAAAATAAATTAGGTCTTTATTTTAAATTGGTATCTCCCACTATTTTCATCAAACTATATTACCCTCAATATACAGTTCGGCAAATCTAATTAAAGATTTGCTAGTGAGAATAAGGATCCCATTTCAAATGTATATAGCCTTGTGTGTGCACAACAAACTATATATAAATAAATAGGTAGACAACTATTGTCAATTACATCACTATGTAACTCCTTGTATTTTGCCTCTTAGATTATAATGGTCAAGTGTGTGTACATCCGAACTAAAATAATCTAAGTTAAGTCCAACCTAGCACTTCCATATATTCGAAAGAAAAACACTGTCCTTGTGTGTGCACAACAAAACAGCATCGTTCAGTCTATTTATAAGCTTCAAATGTGATAAAACAACATCTTAAATATTTAATACTCGCCTTGTGTGTTTGCACAACAAACTCATATTAAATATTTAATACTCTATTGTTTTACCATGCTAGAAGGCGACGTTCGATATTCCTAATATCTTTGAACGCTTAGGACTTAATATAATTTCTTTGAGGGGTTTGTTATTATTAGTCTCATCTTGTTTAGCGCGCATGCACATATATATATAAAATACGCGTCATATTATTTGACATGCGAAGCATGTTGTATAATATATAATATATACATAGTAAGCATGCACATATAGAATACTATATTCTACCCGGATTGATTATGGACTTTTATTCTAGTTTTGTTCACTAAAGCCACCAAGTAAACCAAAAGGTCAAACCTAGGGTGCAAGAATTAAATTTAAATATAATTATTACATTTAAACCCGGGCTCCATTACAAATGGGTCTTCAAGCGCTCCTTGCTTCTTTGTCTTCAATTCTTCAAAATTAATTCTAACTAGTCCTATTACAAAAACTATTTACAATAAATAGAAACCTTGATCAGCAGTCAAGGGAAAATACATAGGAGGGAGATAGAATTTACATTAAGAAAAATTAGAGAAGACGAGGTACGCAGACCCCATTTATAAAAACCCATACATTCAAGCATCCACTAAAATAAATCCAATCACACATTGGTCAATAGTCCATAATCAATCCCTATTTATTATCATACATATCTCTATATGTATCAATAAATAACATTCATCCCATGAATAATAAAACCATTCCATATATGCATTGATATCATTTAATGGGCAATATTAGCTAGTATAAAATTCAATTTCAACTCCAATTAGTTATCATGGAATCCAATTCCAACTCTAATTAGTTATCATGAAATCCAATTTCAATTAAAATAAACTTCTTTATTTTAATCATATTCCAAATCAAAATAAAATCTTTTATTTTAATTTATTTTTTTTTTGAATAAAAATAAACTCCTTTATTTTAATCAAATTTCAAATCAAAATAAACTCCTTTATTTTAATTAATATGGAAACCAATTTCAAGTTTAAAATAAACACCTTTATTTTTAACTTAAAATTGTTGGAAAATAAAATATGTTGAATCATATTCCTTATCAAAATAAACATCTTTATTTTTTAAGGAAACATGGAATCCTATTCCATATGTGAATAAACTCTTTTATTCTAGGAAACATGGAATCCTATTCCATATGTGAATAAACTCCTTTATTCTAGGAAACATGGAATCCTATTCCATATATGAATAAACTCCTTTATTCTAGGAAACATGGAATCTTATTCCATATATGAATAAACTCCTTTATTCTAGTTAACGTAGAATCACATTCCAAGTTAAAATAAATTTTTAATTTTAATCATATTCCAATTAAAATAAACCTTTTATCTTAATTGAAAATAAATAAAATCAAAATAAAAAAATAATAATAAAATAATTTTTCACAAACAATTACACCCAATTAAATTGTTCTAAACACATATCAATGTATATATCGAATCAAAATAATTAATAATTCACATAAAGTTTGGCTCTTGATACCACTGTTAGGTTTGTATAACGCGAACATGCAATCAAATTACATTAATAAAGCGGAAGCGCGATAAAATCAGATTTTAAAATTTTATACAAACCATCACCATGATCTTTCTTTATGCACGATTATTAATTAAACGAAAGAGATGGAGAATAAGAATTATACCCTTGTAGAATTCTAGCTTCCTCAGGTACAAGTTCACCTCCAATTCCTTCGCGTTCTCCTTGAATTCCACCGATTAAATTCCTTCCTTTGATCAACGTTAGCCACCCAAGTGTTTGGCCTCTAGAGGTGATCCACCAAGGAATAATACTTGTTCAAGAGGATGGGTGTTGGCAAAACCCTAGTTTCTATCTCTATAGAAATTGTAAGTACTTTCTACAATTCTTATGCAAGAGTGTGTAACCCTAATCTATGATAAGACTTCTCTTATTTATAGATGTAGGAAAACCATTCCCTAAACTATTTAGGATTAGGGTTTCTATTCTAATTAAACTCCTTTAATTAAATTAAACTCCTAATCCAATTAGGAATTCATGTGAGAGTACTTCTATTAATTAATTCCCAATCCCTATTAGGAATTAAATAATAGTAATAATAATAATAATAATAAGACTCCTCTTATTAATTTATATTTAATATTTCTAAAATATTAAATAATAAATATTAAGCTATTTAATTTATTCTATCTCCATAGACTAAATTAAATACACTTAACTTATTATTACAATTATGTCATTTACTTCTTAAATAAATATTTCTCTTTTGCGGTGTGACCCTTTAGGTTCTCCATATTAAACCGGTTGTGAATAAATCAATTAGAACAATTCTAATCTTATTTAAATAAATAAATTAAACTATTTAATTCATTTAAATAAATAATATTTATTCTACAATAAGGGTAAGCCCCCTTAGCGATCAACGACTTTCCAGATAATATAGATTTCAACATTACTCATAAAAGAACCTTTCAGTGCATAGTGACCATACAATTCAATCCTTCTACCATACAATGTCCCAATTAAATATAAGACATGGAATTACTGTCAAGTCTTATTTTATTTAATTATATGTATTTCGATTCTAAAATGCACAACTCTGATAATGCAAATTAGAAACTCCTTTCTAATTTCATTTTGCTTTGGCCAAAGACTTCTGAGTCGTCATTTATCGAATCACATAGGACATTCTCTCCTTTTACTAGAAGTGGTAGATTCTTTGTTGATCATTCACCTATCTCCATGTATAACTTATTATACCCAATCATACCCTTTGATATACCCTGAGGGTCTTAAGGGACATGTCAAAGTATAATTCATCATACATAAGATACTATGATGATCTCAAGTCCAAGGATCACTTGTACTACTATCACTAAAGGAATTCCTATTGACAGGCGAGTAAAACTCCATTAGGTATTCCTTAGCGAGCCACGTTCACTGAACTTATTCTCTAATAAGCACCTACATACTTGCTTTAGTGTCTCCACACAAATAATTATGAGATCAATCATCCTCTTCATAAGAGCAAGCAACGTATGTACTAATCTATCCGGATTCACTAATCCCCTTTTTAGTAATCCATCGATTAGGAACGATTTTAGTTTGTGAGCTATCTAGAATTTAGATCTCATTAGCATGATCACCATCATGATTCTAAAAGCATTGCTCAAAACTATGGGTTTATCACATTCAATATAACAACATCATGTAGATAAAGTAAAATGCCTTTAACAAATGAATAAGATTACAAAGTATATGCTACATCATATCAAATATGATTGTCTTGTGTGCATACTACTTTCAATCTCCCACTTGTACTAAAGCCAATCGTCATGGTATCTAATACGCTTCTTCTCTAAGTGATGATCATCCTGCTATTTGGATAAAGCTTCAGTAAATGGATATGCAATGTTGTTCTTGAGAGTCCACTATCTCTATAGTGATTTCTTCTCTTTCAATGATTCCACTAATCAAATGAAAGTGCCGCAACACATGTTTGAATCCAAGATGAGACTTAGGAACTATTCCTAGTTCTATGATGAACTTTTCATCCAAACAATCAACTTGCAGCTTTATTTACAGCTATATACTTTGTCTTTGTCACTAAACCAACAACACTTTGTTGTTTGGAACCTTTCCAATTCACTGCACCACCTTTCAAGGTAACGTTTTACCCTAAAGTGGATTTGTTATCGTCTTGGTCAGTCTAAAAAACTTGAGTCTGTTTAGCCCTCTAGTTTTAATTCAGACCTACCATGAATCATAATCACATCTTCAGTACCAGTTAAGTACCTAAAGATGTTTATCACTGTCTTACACTAATCTTCTCTAGAATATGACTGATCAACATCAAGCCTAGTATATTCATTGCATACATGATAGTAACTCATGTGATCTCTCTTTCAATTGGGGACAATTTTAGAGAGATTCTCTCCATGGCTCATCATCATGAGACCTCTCTTGGAGTTTGCCATGCTAAACACCTTTAGCATCAAATGAATATACATTCCTTGGGTCAAGCCGAACATCCTTTTAAATCTATCTATATAGACTTATATCCCCAATTTATAGGATGCTCCTCCCAAGTCATTCATGGAAGAATGTTTAGATAATTTTATCTTTACTGATTGTAGCATTGGTGTGTTATTCCTTGTCAGTACTATATCAACATATAATACCAAAAATGTCACAGCGCTCCCACTGACCCTTTTGTACACACTAGGTTCATTCTCATTTTTGATAAAATCAAACTCTTTTGATTGTCTCATCAAAATGAATGTTCCATCTTTGAGAAGCTTGCTTCAATCCATCAATGGATCATTGTAGCTTAAAACACGATTTGCTTCAACCTTTGTAACAAATTCCTCTGGCTGTATCACACATACATTCTCCTCAAGTTTTCATTGAGGAAGGACGTCTCCACATCCATTTTGCCAGATTTAGTAATAAGCTATAATCATAAGCAAAATCTAAATGGACTTGAGCATTACCCGGTAATAAGATTTTATTACAGTCAACTCCTTGACTTGAAAAACCTTTTAACCAGGTCTGGTCTTATAGGTCTCCACCTTGCCATTTGCCACAGTCTTTCTCTTAAAGACCCATATTCACACTCTAGGTACTATGCCCTTTTGTGGAGTAACCAGAGTCTATACTTGGTTCTCATACATGGAGTCCATTTCGGATTTCATGGCCATCTGCCATTTCTCTGAGTATCTTCTACTCATAGCCTCATCGTATATAACTGGATCATCATCCTCTATGATGCGCACCTCATCATTATCCTCTATGATGAATCCATACCTCCCAGGTATCTTCGGCACTCTTCCAGATTTACAATTCGGTTGTGGTACAATAGGTCTATCTACAGGTTCCTCGGTTTGACTTAAAGTGCTTTGTAGTTCTTGAACCCCTTCAAGATCTATTACCCTCCCACTAGCTCCTTCAATGATAAACACTTTTATCTAAGAAGGCAGCGTGTAGGATTATAGTAATAATACCCTAAACTTCCTTTAGGATATTCCACAAGTCTGCACTTGTCAGATTTTGTCTCAAACTTATCTTTGAAACCTTTTCACATAAGCTGGACAACCCCTTATCCTAACATACTTAAGAGTAGGAATCCTCCCTATCCATAACCTTTATGGAGTCTTGGGCTCGGATTTTGAGGTTACCTTATTTTGTAGATATGCAGCCGTTTCCAGGGCATAGCCCCAGATGGATACCGGAATGTCGGTAAAAATCATTATGGACTGCACCATGTCCAACAAGGTACAATTTCTCCTTTTAGATACACCAATCAATTATTGCGTATAAGGAAGTGTCCATTATGAGAAAATACCATTTTGAGAAAATACCATTTTGAGATGATATAGAAACTCATTGTACAAGTATTCTTTCCTCGATCTGATCAAAGAATCTTAATACTCTGTCAATATGTTTCACTTCTGAATTCTTTGAACATTTCAAATGATTCAAACTTGTATTTCATCAAATACACACATTCAACTCTTTGAATGACCACCCCCTTTTCTTTTACTAGTTTGTTCAATTTGAAAAATAATTTTCATGTAAGTCAAGTATACAAAGTCTATCAAGTAATCTTCCAGTTTCAAACAAAACATTATCATTATAAATAGAACAACAATTGTTTTTAAATATAATACCAGAACCTTCCTTGTCCAACAACGGAAGTAATAATGTTTCTAAAGAGAACTGGAACATAATAACAACTTATTAACTTAATAGACTTGCCCGTAGGCAATGCTAAACTATAAGTTCCTACGGTTAATGCAGCAACCATTGCTTCATTCTCCACGCGTAAGATTACTTATTCTTTGTTTAGCTTTCTACTTCTGCTTAGTCTCTGCATTGGATTGCATACGTGAGAACTACAGCCGGTATCCAATACCCAAGTAGAACCTTGACTTATAGAAAAATTTATTTCAATCATGAACAAACCCATATTTGTAACCGAAGCTTCACTAAGCTTCTTCTGGTTACCCTCTAGTTTTAATTCTAGTATCTAGGCTTATTGCAGTGGAAGCACACTCCTTTGCTATCTGCATCAGTCTTGTTCTTATTGTCCTTTATTTTTGCCCTTCCATTTACCTTCTTTGAATTGTTCTTCTTTTAAGAAGATCCTTTGGCCCTCTTCCGCTTCCTAGAAGAATCATCTACCAGTAAGACTTGGTCTTTCTTGGTTGGAAAGTGACTATTTACAGTTTTCAACATGTTTAAGTAACTCAGGCAGGCTGACATATAACTTGTTCATGTGGAAATTCAGAACAATTTGTGAGAAAGAGTCCGGAAGTGATTGCAAGATCAAATCTTGGATCAACTCTCTATCCATTAAAACCCAGTTGTCCCAATTGTTCAATCATATTGATCATTTTAGGACATTTGTCTATACTGTAGTGTCATCGGTCATTCTAGATCGGAAGAGCTCCTTAGATATCTGATATCTAATAGTCCTACTTTCCTCACCCTTCAACTCCTTGAAGGTGCAAGAGTATAGTAGGAGCATCCACAGTTTCATGCTGACGCTGAAGCTCGTTACTCATGGATGTGAGCATGATGCATTGAGCCAACTGTGCATCATCTTGCCACTTTCTAAAAGTAGCAATCTCTTCCTCTGAGGCATTGTCTGCAACCATTGCAGGGATAGGCATATTAAGGACATAAGATAGCTTTTCAGCCTCGAGAACTTTTCTCAAATTCCTTAACTAGTCCGTATAATTCGGTCCGTTAATTAGCATCTAATATGCTCTGCACTGATAGTGAATTAGACATTATAAAATTCTATAAATGAATTTGTAATTTTAATAACATTATAGCATACATTCATTTTTAATTAATTATCATCTTAAATTAGGTCTTTATTTTAAATTGGTATCTCCCACTATTTTCATATATTCGAAAGAAAAACACTGTCCTTGTGTGTGCACAACAAAACAACATCGTTCAGTCTATTTATAAGAATCAAATGTGATAAAACAACATCTTAAATATTTAATACTCGCCTTGTGTGTGCACAACAAACTCATATTAAATATTTAATACTCTATTATTTTACCATGCTAGAAGGCGACGTTCGATATTCCTAATATCTTTGAACGCTTAGGACTTAATATAATTTTTTGAGGGGTTTGTTATTATTAGTCTCATCTTGTTTAGCGCGCATGCACACATATATATATAAAATACGCGTCATATTATTTGACATGCGAAACATGTTGTATAATATATAATATATACATAGTAAGCATGCACATATAGAATACTATATTCTACCCGGATTGATTATGGACTTTTATTCTAGTTTGGTTCACTAGAGCCACCAAGTGAACCAAAAGGTCAAACCTAGGGTGCAAGAATTAAATTTAAATATAACTATTACATTTAAACCCGGGCTCCATTACAAATGGGTCTTCAAGCGCTCCTTGCTTCTTTGTCTTCAATTCTTCAAAATTAATTCTAACTAGTCCTATTACAAAAACTATTTACAATAAATAGAAACCTTGATCAGCAGTCAAGGGGAAATACATAGGAGGGAGATAGAATTTACTTTAAGAAAAATTAGAGAAGACGAGGTACGCAGACCCCATTTATAAAAACCCATACATTCAAGCATCCACTAAAATAAATCCAATCACACATTGGTCAATAGTCCATAATCAATCCCTATTTATTATCATACATATCTCTATATGTATCAATAAATAACATTCATCCCATGAATAATAAAACCATTCCATATATGCATTGATATCATTTAATGGGCAATATTAGTTAGTATAAAATTCATTTAAATAAATAACATTTATTCTACAATAAGGTAAGCCTCCTTAACGATCAATGACTTTCCATATAATATAGATTTCAACATTAATCACAAAAGAACCTTTCCGTAAATAGTTACCATACAATTCAATCCTTCTATCATACAATGTCCCAATTAAATATAAGACATGAAATTAT
Source organism: Aralia elata (assembly GCA_034770075.1). NCBI lineage: Eukaryota > Viridiplantae > Streptophyta > Magnoliopsida > Apiales > Araliaceae > Aralia > Aralia elata. The sequence goes on from CM068386.1 coordinate 52,874,268, forward strand.
TGTCAAGTCTTCTTTTATTTAATTATATGTATTTCGATTCTCAAATTCATAACTCTAAATAATGCAAATTAGAAACTCCTTTCTAATTTCATTCTTCCTTAGCCAAGAATACTGAGTTGTCATTTATCGAATCACATAATACATTCACATCTTTTACTAGATGTGGTAGATTCTTTGTTGATCAGTCACCTATCTCCATATATAACTTATTATACCTAATCATACCCTTTGATATACCCTAAAGGTCTTAAGGGATATGTCAAGGCATAATTCATCATACACAAGATACTATGATGATCTCAAGTCCAAGGATCACTTGTACTACTATCACTAGAAGAATTCCTATTAACAAACGAGTAAAACTCCATTAGGTATTCCTTCAGTGAGCCACGTTTAGTGAACTTATTCTCCAATAAGCACATACATACTTGCTTTAGTGCCTCTATACAAATGATTATGAGATCAATCAATCTCTTCCTAAGAGCAAGCGACGTATATACTAATCTACCCGGATTCACTAATCCCCTTTTTAGTAATCCAACGATTAGGAACAATTTTAGTTTTAAGCTATATAGAATTTAGATCTCATTAGCATGATCATCATCATGATTCTAAAAGCATTGCTTAAAACTATGGGTTTATCACATATAAAACAACAGCACCATATAGATAAAGTAAAATGTCTTTAATAAATTAATTCTTTTATTAATAAATGAATAAGATTACAAAGTATATGTTATATCATATCAAATATGATTGGCTTGTGAATAAGATTACAAAGTATAAGTGACGATTAAACTGTTGTTTGGTTAAAGCTTTAGTAAATGGATCTGTAATGTTGTCTTGAAGTTCACACTCTCTAGGGTGACGTCTCCTTTTTCAATGATTTCTCTAATCAAATGAAACAGCCGCAACGCGTGTTTGGATTTCTGATGAGACCTGGGTTCCTTGGCCTGTGCAACAGCTGTAGTGTTATCACAGAATAAAGGTACGGCTCCTCTAACACTAGGAACCACTCCAAGTTCAGTTATGAACTTCTTCATCTAAATAGCTTCCTTTGCAGCTTCACTTACAGCTATGTACTCTGCATCTGTCATTGAATTAACAACTATTTGCTACTTGAAACTTTTTCAACTAAATGTGCCACCGTTTAAAGTAAACACATACCCTGAAATGGATTTACTATCATCTTGGTCCGTTTGAAAACTTGAGTTTGTATAGCCCTCTAGTTTCAATTCAGACCCACCGTAAACAAGAAATACATCCTTATTTCTTCTTAAGTACTTTAAGATATTTTTCACTGCCTTCTAGTGCTCTTCTCCTGGATTCGACTGATATCTACTTGTTACTCTACTTGTTACACTAAGTGCTTGAGCGACATCCGGTCTAGTACATAACATACCATATATTATAGATCCTATTGCTGGAGCATAAGGAATCTTACTCATACGGTTTCTCTCCTCAAGTGTCTTTGGGGCCTATTTCTTTGAGAGATGTATTCCATGGCTCATCGGCATGAGACCTCTCTTGGAATCTTCCATGCTAAACTTCTTTAGCATCGAGTCAATGTACTTTCCTTGGGTCAAGCCAAGCATCCTTTTAGATCTATCTCTATAGATCTTTATCCCCAAAAAATAGGATGCCTCACCCAAGCCCTTCATGGAGAAGTGTTTAGATAACCAAATTTTGATCGATTGTAGCATAGGAGCATCATTCCCTATCAGTAATATATCGTCAATATATAATACTACGAATGAAATAGCGCTCCCACTAACCTACTTGTACACACAAGATTCATCCTCATTTTTGATAAAATTAAGCCCTTTGATTATCTCATCAAAACAGATGTTCCATCTTCGAAAAGCTTGCTTCAATCCATAGATGGATCGTTGTAGATTACAGACTTGATTTATTCCAACCATTGAAACAAAACCCTTTAGCTGTATCATATATACATTTTTTCTTAAGTTTCCTATTAAGTAAGGCCATTTTTACCTCCATTTGCCAGATCTCGTAGTCATAATAAGCTGCAATTGCAAAAAAAATCCGAATGGACTTTAGCATAGCTACTGGTGAGAAGGTTTCATCATAGTCAGCTCCTTGTCTTTGTTTGAAACCTTTTACAACTAGTAGGGCCATATAGGTTTATACCTTGCCATCCGCTCCAGTCTTTCTCTTAAAGACCCATTTGCACCCAATAAGCTTAATGCCCTCAGGTGGTGAAACCAAAGTCCATACTTGGTTTTCATACATTGAGTCCATCTCGGATTTCATGGCTTCTAGCCATTTCTCTAAGTCTTTACTACTCATAGCCTCTTCTCAAGTCAATAGATCATCATCATCTATAATGCGTACCTCATCATCATCCTCTACGATGAATCTATACCTATCAGCTATCTTCGGTACTCTTCCAGATTTACGAATAGGTTCTGGTACAGTAGGTTTTTCTACTTGGTCAGGTACCTAATTTTGATCCGTAGTATTTTGTGGTTCTTAAACTTCTTCAGGATATATCTTACTCCCACTGACCCCTTCAATGATAAACTCATTTTCCACGAAGGTAACATGTTTTGCAACAAACACCTTTTGATCAGTAGGATGATAGAAATAATATCATACAGTTTCTTTAGGCTATCCCACAAATTTACACTTGTCGGATCTAGTCTTTAGCTTATCATGGACCTTTTGACATAAGCTGGACAACCCCAAGTCTTAACATACTGAAGATTTGGTTTTCTCCCTGTCCATAATTTGTATAGGGTCTTTGGGACGGATTTGGTAGGTACCTTGTTAAGTAGATATGCAGTCATTTCTAGGGCATAACCCCAGAAAGATACTGGAAGGTCGGTAAAACTCATCATGAAACGAAACAAGTCCAACGATGTTCGATTTCTCCTTTTAGATACACCATTCAATTGTGGCGCCCCTGGTGGGGTTCATTATGAGATTATACCATTTTCTTTGAGATAATTGAGAAACTCATTGGTTAAGGATTTCCCTCCTCGATCCGATCGAAGAATTTTAATAATCTTACTAGTTTGCTTCTCTACTTCACTTCTAAATTCTTTGAATTTTTCGAACGATTCAGATTTGTATTTCATTAAATACATATATCCAAATCTAGAATGATCATCAGTAAAAGTAATGAAATAAGAATACCCTCTTCATGCATTCGTTGTCATAAGTCCATATACGTCTGTGTGTACCAACGCTAACAACTCTGTAACTCTTTCTCCTTTTCCACTAAAAGGAGATTTAGTCATCTTATCTATGAGACAAGATTCACAAGTTGGATATGATTCGTAATCAGATAACTCTAAAAGCCCATCTTTATGAAACTTGGTTAATCTTGTTTCATTGATACGACCGAGTCTACAATGCCACATAAAGGTATAATTAACACCATCTCTTTTTCTTTTCTTAGTTTGTTCAATTTGAAATATATTTTCATGCAAGTCAAGTATGTAAAGTCTATTCAGTAATTTGCTAACACCATATAAAACATTTTTATTATAAATAGAACAACTATTGTTCTTTATTATAATATCAAAACCATCCATATCCAATACAGAAATTGAAATAATGTTTCTAATGAGTGTTGGAACATAATAATAATTATTTAAACTAATGAACTTGCCCATAGGCAGTGCCAAACAATAAGTTCCTACAGCTAATGCAGCAACCTTTGCTCCATTTCCCACTCATAGGACGACTTCATCCTTGTTCAGCTTTCTACTTCTGCTTAGTCCCTGCATATTATTACATATGTGAGAACCACAGCCGGTATCCAATACCCAAGTAGAATTTTGACTTTCAGAAAGATTAATTTTAATCATGAATAAACCTAGATCAAAAGTCGAAGCTTCTCCAAGCCTCTTTTGGTCCGCAAGATACTCCGTGCAGTTCCTCTTCCAGTGTCCTGACTTATTGCAATGGTAGCAAATTCTTTTGCTATTAGGATCAACTTTCTTTTTATCCTTTCCTTTCGCCTTGCCCTTAGCCTTCTTCTTTTTCTTCTTTTTAGAAGATACCTTGGGCCACTTTCTTTTCTTGGAAGAATCATCCACTAGTAAGACTTGGTTCTTGTTGGATGAGAAGTGACCTTTAGCAGTTTTCAGCATGTTAAGTAACTCAGGCAACCTGACGTCTAACTTGTTCATGTGAAAATTCACAACAAATTGTGAGAAGGTGTCTAGGAGTGACTGCAAGATCAAATCTTGACTTAACTTGCCATCCATTAGGAACCCTAGCTGTCTAAGTTGTTCAATCAGATTGATCATCTTTAGGACATGAGTCTCAACGGCAGTGCCCTCGGTCATCCGAGATCGGAAGAGCTCCTTAGATATCTGATATCTAGCAGTCCTACTTTGCTCACCATACAACTTCTTGAGGTGCCACAATATAGCAGAAGCATCTATAGTTTCATACTGACGCTAAAGCTCGTTAGTCATGGATGAGAGCATGATGCATTGAGCCAAGATTGCATCATAGATTAGGGAGTCCATAGACGAAGAAGACCTATTCCACTTAGAAATCGTCTTTTCCAGTTCCTCTATCTTAAAAACTAGAATTGACTTTCTCTGTGCATTATGTTCAGTTATCATTCTCAACCTCTCATTCTCAGCTTCAAGGTTAAAGAGAGAGTTAGCAATTAGTAGAGTTGTTTCCAACTCTACTTGAACTTTCTCTTTCTCCTCTAGAAGAAGAGAATGGTCCTTTGATAGAACCCTAAACCATTTCATATATTTATTTAAATCTGAAGTAATATCATGCAATGCGATTCTCAAATCATCAATATCTACATCATGAAAATTGAGATAAAATACCTCACTGATGTCAATCTCTTAACGATCAGTGGAGTTGTCAACATCTGCTTCTATGGCTATTAAACATAAGTTGGACATCTGAGGTCTTTCGCCTTCACTTGTCTCAGAGCTCGAATCATTCCCTGAATCACTCCACAAACCTTCAGCTACAAGGCCTTTATTTTTCTTCTGAAACTTCTTGTAGCCCTTGGAATCCTTCTTTGGTGCTGACTTCTTCTTGTCCTTCTTTAGCTCCTCTCGTAGGGGCTTATTACACTCGGCGATGGAGAATAAGATACAGGAGTTGGAGGTGAAAGTTTGAGACCTTCATATTAGTAACCAATCAATGCAGACGTTTTAAGAGGAAGACATTAGGAAGCGATTAAGGGCTGAAGATCAAGTGGAGGCCCTAAGGGAGGAGTTAAGGAAGAAGGAAGGGTAGTTATGTTGTTTAATGAAATAGTGTTGGAAATGATGTGGTTATATATATATATATATATATATCACGGTATGTAAGATATAGTATGGAAAGTAAGGAAAGAAGTTATGAAAATCTCAATTTTGGGGATAAGGTGGGATATGTCTTTGTAAACCTCAGCTTTGCGGTAATAGAGAGGAACGTAAGATTAATAGCGAGATGCTATAAGTACTATGTACTAGTAAGATGCATATTAATATAAATATGATTATTAAATGTGTCTTGTATTGATTAAATTTTTAGCCATAATTCCTTTATGACGCCCCCAAATTCGGGTACTCGTATCTCGAATTTAGTGCTCATGATCCATCACATCCATACACCTCTAAACAACATATAATAACTAATGCGAAAAAAATAAACATATGTTGTTCATTACAAAAGGGAAACTATGTCCTAAGGTCTACAACCTTAAACAAAATACAACACATAACTTAAAAATATCCTCTAGGGTTCAAGTTATATTAACTGATAACAAAATAAAATAATAAAGCAGATAAAACGGCTAGCCGAAGTCTAAGACTTCATCTTTTCTTTGCCCTGGTCTTTTCTTGAGCACTCGGGCTTAACTGCAATAGGTTCATGATATAACAAGAATGAGCAACTAGTTTGCCCTGCAAGTTTAAAAATGAACAAGGATAATATATATCATGAATGAAAAAGGAATAACTGTAACAGATTCAATCAATATGAATAACTAAAGCAAGATAATCAATGCTTTAAGAATAATAAATAGTCAAATAGACCATGAACATACTTCAATAAATTAACCTCTTGGTTGACCCTTTTAGGTTGCTATTTCAGAAATTTATACTTGAGGGGATCAGCTTCTTGTACGCCATGTGTATGCATAACATTTATTTCTATCATGTATCTTATATTAGATACTTAGGAAGCTCCCTTATATATAGGGTTGTTCATCTCAGTCCAAGAGTCCTCACCAACAACTGGTTTGGATAGCTTTTAAGTTTTAAACATGCATATATCTAGCCAAACAAATGGCTTAGACTTCTCTTTGAACACTTCATGAATAACAGAACTTTAAATAATAGTATAAGTCAATGACTACGAATTTAAGTGCACAATGCGCGAATGACAATAATATTGATATGGAATAATTTCAAAATAATTAACCCACTTAGCACATGCTTGAGAAATGAAACTCGAGCTTAAGATCAGGTAAACAACAATTCATACGGAGTTTAGGGTTAAGGACTTACATACTGTACATATATACACAAAGGTACGACAATAATTCAGTTTGCTCAAGGTGAGGGAAACTTGAAATAACGTAAGAATTTTAAGGGTAGAGACTTGCCTATTCTGCTACTTACTATCTACTTTACAGTTCTCACTCTGTAAGTATCCTAGAGTAATTATAATTTTACTCTACGATCAGACATAGTCAAGCATCAATAACAGATTAGATAAACTTGCTCAAGAGGCTCATGTGGTTTGTTCTAAGGTTCTTTTATACAACCCATGGTACGTTATAATAGCTCTACGATTAGCAGGGCTTTAGTACAGTTGGTGGAGTCCCTCTACGATCAGAAGTGAAGCTCTGTGAGTTACTGGTGAAGCTCTACGATCGGCAGAGTTTATTCTACGATTGCCGAGTGGTTCGGCTGACTTACTCTATGATTGCCGAGTGGTATATGCGCAATTGAGTTTTCAAAAGTTACAGAGTATGAAAGTTGTATATCTGGCCCTTATGTACAAATTGTGTGCTTCAAATTGTTTATTTAACTTAAAATTGATGACTACTTATGTTTATGCTTGTAAAAACGAAGAAAACAAGAGTTTAACGGATTAATTTGGTTAATAAACAAATTCACAGTGAGTAATTGTGTTAATCCTTAAGTTGGCGTGAAGCGTACGTAATGACCTTGCCATGCCGCATCAATACACAACCAAGCCCTTTGTGTGACGCATCACTATACACCACAAATCCCCCTGTATTATCAGGTAAAGACAACAGATGTGCTTCACTAAGCCACTTCTTCAGCTCCATGAAACTTGAAAGTATTATGCACGCAAGCCAATCATATTTGATATGATATAGTATATACTTTGTAATTTATTCGGTTATTATAAAGGCATTTTACTTTATCTACACTGTGTTGTTATATTAAATGTGATAAACTCATTGTTTTTAGCAATGCTTTTAGAATCATGATGGTGATCATGCTAATGAGATCTAAATTCTAGATAGCTCAGAAACTAAAATCGTTCCTAATCGTTGGATTACTAAAAAGGGGATTAGTGAATCCGGATAGATTAGTACATATGTTGCTTCCTCTTAGGAAGAGGATGATTGATCTCATAATCATTTGTGTGGAGACACTAAAGCAAGTATGTAGGTGCTTATTGGAGAATAAGTTCACTGAACGTGGCTCGTTAAGGAATACCTAATGGAGTTTTACTCGCCTGTCAATAGAAATTCCTCTAGTGATAGTAGTACAAGTGATCCTTGGACTTGAGATCATCATAGTATCTTGTATATGATGAGTTATACTTTGACATGTCCCTTAAGACCTTTAGGGTATATCAAAGGGTATGATTGGGTATAATAAGTTGTACATGGAGATAGGTGAATGATCAACAAAGAATCTACCACGTCTAGTAAAAGATGTGAATGTCCTATGTGATTCGATAAATGACAACTCAGTAGTCCTTGGCCAAGGCAGAATGAAATTAGAAAGGAGTTTCTAATTTGCATTATTTAGAGTTGTGCATTTGGGAATCGAAATACATATAATTAAATAAAATAAGACTTGACAGAAATTCCATGTCTTATATTTAATTGGGACATTGTATGGTAGAAGGATTGAATTGTACGGTAACTATGCACTGAAAGGTTCTTTTGTGATTAATGTTGAAATCTATATTATGTGGAAAGTCGTTGATCGCTAAGGGGGCTTACCCTTATTGTAGAATAAATGTTATTTATTTAAATGAATTAAATAGTTTAATTTATTTATTTAAATAAGATTAGAATTGTTCTAATTGATTTATTCACAACCGGTTTAATATGGAGAACCTAAAGGGGCACACTGCAAAAGGAAAAAATATTTATTTAAGAAGTAAATGACATAATTGTACTAATAAGTTAAGTGTATTAAATTTAGTCTATGGAGATAGAATAAACTAAATAACTTAATATTTATTATTTAATATTTTGGAAATATTAAATATAAATTGATAAGAGGAGTTTTATTATTATTATTATTATTATTATTATTACTATTATTTAATTTCTAATAGGGATTGTGAATTAATTAATAGAACTACTCTCTCATGAATTCCTAATTGGATTAGGAGCATAATTACTTAAAGGAGTTTAATTAAAATAGAAACCCTAATCTTAAATAGTTTAGGGGAAGGGTTTTTCTACATCTATAAATAAGAGGAGTCTTATCATAGATTAGGGTTACACACTATTGCATGAGAATTGTGGAGAGTACTTACAATTTCTATAGAGATAGAAATTACGGTTTTGTCAACACCCAACTTCTTGAATAACTATTCTTCCTTGGTGGATCACCTCTAGAGGCTAAACACTTGGGTGGCTAACGTTGATCAAGAGAAGGAATTTAGTCGGTGGAATTCAAAGAGAACGCAGAGGAATTGGAGATGAACTTGTACCCGAGGAAGCTTTGATTCACGAGGGTATAATTCTCTATCTCTATCTCTTTCGTTAATTGATAATTGAACACAAGGAAAGATCATGGTGATGGTTTGTATAAAAAATTTTAAAATCCATTTTATCACGCTTTCGCCCTATTTATGTAATTTGATTGCATGTTTGCATTATATACAAACCCAATAGTGGTATCAGAGCCTAATCGTTGTGTTAATTATTGATTTTGATGATTCCATGTATGAATTGATATGCGATACGATCGGATTTTTGGGCAGAAATTTTTTTTCTGAATCTGCATCGCTGCGCGGCCGCGCCGCTGCCAGTTCATTCTGGAGCGCGGCTGCTCCTGAACCCATAAAATGTTTCTAGGGGTGGAGCGCGGTCGTGCCGCTCCTAGTTCAATTTGGAGCGCAGCCACGCCGGTATGCATAGTTTGAATTTTTTTTGTTTTTCTCAATTAACATAAATAGTTTATTTAATTGATAAAAGTTTAAAATAAAGATGTTTATTTTATCTGAAATATGATTTCAGATTGCTAAAATTAAAGGAGTTTAATTTGGATTTGGTTTTTTAATTAAAATAAAAGAGTTTATTTTGTTTCAAAAACTAAATATTAGCAAAACTTTTTCCCGTTAATTGATATCAATGCATATATGGAATGGTTTTATTATTCATAAGATGAATGTTATTTATTGATGCATATAGAGATATGTATGATAATAAATACGGATTGATTATGGACTATTGACCAATGTGTGATTGAAATTATTTTAGAGGATGCTTGAATTGTGACGCCCCCAAATCCGGGTCACCCGAACCGCGGACCTGGTTCGTCACTATCTCATACCTGCATCAAACTATTGATAACTTACAGCGGAAATAAAGGAATATTCATATTGATATAACACAAATAATCCTGTCCCCAGTCTCGAAACCAAAACTTCTACAACGTAACTTAATACATAAGGGTAATTAAGTTTTAATACATCACAAAAGTCAACGAGTCTTAATACATAATCAAAATGGTGATCTTAATGGTACAAAGCTAATCCGTAGCTTTGCCTTTGCCTTTATCCTTCCCAGAACTTTCACCACGAGCTTCACTAACTGAAATATTTTAAGGAAAGCAAGGGTGAGCAACAAATTTGCTCAGCAAGTATAATAACAATAATCGTGAATCATCAAATGAATACTTTATAGCTTACAAGAATCAAGAGAATAAAAGATAGCTCAAGAATCTGCATAATCTCAACGAATGACCTCATGAACACAATTGTAGGGCCTCTAAGGACCGAATGATTTCAATGTTTCCAAATGGAAGAAATATTCTATACTGAGTGGTCATCTTGACACTGAACTTTTACTAGAATCACCAGAAAATTCATCCGATAATCCAACATACTAATACAATAGGTGATCAGCCTAATGTACCCGGTGTTATGCATAACCCCTTTAACATACTGTTCGCGCGCGTGTCGGTCTCCCGACATACATACTGTTTCCCCTGCTAAGAGGGTTGTTCATCTCAGCTTTACATAGGAATCCAAACCAAACAATTTGATTGGATAGCTTTACTTAACAACAATGATGATTAAACATACGTCTAGCCGAAACAAGTGGCGTAAACTATTTCCTTAAACAGTTCATAAATGAAGAACTAAACGTCTCACAGTCCAACAACAGATAATGAATTCAAATATACAAGCGGTGAATATCAATAATTTATCTTTGATGTGGAGTAATTGACAAAAATTAGTCCACCAAAATAATTGAAGGTAATAACTCGATTTGAGTCATGAAACTTGCAACAATGTACCTGTTTGCACGAAATAAAAGTAGTGCATAAGGTTTAGAAACTTGCCCAACACAAGGGTTAGACAAGGGTTAAAGAAGAACTTGCAACAACATAAAATGATCGTTCAATCAATAATTAACTCGCACAATAGAACTTGCCCAACACAAGGGTTAGACAAGGGTTAAGGAAACTTGCCTGAAGCGCTGCTACAATATTACAACGCACGCTCCTTAATATCCTACACATGTAAATATATATTCACATAACAATTAGTCACATAAAGACTAGGTTCAAAACAGACGTTGCATCATTAAAACACGTTGATTGCCCTACGACTACCCAGTCGGGGGTCTCCTGGAAACCAAGCCTAAATTGCAATTAGATTATTCAATTTCCGCCTTAAAACAATACCAATCTGGTTGACATTTGAGAAATAATTAAGCATTTAGGGTTTGAGAAATAATTAAGCATTTAGGTTTCATTAGGTCAGACCCGACTTGACCTGCCTGACTGACCCAACCTGGTCCAAACACGGAGCTGGCGCTGCGGCGCCGAGCCCAAGCACTGGACCTCACGCTGCGGCGTGAGTCCCGTGTCTTCTCCATGACCGGGCTTCACGCTGCGGCGTGAGCCTTAAGGCTTGGGCCTCACGCTGCGGCGCGAGTCCCGGTTTTTCCCCACTTGCCCCTCGCTGCAGCGTGAGCTGCAGGGCATATGGGTGGCGCTGCGGCGCCATTCTGCAGTAGCCGGATTCTGGGTTTGTCTCCAGAACGCGACTCCGACCTCCGGCCACACCAACCTCTATAACTCCTTCAATACACAAGCAAATTGGTCCATTCCGGACTCTATGGACTCCTGACTCATGGGGCTACAACATATCAAAAATGCAGAGCTACCCATTAACATTAACATGGTCAAATCTAAAGCCAAAGTGTAAAGTTCATACTCTGTTCTTCGAGTTCTTGACAAGTTTTACGAAAATCATTCCTACGAACTCGTTTTAACTCCTTTTTACTCCATTCCAATTGGGTTAGCTTCGTAACCCATGGAACTACAACACCATAGCAACAAATAAAATTAACAAACACGAAATCTAGCATTTATAGTCCTCTAAAAAGTCCAAATGTCCAAAAGTCCATTGTTCTTCATGTTCTTCATCCTCCTTAAGCATAGGTACGGATTTCTTCTATTTTTGTTCCACTTTGATGTTATTAATGGCTTCTATAGTCTCTTAGCAACATATATAAACATCTAGAACAAGCAAAAACATCCAGAATCGCTAGAAAATCGATCCACAAGCTCAAGAGCTCAAACACTAAGAAAACTTGAAAATCTTTACAAGAAATCGAATGGAATGGATTTTGTTGGTGTTTACCTCTGTGAATCCTGCCTAGATGATTTAGAAGCTTGCTAGGCTTGCTTGGCTCGAGTTCTTCTTGCTTGGACTCTCTTCTTCTTCCACCCGTGCCTTCTTCTTCCTCCTTCCTTTTTCCGGCGAGTCTTCTTCTTTTCCGGCGACTTTTCCGGCGACCTTCTCCTTCTTTCTTCTTCCTCTTTGTAGCTCTCTCTCACTCTCTATTTCTCTCTCTCTCTCTATCAGCTGATGGTTTAGGGAAGGAATGCGAGTTTGAATGATTTCGGAGAGTGGAGGAGTGAATTAGGGAGAAGTGGGTTTGGTGCTCAAGGTTGGCCAAATTTTCCAAGCTTGCCGGCAATACACCCCCCATGCTCTCCTTTGATTGGTCTAATGTGGTTGGGTGGTTCCCACTTGGAGCAACAAGTCAAAATAAATACCCGAAAACACCAAAAATATATCCGAAAACTCCCCCTTTTGTACCAAAACTGGTAAATAACTCTACCCAAAATTAAAATGGGTACTCCCATAATTATTGGGACATATAAAAATAATTATTATGTGATTTGTCCAAATATTCGGAACATCCTTATCATATGTTTCGGATACCGAATAAAACACGAACGGGCTCAAAACGAAAATCTGACACTTGGAAAAATTAACCGTACGCATACACATATTTATGAAATTTATTAAAGTCGAAAAAGACACAGAAAAATTATGGCGTGAATAGTGCCTCGATAAGCGTGCCCCGTGAATAGTGATTTTGCAATTTTTCGCGAAGTCAAAGTATTCACCCTAACGGCACTACAACACAAAAAATTCAATACAGACACACATATTAGGTTATCACACAACCTTTAAGCACATAACACATAATAATATACATAAAAATAAAAATTCATTTCATTCATACATAAACTCGGGTTACAAGGGAATTAAAATTCTCGATCGTTACATTCTCCCCTCCTTATAAGGATTCTGTCCCCAGAATCATAATACAAGGTTAAGCAAAAAGTTGAGGGTAACTCTCCTTCATCCTAGCTTCTAATTCCCACGTAGCCTCCTCGGCATTGTAGTTTCGCCAAACTACTTTCACAGAAGGTATAACCTTATTTCTTAATACTTGCTCTTTCCTATCGATTATCTGAATAGGAATTTTCTCATACGTAAGGTCTTTCTCTATTTGGACGGGCTCATAGGATATCACGTGTTTATAATCGGGCTTATATGGTCGTAACACTGAGACGTGGAACACATTGTGGATATGCTCTAGTTCAGGAGGTAATGCTACCTCGTACGCCACTTCACCCACTCTTCTCAATACTTTAAACGGTCCTACGAACCTCGGGCTTAACTTTCCTTTCTTCCCAAAATGTATCTTCCCTTTCCAGGGAGATACTTTCAGAAACACGTAACTGCCGACGTCGAAGTCTCTCGTCTGGCGATGTTGATCTGCATACTTCTTTTGTCGGTCTTGGGCTGCAACTAATCTTGCCCTGATCACTGCGGCCACTTCTGCTGTCTGCTGCACCAATTCTGGTCCCAACAGTCGCCGTTCGCCAACCTCATCCCAGCTTAATGGTGTCCTGCACTTCCTCCCGTAGAGGGCTTCATATGGCGGCATACCGATACTTGCATGGTAGCTGTTATTGTAGGCGAATTCCACTAGTGGTAAGTGGTCATCCCAATTTCCCTTGAAATCCATCACACAAGCTCTCAACATGTCCTCTAGTGTTTGAATTGTTCGTTCGCTTTGTCCGTCAGTTTGAGGATGGTAAGCAGTACTTAGTCGCAACTGTGTTCCCATTCTCTCTTGCAAGCTCTTCCAAAAATTTGATGTGAAGCGCGGATCTCGATCTGAGACAATTGACACTGGCACTCCATGTCGTGAAACAATTTCCTTAATGTACAACTTGGCCAATTGGTTCAAATTAAATCGGATCTTTATCGGTAGAAAATGTGCTGATTTTGTCAATCGATCCACGATAACCCAAATGGCATCATAGCCCTTCTGTGTGACTGGAAGTCCTACCACGAAGTCCATAATGATATGCTCCCACTTCCATTCCGGTATAGTCAGTGGTTGAAGCAATCCACTCGGTCTCTGATGTTCTGCTTTGACTTGTTGACAGGTGAGACACCTGCTGACGTACTCTGCTACATCCCGCTTCATGTTGGGCCACCAAAAATATTGACGAAGATCACGGTACATTTTCGTGCTTCCTGGGTGAACAGAATATGCTGAATTATGTGCCTCATGTACGATTTCATCTCTTAATTCAGTCACGGCTGGCACCCACACTCGCTCCTCGTATCTCAAGATACCATTCTTATCCATTCGGAACTTCTCTTCCTCATTCTCTACGATCCTTTTCTGTATCCTTTCACATTCCTCATCCTTTTCCTGTGCTTCTTTCACTTTGTCGAGTAACGTCGGACGAGCTTCAATTACGAATAACTTCTCTGCTGCCTCTGCCGGACTTTTTACTTCGATTTCCAATCTTGCCATTTCCAGTATTAACTCATCGTGAATTGTCAACATAAACAATTTCTCGTTCCCCTTCCTACTCAATGCATCTGCTACCACGTTTGCTTTTCCCGGATGATAAAGAATTTCGCAGTCGTAATCCTTGATTAATTCCAACCACCTTCTCTGTCGCATGTTCAACTCCTTCTGTGTGAAGATATATTTCAAACTCTTATGATCTGTGTATATCTCACATTTCTCCCCATAAAGGTAATGTCTCCAAATCTTCAATGCAAAGACGACAGCTGCCAATTCCAAGTCATGGGTAGGGTATCGCTTCTCGTAATCCTTCAACTGCCGTGACGCATACGCAATGACCTTGCCGTGTTGCATCAACACACAGCCAAGACCCTTGTGTGATGCATCACTATACACTACAAAACCTCCCGTATCATTTGGTAAGGACAATACAGGCGCCTCGCTTAACCTCTTTTTCAACTCTTGAAAACTATCTTCACACTTCTCGGACCATACAAACTTCACCATCTTCCTCGTCAGATTGGTCAACGGGGTTGCTATCTTCGAAAAATCCTGGATAAATCTTCGATAGTACCCGGCTAATCCTAAGAAACTTCGCACTTCTGTCGGCGTCTTCGGTTGTTCCCAGTTACTAACTGCTTCCACCTTTGCAGGGTCCACTGAGATACCGTCTTTGTCGATCATATGCCCTAAAAATTGTACCTTTTCCATCCAGAATTTGCACTTGGATAATTTCGCGTATAACTTCTCTCTTCTTAGTGTCTCCAGTACTTTGTTCAGATGATCAGCATGCTCTTCTTCGGTCTTTGAATAAATCAAAATGTCATCGATGAAAACTACTACGAACTTGTCTAAGTACGGCTTCAGAACTCAGTTCATCAAGTCCATGAATGCTGCCGACGCGTTAGTCAAACCGAAAGACATCACCAAAAACTAGTAATGACCATATCTCGTCCGAAACGCAGTTTTGGGTACATCTTCCTTTCTTACTTTTAGCTGATGATATCCGGTCCTCAAATCTATCTTTGAGAAGTGTCTGGCTCCTTTTAGTTGATCAAACAAGTCGTCGATCCTTGGAAATGGATACTTATTCTTGATCGTTGATTTGTTCAATTCTCGGTAGTCGATGCAGAGTCTCATCGATCCGTCCTTCTTCTTGACAAACAAAACTGGGGCTCCCCATGGGGACACACTTGGCTGAATATACCCATTGTCCAGTAGTTCCTGAACTTGTATCAGCAATTCTTTCATTTCCACAGGCGTCATACGGTACGGAGCCTTTGAAATTGGTGCAGTCCCTGACACTAAGTCTATTGCAAATTCAATTTCCCTGTCTGGCGGAAGACCAGGTAATTCGCTTGGAAACACAGCTGGAAACTCTCTTACTATCGGTATATCCTTAATTTCTACACCTTCTCTCTTTGTATCTACAATATAGGCTAAATAGCCTTCACATCCTTTCTTTAACAATTTCTTGGCTTGCATCATCGTAAGACAACAAGAACGTCTCAGCGATGTGCTACCATTAAACACTACCCTCGACCGGTTAGGGGTCCGAAGGTTCACACTTTTCTTCTGACAGTCAATCACTACCGCATGATCGTACAACCAGTCCATTCCCAATATTACATCGAACTCTCCCAACCTTATTGGGATCAAATCCACGCAGAAATTATATCCCCTAATCTCAGCGCAACAATTACGAAGAATAAACTCTACTGGAATTATCTCGTTATTCGCAATTTCTATACTCAAAGGATTTTCTAACCGTTCTTGGGGTAAATTTAACCGTTTAGCAAAATCTTCAGACACAAAGGAACGGGTAGCACCCGAATCAAATAATACGCAGGCATTTATATTATTGATTGGGATAATACCTGACACCACATCCTTAGCAATCACTGCATCCTGGACGGTCATGTTGAATGTTCGGGCAGGGGTTCGGTTTGGCGGAGTCGGTCCTCCAATTGCCAGTTTGCTGCCTCCTCCTCTGTTGCCATTTCCACCAGTGCTTCCTTTCTTCGGACAGTCTTTGATCTGATGCTCCACTGATCCACAAGAATAACATCCACGGTTCTTGTTCGGGTTTGTGCAGTTTGATGCCATGTGCCCCTCCTGACCACAATTGTAACAGATATTGCGCCCCTTCCAGCACTCTCCCTTGTGATTCTTCCCACATTTGGAACACGCTTCAACCCTCTTCTTAAATCCCCCTTGATTATGCCCCATCTGATTAGTGTTGGTGTTGTTGTTGTTGCCACCATCCCATTTCCTCTTTCCCGAATTGCTTCCACCGCTACTGCCATCGCCACAGTAGTCTCCTCCGCTGTTCTTATTCTTCTTGTGTTGATTCAGGGCCTCAATCCCTCCTTCAGCGATAATGGCTTTCTCCAGCAGTGCACTAAAGGTTTCGATCTGAAGAACGGCTACCTTGTTATATATCCACGGTTTCAGCCCTTGTTCAAACCTTTGCGCCTTCAGCTCTTCAGTACTTACTTGAAGCGGTGCAAAACGTGCAAGTTCATTGAATTTGGCGGCGTACTGAGCCACCGTCATGTCTCCCTGTTTCAGTTCCAAGAATTTCACTACCATTTGTCTTTCCATGCTCTTTGGGAAATAATTCCCGAAAAATAATTCCTTGAACTTGTCCCACGGTATCACTCCTTCGCCTGCTCGTTGTTGGTTAGCCTCCCACCAATAATTTGCTTCTCCTTTCATCATATAGGTGGCGAATGCCGTTTTCTGGTCATCCCCCACGCGCGCTATAATGAAAGCCTTCTCCATTTCCTTCACCCAAGACTGGGCTTCAATCGGATCAGTCGTTCCCCTGAACTCCGGAGGTCCTACGCTTTTGAAGTCCTTGAAACTTGTTGTGGGTGCTGCCGATGGGTTAGGATTCACAATTCCCGCACTTCTTCTTTCCATCCTCTCCAATATGTCTGCTAACCGCTGCATGGGGTCCGTCGGACCTCCTCCATTGTTAACCGATCCCTCAGGTGTCGCTGGGGGTGGTACGTTGCATCTGGGCGGCATTCTCTGCTAAACGTAAGAAAGCTTAATGTCATCATCTTATCATACTACGGGAATATCTATCATGAGTACTACAAGCAAACCACAAAGCAACACACTCTATTAGCAGCTTGTAATGAAATATAGCTTCATCGTAAGGAATGTAAATACCTTTCACAACTATCTAGGACGCGTCTATCTAAGATCGCCCCAAAACTCTACATGAGTTTTATCTACTCGTATTCTCTATACGCTTCCTAAGGTTATAGCTTAAGACCTCTCTCTAAAGGTTTATAACCTAAAGCTCTGATACCAACCTATGACGCCCCCAAATCCGGGTCACCCGAACTGCGGACCTGGTTCGTCACTATCTCATACCTGCATCAAACTATTGATAACTTACAGCGGAAATAAAGGAATATTCATATTGATATAACACAAATAATCCTGTTCCCAGTCTAGAAACCAAAACTTCTACAACGTAACTTAATACATAAGGGTAATTAAGTCTTAATACATCACAAAAGTCAACGAGTCTTAATACATAATCAAAATGGTGATCTTAATGGTACAAAGTTAATCCGTAGCTTTGCCTTTACCTTTATCCTTCCCAGAACTTTCACCACGAGCTCCACTAACTGAAATATTTTAAGGAAAGCAAGGGTGAGCAACAAATTTGCTCAGCAAGTATAATAACAATAATCGTGAATCATCAAATGAATACTTTATAGCTTACAAGAATCAAGAGAATAAAAGATAGCTCAAGAATCTGCATAATCTCAACGAATGACCTCATGAACACAATTGTAGGGCCTCTAAGGACCGAATGATTTCAATGTTTCCAAATGGAGGAAATATTCTATACTGAGTGGTCATCTTGACACTGAACTTTTACTAGAATCACCAGAAAATTCATCCGATAATCCAACATACTAATACAATAGGTGATCAGCCTAATGTACCCGGTGTTATGCATAACCCCTTTAACATACTGTTCGCGCGCGTGTCGGTCTCCCGACATACATACTGTTTCCCCTGCTAAGATGGTTGTTCATCTCAGCTTTACATAGGAATCCAAACCAAACAATTTGATTGGATAGCTTTACTTAACAACAATGATGATTAAACATACGTCTAGCCGAAACAAGTGGCGTAAACTATTTCCTTAAACAGTTCATAAATGAAGAACTAAACGTCTCACAGTCCAACAACAGATAATGAATTCAAATATACAAGCGGTGAATATCAATAATTTATCTTTGATGTGGAGTAGTTGACAAAAAATTAGTCCACCAAAATAATTGAAGGTAATAACTCGATTTGAGTCATGAAACTTGCAACAATGTACCTGTTTGCACGAAATAAAAGTAGTGCATAAGGTTTTAGAAACTTGCCCAACACAAGGGTTAGACAAGGGTTAAAGAAGAACTTGCAACAACATAAAATGATCGTTCAATCAATAATTAACTCGCACAATAGAACTTGCCCAACACAAGGGTTAGACAAGGGTTAAGGAAACTTGCCTGAAGCGCTGCTACAATATTACAACGCACGCTCCTTAATATCCTACACATGTAAATATATATTCACATAACAATTAGTCACATAAAGACTAGGTTCAAAACAGACGTTGCATCATTAAAACACGTTGATTGCCCTACGACTACCCAGTCGGGGGTCTCCTGAAAACCAAGCCTAAATTACAATTAGATTATTCAATTTCCGCCTTAAAACAATACCAATCTGGTTGACATTTGAGAAATAATTAAGCATTTAGGGTTTAACAGAATATGCTTAGTTAACCTGTCTAATCATTTAATTCCAAGGAAAAATATAAGTGTTGGACCCATTGAAAAGGTTTCATTAGGTCAGACCCGACTTGACCCGCCTGACTGACCCAACCTGGTCCAAACACGGAGCTGGCGCTGCGGCGCCGAGCCCAAGCACTGGACCTGATGAGCGTGTTTTATACACACAATTTGGGTACTTTTCGCCTTGATAATTTGCAAGTCTTTAGGTAGTTTATATAGTTTTTATGTATTTTTATCTTATTTTTACATAAATTAGTTTTTAGTTACTTTTACATGTTTTATGTTGCTTTGATGCATTTTTATTACGTTTGTAGGAATTGAAATAAAGACCGACCGGATCGTCGCTTGGATTGACTCATTGTCCGTGCCTGGACGTCGGTGCCCGAATGGTAATATGATGGATTGTGGTGATTGGCGGCGCCCGGTGCTTAATTTGACAATATTTGGCAGTGGGGCGTGCACGGCGTTGGATTGCGTGCATGGCGTTCGGCGTCGGCCAAGCCACGTGGGCATGCCCGTGCTTGGATGTTCGTGCCCGAATAATAACACGGTGAGAAATTATGTTTGGCGATGCTCGGGACTTAATTTGATGACATTTGGAAGTTGGGCGTGCACGGCGTCGGAGTGCGTGCACGGCGTGCGACGTCGACCAAGCCGCGGGCACGGCGTGCGCTGGGCGCTGGGCGCTCGGCAGCCTCGGCGTTGGGCGCGCGCGCGCGCGCGAGCGGGCGGCATGGCTCGGCAGCATCCAGGCGCCAGCGTGCGGGCGCACGCCTGGGGCGCGCGGGCGCGCGCGCGCTTGGCTCGGCAGCCCTCGGCAGCAATTTTGGGCTCGGCAGGCAGGTGGGGCGGCATGCAGGCGCCAGCGTGCGGGCGCACGCCTGGGGCGCGCGGGCGCGCGCGCTTGGCTCGGTAGGCAGGTGGGGCGGCATGCAGGCGCCAGCGTGCGGGCGCGCGCGCATGGCTCGACAGCCTCGGCAGCCTCGACAGCGCCATGGGCGGCATGCAGGCGCTTGGGCGCGGGCGCACGCCTGGGCGTGCGGGCGCACGCCGCCGTAGTGCGATCTGAGCTCCATTTTGTCCGATTTTGGCTAGGGTTTCTTGATGAAGACTATATATATTCTCTTCCAAGCTACATATCAGACATCTAGAGAGAGGGAGGCTACAAAATACATCAACCAACAGAGCTCAAGGTTGGAAATCAAGCTGAATCAAGCCAAAAGCCAAGGAACTCAGTCAAGAAGAATTGCAAGGCCAAGGTGGAGAGCTAGAAACCATCAGCAACCAAAGGAACACCAGCTGAATAGCTTCAAAAGTGGTTTCATTTCTAGATTTCCATCTCCTTTGTAATTCAAATTTGACAATGTATCAATTGAAAATGATGTTTATTGTAGCTATCATGAACTAACCTTCTATTCTAAGATTGCAATGGAACCCAACACTTAATTTGAATTGAATTCTCTCTCTATTGATTTTAGTTATGCATGTATGAATTGATTGTCATAACCTTTGTTTCTAGATTAATTGCTTGGCCCGTAATTACCGTGGGAACCTATATGAACTTGACGAACGGATTATAGGTTAAGACCTAGTTATGATAACATACGAAAGTATAGATTGTTGTGGGTTATTAATTGGATTAAGTGACATGTGTCTTATTAATCATCTGCAATAATAGGTATCTTGATAGTAATTGGGATAGATATATACCTAATTACCGCATGCAACCTATTGAGAATCTAGTCTTAATGACTTCCGAGGTGAAAGTTGGTAATGGAAGGGAGGATTAATTAGATTTGGTGACACGTGTCTATAAATCATTCCTGAAATTAGTCTCTTGATAGTGTATATGATAGACATATACCTATGCACCGCTTAGGAAGATTCGTGATTGACCATCGACAGAGGCCCTTATGTAGTTTTGATTTCTCCGTTGTCAATTCGTATGCTATAATTGACTGAAAAGAGAGAGTTAGGAGATTCAAATGACGTGTTGGGGGAAATTGTAATCTTAGACCTTTCTATCTTGATATTTTACCGCATTTTACTCATTACTTAACTTGTGAACTCAAACAATCAACAAACAATCAAACCTTCTTCGTTTAAATTAGATCAAATTGATATACGATTGGTACTTGGTTATTATTTGTCACAATTCCCTGTGGGTTCGACTCTTATCTTATCATATATTACTTGTGGGTCGTGTATACTTGCACGTGTGTGTTATCGATTGCGTAATCGACCAACAAGTTTTTGGCGCCGTTGCCGGGGAATTGTTTTCTAATAATTATACCAATATCAATTCCATTCAACTTGGTCTCTTTTTAGACTTGTATATAATTTTCATTTTGTTTTGTAGGTATTCTTGATTTGTATGCCACGCTCACGTGATCTTGAGTTAATTCCTTACGATCCCGAGATCGAGAGAAATATTCGACGACTACGTAGAGAACGAGTTCGGGGTATACCCAATCAAGATACCATGGCTGAGGAGGAGCCTAAAACCTTGAGGGAGTACGCCATACCTCTTGTCACAGATTTGCACTCAAGCATTTCCAGGCCAGCCATTGAGGCCAATCACTTCGAAATTAAGCCCGGAACCATCCAAATGGTTCAAAACTGTTTGCAGTTTGGTGGGTTGCCCAATGACGACCCAAATGCTCATTTGGTGAGTTTTCTGGAAATTTGTGACACATTCAAGTACACTCAAGTGACTGATGATGCAATTAGACTCTGACTTTTTCCCTTCACACTCCGTGATAAGGCAAAGAGTTGGTTGCATTCGCTTCCCTCGGGTTCGATTACTAAGTGGGACGACTTAGCCCAGAAATTTTTGGCAAAGTTCTTCCCACCCGCAAAAACTGCAAGATTGAGGAATGACATCACGTCGTTTGTTCAATATGATTCCGAGTCCTTGTATGAGGCTTGGGATAGGTTCAAGGATCTAATTAGGAGATGTCCACACCATGGTTTGCCTCAATGGTTGCAAGTTGAGATTTTTTATAATGGGCTGACCAACGCCACTCGATCTAGTGTTGACGCAGCTGCAGGTGGTAGTTTAATGGGAAAGAATTTTGCGGAAGCCTACAAACTATTGGAAACCATGGCTGCAAATATTTATCAATGGCCTTCGGAGAGGAAAATGCCACAAAAGGCAGCAGGAAAATTTGAGGTGGATCATCTCACTTCAATTACAGCACAGCTAGCCGCGCTCACAAAAGAAGTGAAAAATTTAGGAGTTCAATCTGTGCAAAGCATTTCTGAGACCTGCGAGTTGTGTGTTGGAAATCACCCTACCGAGCAATGTCCCATCAATGCAGAATCCGTACAGTTTGTTGGTAATTACAATAGACAGCAAAACAACCCCCACTCCAATCACTACAATCCTGGATGGAAAAATCACCCAAATTTCTCATGGAGCAACAACAATAATACCCAAACCCAATATTCAGCTCCTAGGCATCAATATCCCCCAGGATTCCAAAATCAAACTCAATCACACCATCAACCCCAATCCCACCAACAAGCCTCAAACCCACCTTTGCCACAACAGGAGAAAAAGCCTAGTGGGACGAGTTATTGGCCCAATTGGTTGCACAACATAGCGCTTCGATACGGAATATAGAGCTTCAGCTTGGGCAAATTGCAAGCGCCATGAATATCCGTCCCCCTGGTGCCTTACCTAGTGACACTGAAGTTAACCCGAAAAGAGATGGTAAGGAGCATTGCAAGGCTGTGACTTTGAGAAGTGGGAAGGAGCTACCGGAAGTTGTGAATGAGGTTCCAGCTAAAGCGGTGGTTGAGGATGGGAATGGGGAGAAAGAGGAAGAAAAGAGAAAAGAAGAAGAAAAGGAAAAGGAGCCAGTGCCAAAACCAGCGGGGAGCAAGCAAGGCCCTATGTATCCACCATGCCCGTTTCCACAACGTCAACAGAAATTAAAGTTGGATAAGCAATTCTCTAAGTTCTTGGAGGTTTTCAAGAAATTGCACATAAACATCCCATTCGCTGAGGCATTGGAACAAATGCCTAGTTATGTGAAGTTCATGAAAGAAATCTTGTCAAGAAAGAGAAGGCTTGAGGAGTTTGAGACGGTGGCACTAACCGAAGAATGTAGTGCTGTATTACAAAGGAAGTTACCACCAAAGTTGAAAGATCCGGGGAGTTTTCACGATTCCTTGCACAATTGGTAACCAATTCTTTGGCAAGGCCCTATGTGATTTGGGGGCAAGTATCAATCTAATGCCACTCTCAATTTATCAACAACTGGGATTAAGTGAGGCAAAACCTACAAATGTTACATTGCAACTTGCGGATAGGTCTCTCACATACCCAAGAGGCATAGTTGAAGATGTGCTTGTCAAGGTGGACAAGTTTATTTTTCCAGCGGATTTCATTGTCCTTGATTTCGAAGAAGACAGGGAGATACCTATCATCCTTGGGCGCCCATTCTTAGCCACAGGCAGAACTTTGATTGATGTGCAAAAAGGAGAGCTAACCATGCATGTCCAAGACCAAGAGGTAACTTTTAACGTTTTTAAAGCAATGAAATTTCCTAATGTGCAGGATGAATGTTTCAGGATAGACTTGATTGACGAGGTGGTGGAAGAGGTGTTCACAGCAACATATGAAGTTGACCCTTTTGAAGAATTGCTAGGAGAATCACTTGAGAGTGAACCTCTGTTTCCTAACGAGATGGTAAATGTGCTGAATGTTCCCCCACGTTTTATCAAGTTTAAGCAACTATTTGAACCGCTAGATAGACCAAGCAGCTCTAGTACCATTGCAAAATCCTCATGGGAGGAGCCACCTACTTTGGAGCTCAAACCATTGCCAATCCATTTGAGGTATGCTTATTTGGGTAATGCTAGTACTTTGCCTGTTATTGTGTCTGCTTCACTTGATGATGTGCAGGAAAACAAATTGCTAAGAGTGCTACGGGAATACAAAACAGCCCTAGGTTGGTCCATTGCCGACATCAAGGGAATTAGCCCCGCTTTTTGTATGCACAAGATCATATTGGAAGATGAGGCCAAACCTGTGGTTGAGCATCAGCGTAGATTGAACCCCGTCATGAAGGAGGTGGTCAAGAAGGAAAGTATCAAATTGCTCGATGCCGACATCATCTATCCCATTTCAGACAGTCCATGGGTCAGTCCAGTGCAATGTGTTCCAAAGAAGGGGGGCATGACAGTGGTGTCTAATGAAAACAACGAGTTGATCCCAACTAGAACTGTCACCGGATGGAGAGTTTGCATGGACTATAGAAGGTTGAACAAGACTACGTGCAAGGATCATTTTCCGCTCCCATTCATTGATCAAATGCTAGACAAGTTGGCGGAACATGAATTATATTGTCTCTTGGATGGATACTCGGGCTACAACCAAATTGCCATTGCCCCCGAAGATCAAGAGAAAACGACGTTCACTTGCCCATATGGGACATTTGCTTTCAGAAGAATGTCATTTGGGTTATGCAACGCACCCGCCACCTTCCAAAGATGTATGATGGCTATTTTCTCTGATATGGTTGAGCAAGGATTGGAGGTTTTCATGGACGATTTCTCAGTTTTTGGAGATTCATTCGACTTATGCCTAGAAAACCTTGTGAAAGTGCTGAAACGATGTGTTGAGACAAATTTGGTGCTTAATTGGGAGAAATGCCACTTCATGGTGCAAGAAGGGATTATTTTGGGGCATAGAGTATCTTCAAAGGGGCTGGAGGTTGATAAGGCCAAGATCGAGACCATTGAGAAGCTTCCTCCACCAACCAACGTCAAGGGAATCCGTAGTTTCCTTGGACATGCTGGATTTTATAGGCGGTTCATCAAGGATTTCTCAAAAATTACAAAACCGCTGTGTAGTCTCCTTGAGAAAGACACTCCTTTTGTCTTCGATCATGCATGTTTAGAGGCCTTTGAGTTACTAAGGAAGAAGCTTGTAAGTGCACCTATTATCGTGGCCCCGGATTGGAATCTTCCGTTCGAATTGATGTGTGACGCTAGCGATTTTGCAATTGGTGCTGTATTGGGCCGTCGCAAGGACAAGGTCTTTCATGTGATATATTATGCTAGCAAGACACTAACTGGAGCTCAACTTAATTACACAACAACGGAAAAGGAATTGCTTGCTATCGTGTATGCCTTTGACAAATTTCGTGCCTATCTCATTGGCACCAAGGTCATTGTGTACACGGACCATTCTGCCATTAAGTACTTAATAGCAAAGAAGGACGCAAAGCCACGCTTGATTCGATGGGTTTTATTGCTTCAAGAGTTCGATCTTGAGATTAGAGATAAGAAGGGAACCGAGAATCAAGTGGCGGATCATTTGTCTAGGCTGGAAAATGCAGACCATGAGGCGGGAGACGATGTCATGATCAATGAATTTTTCCCGGATGAACAGCTTTTCGCCATCACACATGAGGTGCCATGGTATGGTGACTATGTCAACTATATGGTGAGCCATGTCCTACCACCCGAGCTGAGCTATCAACAAAAAAGGAAATTCTTGCACGATGTGAAGCATTATTTCTGGGACGAACCTTTTCTGTTTAAGCAATGTGCTGACCAACTGATCCGGAAGTGCGTACCTCAATCTGAGATGGAAAGCATCTTGCAACATTGTCATGCCTCAGCTTTTGGTGGACACTATGGCGGAGAAAGAACAGCGGCGAAGGTGCTTCAATCTGGTTTTTATTGGCCAACGCTGTTCAAGGACGCCCATGTGTTTGTGCTGAAATGCGATCGATGTCAAAGAGTAGGGAACATTTCCAGGCGTCATGAGATGCCACTAACCACAATCTTAGAGGTTGAGATATTTGACATATGGGGTATCGATTTTATGGGCCCGTTTCCCTCTTCGTTCAACAATTTGTATATCATTGTGGCTGTAGATTACGTGTCAAAATGGGTTGAAGCAGCCGCGACACCCACCAATGATGCCAAAGTTGTGCTAAAGTTCCTTCGAAAAAATGTATTCACAAGATTCGGAACTCCGCGTGCAATAATTAGCGATGAAGGGTCGCACTTTTGTAACAAGAACTTTAATGCCCTTCTTGCTAAATATGGGGTAACTCACAAGATTACCACGGCCTATCATCCTCAAACAAGTGGGCAGGTGGAGGTATCCAATAGAGAGGTGAAAAGGATTTTAGAGAAGGTTGTCAACCCGGATAGAAAGGACTGGTCATTGAAGCTTGATGACGCCTTATGGGCGTATAGGACGGCATACAAAACTCCTATCGGGATGTCACCTTATCAGCTTGTGTATGGGAAAGCATGTCATCTACCGGTGGAACTTGAACACAGTGCTTATTGGGCCATCCGGAAGCTCAACTTTGATTTGAATGTCGCGGGAGAGAAACGCCTCTTACAACTCAATGAGATGGATGAGTTCCGTCTCCAGTCCTATGAGAATGCAAAACTCTATAAGGAAAAAGTCAAGAGGTGGCACGACAAGAAGATAATCGATCGGAAGTTTGAGGTTGGACAACCCGTCCTACTTTACAATTCTCAGTTGAAGCTATTTCCCGGTAAACTCAAATCACGATGGTCAGGGCTATTCTATATCAACCATGTTTTCCCGCATGGTGCGATTGAACTGCGGGATGAGAAGACAAACCAATTGTTCAAGGTGAACGGGCAAAGAGTTAAGCACTATTGGGGTGGCGACATCGAGCGCCAAAAGACCTCAATTAATCTCGTTGATCTGATATGAAGGGGGTATAGTCAGGCTGAGGACTTTAACTCAAGCGCTAATTGGGAGGCAACCCAATGTTTCATTTTAATGCTTAACACTTAATGTAAAAAAAAAAAAAAAAAATTCAAAAGGATGATTTTTAGTGTTAATTGTTTCTAATGTTGTTAATTGTGTTGCTACATGTAGGTATTTGTATCCAATTTTGGCAATTGAGCGATGCGTGTCAGCGAAACGCCGATGGCACGCCAGCAGCAGCACGCCAGCAGCAGCACGCCAGCAGCACCAGGCAGGCGCCAGCGTGCAGGCGCACCAGGCGCCACGCGCGTGGGCGCGCACCAGGCGCAACGCTCGGCAGCAGGCGGGGCGCAGCAGGCGGGCGCGCTGGGCTGCACCAGGCACGCGCGGGCGCACAACAGGCCGTGCGGCCGCACCTGGGCAGCTGGCTGGGTTCCTTAAATCACCTATTGGCTCATTTTTTTTGGCATTCCATTTTTATATCTCTCTCCTCCCACTTCATAGCCAACTTGCTTACAACTTACCCAAACTTAATTTTGTGACCCATTGCATCATTTTGGCATCCAATTGCGATATCCCATCATCAATTTCACTTTTCATCTTGGATTTGAACAACAATTTGAAGGTTTTTGAAGAATTTCTTTGGGTTTTCACAAGTTCTCCAAGATAAGGTAATAAGGGCTATAAATTTCCAATTTTTCTTGCTTGGGTGCTGTGTTTTGGTGATTTTGATTAGCAGGTACATAGCTAGCTCCCATTACAAGGCTTTGTGGAGGGTTCGGCCTAGTCCCCATTGCACTTACACTTGTGATTTTTTGGAGTGCACGCCAATTGTTCGACAAATTGTCTGTGAGGGAATTCTTGGCTACTTTGAGTGTTTTGCTTGCAACTTTGATCCTGATGGCCACCAAACGACATAGGGGTGAACCTTCCTCATCTAGGGCATATGATAAGAAAAGGTTTGTCAGTGCGGAAGCCTCCGAACGTTACCACACCACCATGGTCACAAAATCTTTGATTCCGGAACGGGGTATTCTTCCTGACACAACAAATAATTGGGGGTTGGCAGAAATAATTAGGGAAAGAGGATGGGAAACTTTGGCCGCTCAGCCCGAGCCCGCGTGTATTCCTCTTGTCAGGGAATTCTACGCTAATGCATTAGAAGCCGAAAATTTTGTGGTAACGGTTAGGGGCAAGAAAGTTTCATTTGGAAAAAGGTGCATTGAAGAATACTATAACCTACCTAAAAGCGCCATGGTGAGGATGACCTTACTAAATATGGGGCTGACAAGCCCGACTGGGATGCAGTGATTACAACATTATGCAAACCCGGTGCTCGTTGGGCTACGACAAGGGGGGAGCCGGTGCATTTTCGCCAAGGCGACTTAAGCAAATATGGGAAAGCATGGTTCTACTTCATCAATGCAAAGCTATGGCCGACCACACACGCAACTCAAGTAATTCCAATGCGGGCTCTTATCCTGTTTTGTTTGGTAACTGGGCGGAGCATTAGTGTGGGTCGGTTGATTCGGAACTCAATTCTTCAGTTTGTTAATGGGAAGTCTTCAGGCGGGTTGCCACACCCATCCCTAATCTGCGGGTTGTGCAAGAGGGCCAAAGTTATGGTGCATGCCCACGAGTTACTTCAACAGCCACTCACACCCATTGACAGCCTAGCTATTGGCCTCTACAAGGTCTGGAAACTGGCGGCCTCGGAGCCACATGGAGCTAGGTTCTTGCCGTTAGTTCAGCCTCACGAGCCCGAGGCGAGTGTCGGAACTCCACCACCAACCACGGAGCACACCGAGGCATCTAACTCTTCTTTGGACCTACTGATTGCTGAGATGCGGGAGCTTCATCGTGAAAATCAGGCGATGAGGGCCGAAATACAACAGAACGAGCAGGCGAGACTGTGGGACGAGCAGGAGCGGGAGCGTGAGCATAGGCGCATGTCCCGCCGCCTTGATCACTCCATTCAGCAAGTTAATTCCTTATGCATCTACACGACCGATTTTTGTAACGCGGCTGCACAGGTGATCAACAACAGCGGAGCCAATACCGGCCCCAATGCAGTCCAATTTCCCATGACACCTATGTTCCCGGATTATGGCTTTGACTCGGATGATGATGCAAGTGGGGGGAGTCACGCATTTGGCAATAATGACGATGACGCTGCTTGATTTCCCCGGTGATGTTCTCGTTTTAAATTCTGTCTATTTTAAACATCGAGGACTATGTTTACTTTAAGTTTGGGGGTGTGTGTTAATTTAATTGTGTGTGTTGGTTTAAGTTAGTCATGTTATTATGTCCAAGTTGTGTGTGTTTCAAGAATGGCCAATGATATTCTGCTGGTTAAGGTGTTTCTAAAGTAAGGCTCGAGCAGACTTAGTTACTTCTTAACAGTATGGCTAACTCCCCTACTCTTGGTTATGTTAACTCCTCACGTTTTTAGCATGCCTGTTAGTTAATTAGTATTGAGAAACCTCATTTACTTTTTTGTTTGGGCGATTATACTTGAAATGTACTGAACTCATGTCTGCAACCTGTTTTGTCATTTTAGGCTTTCATATAAGTTTGGGGGAAGTTATTAATTCGAAAAAAAAAAAAAAAAAAACTGACCAAGTTTAATTACGTGGCCTTTGCTACTCGAGTTAATAGACCCTTTGGGGTGTTTTACACCTAATGCCCTAAAGCCATCTGGTTTGGGAGTCATTGATCAAATGCTCGTTACATGGGTAGCTCTGAATAGCCTAATGTGATTAGACATTGCACGGTCATGCGATTAGTAAGGTGAGATGGAGCGTAAAACGCACTAACCAATGTGATTACTCATTACTGCATCAATGTACTTGGAAACCCCCCCCCCCCCCTTTTCTTATGTGGTCGCCATGTTTGATTTTCTCTAGGTAACGATGAGTTTGTAGATTTATAGTATAATCCCTCGGAAGTTGAGTTCATGCGTTAGCTCTTTCCTAACTGACATAAACAGATATCATGCACTCACACACACACTACTGGGGTCTTGAGTAGCCGTATGCTTAGAACTCTTGTTAAACTGTAACTTTTCAGTCTGCTTGGCCCATTTTTGATCTTTTTCCTTTGAGGCCAATTCTTGGAGTCACTTTACTCTAAATCCAGTGGTTTTTATATAAATTAGTAAATCTCTGTTTACTTGAGGACAAGCAAAGATTTAAGTTTGGGGGTATTTGATGAGCGTGTTTTATACACACAATTTGGGTACTTTTCGCCTTGATAATTTGCAAGTCTTTAGGTAGTTTATATAGTTTTTATGTATTTTTATCTTATTTTTACATAAATTAGTTTTTAGTTAATTTTACATGTTTTATGTTGCTTTGATGCATTTTTATTACGTTTGTAGGAATTGAAATAAAGACCGACCGGATCGTCGCTTGGATTGACTCATTGTCCGTGCCTGGACGTCGGTGCCCGAATGGTAATATGATGGATTGTGGTTATTGGCGGCGCCCGGTGCTTAATTTGACAATATTTGGCAGTGGGGCGTGCACGGCGTTGGATTGCGTACATGGCGTTCGGCGTTGGCCAAGCCACGTGGGCATGCCCGTGCTTGGATGTCCGTGCCCGAATAATAACACGGTGAGAAATTATGTTTGGCGATGCTCGGGACTTAATTTGATGACATTTGGAAGTTGGGCGTGCACGGCGTCGGAGTGCGTGCACGGCGTGCGGCGTCGACCAAGCCGCGGGCACGGCGTGCGCTGGGCGCTGGGCGCTCGGCAGCCTCGGCGTTGGGCGCGCGCGCGCGCGGGCGGCATGGGCGGCATGGCTCGGCAGCATCCAGGCGCCAGCGTGCGGGCGCAAGCATGGGGCGCGCGGGCGCGCGCGCTTGGCTCGGCAGCCTCGACAGCAATTGGCTCGGCAGGCAGTTGGGGCGGCATGCAGGCGCCAGCGTGCGGGCGCACGCCTGGGGCGCGCGGGCGCGCGCGCTTGGCTCGACAGCCTCGGCAGCCTCGGCAGCGCCATGGGCGGCATGCAGGCGCTTGGGCGCGGGCGCACGCCGCCGTGCTGAGTGCGATCTGACACAGCCATAGTGCGATCTGAGCTCCATTTTGTCCGATTTTGGCTAGGGTTTCTTGATGAAGACTATATATATTCTCTTCCAAGCTACATATCAGACATCTAGAGAGAGGGAGGCTACAAAATACATCAACCAACAGAGCTCAAGGCTGGAAATCAAGCTGAATCAAGCCAAAAGCCAAGGAACTCAGTCAAGAAGAATTGCAAGGCCAAGGTGGAGAGCTAGAAACCATCAGCAACCAAAGGAACACCAGCTGAATAGCTTCAAAAGTGGTTTCATTTCTAGATTTCCATCTCCTTTGTAATTCGAATATGACAATGTATTAATTGAAAATGATGTTTACTGTAGCTATCATGAACTAACCTTCTATTCTAAGATTGCAATGGAACCCAACACTTAATTTGAATTGAATTCTCTCTCTATTGATTTTAGTTATGCATGTGTGAATTGATTGTCATAAACTTTGCTTCTAGATTAATTGCTTGGCCCGTAATTACCGTGGGAACCTATATGAACTTGACGAACGAATTATAGGTTAAGACCTAGTTATGATAACATACGAAAGTATAGATTGTTGTGGGTTATTAATTGGATTAAGTGACATGTGTCTTATTAATCATCTGCAATAATAGGTATCTTGATAGTAATTGGGATAGATATATACCTAATTACCGCATGCAACCTATTGAGAATCTAGTCATAATGACTTCCGAGGTGAAAGTTGGTAATGGAAGGGAGGATTAATTAGATTTGGTGACACGTGTCTATAAATCATTCCTGAAATTAGTCTCTTGATAGTGTATAGGATAGAATATACCTATGCACCGCTTAGGAAGATTCGTGATTGACCATCGACAGAGGCCCTTATGTAGTTTTGATTTCTCGGTTGTCAATTCGTATGCTATAATTGACTGAAAAGAGAGAGTTAGGAGATTCAAATGACGTGTTGGGGGAAATTGTAATCTTAGACCTTTCTATCTTGATATTTTATCGCATTTTACTCATTACTTAACTTGTGAACTCAAACAATCAAACCTTCTTCGTTTAAATTAGATCAAATTGATATACGATTGGTACTTGGTTATTATTTGTCACAATTCCCTGTGGGTTCGACTCTTATCTTATCATATATTACTTGTGGGCCGTGTATACTTGCACGTGTGTGTTATCGATTGCGTAATCGACCAACAGGACCTCACGCTGCGGCGTGAGTCCCGTGTCTTCTCCATGACCGGGCTTCACGCTGCGGCGTGAGCCTTAAGGCTTGGGCCTCACCCTGCGGCGCGAGTCCCGGTTTTTCCCCACTTGCCCCTCGCTGCAGCGTGAGCTGCAGGGCATATGGGTGGCGCTGCGGCGCCATTCTGCAGTAGCCAGATTCTGGGTTTGTCTCCAGAACGCGACTCCGACCTCCGGCCACTCCAACCTCCATAACTCCTTCAATACACAATCAAATTGGTCCATTCCGGAGTCTATGGACTCCTGACTCATGGGGCTACAACATATCAAAAATGCAGAGCTACCCATTAACATTAACATGGTCAA
Source organism: Aralia elata (assembly GCA_034770075.1). Taxonomy (NCBI): domain Eukaryota; kingdom Viridiplantae; phylum Streptophyta; class Magnoliopsida; order Apiales; family Araliaceae; genus Aralia; species Aralia elata. The sequence continues at coordinate 52,906,985 of CM068386.1, forward strand.
ATCTAAAGCCAAAGTGTAAAGTTCATACTCTATTCTTCGAGTTCTTAATAAGTTTTACGAAAATCATTCCTACGAACTCGTTTTAACTCCTTTTTACTCCATTCCAATTGGGTTAGCTTCGTAACCCATGGAACTACAACACCATAGCAACAAATAAAATTAACAAACAAGAAATCTAGCATTTATAGTCCTCTAAAAAGTCCAAATGTCCAAAAGTCCATTGTTCTTCATGTTCTTCATCCTCCTTAAGCATAGGTACGGATTTCTTCTATTTTTGTTCCACTTTGATGTTATTAATGGCTTCTATAGTCTCTTAGCAACATATATAAACATCTAGAACAAGCAAAAACATCCAGAATCGCTAGAAAATCGATCCACAAGCTCAAGAGCTCAAAAACTAAGAAAACTTGAAAATCTTTACAAGAAATCGAATGGAATGGATTTTGTTGGTGTTTACCTCTGTGAATCCTGCCTAGATGATTTAGAAGCTTGCTAGGCTTGCTTGGCTCGAGTTCTTCTTGCTTGGACTCTCTTCTTCTTCCACCCGTGCCTTCTTCTTCCTCCTTTCTTTTTCCGGCGAGTCTTCTTCTTTTCCGGCGACTTTTCCGGCGGCCTTCTCCTTCTTTCTTCTTCCTCTTTGTAGCTCTCTCTCACTCTCTATTTCTCTCTCTCTCTCTATCAGCTGATGGTTTAGGGAAGGAATGAGAGTTTGAATGATTTGGGAGAGTGGAGGAGTGAATTAGGGAGAAGTGGGTTTGGTGCTCAAGGTTGGCCAAATTTTCCAAGCTTGCCGGCAATACACCCCCCATGCTCTCCTTTGATTTGTCTAATGTGGTTGGGTGGTTCCCACTTGGAGCAACAAGTCAAAATAAATACCCGAAAACACCAAAAATATATCCGAAAACTCCCCCTTTTGTACCAAAACTGGTAAATAACTCTACCCAAAATTAAAATGAGTACTCCCATAATTATTGGGACATATTCGGAACAGCCTTATCATATGTTTCGGATACCGAATAAAACACGAACGGGCTCAAAACGAAAATCCGACACTTGGAAAAATTATTCGTACGCATACACATATTTATGAAATTTATTAAAGTCGAAAAAGACACAGAAAAGTTATGGCGTGAATAGTGCCTCGATAAGCGTGCCCCGTGAATAGTGATTTTGTGATTTTTCGCGAAGTCCAAGTATTCACCCTAACGGCACTACAACACAAAAAATTCAATACAGACACACATATTAGGTTATCACACAACCTTTAAGCACATAACACATAATAATATACATAAAAATAAAAATTCATTTCATTCATACATAAACTCGGGTTACAAGGGAATTAAAATTCTCGATCGTTACATGAATGAATGAGTTTTTATAAACGGGGTCTGCGTACCTCGTCTTCTCTAGTTTTTCTTAATGTAAATTCTATCTTCCTCTTATGTACTTCCCCTTGACTGCTAATCAAGGTCTCTATTTATTGTAAATAGTTTATGTAATAGGATTAGTTAGAATTATTTTGAAGAATTGGAGACAAAGGAGCAATGAGCGCTTGAAGACCCGTTTGTAATGGAGCCAGGGTTTAAATGTAATAGTTATATTTAAATTTAATTCTTGCACCCTAGGTTTGACCGTTTGGTTCACTTGGTGGCTCTAGTGAACCAAACTAGAATAAAAGTCCATAATCAATCCGGGTAGAATATTACTATATGTGTATGATTACTATATATATATAAATATTATATTATCCAACATACTTCGCATGTCAAATAATATGACGCGTATTTTATATATATATGTGCATGCGCGCTAAACAAGATCAGAAAAATAATAACAAATCCCTCAAATAAATCATATTAAGTCCTAAATGTTCAAAGATATTTGGGATATATAACGTCGCCTTCCAGCATAGTAAAGCGATAGAGTATTAAATATTTATTATGAGTTTATTATGTCACACAAGGAAAATATTAAATATTTAAGATGTTGCTTATCACATTTGATGCTTATAAATAGACTGAACGATGCTGTTTTGTTGTGTCTCACAAGGACAGTATTTTTCTTTTGAATATATAGAAGTGCTAGGTTGGACTTAACTTGGATAATTTTGATTCGGATGTGTCACACTTGATCAAAATAATCTAAGAGGCAAAAATACAAGGAGTTACATAGTGATGTAATTGACAATAGTTGTCTACCTATTTATTTATATATAGTTTGTTGTGTCACACAAGGCTATATACATTTGAAATGGGATCCTTATTCTCACTAGCAAATCTTTAATTAGAATTGCTGAACTTTATATTAAGGGTAATATAGTTTGATGAAAATAGTGGGAGATACCAATTTAAATAAAGACCTAATTTATTTTGATGATTAATTAAATGAATGTATGTTAAAATGTTGTCTATTTCAAATGCTGAATTAAAAACTGTCAAACTCACTATCACTGCGTAGCATACTTGATGCTAACAAACTAATCAGACCGAATTACACGGACTGGTTAAGGAATCTGAGAATAGTTCTCAAGGCTGAAAAGCTATATTATATCCTTAATACGCCTATCCCTGCAATGGTTGCAGATAATGCCTCTGAGGAAGAGATTGCTACTTTTAGAAAGTGGCAAAATGATGCACAGTTGGCTCAATGCATCATGCTCGCATCCATGAGTAACGAATTTCAGCGTCAGCATGAAACTATGGATGCTTCTACTGTGCTCCTGCACCTTTAAGGAGTTGAATGGTGAGGAAAGTAGGACTGCTAAGTATTAGATATCTAAGGAGCTCTTCCAATCTAGAATAATCGATGGCACTACAATATAGACAAATGTCCTCAAAAATGATTAATCTGATTGAACAATTGTGGTAACTGGGTTCTGTAATGGATGGAGAGATGATCCAAGATTTGATCTTGTAATCACTTCTGGACTCTTTCTCATAATTTGTTGTGAATTTCCACATGAACAAGCTATATGTCAGCCTACCTGAGTTGCTTAAACATGTTGAAAACTGTAAAGAGTCATTTTCTAACCAAAAAAGACCAAGTCTTACTAGTAGATGATTCTTTCAGGAAGCGGAAGAAGGCCAAAGGATCTTCTTAAAAGAAGAACAATTCAAAGAAGGTATAAGAAAAGGCAATAACTAAGAACACTTTAAAGCCCCGAAAATCCACCTGCTAGCTTCTTTTAGCCATGTCGAATTTCGTGCTTACGTGTACAACCTTATTCATCACATTCATTAACTTAAAAGTAGTGTACACAATAAATGTCTATAAAAACTCGCAATATAATTGATTTAAAATGTATATAGAAATCTTGACTTCTAATAATCAGAGTAAAAGGCGGAAAAGTGATAGTATTATAAAATACTATTTGTTCATTGTTACAACATTCCCAGATAACTTGTTCTTATTACAAATAAGTCCTAAAAGACTTAAAAACAAATCTTTATTTCTCTATCCGAGACTTGCAGTATTAGCAACCAGATAGTTCCCACGAAAGAGCGGGCTTTCCGTTAAAATAGCGAGCAATTAAATGACCTAACCCCTTTCCTCGTCTGAACTTTCTAGACATTGTCAATAATGTTAATCTAGCATAGTTAAAATGACGTCTACATCTTCAACTTTCTTTGTACCGCCAGAATCGTCTGGTAATTCTTCCTTAGCTGTAATTGTTTTAAGATAATTGCAAGAATGAGCATAAAAATGCCCAACAACTCTAACAGATATATATATATGAGAAGAGAATCACCTTTTCAAGATATATATACAGAATAAGCTGATACAAGATTTCAATGATTATCAATATAGTGAACTGAGTGGTTTCCCACCCACGAACTAATGAATTAGTTCCCCGTCTCATCAACACTGCTACAATTGTATCAACAGTGTATATCGCTTCTACGATATATATACACTGCGACAAATATTACCTCAGTGAGTTAGATCGGTTTCCTAACACATCTTAAACTCCTGCCCATACAAGAGAGTTGTTCAACTCAAATACTAACATAGTTTTCAATTGAAATTCAACAATCACTATCACGTTGCGCATAACAGATAACAAGCATGTTAATGCATGGGGTGCAAAAGAAACAATACTTGCATAACAATAAACTTCATAAATAAGACATGTTATTGCACGGAGTGCATTTCAACAAATAAGTAGACTTGCCTGAATATGGATAATATGTTAACGCTAATGTTTCATTCCTCGCTCAATCTCTTGAAGTGTAAGCTCTAGAACTTTTATCCTCCAAGCTTTTCCTTTCCTTGGATTATGCTAGGCTAATTAAGCATTTTAACGATTAAATCTTTTAAGTTTTATTTCAGGTATTATAACCGCTTATAAATAAGACTCCTTCTAATATAATGAAATAATTTCAGCATTATAACTGCATATAAAATGAATATTTATCAACTATATTTAAAATAAATTAAGCATTATAACTGCTTATAAAATGAATATTCGGCTATTATATTTGAAATAATTTCAGCATTATAACTGCTTATAAAATGAATATTCTTACTAAATACTTGAAGAAATTTGGACATAGTAACTGCTTATAAAAGTATATTTTCTAATATATAAGAGAAATAAATCGGACATTATAACTGCTTGAAAATAGGACTTATGTACTATATACTTAAATTAATTTGGACATTATAACTGCTTATAAATAGGACTTTTGTACTATATACTTAAAATAATTTGGGCATTATAATTGCTTATAAAAGTATATTTTTACTAAATATATAAAGAAGAATGAAAATAATAACTACTAGAGTATATCTCTTGTAGTTGCTAACTTTACTTCCAATCGCATAGCGCTTTGATGCTTCGAAAGTAATTTTTATCTCACAATATCTCTCAGAATATAAATATAGAATGTTTTTGCTCTTGAACTGCTCTCGAAAAATAGTAAGGAATGAATGAACTGAGCTTGCTATTTATAGAAAAATTAAGTTTCACTAATTCCACGTTAGGGGCTCGGCTTATTACACTTTGGTACCTAGGTTAATTACACTTTAGTACCTAGCGTGTGCCAGGCATAAGCACGACAAAGCAGCTTGTCAGTATAAGCACGACAAAGCTTAAGCACGATAAAGCACTATATCAGTTTAAGCACGACACAACAGCTTACTAAAAATAATTTGTCAGGATGCTTTTTGGTGAAATCGTGGAAAGCACGACAAATCATTTTGTCAATGTAAGCATGACTAAGCAGCTTGACCAAAAAATTTTATTTGACCAAATTTATCGTTTACATAAGATAATCACAAAACACCTGCTTCGAAATATTATTTCAATCTTTATTAAGCACATATGTTACAAACTTCAAATCTCATTAGGGTTTGAGGTTTTAAACTTCTCGATACCTAGTTTTAGGTCACTAAACTAACCTCTAACCATATATGATCATATTTATAAGCCTCATAAATATTCAGGATAATACAGACACTAAGAACAAAACTGATGCAGATAGCAAAGGAGTTTGCTTCCACTATAATAAGCCTAGACACTAGAAAGGAAACTGTAAGCAGAATCTTGTAGAGGCTAACCAGAAGAAGCTTAGTGAAGCTTCGGTTACAAATATAGGTTTGTTCATCATTGAAATAAATCTTTTTGTAAGTCAAGGTTCTACTTAGGTATTGGATACCGGCTATAGTTCTCACGTATGAAATCCAATGCAGAGACTAAGCAGAAGTAGAAAGCTAAACAAAGAGTAAGTAATCTCAAGTGTGGAGAATGGAGCAATGGTTGCTACATTAGTCGTAGGAACTTATAGTTTAGTGTTGCCTACGGGCAAGTCTATTAAGTTAATAAGTTGTTATTATGTTCCAGTTGTCTTTAGAAACATTATTACTTTCGTTGTTGGACAAGGAAGGTTCTGGATCATCACATTATTAATCCATACCTTTTAGGTATCTTCGGTACTCTTCCAGATTTACGATTCGGTTGTGGTACAATAGGTCTATCTACAGGTTCCTCGGTTTAACTTAAAGTGTTTTGTGGTTCTTCAACCCCTTCAAGATCTATCACCCTCCCTTGTCCAGAACCTTCCTTGTCCAACAACGAAAGTAATAATGATGCGTACCCTTCAAGGTTTAGCATTGCTTACGGGAAAGTCTATTAGGTACGCATCATAGAGGATGATGATCCAGTTATATACGATGAGGCTATGAGTATAAGACACTCTGAGAAATGGCAGATGATCATGAAATCTGAAATGGACTCCATGTATGAGAACCAAGTATAGACTCTGGTTACTCCTCCGAAAGGCATAGTGCCTAAAGGGTGTATATGAGTCTTTAATAGAAAGACCGGGGCAAATAGCAAGGTGGAGACCTATAAGATCAGACCAGTTTAAAAGACTTTAAACAAAGTTAAGGAGTTGACTGTGATAAAACCTTATTACCAGGTAATGCTCAAGTCCATTTGGATTTTGCTTGTGAGTGTAGCTTATTACGAAATCTAGAAAAATGGATGTGGAGACGTCCTTTCTCAATGAAGACTTGAAGAGAATGTATGTATGATGCAGCCAGAGGAATTTGTTTCAAAGGTTGAAGCAAATCGTGTTTTAAGCTACAACGATCCATTTATGGATTGAAGCAAGTTTTTAAAAGATGGAACATTCGTTTTGATGAGACAACCAAAAGAGTTTGATTTTATCAAAAATGAGAATGAACCTAGTGTGTACAAAAGGGTCAGTGGGAGCACTGTGACATTCCTAGTATTATATGTTGATATACTATTGATAAGGAATAACACACCAATGCTACAATTAGAAAAGATAAAATTGTCTAAACATTCCTCTATGAATAACTTGGGAGGATCATCCTATAAATTGGGGATATAAATCTATATAGATAGATTTAAAAGGATGTTCGGCTTGACCCAATGAACGTATATTCATTCGATGCTAAAGGTGTTTAACATGGCAAACTCCAAGAGAGGTCTCATGATGATGAGCCATGGAGTGTATCTCTTTAAATTGTCCTAAAAAAAGAGATCGCATGAGTTACTATCATAAATGCAATGAATATACAAGGTCTGATGTTGATCAGTCATATTCTAGAGAAGATCACTGTAAGACAGTGACAAATATCTTTAAGTATTTAACCAGTATTGAAGATGTGATCATGATTCATAGTGGGTCTGAATTAAAACTAGAGGGTTAAACAGACTCAAGTTTTTCAGACTGACCAAGACGATAACAAATCCACTTTAGGGTAAATCGTTACCATGAATGGTGGTGCAGTGAAATTGAAAAGGTTCCAAACAGTAAAGAGTTACTGGTTTAGTGATAAAGACAAAGTATATAACTATAAATGAAGTTGCAAGTTGATTGTTTGAATGAAAAGTTCATTACAGAACTAGGAATAGTTCCTAACGTTAGGTTTGTATATAGCGCGAACATGCAATCAAATTACATAAATAGTGCGGAAGCGCGATAAAATGGATTTTAAAATTTTTCATACAAACCATCACCATTTCCTTGTGTTCAATTATCAATTAACGAAATAGATAGAGATTAAGAAATTATCCCCTCGTAGAACCATGCTTCCTCGGGTACAAGTTCACCTCCAATTCCTTCGCCTTCTCCTTTAATTTCACCAATGGGATTCCTTCCTTTGATCAACGTTAGCCACCCAAGTGTTTGGCCTCTAGAGGTGATCCACCAAGGAATAATAGTTATTCAAGAAGATGGGTGTTGGCAAAACCCTAGTTTCTATCTCTATAGAAATTGCAAGTACTCTCTCTCCAATTCTCATGGAAGAGTGTGTAATTGTCTAACAATCTAACTGTCTGACTGTCGAACCCTAAATCATAATAAGACTCCTCTTATTTATAGATATAGGGGAACCCTTCTAAACAATTTAGGATTAGGGTTTTTATTTTAATTAAACTCCTTTAATTAATTGAACTCCTAATCCAATTAGAAATTCATGAAAGAGTACTTCTATTAATTAATTTCCAATCCCTATTAGGAATTAAATAATAGTAATAGTAATAATAATAAGACTCCTCTTATTAATTTATATTTAATATTTCCAAAATATTAAATAATAAATATTAAGCTATTTAATTTATTCTATCTCCATAGATTAAATTAAATACACTTAACTTATTATTACGATTATGCCATTTACTTCTTAAATAAATATTTTTCTTTTGCGGTGTGACCCTTTAGGTTCTCCACATTAAACCAGTTGTGAATAAATCAATTAGAACAATTCTAATCTTATTTAAATAAATAAATTAAACTATTTAATTCATTTAAATAAATAATATTTATTCTACAATAAGGGTAAGCCCCCTTAGCGATCAACGACTTTCCAGATAATATAGATTTCAACATTAATCACAAAAGAACCTTTCAGTGAATAGTTACCGTACAATTCAATCCTTCTACCATACAATGTCCCAATTAAATATAAGACATGGAATTACTGCCAAGTCTTATTTTATTTAATTATATGTATTTCGATTCTCAAATGCACAACTCTAATAATGCAAATTAGAAACTCCTTTCTAATTTCATTCGGCTTTGGCCAAAGACTTCTGAGTCGTCATTTATCGAATCACATAGGAGATTCTCTCCTTTTACTAGAAGTGGTAAATTCTTTGTTGATCATTCACCTATCTCTATGTATAACTTATTATACCCAATCATACCCTTTGATATACCCTAAAGGTCTTAAGGGACATGTCAAAGTATAACTCATCATACACAAGATACTATGATAATTTCAAGTCCAAGGATCACTTGTACTACTATCACTAGAGGAATTCCTATTGACAGGCGAGTAAAACTCCATTAGGTATTCCTTAGCGAGCCACGTACAGTGAACTTATTCTCTAATAAGCACCTACATACTTGGTTTAGTGTCTCCACACAAATGATTATGAGATTAATCATCCTTTTCTTAAGAGCAAGCAACGTATGTACTAATCTATCCGGATTCACTAATCCCCGTTTTAGCAATCCATCGATTAGGAACTATTTTAGTTTGTGAGCTATCTAGAATTTAGATCTCATTAGCATGATCACCATCATGATTCTAAAAGCATTGCTCAAAACTATGGGTTTATCACATTTAATATAACAGCACCATGTAGATAAAGTAAAATGCCTTTAATAACCGAATAAGATTACAAAGTATATGCTACATCATATCAAATATGATTGGCTTGTGTGCATACTACTTTCAATCTCCCACTTGTACTAAAGCCAATCGTCATGGTATCTAATACCCTTTTTCTCTAAGTGACGATCATCCTGCTGTTTGGATAAAGCTTCAGTAAATGGATATGCAATGTTGTTCTCCAAAGTTCACTATCTCTATAGTGATTTCTCCTCTTTCAATGATTCTTCTAATCAAATGAAAGTGCCGCAACACATGTTTGAATCCAAGATAAGACTTAGGAACTATTCCTAGTTCCGTAATGAACTTTTCATCCAAACAATCAACTTGCAGCTTCATTTACAGCTATATGCTTTATCTTTGTCATTAAACCAGCAACTCTTTGCTATTTTGGAACCTTTCCAATTCACTGCACCACCATTCAAGGTAACGTTTTACTCTTAAAGTAGATTTGTTGTCGTCTTGGTCAGTCTGAAAAAACTTGAGTCTGTTTAGCCCTCTAGTTTTAATTCAGACCTACCATGAACCATGATCACATCTTTAGTACCGGTTAAGTACCTAAAGATGTTTATCACTGTCTTAGAGTGATCTTCTCCAGAATATGATTGATCAACATCAGGCCTAGTATATTCATTGCATACATGGTAGTAACTCATGCGATCTCTCTTTTAATTGGAGACAATTTAGAGAGATACACTCCATGGCTCATCATCATGAGACCTCTCTTGGAGTTTGCCATGCTAAACGCCTTTAGCATCAAATGAATATACATTCCTTGGGTCAAGCCGAACATCCTTTTAAATCTATCAATATAGATTTATATCCCCAATTTATAGGATGCTCCCCCCAAGTCATTCATGGAGGAATGTTTAGACAATTTTATCTTTACTGATTGTAGCATTGGTGTGTTATTCCTTGTCAGTAGTATATCAACATATAATACCAAGAATGTCACAACGCTCCCACATTCTCCTCAAGTCTTCATTGAGGAAGGGTGTCTCCACATCCATTTCGCCAGATTTCGTAATAAGCTGCAATTACAAGCAAAATCCAAATGGACTTGAGCATTACCCGGTAATAAGGTTTTATCACAGTCAACTCCTTGACTTGAAAAACATTTTAAACAGGTCTGGTCTTATAGGTCTTACTTGTTTTCATATTGCTTTTGTAGGTCATGGCTGGCTGCAGATTCAAAAGAAGAAAATTAGCTGGGTGTAGGGCAACCTCGTCGGGGCGAGAAGTCGTGCTTTGTTTTTCTCGCCGGGGCGGAAGCTGGCCAGGGCGAGAAATTTGTATAGGAACTTCTCGCCGGGGCGAGAATGCGGCTGATGGAAAATTTAAGTTTGCTAACATTCAGTTATTTTGGATATGTTGAAGTGATTAAGGATTCTTGCTATTATTCTGATTGGGAGACTAAAGGAAGATATAAATAGGAGATCAAGGGTTGGATTAAAGGGGGGTTGGATTAAAGGGATATATATATATATATATATATATATATATATATATTTCAAAGATTGAATTTCAGAGCTGAACAAGGAGATTGAAGAACAAGTCAAGTGTCGTGAGGAATTCAGATTGGAGAGCTAGAGATTATATTGAGTTTTCTTTTGATCTTTATTCTCTGATTTGTAATTAATTATGATAACTTATTTTGGTATTTTAGTTTTTATTGTCAGTATGAACTAAACCATTAGTTAAGGCTACTACGATTGAACTAGTTATGTTATGAATTAATTATCTATTTAATTCCAGTTATTCAATTAATGGGAGTTGTCTATCTTATTCTATACTTATTGATTAAATTGTTTGGTCGATAATTAGCATATTATTCTAGATGAACTCGGGAGATGCAATCTAGGGTTAGAACTGGATAAGATAGCATGTATTCTTAATTATTTACATGTGTTCAATAATTATGATTGTGAAGTGAATAGGGATATCTCTTTGCTGCATGTAACAATTGGAAATTGAAGCTTAATGAATTTAATCCATTAGTTTTGCATAGGAATATCGCAGAGTTGATTGGATTAGATAGACTTATTTGATCATTTGGAAAAGGGCTTATAAATACAATTGAATTTCTGTTAACAACATTAATGAAGTGAATAATTGGAATGTATAGATAGATTGGTTTATGATAAATAACTGGGGATATTGTAGTCCTAATCTTATTTCATCTGAATTTCAACTTTTGTGATAATCATCAGTGTTAGTGTTAATTTAATTAGTTTCAACCAAAAATTCAAATTACAATTGTTTAATAGAATAGGCATAATTTAGATTGACAGTTGGAGATTTAAACATAGTAATTCCTGTGGATTCGACACTCTTTCTTATCACTTTATTACTTGTTGATCGTGTATATTTGCACGTAATTGCTGATTGTGAAATCTGACAAAAAGTTTTTGGCGCCGTTGCCGGGGAATTATTTGTGTTTATAATTTTCAATATCAGTTTAATTAAGTCTGTTCTAGTTAAGCAAACTCATCTTTTTTTCGTTTGTTTCTTGTTTCAGGTGTCTTTTGATTCGTTTATGCAAACGCGATCAAAACAACCGGAACTTGTGCAGTGTGACGATAATCTTGAGAATAAGCTACGTCAGTTGAGAAAATTCTGTCAGGAGACAATTGAGAAAGAGAAAATGGTTAACGAAGAACATAAATCATTGAGGGACTATGTTATGCCTAAGATAGACGAGATCAAATCGAGCATCACGAGACCAGTCATCACCGTTAATTCCTTTGAGATCAAGCCGGGAACAGTTCATATGCTGCAGAATGTGGTACAGTTTGGGGGTTTAGCTAACAATGATCCGAATGAACACTTGGTTAGCTTTTTAGAGATCTGTGATACATTCAAATATCCCAATGTGTCAGATGATGCGGTGAGATTACGTCTGTTTCCGTTCACACTAAGAGATAAGGCAAAGAGTTGGTTGCATTCACTTGCACCAGGATCCATCACAACTTGGGATGATCTAGCTCATAAATTCTTAGCGAAATTCTTCCCGCCAGCTAAGTCGGCTAAGTTGAGAAACGAGATTTCTACATTTGGGCAACAGCATGGAGAGTCACTATACGAGGCTTGGGAAATGTTCAAGGAGTTATTGAGAAAATGTCCACATCATGGGCTACCCAAGTGGCTACAAGTGTAGACATTCTACAATGGACTGAATAATGACACTCGAACATGCATTGATGCAGCTGCGGGAGGAGCACTTATGGATAAAAAGTTTGATGAAGCTTACACTTTGTTAGAGACTATGGCTGCAAATAATTATCAATGGCCGACTTCTAGATTGAATCAACAAAAGGTAGCTGGAGTTTTGGAAGTAGATACGGTCACGGCACTAACAACTCAGATGGCAGCCATGTCTAAGCGGATTGAAGCTTTGGCAAAATCGAAAGTCCAGTAAGTAGCCTATGTGTGTGAGCTTTGTGCAGGTGCACATCCGACGGAGTATTGTGCCATAAATCCAGAATCGGTACAGTTCGTGGGAGTTATAACAGACAGCAACAGCCATACCAAAAATGCATATAATCCGGGGTGGAAGAATCATCCGGGTTTCTCATGGAGCAATAACACTTAGGTTCAAAATCCAGCTCCTAGAACTCAGAATCCCCCAGGTTTTCAGAACCAAGCTCCTCAACATGCGGAAAGAAAGCTGAATTTAGAAGAATCATTGGCAAGGTTTATCACAGCATCGGAGAAAAGAATGAATGATCAAGATAAGTTGCTAACTCAGGTAGATTTAAACGTGAAGAGCCAAGTAGTGTCAATTAGGAACTTGGAAACTCAGTTGGGACAGTTGGCTCACGTCTTGAATACTCGACCGCAAGGAGCACTTCCAAGTGATACAGAGGTCAACCCAAGAACGGAAGGAAAGGAACAATGCAAGGTTGTCACCTTAAGGAGTGGTAAAGAGCTGCCGGATGCAGTTAAAGGAAATTCTAAACCAAAAACAGTTGTGGAGAAAGAGGTTGAGGAAGCCCCGGTGAAAAGTAAGGTGAATGAATCAGAAAAGGTGAAGGATACAGGTTTGGAGGTAAAGTCAAAGGAACTCAAGCCAGATAGTGTAGTGCCTCCCGTACCATTCCCTCAAAGATTGCAGAAAGCCAAGCTAGACAAGCAATTTTCCAGATTTTTGGATGTCTTCAAGAAACTACACATTAATATACCGTTTGCAGAAGCCCTGGAACAGATGCCCAGTTATGCAAAGTTTATGAAAGATGTTTTGTCAAAGAAAAGGAAATTGGGTGAATTCGAAACAGTGGTACTTACCGAGGAGTGCAGCGCAATTTTGCAAAACAAGTTTCCACCTAAACTAAAGGATCCAGGAAGCTTCACTATCCCTTGTGTAATTGGTAACCAGTTCTCGGGAATGGCATTGTGTGACTTAGGAGCTAGTATCAATTTAATGTCGTTATCAGTTTACACTCAGCTTAGGCTAAAGGCACCAAAACCGACAAACATCAGCTTGCAGTTGGCAGACAGATCAGTGACATATCCGAGGGGTATTGTGGAAGATATTTTGGTTAAAGTCGATAAATTCATCTTCCCAGCTGATTTCATCGTTTTGGATTACGAAGAGGATAAGGAAATTCCCATCATTTTAGGTCTTCCATTCTTAGCAACAGGGAGAATGTTGATAGATGTACAGAAAGGTGAATTGACAATGAGAGTTCAAGACCAGGAAGTCACCTTTAATGTGTTTAAATCGATGAAATTCCCTAAGGAGGGCGAGGAATGCTTACGGATAGACCTGCTTGATGAAATCGTGAATGAGCAAACCATGGCAATCATTGTTGAAGATCCATTAGAAGCTACTCTAGTTGGGATAGATACTTTTGATGATCCAGATGAGTGGGATTATGTCAAGGTTCTAAACTCATTACCTATTCCTCAGAAATTTAGCAGGAAATTTGATGTACTTGACCGGCCGAACGAAGGAGAAAAGAGTTCCAAACCGTCAGTGGAAGAACCACCTGTGCTTGAACTAAAACCCCTTCCATCTCATTTACGGTATGCTTACTTGGGAGACTCGGACACACTACCAGTAATAGTTTCTGCACATTTGAATGAATCTCAAGAAGAAAAACTATTAAGGGTTTTGCGTGAGCATAAAACAGCAATTGGGTGGACAATAGCAGACATCAAGGGAATCAGTCCGTCGTTTTGCATGCATAAAATTCTGCTTGAAGAAGGAGCAAAACCGGTCATTGATCAACAAAGAAGGTTGAATCCAATTATGAAAGAAATAGTGAAGAAGGAAATTATTAAGTGGTTAGGCGTCGGTATTATTTATCCAATTTCAGATAGTGCTTGGGTAAGTCCCGTACAATGTGTGCCTAAAAAGGGAGGAATGACAGTGATTGAGAACGAAAACAATGAACTCATTCCTACAAGAACAGTTACAGGTTGGAGAGTGTGTATGGATTACCGCAAGTTAACAAAGCTACGCGCAAGGATCACTTTCCTTTGCCATTTATTGATCAGATGTTGGATAGGTTGTCTGGTCATCAGTTCTATTGCCTTCTCGGTGGATACTCAGGATATAACCAGATAGTGATAGCTCCGGAAGATCAAGAGAAAACAACTTTTACATGTCCTTATGGAACGTTTGCATTCCGGAGAATGTCTTTCGGGTTATGTAATGCACCGGCTACATTCCAGCGATGCATGATGGCTATCTTCTCGGATATGGTTGAACAAAATTTGGAGGTATTCATGGATGACTTCTCTGTATTCGGTGATAGTTTTGACTTGTGTCTTAATAATCTCATCTTAGTACTGCAGCGTTGTGTGGAGACGAATTTGGTGCTTAATTGGGAAAAGTGCCACTTTATGGTGTGAGAAGGGATTATTTTGGGGCACAAAGTATTCGACGCATGTTTAGAGGTGGATAGGGCAAAAATCGAAATCATTGAAAAGCTACCTCCACCGACATCTATAAAAGGCATTAGAAGTTTTCTCGGACATGTAGGATTCTACCGTCGATTCATCAAGGATTTCTCAAAAATTTCAAAACCATTGTGTTCACTCCTTGAGAAAGATGTTCCCTTTAAGATGGATCAAGCTTGCATCGAAGCCTTTGAAGTGTTGAAAAAGAAGTTAGTCACAGCCCCGATCATAGTTGATCCAGATTGGACTTTGCCTTTTGAGTTGATGTGCGAACAAGTGATTATGCAGTGGGAGCTGTGTTGGGTCAGCGAAGGGACAAGGTTTTTCACACCATCTACTACTCAAGTAAGACACTCACAGATGCTCAATTAAATTATACTACTACAGAGAAAGAGTTGCTTGCAGTAGTATTTGCCTTTGACAAGTTTCGAGCATATCTAATTGGAACCAAGGTGATTGTCTACACTGATCATGCAGCTATCAAATACTTGATTGCAAAGAAGGATGCCAAACCTAGGTTGATTCGATGGGTCCTCTTGTTGCAAGAATTTGACTTGGAGATTCGAGATAGGAAAGGTACGGAGAATCAAGTGGCTGATCATCTTTCAAGGTTAGAAAATATCGACACGCAGAAAAAGAATGATGTGGTAATCAATGAGTCGTTTCCAGATGAACAATTGTTTGGTATCAACACCGAAGTCCCTTGGTATGCTGATTATGTGAATTTCCTAGTCAGTAATGTTCTTCCGCAAGATTTCACTTTTCAGCAAAGAAAGAAATTTCTCCATGATGTCAAACAGTACCTTTGGGATGAGCCATTCCTATTCAAAACTTGCGTTGATCAAATGATTCGACGTTGTGTGCCACAAGAAGAAATGGAGAGTATATTGACTCATTGCCATTCGTCAGATTACGGAGGCCATTATGGAGGAGAAAGAACTGCAGCAAAGGTGTTACAGTTAGGATTTTTCTGGCCTTCGTTGTTCAAGGACGCCCATCTCTTTGTGCTTAAGTGTGATAGATGTCAACGGGTTGGAAATATCTCGAAGCGGCACGAAATGCCTCTCAACACCATCCTTGAGGTTAAACTATTTGATGTTTGGGGAATTAACTTTATGGGGTCGTTTCCGTCATCATTCAATAATCAATACATACTTTTGGCAGTGGATTACGTGTCAAAATGGGTCGAAGCACTTGCATTACCCACCAATGATGCCAAAGTGGTTCTACGGTTCCTGCACAAGAATATCTTTACTAGATTCGGTACACCAAGAGCCATAATCAGTGACGAAGGTACTCATTTTTGTAACAAGCAGTTCACTAAGTTGTTAGCTAAGTACGGAGTCAAACACCAGATTGCTACGGCTTATCAGAGGTATCGAATCGAGAAATTAAGCAAATTCTGGAGAAAGTGGTAAACCCGACTCGTAAGGACTGGGCAATGAAACTAGACGATGTTGTATGGGAATATCGCACCGCTTATAAGAATCCCATTGGAATGTCGCCGTATCATATGGTTTTTGGGAAAGCATGTCATTTATCGGTCGAACTTGAGCATAAGGCCTATTGGGCAATTCAAAAGTTGAACCTTGATCTTCAAGCCGCTGGTGAGAAAAGGTTGCTCCAATTGAACGAGATGGAGGAATTTTGCCATCATGCTTATGAGAATGCCAAGCTGTACAAAGAAAAAGTCAAAAGGTGGCATGACAAACGGATTGTGGATCGGAAGTTTGAACCGGGACAAGCTGTGCTATTGTTCAATTCCAGACTGCGGTTATTTCCTGGAAAACTGAAGTCTAGATGGTCAGGCCCTTTCATTATCACTATTGTAAGTTCTCACGGGGCAATTGAAGTCGAAGAACCGGATTCAAAGCGCACATTCAAAGTCAACGGTCAGCGACTCAAACATTATTGGGGAGGCGATGTGGATCGACAAGTATTAGTGATTCACCTTTCTACTCCCGATCAAGCTGACACCTAATACTGCTGAGAAAGTCGGGCTGACGACTATAAACCAAGCGCTTGATGGGAGGCAACCCAATCATGATATTACATTGCTTTCATAGAATTAGTATAGTTAATATTTTTCTAGGAGTAGTTCAGTGTTTTTGTTTAAATTTGGTCGTAAATCTTCCGTGTGTAACTCATTTATGTTGTGTTCATTGAAACAGGGATATAGTCTATGGGAATGCTTTAGAAGGAGGAAACATGTCCATTGGGATGGTACAAGAGAAGACAAGAGGATCAAGAGGGAAAAACAAGAAATTTTTTTTCAAGTCTGAGGATTCTCGCCCCGGCGAGAAAATTACACTAAGGTTTCTCGCCCCGGCGAGAACCTCTCTGTTGAAGCGCGCCCCGACCTGGATTTTTCTTACCCCAGCCCCAACCTCTCTGCTGAATCTCGCCCCGACGAGGTTCATAAGCTTATTTTCTCGCCGCAGCGAGAATCGCGGAATCAGTTTTTAAAAATCCGATTCTAATTTGATTTTTAACATTCCAACTCCCATGCAACTTCTCCAAAACACTATTTCTCCTTCTCCAATACCAACCCATCCCGAATCCTTCCAATTTCACTTCTAATTTCTTCCCAATTATTTTCCATACTTGAAATCCTACGCAAACCCTAAATCGTACCACTATAAAGACAAACCCCAGCCTCTGTCTAAACCATCTCTCATTCATTAGAAGGAATACTCTGTGGTTTTCAAGATTTCTATTTGCTTTATTGTTGCATGCAAGTATTCTAGGGTTTGCTCCTCAGATCTATTCCATTGGATTGTGCTTCTATCACTTCGGAGTTAGACAAGTTGGAGTTTGGGGGGAATTGTTATTGCATAGCAGATTGTAGTGTTTGGGTTGTTTGTCAAAAGATCAATCATGGCTCCAAAGAGGCAACGTGGTGAAGGATCATCGTCTACTCCATCCAGGCAATTTGATCGAAGAAAGTTTGTCAGTGCAGAGGCGGCTAATAGGTATGAATCATATACATCGGGTAAAGCTCTAACTCCCGAGCGCGGTCTCACGCCTGATGAAGTGGTTGATGGTGAGATGATGCATCAGATAGTAGAGAGGGGATGGGAGACATTCACTGCCCATCCGGAGCCTGCGTGTATAACCATAGTCAAAGAGTTTTATACTAATGCAGAGGATGCGGCACCATGTAAGGTTACAATACGGGGTAAGACAGTTTCCTTCAGCGCCCAAACGATCAATGAGTATTACAACTTGAGGCCTGATTTATGTTGCCGATACACTCGATTCCTTGAGGAGGGGCCTAATGTGGAGAAGGTAGTTACTGACTTATGCACGCCTGGGACGACATGGATATCTAGAGGGCCACGTGTTGCACCTATGTTCCATAGCAAGGACTTGAGTCGGTATGGTAAGGTCTGGTATGCCTTCCTTTCGGCTAAACTGATGCCATCACAGCAACCCAAGGAGAAAGCTTTATTGTTATATGCTATTATGACGGGAATTGAGATTAACATGGGTCAGCTGATTGAGGCATCAATTCGCCGCACTTTACGGACTTTGCATTGTCAGGGTGGTTTACCACACCCTTCATTGATATGTGGGTTGTGTCTTCGTGCGGGAGTCCATTGGGGAGCTGAGGAGGCTTTGCAGCAGCCCTTACTACTTTTGGATCACCGTTTGATTGCACGCTATAAAGAATGGGAAGGCGGTAAGTCACATCCTCGTGGTATGGGTTACATAATTCATTCTCCTCCTGCTGAAGAAGGACATGAATCTGATGATGATGAGGGAGAGGGTCCTTCAGCAGGTCCTTCCACTTCTACTGGGCCAAGGAAAGCCAAGTTCAGCCTCCGGTTTCGAGAGTTGCAGCGTCTTATTGATTCCCATCATAAGACTATATTGAGGCAGAACCAGCGATTGGGGGATCGGCAGGAACATATGTATGCGTACCAGCAGAGTTGCACCCACGCCATGGCAAACATGTACTCCAATATGCAGCTGATGAGTGTGTTTTATACACACAATTTGGGTACTTTTGACCTTTATAATTTGCAAGTCTTTGGGTATTCGATGCGTTTTTATCTATTTTTAGTTCTTCTTTCTAGATAATTTAGTTTTATATTGTGTTTGTGTATTTTGTATTTCTTTTACGTGTTTTTGCTTTGTTTTGTAGGAATTTGAATAAAAGCTAATTGGTTCAATGTTTGGAAGTGCTTAGTTTGCCATTTCTAGCGCAACATTGACATAACAGTTGCTTCTCGCCTAATTTTGCCCATGATCCAGCCGTTATCTCTCAGAACTAATGAATGAAAGTTGTAGAGCTATCTCTTAGCTTTCCGTGGCATGTTGAATCGCCTCAATCTGAGTTCGGACGAGGAAGTTATGGCATTTCTCCCAACTGACGTCAATGCTGAGTGTTCCAGGCAGAGCAGCGGGGCCTCGCCACAAACCAGCGAGGCCTTGCCAAGGCATCCAGGGAGTTGCACCAGACCAGCGGGGCCTCGCCACAAACCAGCGAGGCCTTGCCAAGGCATCCAGGGAGTTGCACCAGACCAGCGGGGCCTCGCCACAAACCAGCGAGGCCTTGCCAAGGCATCCAGGGAATTGCACCAGACCAGCGGGGCCTCGCCGCAAACCAGCGAGGCCTTGCCAAGGCATCCAGGGAGTTGCACCAGACCAGCGTGGCCTTGCCACAAACCAGCGAGGCCTCGCCAAGTCTGGACTGAGTGCGTTCTGACATTGATTTAGTGCGATCTGAGCTCCACTTTGTCCGATTTTGGCTAGGGTTTATGGAGAGAGACTATATATATTCTCTTCTAAGCTTCATATCAGATAGCTAGAAAGAGGGAGGCTACAATATACATCAACCAACAGAGATCAAGGCTGCAAATCAAGCTAAATCAAGCCAAAAGCCAAGGAACTCAGTCAAGAAGAATTGCAAGGCCAAGGTGGAGGGTTGGAAACCATCAGCAACCAAAGGAACACCAACTCAATAGCTCCACAAGTGGTTTCATTTCTAGATTTCTATCTTCTTTGTAATTCGAATTTGACAATGTATCAATTGAAAATGATGTTTATTGTAGCTAACATGAACTAACCTTCTATTCTAAGATTGCAATGGAACCCAACACTTAATTTGAATTGAATTCTCTCTCTATTGATTTTAGTTATGCATGTGTGAATTGATTGTCATAACCTTTGCTTCTAGATTAATTGCTTGGCCCGTAATTACCGTGGGAACCTATATGAACTTGACGAACGGATTATAGGTTAAGACCTAGTTATGATAACATGTGAAAGTATAGATTGTTGTGGGTTATTAATTGGATTAAGTGACGTGTGTCTTATTAATTATCTGCAATAATAGGTATCTTGATAGTAGTTGGGATAGATATATACCTAATTACCGCATGCAACCTATTGAGAATCTAGTCTTAATGACTTCCGACGTGAAAGTTGGTAATTGAAGGGAGGATTACTTAGATTTGGTGACACGTGTCTAGTAATCATTCCTGAAATTAGTCTCTTGATAGTGTATAGGATAGACATATACCTATACACCGCTTAGGAAGATTCGTGATTGACCATCGACAGAGGCTCTTATGTAGTTTTGACTTCTCGGTTGTCAATTCGTATGCTATAACTAAATGAAAAGAGAGAGTTAGGAGATTCAAATGACGTGTTGGGGGAAATTGTAATCTTAGACCCTTTTATCTTGATATTTTACCGCACTTTACTCATTATTTGACTTGTGAACTCAACCAATCAACAAATTATCAAATCTTCATTGTTTAAATTAGATCAATTTGATAGACGATTGGCACTTGGTTATTATTTGTCACAATTCCCTGTGGGTTCGACTCATATCTTATCATATATTACTTGTTGACCGTGTATACTTGCACGTGTGTGTTTATCGATAGTTAAATCGATCAACAGCAGCCGATGATGGATCCTGTTCAGTTTCCTGCAGCCCAGCCATTGCCAGTTTTTCCACCACCGTCCCCAAATGACGATGATGAGTTCGAGCCTACTGATTGAACTGCTAGGGGAGTCCTCTGTTCTTAACTTTCTTTATGCTTTTCACAATGAGGACATTATTTCGTTTGAGTTTGGGGGGGTGTGATTGTATATTTGCATGTTTAGTGCATAACATCTTTAGTTTTAGTTGCATGAGTTTAGTTTCGTTTGTTGTTTATTTATTGTTTGAAAGAAAAAAAAAATTTAGTCGAATAGGATCATATGATTGTGCATTTAGAAGTATTCAAGCATTGCATTTATGGAAGTCATTTAGTGATGGCCAATGATGAAATTTGATTAGTTCTACTATAGTTTAATGGGATGGATACTTTTTGTTAATCTGGAGTTTAACTGTTTTAGTTGTGGTTATTTGAGACCCTTGGTTTTTACTTGTTTACGAATGTGTATTAAAGTAATTAGGAGTTGGTTCTTCTTTGGTGTATTACATGCTCGTATGTAGATATAAATTGTTATCACTTGTTGGATCTAAAAAAAAAGAAGAAAAATGAAGAAAAAAAAATATTTTGAATAAATACTGCTTCGATGTCTGTCTAAGCGCAAGAAAACTATGAATTAATGAATACAGACAGATAAGAGCAGGTCTTGGCTAAGTTTGTCTTTGTGGCCGGTGTCATTTGAATGAGTATACCCTTAGGAGATGTCTTTACACTCAGCGCCTTAAAATCATCTGGTTTGGGAGTCGTTGGTTGAAAGTTTGCTACACGGGTGGCACTGAATAGCCTAATAAAGATGAACATTGCACTAGTCGGGACATATGACAAGATGGAGTGTAAAACGCACTCGTTAAAGAAAAAGAGAAAAAACTGAGAAGACAAGTGAATAGCAAGTTGAGCTTAAAAGTAAAATCTATGAATTTGTCTCTTGTTGAGCATTGTGATACTTAGAGTTGGATGCATACTCCGATTGGTTTAATATATGTTGCATACTTATGGAAGGGTTGAGAGTGATTCATAATTGCTAATAGTTGGCTCTTGGATAGTGTGAGGTTGAAATTCTGTTAAATTGGTAGTTACTGATTTCTGAGGCCGGATTTTTATGATGTCTGTTAAGTAATTGCTTGAATATGTTTAGTTATGCATTTGCATTCATGATTGGTAGTTAGCTTAGATGTGATTTTGGTTTGTTTTGTGTTTTGCTTGAGGACAATCAAAGTTTTGAGTTTGGGGGTATTTGATGAGTAGGTTTTTAACCTACGAGTTTGATATGTCTATGGCTTAGTTCTTTACTTGTTTTTAAGTGTTTTTGGTATCTTTTATTTGCTTTCATGTTGCTTTTGTAGGTCATGGCTGGTTGTGGATTGAAAAGAAGAAAATTGGCTGGGTGCAGGGCATTCTCGCCGGGGCGAGAACTCGTGTGTTATATTTCTCGCCGGGGCAGAAGCTGGCCGGGGCGAGAACTTTTGCCTTGAACTTCTCGTCGGGGCGAGAAAGCGGCAGATAGGAATCCTGATTTTGTTGGAATACTGTTATTTTGGAAAGATGGAAGTGATCAAGGACTCTTGCTATTGAGGAACAGAAGGAGGATATAAATAGAACATCCAGACTTGGATTGAGAGATTATTATTCAGAGATTGAACTTTCAGAGCTAAGCAAGGAGATTGGAGGACAAGTCAAGCATCGTGAGAAGTTCAAATTGGAGAGCTAGAGATTATACTGAGTTTTCTTTTAATCTTTATCCTCTGATTTGTAATTAATTATGATGACTTATTTTGGTATTCTAGTTTTAATTGCTAGTACGAACTAAATTCTTAGTTAAGGCTACAATGGAACCAGTTATAATTATGAGGTGATTATCTATTTGATTTCAATTGTTCAATTTGAAGGGAATTGTCTATCTTATTTTATGCTTGTTGATTAATTGTTTGGCCGACAATTAGCGGGTTACCTGAGATGAATTCGGGAGATGAAATATAGGGTTAGAACTAGATAAGATAACGTGTATTCTAAATTATTTGCATGTGTTGAATAATTAGATTTGTGAAGTGAATAGGGATATCTCTTTGCTGCATGTAACAATTGGAAATTGGAACTTAATGAATTTAATCCTTTAACTTTGCATAGGAATATCGTAAAGTAATTGGATTAGAAAGATTTATTTGATCACTTGGAAAAGGGCTTATAAATGCATTTGAAATTTCTGTTAACAACTCCAGTGAAGTGCATAATTGGAAGATATAGATAGATTGGTTTATGATAAATAACTGGGGATATTGTAGTCTTAATCATCTTAAATCTGAATTTCAACCTTTGAATTACTTGTTACTGTTAGTTTAATTTCAATTATTACCAATTAAAAACCCAAATTGTGATTGTTTAATAGAATAGGCATAATTTAGATTGACAATTGGAGATTAATAACATAGTAATTCCTGTGGGTTCGACACTCTCTCTTATCACTTTATTACTTGTTGATCGTGTACACTTGCACGTAATTGTCGATTGTGAAATCGGGAAACACTAGTTTAGAGGTGATTTTGGTTTGTTTTGTGTTTTGCTTGAGGACAAGCAAAGTTTTGAGTTTGGGGGTATTTGATGAGTAGGTTTTAACCTACGAGTTTGATATGTCTTTGGCTTATTCTTTACTTGTTTTCTAAGTGTTTTTGGTACCTTTTACTTGTTTTCATATTGCTTTTGTAGGTCTTGGCTGGGTGCAGATTCAAAAGAAGAAAATTGGTTGGGTGCAGGGCAACCTCGCCGGGGCGAGAAGTCGTGCTTTGTTTTTCTCGCCGGGGCGGAAGCTGGCCGGGGCGAGAAATTTGTATAGGAACTTCTTGCCGGGGCTAACGCTAACAACTCTATAACTCTTTCTCCTTTTCCACTAAAAGGAGATTCAGTCATTTTGCCCCTGAGACAAGATTCACAAGTTGGATATGATTCGAAATCAGATAGCTCTAAAAGCTCATCCTTATGCAACTTGGTTAATCTTATTTCATTGATATGACCGAGTCAAAGTGCCACGTAAAGGTATAATTAACATCATCTCTTTTTCTTTTCTTAGTTTGTTCACTTTGAAGTATAATTTCATGCAAGTCAAGTATGTAAAGTCCATTCAGTAAATTGCCAACACCATATAAAACATTTTTATTATAAATAGAATAACTATTGTTCTTTATTATAATATCAAAACCATCCATATCCAATACAAAAATTGAAATAATATTTCAAATGAGTGTTGGAACATAATAACTATTATTTAAACTAATGGACTTGCCCGTAGGCAATGCTTAACAATAAGTTCCTACAACTAATGCAACAACATTTGCTCCATTTCTCACTCGTAGGATGACTTCATCCTTGTTCAGCTTTCTACTTTTGCTTAGTCCCTGCATATTATTACATATGTGAGAACCACAGCCGGTATCCAATACCCAAGTAGAATTTTGACATTCAGAAAAATTAATTTCAATCATGAACAAACTTAGATCGGAAGTCGAAGCTTCTCCAAGCTTCTTTTACTCTACAAGATACTGCTTGCAGTTCCTCTTTTAATGTCCCGGCTTGTTGCAATGGTAGCCAATTCCTTTGCTATCAAGATCAGGTTTCTTTTTATCCTTTCTTTTCGCCTTGCCCTTAGCCTTCTTGTATTTCTTCTTTTCAAAAGATACCTTAGGCATCTTCCTTTTCTTAGAAGAATCATCTACTAGTAAGACTTGGTTCTTGTTGGATGAGAAGTGACCTTCAACAGTTTTCAGCATGTTAAGAAACTCAGGCAAGCTGACGTCCAACTTATTCATGTGAAAATTCATAACAAATTATGAGAAGGTATCCGAGAGTGACTGCAAGATCAAATCTTGACTTAACTCCCCATTCATCACGAACCCAAGCTGTCCAAGTTGTTTAATCAGATTGATCATCTTAAGGACATGAGTCTCAATAGTAGTGCCCTTAGTCATACGAGATCGGAAGAGCTCCTTAGATATCTGATATCTAGCAGTCCTACTTTGCTGATCATACAACTCCTTGAGGTGCAACAATATAGTAGTTGCATCCATAGTTTCATGCTGACGCTGAAGCTCGTTACTCATGGATGCGAGCATGATGCATTGAGCCAAGATTGCATCATCTTGCCACTTTCTGAATGTAGCAATCTCTTCCTCAGAGGTTGTTTCTACAACATTTGCAGGGACTAGCGAATTGAGGACATAAGAAATCTTTTCAGCAGTGAGAACAATTCTCAGATTCCTTAACCAGTCCATGTAATTCGGTCTGGTCAGTTTGTTAGCATCAAGTATGCTACGCAGTGATAGTGAGTTTGACATTTTTAAATTCTGCATGTGAAATAAACAACATTTTAGCATACATTCATTTTTTTAATCATCAAAATAAATTAGGTCTTTATTTAATTTAGTATCTCCCACTATTTTCATCAAACTATATTACCCTCAATATATAGTTTGGCAAATCTAATTAAAGATTTGTTGGTGAGAATAAGGATCTCATTTCAAATGTATATAGCCTTGTGGTGACACAACAAACGATATATAACTAAATAGGTAGACAACTATTGTTAATTACATCATTATGTAACTCCTTGTATTTCGCCTCTTAGATTATTTTGATCAAGTGGTGACACGTTCGAATCAAAATTATCCAAGTTAAGTCCAACCTAGTACTTCCATATATGCGAAGAGAAAAATAACGTCCTTGTGGTGACAGAACAAAACAATAATGTTCAATTCCTTAATAAGCGTCTAATGTGATAATGCAACATCTTAAATATTTAATACTAAAAGTAGTATGCACACAAGCCAATCATATTTGATACGATGTAGCATATACTTTGTAATCTTATTCATTTATTAATAAAAGAATTGATTTTCTTAAAAGGCATTTTATATTATCTACATGGTGCTGTTATATTAAATGTGATAAACCCATAGTTTTGAGCAATGCTTTTAGAATCATGATGGTGATCATGCTAAGGAGATCTAAATTAAAGATAGCTCACAAACTAAAATTGTTCCTAATCGTTGGATTACTAAATTGGGGATTAGTGAATCTGGATAGATTAGTACATACGTTGCTTGCTCTTATGAAGAGGATGATTGATCTCATAATCATTTGTGTGGAGACACTAAAGCAAGTGTGTAGGTGCTTATTGGAGAATAAGTTCACTGAACGTGACTCGCTAAGGAATACCTAATGGAGTTTTACTCGGCTGTCAATAGGAATTGCTCTAGTGATAGTAGTACAAGTGATCCTTAGACTTGAGATCATCATAGTATCTTGTGTATGATAAGTTATACTTTGACATGTCCCTTAAGACCTTTAGGGTATATCAAAGGGTATGATTGGGTATAATAAGTTGTACATGGAGATAGGTGAATGATCAACAAAGAATCTACCACGTCTAGTAAAAGATGTGAATGTCCTATGTGATTCGATAAATGATAACTCAGTAGTCCTTGGCCAAGGCAGAATGAAATTAGAAAGGAGTTTCTAATTTGCATTATTTAGAGTTGTGCATTTGGGAATCGAAATACATATAATTAAATAAAATAAGACTTGACAGAAATTCCATGTCTTATATTTAATTGGGACATTGTATGGTAGAAGGATTGAATTGTACGGTAACTATTTACTCAAAGGTTATTTTGTGATTAATGTTGAAATCTATATTATCTGGAAAGTCGTTGATCGCTAAGGGGGCTTACCCTTATTGTAGAATAAATATTATTTATTTAAATGAATTAAATAGTTTAATTTATTTATTTAAATAAGATTAGAATTGTTCTAATTGATTTATTCACAACCGGTTTAATATGGAGAACCTAAAGGGTCACACCGCAAAAGAAAAATATTTATTTAAGAAGTAAATGGCATAATTGTAATAATAAGTTAAGTGTATTTAATTTAATCTATGGAGATAGAATAAATTAAATAGCTTAATATTTATTATTTAATATTTTGGAAATATTAAATATAAATTAATAAGAGGAGTTTTATTATTATTATTACTATTACTATTATTTAATTCCTAATAGGGATTGGAAATTAATTAATATAACTATTATTTAATTCCTAATAGGGATTGAGAATTAATTAATAGAAGTACTCTCTCTCTCTCATTAATTCCTAATTGGATTAGGAATATAATTAAAGGAGTTTAATTAAAATAGAAACCCTAATCCTAAATAGTTTAGGGAAGGGGTTTTCCTACATCTATAAATAAGAGAAGTCTTATCATAGATTAGGGTTACACACTCTTACATTAGATTGTGGAGAGTATTTACAATTTCTATAGAGATAGAAACTAGGGTTTTGCCAAACACCCAACTTCTTGAATATTTGTTCTTCCTTGGTGGATCACCTCTAGAGGCCAAACACTTGGGTGGCTAACATTAATCAAAGGAAAGAATCACACCGTTGAATTCAAGGAGAACGCGAAGGAATTGGAGTTGAACTTGTACCTGAGGAAGCTATAATTCGACAAGGGTATAATTCTTATTCTCCATCTCTTTCGTTTAATTAATAATTGTGCGTAAAGAACGATCATGGTGATGGTTTGTATAAAAAAATTTTAAAATCCGTTTTGTCGCGCTTCCGCTATATTTATGTAATTTGATTGCATGCTCGCGTTACATACAAACCTAACAGTGGTATCAGAGCCAATCTTTATGCGAATTATTAATTGTTTTGATTCTAAATATATATGGGTATGTATTTAGAATAATTTATTGGGCATAATTAATTGTATAAAATTATTATTTTATGAAAAACGAACTCACTTGATTTAATTAAATGGGTGTAACAGGATTATATTATATATATATATATATATATATATGTAATCACATTGGTAATGTATAACATATATATTATATATACACACCAGGTTCGGTAAACAAGGTCACGTTAGTATATATATATATAATATTCTTAATAATTTTATAATTAAAATAATGAGTTTATTTTAATCTTGAAATTGGATTTCATGCAACTTAAAATTTGCCCATTAAATGATACTCATATATATATAGAATGATTTTATTATTCATGAGATGAATGTTATTTATTGATACATATAGAGATATGTATGATAATAAATAGGGATTGTTTATGGACTATTGACCAATGTGTGATTGGAATTATTTTAGAGGATGCTTGAATGTATGGGTTTTTATAAATGGGGTCTGCGTACCTCGTCTTCTCTAATTTTTCTTAATGTAAATTCTATCTCCCTCCTATGTACTTCCCCTTGACTACTGATCAAGGTTTCTATTTAATGTAAATAGTTTTTTGTAATAGGACTAGTTAGAATTAAATTTTGAAGAATTGGAGACCAAGGAGCAAGGAGCGCTTGAAGACCCGTTTGTAATGGAGCCCGGGTTTAAATGTAATAGTTATATTTAAATTCAATTCTTGCACCATAGGTTTGACCTTTTGGTTCACTTGGTAGCTCTAGTGAACCAAACTAGAATAAAAGTCCATAATCAATCCGGGTAGAATATAATATTCTATATGTGCATGCTTACTATATATATTATATATTATCCAACATGCTTCGCATGTTAAATAATATGACGCGTATTTTATATATATATATATATATATATATATATATGTGTGTGTGTGCATGCGCGCTAAACAAGATGAGACAATAATAACAAACCCCTCAAGAAATCATATTAAGTCCTAAGTGTTCAAAGATATTTGGAATATCGAACGTCGCCTTCTAGCATGGTAAAGCAATAGAGTATTAAATATTTAATATGAGTTTGTTGTGCACACACAAGGCGAGTATTAAATATTTAAGATGTTGCATTATCACATTTGATGCTTATACACAGACTGAACGATGCTGTTTTGTTGTGCACACACAAGGACAGTATTTTTTTTTCGAATATATGGAAGTGCTAGGTTGGACTTAACTTAGATTATTTTAGTTCGGATGTGCACACACTTGACCATTATAATCTAAGAGGCAAAATACAAGGAGTTACATAGTGATGTAATTGACAATAGTTGTCTACCTATTTATTTATATATAGTTTGTTGTGCACACACAATGCTATATACATTTGAAATGGGATCCTTAATCTCACTAGCAAATCTTTAATTAGAATTGCCGAACTATGTTTTGAGGGTAATATAGTTTGATGAGAATAGTAGGAGATACCAATTTAAATAAAGACCTATTTATTTTGGTAATTAATTAAATGAATGTATGCTAAAATGTTGTCTATTTCACATGCAGAATTTAAAAATGTCAAACTCACTATCACTGCGTAGCATACTTGATGCTAACAAATTAACCGGACCGAATTACACGGACTTGTTAAGGAATCTGAGAATTGTTCTCACTGCTGAAAAGATTTCTTATGTCCTAAATTCGCCAGTCCCTACAAATGTTGTAGAAACAGCCTCTGAGGAAGATATTGCTACTTTCAGAAAGTGGCAAGATGATGCAATTTTGGCTCAATGCATCATGCTCGCATCCATGAGTAACGAGCTTCAGCGTCAGCATGAAACTATGGATGCTCCTACTATATTGCTGCACCTCAAAGAGTTGTATGGTGAGCAAAGTAGGACTGCTAGATATCAAATATCTAAGGAGCTCTTCCGATCTCGTATGACCGAGGGCACTACTGTCGAGACTCATGTCCTTAAGATGATCAATCTGATTGAGCAACTTGGACAACTTGGGTTCGTGATGGATGGGGAGTTAAGTCAAGATTTGATCTTGCAGTCACTCCCGGACACCTTCTCACAATTTGTTGTGAATTTTCACATGAATAAGTTGGACGTCAGCTTGCCTGAGTTACTTAACATGTTGAAAACTGCTGAAGGTCACTTCTCATCCAACAAGAACCAAGTCTTACTAGTGGATGATTCTTCTAAGAAAAGGAAGAGGCCCAAGGTATCTTCTCAAAAGAAGAAAAACAAGAAGGCTAAGGGCAAGGCGAAAATCAAGGATAAAAAGAAACCTGATCCAGATAGCAAAGGAATTTGCTACCATTGCAATAAGCCAGGATACTGGAAGAGGAACTGCAAGGAGTATCTTGCGGATCAAAAGCAGAAGAAGCTTGGAGAAGCTTCGAATTCTGATCTAGGTTTGTTCATGATTGAAATTAATTTTTCTGAAAGTCAAAATTCTACTTGGGTATTGGATACCGGCTGTAGTTCTCACATATGTAATAATATGCAGGGACTAAGCAGAAGTAGAAAGCTAAACAAAGATGAAGTCGTCCTACGAGTGGGGAATGGAGCAAAGGTTGCTGCATTAGCTGTAGGGACTTATTGTTTAGCACTGCCTTCGGGAAAGTTCATTAGTTTAAATAATTGTTATTATGTTCCGACACTCATTAGAAACATTATTTCAATTTCTGTATTGGATATGGATGGTTTTGATATTATAATAAAGAACAACAGTTGTTCTATTTATAATAAAAATGTTTTATATGGTGTTGGGAACTTACTAAATGGACTTTACATACTTGACTTGCATGAAAATATACTTCAAATTGAACAAACTAAGAAAAGGAAAAGAGATGATGTTAATTATACCTTTATGTGGCACTGTAGACTCGGTCATATCAATGAAACAAGATTAACCAAGTTGCATAAAGATCGGCTTTTAGAGCTATCTGATTTTGAATCATATCGAACTTGTGAATCTTGTCTCATGTCTAAAATGACTAAATCTCCTTTTAGTGGAAAAGGAGAAAGAGTTACAGAGTTGTTAGCGTTGTTAGCGTTGGTACACACAGACGTATGTGGACCTATGACAACGAATGCACGAGGAGGGTATTCTTATTTTATCACTTTCGCTGATGATCATTCTAGATTTGGATATGTGTATTTAATGAAATACAAATCTGAATCGTTTGAAAAGTTCAAAGAATTCAGAAGTGAAGTGGAGAAACAAACTGGAAAGAGTATTAAAATTCTTCGATCGGATCGAGGAGGGGAATACTTGACCAATGAGTTTCTCAATTGTCTCAAAGAAAATGGTATAATCTCACAATGGACTCCACCAGGGACGCCACAGTTGAATGGTGTATCTGAAAGGAGAAATCGAACATTGTTGGACATGGTTCGTTCCATGATGAGTTTTACCGACCTTTCAGTATCCTTCTGGGGTTATGCCCTAGAATCGGCTGCATACCTACTTAACAAGGTACCTACCAAATCCGTCCCAAAGACCCCATATGAGATATGGACAGGGAGGAAACCTAGTCTTAAGCATGTTAAGACTTGGGGTTGTCCAGCTTATGTCAAAAGGTTTGAGCACGATAAGCTGAAGACTAGATCCGACAAGTGTAGATTTATGGGATATCCTAAAGAAAGTTTAGGATATTATTTCTATCATCCAACTGATCAAAAGGTGTTTGTTGCAAAACACGCCTCCTTCTTGGAAAAGGAGTTTATCCTCGAAGGGGTCAGTGGGAGTAAGATATATCTTGAAGAAGTTCAAGAACCACAAAATACTCCGGATCAAAGTTAGGTACCTGACCAAGTAGAAGAACCTACTGTACCACAACCTATTCGTAAATCTGGAAGAGTACCGAAGATACCTGATAGGTATGGATTCATCATAGATGATGATGATGATGAGGTACGCATCATAGATGATGATGATCCATTGACTTACGAACAGGCTATGAGTAGTAAAGACTCAGAGAAATGGCAAGAAGCCATGAAATTCGAGATGGACTCCATGTATGAAAACCAAGTATGGACTTTGGTTTCACCACCTGAGGGCATTAAGCCTATTGGGTGTAAATGGGTCTTTAAGAGAAAGACTGGAGTGGACGGCAAGGTAGAGACCTATAAGGCCCGACTGGTTGCAAAAGGTTTCAAACAAAGACAAGGAGTTGACTATGATGAAACCTTCTCACCAGTAGCTATGCTCAAGTCCATTCGGATTTTGCTTGCAGTTGCAGCTTATTATGACTACGAAAGCTGGCAAATGGACGTGAAAACGGCCTTCCTCAATGGAGAGCTTGAGGAGAATGTATATATGATACAGCCAGAGGGTTTTATCTCAACGGTTGGAACAAACCAAGTCTGTAAGCTACAAAGATCCATTTATGGATTGAATCAAGCTTCTCGAAGATGGAACATCCGTTTTAATGAGATAATCAAAAGGTTTGATTTTATCAAAAATGAGGATGAACCATGTGTGTACAAGAAGGTTAGTGGGAGTGCTGTTTCATTCCTTGTATTATATGTTGATGACATATTACTGATAGGGAATGATGTTCCTATACTACAGTCGATCAAAATTTGGTTATCTAAACACTTCTCCATGAAGGACTTGGGTGAGGCATCCTATATTTTGGGGATAAAGATCTATTGAGATAGATCTAAAAGGATGCTTGGCTTGACCCAAGGAAAGTACATTGACTCGATGCTAAAGAGGTTTAGCATGGAAGATTCCAAGAGAGGTCTCATGCCGATGAGCCATGGAATACATCTCTCCAAGAAACAGGCCCCAAAGACACCTGAGGAGAGAAACCGAATGAGTAAGATTCCTTATGCTTCAGCAATAGGATCTATCATGTACAGTATGATATGTACTAGACCAGATGTCGCTCATGCACTTAGTGTAACAAGCAGATATTAGTCGAATCCAGGAGAAGAGCACTGGAAGGCAGTGAAAAACATCCTAAAGTATTTGAGAAGAACTAAGGATGTATTTCTTGTCTACGGTGGGTCTGAATTAAAACTAGAGGGCTATACAAACTCAAGTTTTCAAACGGACCAAGATGACTATAAATCCGTTTCAGGGTATGTGTTTACCTTAAACGGTGGCGCAGTGAGTTGAAAGAGTTCCAAGCAGCAAACAGTTGCTGATTCAGTGACAGAGGCAGAGTACATAGCTGTAAGTGAAGCTGCAAAGGAAGCTGTTTGGATGAAGAAGTTTATAACTAAACTTGGAGTGGTTCCTAGCATTAGAGGAGTCGTACCTTTATTCTGTGACAACAACGGAGCTGTTGCACAAGCTAAGGAACCCAGGTCTCATCAGAAATCCAAACACGTGTTGCGGCGGTTTCATTTGATCAGAGAGATCATTGAAAGAGGAGATGTCGCCCTGGAGCATGTGGACTCTCAAGACAACATTGCGGATCCATTTACTAAAGCTTTAACACAACAACAGTTTGATCGTCACTTAGAGAAGATGGGTATTAGATACCATGGCGATTGGCTTTAGTGCAAGTGGGAGATTGAAAGTAGTATGCACACAAGCCAATCATATTTGATATGATATAGCATATACTTTGTAATCTTATTCATTTATTAATAAAAGAATTGATTTTCTTAAAAGGCATTTTATATTATCTACATGGTGCTGTTATATTAAATGTGATAAACCCATAGTTTTGAGCAATGGCTTTTTTAGAATCATGATGGTGATCATGCTAATGAGATCTAAATTCAAGATAGCTCCCAAACTAAAATTGTTCCTAATCGTTGGATTACTAAATTGGGGATTAGTGAATCCAGATAGATTAGTACATACGTTGCTTGCTCTTATGAAGAGGATGATTGATCTCATAATCATTTGTGTGGAGACACTAAAGCAAGTGTGTAGGTGCTTATTGGAGAATAAGTTCACTGAACGTGACTCGCTAAGGAATACCTAATGGAGTTTTACTCGGCTGTCAATAGGAATTGCTCTAGTGATAGTAGTACAAGTGATCCTTAGACTTGAGATCATCATAGTATCTTGTGTATGATAAGTTATACTTTGACATGTCCCTTAAGACCTTTAGGGTATATCAAAGGGTATGATTGGGTATAATAAGTTGTACATGGAGATAGGTGAATGATCAATAAAGAATCTACCACGTCTAGTAAAAGATGTGAATGTCCTATGTGATTCGATAAATGATAACTCAGTAGTCCTTGGCCAAGGCAGAATGAAATTAGAAAGGAGTTTCTAATTTGCATTATTTAGAGTTGTGCATTTGGGAATCGAAATACATATAATTAAATAAAATAAGACTTGACAGAAATTCCATGTCTTATATTTAATTGGGACATTGTATGGTAGAAGGATTGAATTGTACGGTAACTATTTACTCAAATGTTCTTTTGTGATTAATATTGAAATCTATATTATCTGGAAAGTCGTTGATCGCTAAGGGGGCTTACCCTTATTGTAGAATAAATATTAATTATTTAAATGAATTAAATAGTTTAATTTATTTATTTAAATAAGATTAGAATTGTTCTAATTGATTTATTCACAACCGGTTTAATATGGAGAACCTAAAGGGTCACACCGTAAAAGAAAAATATTTATTTAAGAAGTAAATGGCATAATTGTAATAATAAGTTAAGTGTATTTAATTTAATCTATGGAGATAGAATAAATTAAATAGCTTAATATTTATTATTTAATATTTTGGAAATATTAAATATAAATTAATAAGAGGAGTCTTATTATTATTATTACTATTACTATTATTTAATTCCAAATAGGGATTGAGAATTAATTAATATTACTATTATTTAATTCCTAATAGGGATTGGAAATTAATTAATATAACTATTATTTAATTCCTAATAGGGATTGAGAATTAATTAATAGAAGTACTCTCTCTCTCATTAATTCCTAATTGGATTAGGAATATAATTAAAGGAGTTTAATTAAAATAGAAACCCTAATCCTAAATAGTTTAGGGAAGGGGTTTTCCTACATCTATAAATAAGAGAAGTCTTATCATAGATTAGGGTTACACACTCTTACATTAGATTGTGGAGAGTATTTACAATTTCTATAGAGATAGAAACTAGGGTTTTGCCAAACACCCAACTTCTTGAATATTTGTTCTTCCTTGGTGGATCACCTCTAGGGGCCAAACACTTGGGTGACGAACATTGATCAAAGGAAAGAATCACACCGTTGAATTTAAGGAGAACGCGAAGGAATTGGAGTTGAACTTGTACCTGAGGAAGCTATAATTCGACAAGGGTATAATTCTTATTCTCCATCTCTTTCGTTTAATTAATAATTGTGCATAAAGAACGATCATGGTGATGGTTTGTATAAAAAAAAATTTAAAATTCGTTTTGTCGCGCTTCCGCTATATTTATGTAATTTGATTGCATGCTCGCGTTACATACAAACCTAACAAATACTTGCCTTGTGGTGACACAACAAACTCATATTAAATATTTAATACTCTATCGCTTTATCATGCTAGAAGGCAACGTTCGATATTCTAAATATCTTTGAACGCTTAGGACTTAATTTGATTTCTTTGAGGGGTTTATTATTATTAGTATCATCTTGTTTAGCGCGCATGCACACACACACACACACACACATATATATATATATATATATATATATATATATATATATATATATATGCATATATATATATATATATATATATATATATTAAGCATACACATATAGAATACTATATTCTACCCGGATTGATTATGGACTTTTATTCTAGTTTGGTTCACTAGAGCCACCAAGTGAACCAAAAGGTCAAACCTAGGGTGCAAGAATTAAATTTAAATATAACTATTACATTTAAACCCGGGCTCCATTACAAACGGGTCTTCAAGCGCTCCTTGCTCATTTGTCTCCAATTCTTCAAAATAATTCTAACTAATCCTATTACATAAATTATTTAAAATAAATAGAGACCTTTATCAACAGTCAAAGGGAAGTACATAGGAGGGAGATAGAATTTACATTAAAAAAAAAATTAGAGAAGACGAGGTACGCAGACCCAATTTCTAAAAACTCATACATTCAAGCATCCTCTAAAATAAATCCAATCACACATTGGTCAATAGTTTATAATCAATCCATATTTATTATCATACACATCTCTATATGCATCAATAAATAACATTCATCTAATGAATAATAAAACCATTTCATATATGCATTGATATCAATTAAAGGGCAAAAAGTTTGCTAATATTTAGTTTTGAAACAAAATAAACTCTTTTATTTTAATCAAAAACCAAATTCAAAGTTAAACACCTTTAATTTTAGCAATCTGAAATCATATTTCAGATAAAATAAACATCTTTATTTTAAAATTTTATCAAACTAAATAAACCATTTATTTTAATTGAGAAAAACAAAAAAAATTTCAAAACCTACATACTAGTGCGGCCGCGCTCCAAAATGAACTAGGAGTGGCACGGCCGCGCTGCACCTCCAGAAACGTTCTTCTAGGTTTGGGCGCGGCCGCTGTCCAGAATGAACTGGAAGCGGCGCGACCGCGCCGTAACGCAGAATTAAAAAAAAAATTTAGCCCAAAAAATTCGATCGTATCGCATATCAATTCATACATGGAATTACCAAAATCAATAATTAATACAAGGATTAGCTCTAATACCACTGTAAGGTTTGTAGATAACGTAAGCATGCAATCAACGAAAGAGATAGAGATATAGAAATTATACCCTCGCGAATCAAAGCTTCCTCGGGTACAAGTTCACCTCTAATTCCTTTGCATTCTCCTCAAATTCCACTGATGAGATTCCTTCCTTTGATCAACGTTAGTCACCCAAGTGTTTGGCCTCTAGAGGTGATCCACCAAGGAAGAATAGGTATTCAAGAAGATGGGTATTAGCAAAACCCTAGTTTCTATCTCTATAAAAATTGCAAGTACTCTCCCAAATCTAATGCAAGAGTGTGTAACCCTAATCTATGATAAGACTTCTCCTATTTATATATATAGGAAAACCATTCCCTAAACTATTTTGGATTAGGGTTTCTATTATAATTAAACTCCTTTAATTAATTATGCTCCTAATTCAATTAGTAATTCATGAGAGAGTACTTCTATTAATTAATTCACAATCCCTACTAGGAATTAAATAATAGTAATAGTAATAATAATAATAAGACTCCTCTTATTAATTTATATTTAATATTTCTAAACTATTAAATAATAAATATTAAGCTATTTAATTTATTCTATCTTCATAGATTAAATTAAATACACGTAACTTATTATTACAATTATGTCATTTATTTCTTAAATAAATATTTTTCTTTTGCGGTGTGACCCTTTAGGTTCTCCATATTAAACCGGTTGTGAATCAATCAATTAGAACAATTCTAATCTTATTTAAATAAATAAATTAAACTATTTAATTCATTTAAATAAATAACATTTATTCTACAATA
The DNA here is from genome assembly GCA_034770075.1 of Aralia elata. Lineage (NCBI taxonomy): Eukaryota > Viridiplantae > Streptophyta > Magnoliopsida > Apiales > Araliaceae > Aralia > Aralia elata. The sequence goes on from CM068386.1 coordinate 52,944,170, forward strand.
AGGGTAAGCCCCCTTGGCGATCAACGACTTTCCAGATAATATAGATTTCTACATTAATCACAAAAGAACCTTTCAATGCATAGTTACCGTACAATTCAATCCTTCTACCATACAATATCCCAATTAAATATAAGACATGGATTTACTGTCAAGTCTTATTTTATTTAATTATATGTATTTCGATTCCCAAAAGCACAACTCTAAATAATGCAAATTAGAAACTCATTTCTAATTTCATTCTGCCTTGGCCAAGGACTACTGAGTTGTCATTTATCGAATCATATAGGACATTCACATCTTTTACTAGACGAGGTAGTTTCTTTGTTGATCATTCACCTATCTCCATGTACAAATTATTATACCCAATCATACCCTTTGATATACCCTAAAGGTCTTCAGGGACATGTCAAAGTATAACTCATCATACACAAGATACTATGATGATCTCAAGTCCAAGGATCACTTGTACTACTATCACTAGAGGAATTCCTATTGACAGGCGAGTAAAACTCCATTAGGTATTCCTTAGCGAGCCACGTTCAGTGAACTTATTCTCCAATAAGCACCTACATACTTGCTTTAGTGTCTCCACACAAATGATTAAGAGATCAATCATCCTCTTCGTAAGAGCAAGCAACGTATGTACTAATCTATCCGGATTCACTATTCCCCTTTTTAGTAATCCAACGATTAGGAACTATTTTAGTTTGTGAGCTATCTAGAATTTAGATCTCATTAGCATGATCACCATCATAATTCTAAAAGCATTGCTCAAAACTATGGGTTTATCACATTTAATATAACAACACCATGTAGATAATGTAAAATGCCTTTTAAGAAAATAAATTCTTTTATTAATAAATGAATAAGATTACAAAGTATATGCTACATCATATCAAATATGATTGGCTTGTGTGCATACTACTTTCACAATGTGCCCATGTTGTCCACAACTATAACAAACACCCTTACCTTTCATACACTCCTTAGAGTGATTCCTTTGGCACTTGTCGCATGTGTTCCTTTTCTTAGCTTCTTCTCCAGACTTACTGCCTCCTAAAGCCTGGTTGTCATTCCATTTTCTCTTGTTTTGGTTACTTCCACCACTGCTTCCACCTCTACTTCCCTCGTGACTCTATTTCTTTTTATCTTGATTATATTTTACCAACGCTTCACTTCCTCATTTGGCTATAATTGCCCTTTCCAGCAGCGTTGAAAATGTGCCAATTTACAGAACCGCAACCCTGCTGTATACCCATGGTTTCAATACATGCTCAAATCTCCTTGCCTTTCTGGCCTCAGAATCCACCTGGTGGCAAATCTAGCCAACTCGTTAAATTTTGTCGCGTATTCTGCGACTGACATATTCCTTGCTTAAGTTCCAAGAACTTTACCTCCATGCTCGCCTACATACTTTCTGGAAAATAGTTCTCGAAGGATAACTCTTTAAAACGAGCCCACGGAACTACGCCTTCCCCAGCCCGACCATTGTTCGCCTTCCAACAGTAATTTGCCTCGCCTTTCATCAAGAAAGTGGCAAATCCAGTCTTTTATTCTTCGGCCACCCTACGACCTCGAACACTTTCTCCATTTCCTCTACCCATGTTTGGGCTTCAATTGGATCCATAGTTCCACGGAACTTCGGAGGTCCTATTAACTTAAAATCTTTGAAGCTTGCCAAGTGATGCCCTGGCTGCTCAACTACCGGCGGGGGTCTATTCTGTATTGTCTCTGCCAATATATCGACAAAAGCTCTCATTGGGTCTGGATGACCTTGCTCATTGTTTACAAATTCTTCCACTAGGGGGTTTCTGGTTTGTCTTCTAGGCGGCATTGTCTGATATAAACAACACCTTAGATTAATATTTTGCATTTTATTGCTTATACAACATGTTATAACTGTTAAATATTTAGAAGTTAAAAGCACAATTCAAACTCAAGTCAATATATAATATTAATACCACATTTATATTCATATACCACCGTTTAGTACATCAGACCTCACAACTCGTGGCATATTTCTATAAATGCCAAAACATCTACTGATTGATACCTATCCCTAATAAACAAAAGTAGGGATTTAAAATATCCTACCCCTCAAACAAAAGGTGGGGTCACTAATAATATCCCAAGTATAAATTATAGTACTGGGGTTTACATCATAACTGAGTCCCTATTATGAACAAAAGTGGGGACTAAACTTCATCTATATGCATCACAAGACATCTATACTACCATATCACTACATGTCACGATGGGCTGCATCTACATACTTTGGCTGCACATATCCATCCATCAATCGACGACGAACCGAACAGCTAGTCTGACCCTCCTCAGTGGGGTACCTCTGATCCCTGCCCCTCAGACTCCCAACAACTAGATCTAATGTAAAGCCCAAGGACTCAATTTTAATCGCCCTGGCCTAAACCTCATCCTCTAACTGATCTACCATCATGGCAGCTCGCACCCAAGCCTCCTCTATTCGGATCTTGTCTGAAATCTCCGCGTCAAACTCAAACTTCATGGCATCGTGCTCAACCTTCAGCTCTGCCAGCTCTGACTTTGCCTGTTCCTTTTTCTCCCTCAGTTCAGTATTTTAGGCGATAAACTGATGAAATAGTGGCCCCACATGCTGGGCCGAAGCCACATATCCTTCCAATTGTTCCTTTAGCACTTTCACCTCATCCTCCAACTGATAAGCAATCTCCTTATACTGGTTCTCCATACTCTGATGGGTCATGTTCTATTCATCTAAATCTCTAACTCTGTCTTCTAACTCCAGATTCCTATCAGCTAACTACCCAATCAGGTAATCCTCAGCTGGCAACTCCTCTGGGGAAGCATAGTACTCCACCTCTTCCATAGCAAGTGCTATAAACTCTTCTAATCAACTAGTCCTCCGGCCTCCGCAGACACTTCGGTCTCGTCTGCCTCATCATTCTCATTAGTGTGATCCTCCTCGGGATCTATCTCGACTTTAGCCACCAGTGGCTACTCGGTATCCACATGGATATCAATGAACTCCTCCTCTTCCATGGTCTGACTCGGCTGACAGATCTCAGGCATCCTACAGCCACAACCACAGACAACATAACAACTAGATCATATCAATATCATAATAAAATGTTTTTATTGATGAAATGAAATAGTATTTTATTATGCAGTACATCGGCTCGATGAAGTTTCCACAATCCATCCCCTAAATACAACCCGTCTCAATGGGTCTCCTCGACCCAACACCTAGCATACTCTATACGAGTTTTCTTCTAAGGTTATAACCTAGGTTTTGCATTCATAAAGTTTATAACCTACAGCTCTGATACCAACCTGTGACGCTCCCAAATTTAGTACTCGTACCTCGAATTTAGTGCTCACGATCCATCACATCCATACACCTCTAAATAACATATAATAACTAATGCAGAAAATATAAACATATGTTGTTCATTACAAAAGGGAAACTATGTCCCAAGGTCTACAACCTTAAACAAAATACAACACATAACTTAAAAATATCCTCTAGGGTTCAAGTTACATTAACTGATAACAAAACAAAATAATAAAGCAAATAAAATAGTTAGCTGTAGTCTAAGACTTTCATCTTTCCTTTGCCTTTGTCTTTGCTTAAGCACTCGGGCTTAACTGCGATAGGTTCATGATATAGCAAGAATGAGCAACTAGTTTGCCCAACAAGTTTAAAAATGTACAAGGATAATATATATCATAAATGAAAAAGGAAAACTGTAATGGATTCAATCAATATGAATAACTAAAGCAAGATAATCAATGCTTTAAGAATAATAAATAGTCAAATAGACCATGAACATACTTTAAGAGATCAACCGCTTGGTTGACCCTTTTAAGTTACTATTTCATAAATTTGTACTTGAGGGGATCAGCTTCTTGTACGCCATGTGTATGCATAACATTTATTTCTGCCATGTATCTTATATTAGTTACTTAGGAAGCTCCTCTATATATAGGGTTGTTCATCTCAGTCCAAGAGTCCTCACCAATAACTGGTTTGGATAGCATTTAAATTTTAAACATGCATATGTCTAGCCGAACAAATGGCTTAGACTTCTCTTTGAACAGTTCATGAATAACAGAACTTTAAATAATAGTACAAGTCAATGACTGTACGAATTCAAGCGCATAATGCGCGAATGACAATAATATTGATGTGGAATAATTTCAAAATAATTAACCCACTTAGCACATGCTTGAGAAATGAAACTCGAGCTTAAGATCAGGTAAACAACAATTCATAAGGAGTTTAGGGTTAAGGACTTATATACTGAACATATATACACAAAGGTATGACAATAATTCAGTTTGCTCAAGGTGAGGGAAACTTGCAATAACATAAGAATTTTAAGGTTAGAGACTTGTCTGTTCTACTACTTACTATCTACTTTACAGTTCACAAGTATCCTACAGTAATTATAATTTTACTCTACGATCAGCCATAGTCAAGCATCAATAATAGATTAGATAAACTTGCTCAAGAGGCTCATGTGGTTTGTTCTAAGGTTCTTTTATACTACTCACGGTCCGTCATAACAGCTCTATGATTAGCAGGGCTTTAGTACAGTTGGTGGAGTCACTCTACGATCAGAAGCGAAGCTCTACGACTTACTGGTGAAGCTCTACGATCGACATAATTCATTCTAGGATTACCGAGTGGTTCGGCTGACCTATTGAGTTGGGTCAGATCGGGTCTCTTGTTTTAAGGAATGCTTAGAATTTGATTCGAGGACCGAGTTCGGATTAGGCGTGGTTGACTTCGGGATCGGGAGTTCGGGTCTGACTGACCTGCTACCTATAAGGATTTGACTACGACTCCACTTCGAATCCTTTCGTAGTTAGGGGACCTCTCGTAGCTCGGGAGTCCCCTTCGGGATTGGATGGTGCTTTGAGGTTTGGCTTCGGGAAACCAAATGTTTGAGTCTGAATGATATTTTTAGGACTTTGGCTTTCGAGTTGTGACTTCGGAAGTCAAGTGTAACGACCCCAAAATTCTTACAATTCAACTCTTCACATCGGTCGTTAACAATACATCTTCATTCTGACTTTACAACATTATTCAATGTTATACTTAATAAAATGCGGAATAATTAAAATTATTCTATTACAAATTGTTCTCGATCCCAAAATTTTTAACCTTTACATCTAAATATCTTAGAATCATATACATTCTATGACTCACTTCATCACTATTTCGAAACAAAACCTTACCTCTCAGATTGTAATTCTTATATGTAGGATAATATAACTTCACATCAAAACAATAAAACCTTACAACTCTTTGTAAATTACACATCTTAAATCATCAAGTACATTTATCAAACACTTAAATATGGTTTATCATAACCATATCAACTAAAATTATTTAATCTCCATGCTTCACTTTGATCTATGCTTCTCAAGCAGCAGCACATAACATTACCTTGGATCCTTAACCTGCAAAAATGGTTATTTGCAAGAATGAGCTCGACAGCTCAGCATATCTAACAGTTTGCATGCATCACGTAACACATAAAAACATGCTCAACATACATCTCATAATCATCATACTAGTTTAACATACATTCGACAACTCATATAACAAATATAAAGAATGAGTTCCTTACTCAACCAGCATTCTCTATTCAATCAATAGTCATAAGTTGATTATAACATTTTATACTGACAATACATGCAATTCGATATGTGATTGCAAAATAATTTAACACAATTCAATAACAAGTTCACATAGCAAATAGGAACTAAAAGACTTGCCTGGTTTGTAGATTATCAATTACCATAACCAACTTATATTTATCTGTATTTCACACATCCTACACGATATATAATCATGCACAACATTTATTAGCCACACAGCAATACTTAGTATTACTCTACTCTACATTTCATAATCCTTCATTTTTATTCTCTATACAATTCTCAACTTAGAAATTAAGTTTTCCTTGTAAACCTTCATTTTATTGCATCTCACTTTAATCGACACTTAACATTTAATTCAATCTTAAACTCTTCTTTACATTAGACGTGTAATGATTATTAACACTACTTAAGCTAATTTTTGGCTTGCTACAATACTTCAGGATTTACTCACATCCAATCTCATTTTAACATTCTAATTGTCATCTGAAAATAAATGGGTATATTTTAACGTTCATCACAACATCTTAGCATTCGTTAATTACATTAACCCAAGCTTTGAACATGCATATGGTAACATAGCATAGCCACAAAGAAAAAGATTTTTTTTTTATCACCGCCGGGGCGGTGGATTTCCTCTACAAAATGTCGCCGGGGCGACTCCACCACCGGGGCGAGAAACTCAGTATGGTTCTACCGCCGGGGCGAGCCTACCGTCGGGGTGGCAACTCCAGTATATTTGTACCGCCGGGGCGGTAGACTTGACTGATCGTTCCTACAATTCGCAAACCAATGAAATTGCAGACCAAAATTTTTCAATTTCTTCATTTTACCAACAAATTAAACATACCCAAATATTATAATTTTTGTAGAATCAATACCCAACATGTATACAATGATTCTAACATTTTAAATAACTTAAACAACCAATTTAAAAGCTTAAAAAAATCCCAATTCACACTAGTTTTACAAACTTCAACAAATTTAGCGCAATCAATCGCTATGGATTCTTTTCTCAACCAAATTGGTCCATTCAACTTCTGTTGTTTTCATTTTTTAATGCATAACAACAAACTATTATCAATTTACAGTTTCATGTACGCATTGACAATCAATTTTGACTCCAAAGTAAGCCAAACTATACATACTAGATTCTTCTTATTTAACATTTTTTCCATGAATTTGATACTTCAAAAATCATCTACTAACAACACAAACTAGATTAAATAAACTCAATAATATAAACAACTAATTTCTTCATCAATTCTTTATCAAAACCCAATTTTCAGAAAACTAAAAGAACAAAATTCAATAATTGTAACGTTGATCTTCTTATCTCTTTGATCTTCCTAATCTTAGTTAGATGATGAAGAAAGTTTCTCCCGCCTTGATTTTCCAAAGCTTCTCCAATTCCTCAAGAACCCTCTCAATTTCTCTCTTCCTCAGCCAACTGATGAAACTTACGTAACTTTTGTTTCATCAGTTAAGAAAATCAAAGGCCACAAGGCCTTGTTTGGCCAAGCTCTAAAAAAAATCTCATTTTCTCTTTATTTAAATAATCTTCTTTATTATATGATATTTCGTCACACTTTAATTTAATTAAACTTATTATATGAATAAATCTAATTAAATCTTACTAACAAAATTTATGATCTCCAATTAGACAATTATAGTTATAATTTCATATAATAAATCATTTTACTCAATAAATCACTCGTCCTCTAATTTAATTATTAAATTAAATTAGAATATTACTCGCGCAATAAAATACGCACTAATACTAAAATTGTTTATCATCGATTTACTCAATATCATCATACCCAAATAATTTCATCAAATATTTATTCTATTAAAATAAATATATATTTATATTAATTCACCATTTTAATTAAGTGAATTATTCACATTATTATGAAATATAATCCATAACAATTTCTTCGCTAACAAGGCATAATAATTAAATTATATTATTTCATAATATAATTTCAACGTAATAACATTCAATTAATATCCTTTTCGTAACCATTTCATTTACTATCATCAATGGTTTAATTTACCATGAAACATCATTTTTCCACTATAAGAATATGTATATTCCTCTTCTATATTCACACCAAATCACATATTTCATAATATGAAACACATATATACACATACTCAAACTCAAAACGTCACGTAATAAGAATTTTGTTTAAGGTCTATGCTAATTGATTCGGCTAGACAACTATTGAAAGATGTTTATGAAGTTCAAGAATTCTTTGAGATTTTATGCCAAACTAGTTTATTCTGGTGCGGAATTTGTATTAAGTCTGAGGTGAACCAACCCTGTAATGGGGGCTACGCAATAGCGTTAATATGTATGTGCACAATACATAGTACGAAGGGCTGATCACCTGGAGTACGAGACGAGATGGTCCATAGTCTTTGACTGTTAAACGTTACAGTAGAAATATCTGTTAACCTAGGACAAGGTTCAAATCTTTACGACTCCTCAGCATGATATTGAAAGTTTTTGAATGAATATTTAAATTCCTGAGTTAATCATACTGCTTCCCAATTATTGAATAATTGTGGAAGATTCTTATTCTTTTGAAAGGTGGAAGTGGAAAGAAAATATTCCTTAAGAAGGGGTAAGTCGAAGAATGCAACATTTGGTGATGAGTGAGTTAAACAAACTATAATAAATCCAAGAAAGGAATAAAATTCCAGAAAGGGAAGAGATAAATTTAGTTGATGGTGACTAATGATGAAAAAATTTTAGAAGAGGAAGATGAGAAGAATGCAATGATCTTAGAAAGATCCTTACAGAAAGAAATTGGTGTAGAACCCAATGAATAAGTAGAGATTAACGTAAAGTCCATTTCGTTAGATGGAAGGAACAAAGATCATTAAACCAAAAATTTCGAGGATGAAATTCTTAAAAGAAGGGGTGAAAGTGATATCCCAAATATTTATACGATGCTAAATCAAGATATTTTATGATTACAACGAGTATGATGTGCAATGATCCTTAGATAAAGGAAATGAATGCGTTAAAGGGTTAAAGAATATTTAATACTTGAAGTGTTCCAAGTTGAAGTGAAGGTGATGAAATAAAACCTACACTAAGGTAATGCGTCGAAGTTATTCGACGATAATTGTGAAAGAGATTTAGTGAGAACCGAGTAAGGGAGGTTTCGTTGATTCCGAGGACGGAATCCTTATAAGGAGGGAAGGATGTGACAACCCGGATTTTTAAAGAATTATTAAATAAGAATTTAATAAATAAAATTCTTATTACGTGACGTTTTGAGTTTGAGTATGTGTATATATGTGTTTCATATTATGAAATATGTGATTTGGTGTGAATATAGAAAAGGAATATACATATTCTTATAGTGGAAAAATGATGTTTAATGGTAAATTAAACCATTGATGATAGTAAACGAAATGGTTATGAAAAGGATATTAATTGAATGTTATTAAGTTGAAATTATATTATGAAATAATATAATTTAATTATTATGCCTTGTTAGCAAAGAAATTGTTATGGATTATATTTCATAATAATGTGAATAATTCACTTAATTAAAATGGTGAATTAATGTAAATATATATTTATTTTAATAGAATAAATATTTGATGAAATTATTTGGGTATGATGATATTGAGTAAATCGATGATAAACAATTTTAGTATTAGTGCGTATTTTATTACGCGAGTAATATTCTAATTTAATTTAATAATTAAATTAGAGGATGAGTGATTTATTGAGTAAAATGATTTATTATATGAAATTATAACTATAATTGTCTAATTGGAGATCATAAATTTTGTTAGTAAGATTTAATTAGATTTATTCATATAATAAGTTTAATTAAATTAAAGTGTGACAAAATATCATATAATAAAGAAGATTATTTAAATAAAGAGAAAATGAGATTTTTTTTTAGAGCTTGGCCAAACAAGGCCTTGTGGCCTTTGGTTTTCTTAACTGATGAAACAAAAGTTACGTAAGTTTCATCAGTTGGCTGAGGAAGAGAGAAATTGAGAGGGTTCTTGAGGAATTGGAGAAGAAGCTTTGGAAAATCAAGGCGGGAGAAACTTTATTCATCATCTAACTAAGATTAGGAAGATCAAAGAGGTAAGAAGATCAACTTTACAATTATTGAATTTTGTTCTTTGAGTTTTCTGAAAATTGAGTTTTGATGAAGAATTGATGAAGAAATTAGTTGTTTATATTATTGAGTTTATTTAATCTAGTTTGTGTTGTTAGTAGATGATTTTTGAAGTATCAAATTCATGGAAAAAAATGTTAAATAAGAAGAATCTAGTATGTATAGTTTGGCTTACTTTGGAGTCAAAATTGATTGTCAATGCGTACATGAAACTGTAAATTGATAATAGTTTGTTGTTATGCATTAAAAAACGAAAACAACGGAAGTTGAATGGACCAATTTGGTTGAGAAAAGAATCCGTAGCGATTGATTGCGCTAAATTTGTTGAAGTTTGTAAAACTAGTGTGAATTGGGATTTTTTAAGCTTTTAGATTGGTTGTTTAAGTTATTTAAAATGTTAGAATCATTGTATACATGTTGGGTATTGATTTTACAAAAATTATAATATTTGGATATGTTTAATTTGTTGGTAAAATGAAGAAATTGGAAAATTTTGGTCTGGAATTTCACTGGTTTGCGAATTGCAGGAACTGTCAGTCAAGTCTACCGCCCCGGCGGTAGAAATGTACTGGAGTTGCCGTCCCGGTGATAGGTGTGACACCCCCAAATCCGGATACTTCAACTCCACAGATTTGGTGTTCACTATAACATACATTCACAGCTAACTACCCATGATAAAGATAATATAATTAAAATAAACTTAAAGAATTATCTTCCCTCAAATGAGGTTACATCACCAATCTTCAAAATAAAACAAATCCCAGGTTATCTTAACCTTAATACATCAATGCGGAATAAAACATAATATTAAATAAGTCTTGTTACATATAAACATCAAACAAACAATAAATCTTCTGCTACTTCGGCATCTTGCCCTTGCCTTTACTCGTGGACGGCTCGTCCGGCTTTTCTGTCTTAGCTCCAATGATTAGAGCAAGAGTGAGCAAACAATTGCTCACAAGTATGATAACAATAATATTTAAATGCAATGGATTTCAACTGAGGAGTAATAGTTTTCTGAATCTCAGTCAATAAATGATCAAAGTCTAAAAGCTCATTAGAATGCTTGATTCAAGGAAAAATAGATTTCAAGATTTAGAAATTATATCTGAGGGTCACAAGACCTCGAACTATGTCCTAGGTTAACTGGTATCTCTACTATAACCTTTAACAGTCTTAAAGACTATGGACCTTCCATCTCGTACTCAGGGGGATCAGCCCTTTGTACAATGTATTGTGCACAAACATTTTAACGCTGTCGCGTAGTTAATCCCCTATATTAGGGTTGTTCATCTCAGTTTAGCATCAGAATCCGTACCAAAAGGAACTTGGTTTGGAAAGATTCTAAAATATTCTAAGTCTTTTGAACGCTCATCAACTAAGGACTAGCTGAATCAACTGGGGTTTGCTAGTCACTAAAGTATTTGATTCATCGATAAAGTTTGTACAATAGAAATTCTGTTCAAAGTTTGAATAATGATCAATGATCGAACAATAAATAACTAGAATAAACCTTTAGCTCTTAATCATGATAGCAACCTTGCTTGAATAACAATAAGCTACGGTTTATAATCTTGCTCAATGGAAATTAACTTGCTTTAAATGAAATAACAAGTTTAAGGAAAGGAAACTTGCTCAACGTAAACGTAATAAATTGAGGTAAGGAACTTGCTCAACGTAAACGTAATAAATTGAGGTAAGGAACTTGCTCAACGTAAACGTAATAAATTGAGATAAGGAACTTGTCTCGTGCGTAGATTTAATTAATGCATGTCCCTTAATCACCCTATACATTTTGATTACAAAACGATAACGATAATTAGTTACAAATTCATATACATTTTAAGTCTCGTTCTTCTCCTATTTTATTGAACCATCACGATTGACATTCAATAATCCACAAATATTTGCTAACAACCCTCGTGGTATCTCATTGATCATTTATTACCTTACTATAGGTTTTAAACATACATATAACAACATAACAATATCACAAAACAAATAAATAAATTTTAAATTTTTTTTTTAATTACTGTTCCACCACCGGGGCGGTGAATTTCTTAACGAAATCGTCGCCGGGGCGAGGTTGTCGCCGAGGCGACAAACATAGCTCAAATCTGCCGCCGGGGCGACAAGGCCGCCGGGGCGATTTTGCTGGCTCATTTCTACCACCGGGGCGGTAGACGCGACTGACACCTTCTACAGTTCGCGAACCAGTGAAAACTTAGACCAAATTTGGCCAAAATTTTCCGAATTCTACCATCCAATACATAATTTAAACTTACCCAGACATCAATATATACTAGAAAACAATTACCCAACATGTTTGTAACTAATCTAATCATTATAATACACATAATCAGCCAATTAGAACCCAAAAATTCACTGTTTATACAAATATTCATATTTTAGCCATTTAATGAAATCAAACACTGTAAACTAATCTTTCAATCATTTTAATCCATTATACATGCATTCTTTTCGGTTTTCATCATATAATCATAAGCAATTATCAATTTACCGAATAACAACTAATTTAAGCATCAATTTTCATACATATATACAATTCATGAAATAAATTCTGTAAAAACTAAAAGCTAAATTCAAAAAAACATGTTTTCATGAATTAACTCTTCAAACTAGTTTATATCCATCATATAATCATCTAATGCATGCTTTATATCAATTACAACAACTATAATCAAATAATTCATGTTTTGAACCAACAAGTTTTTTATACAGAGAAACAAAATACAGTGAAGAACAAAATTTAGCAAGAGTTATACCTTCTAGTGCTTAAAACTTGATTAACCTTCTTTGATTTTGGAATTCTCCTTTCCAATCTCCAAATTCTTCTTCTCAAATTCTCTCTTTTCTCTCAATTCTCAAAGCTCTGCTCACTCTCTCCCAATACTCTGTTCTTCTCTTCTTCTTTTTTAACTGACGTGACTTTAAAAAAAATATAAACTGATGGAATAAAGAATAAAAACTGATAATTTAATAAAATAATAACGTATACTGATATTAATCTATCAGTTACATAATTCAAAAAAAAACCATAAGGCTTGTTTGGCAAACTGATTTAAAAATAATCCATTATTCTAACTAAAGGTCATAAGGCCTTGTTTGGTAAAACACAATTAAAATAACTCATTATTTCTAAACAAATGTCATAGAGCCTTGTTTGGTAAAACTGAATTAAAACACTTCTCATTTATTTAATAAATCATCATAACATATAGTTCTAATTGTCACACATTTAATTTAATTGAACTTATTATTAAATAAATTCAATTAAACCTTACTAACTCAAATAATAATTTTATTTAATCAATAACAATATCACCAAATAAATTATATTATTCAAATAAATTATTTATTCAAATAAATCTTTTTATCATCTAATTTAATCATTAAATTAAATTAGAATAAACACATCAAATCATATTCAAATAACAATTAGCACAATTAAACTCAACATGAACTATTCCACAATAACTTAATGAATTATTATTTTACTCAACAAATAAATTAACTAAAATATTTATATAACTCAATAAATATTTTCATTCATTCACAAAAATTGCATTCGTTACAATAGGCTCGCCCCGGCGGTAGAACCATACTGAGTTTCTCGCCCCGGCAGTGGAGTTGCCCCTGCGACATTTTGTAGAGGAAATCCACCGCCCCGACGGTGATAAAAAAAAATCTTTTTCTTTGTGGCTATGCTATGTTACCATATGCATGTTCAAAGCTTGGGTTAATGTAATTAACGAATGCTAAGATGCTGTGATGAACGTTAAAATATACCCATTTATTTTCAGATGACAATTAGAATGTTAAAATGAGATTGGATGTGAGTGAATCCTGAAGTATTGTAGCAAGCCAAAGATTAGCTTAAGTAGTGTTAATAATCATTACACGTCTAATGTAAAGAAGAGTTTAAAATTGAATTAAATGTTAAGTGTCGATTAAAGTGAGACGCAATAAAATGAAGGTTTACAAGGAGAACTTAATTTCTAAGTTGAGAATTGTATAGAGAATAAAAATGAAGGATTATGAAATGTAGAGTAGAGTAATACTAAGTATTGCTATGTGGCTAATAAATGTTGTGCATGATTATATATCGTGTAGGATGCGTGAAATGCAGATAAGTATAAGCTGGTTATGGTAATTGATAATCTACAAACCAGGAAAGTCTTTCAGTTCATATTTGCTATGTGAACTTGTTATTGAATTGTGTTTAATTATTTTACAATCACATGTCGAATTGCATGTATTGTCAGTATGAAATGTTATAGTCAACTTATGACTATTGATTGAATAGAGAATGTTGGTTGAGTAAGGAACTCAATCTTTATATTTGTTATGTGAGTTGTCGAATGTATGTTAAACTAGTATGATGATTATGAGATGTATATTGAGCATGTTTTTATGTGCTACGTGATGCATGCAAACTGTTAGATATGCTGAGCTGTCGAGCTCATTCTTGCAAATAACCATTTTTGCAGGTTAAGGATCCAAGGTAATGTTATGTGCTGCTTGAGAAGCATAGATCAAAGTGAAGCATAAAGATTAAATAATTTTAGTTGATATGGTTATGATAAACCATATTTAAGTGTTTGATAAATGTACTTGATGATTTAAGATGTGTAATTTACAAAGAGTTGTAAGGTTCTATTGTTTTGATGTGATGTTATATTATCCTACATGTAAGAATTACAATCTGAGAGGTAAGGTTTTGTTTCGAAATAATGATGAAGTGAGTCATAGAATGTATATGATTCTGAGATATTTAGATGTAAAGGTTGAAAATTTTGGGATCGAGAACAATTTGTAATAGAATAATTTTAATTATTCCGCATTTTATTAAGTATAACATTGAATAATGTTGTAAAGTCAGAATGAAGATGTATTGTTAATGACCGATGTGAAGAGTTGAATTGTAAGAATTTTGGGGTCGTTACATCAAGTCCGAGCCTTACTGATATTAAAGGTTATCGGCTTCAGATCCGGCGTTGAATCAGACCCATAGTAGCTACAAGAGCCTTCAAGTTCGGAAACCTCTTTATGGTTCGGGGTCGAGTGACGACTACGTCTAATCCCGTTACTTAAGTTCATGGGTTCGGATAAAGTGGCGAACCTCATCGGAACGACTTCGGCATCTCCACCATTACTTATTTTGACTCTCTTATAAAGGCAGACTATTATATTCCTTTCAGAAATAGTTCACACCTTGCATCGGATTAACTAGGACTCAGTCATAAGTCCTATAGACAACATTCAAGGTTTTATAACACATGTAAACAGAGTATCTAGCTCATGAACTATCCTGGCCTTTACGCTAGTCCGGGAATGCAAGGATATAACATATATATAAATCGTAACTACTGAGATAGGAAAACTTCTCACCTCTTCGTTTTAGTTGCGGGTCTTCTTTTCTTTCCGAAGCACGTGATGAAGCTAGATAGCATGAACTACGTCTCCTCTCCTAGCAGTCGGCAACCACATTTCTTCTCTCTCTCAAATAATTTTGTGCTCTCAAACTTACAAGACTAAGGAAGTAACATTTGCTAGATTAAGTGGGGTAGTCTATTTATAGCTCCCACAATCTTTACTTACAATTTCTATATCTATACATGATCATAATATCTCCTCTTTCTTTCGTTGTTATCCCACGAATTAAGGGATTTTCTCCTTTTTGCTAGATATGAAGTACACGAAGTTGGTAAGAGTTGTTCACCAACTTGTACTTGAATGAATAAAAAAATGACATAAGACACCATTATTTTCCCTTTGAGTTCAGCTGGGCTCCTCTACCAAAGTTGGGCCAATCCAAATAACCTGATGACCCAATCACAAGTTCATAAACAATTGATCGGAAATGGATTTATTTTATAAACCGATTGGGCTAGTTCCATCCTTAATAAATTCCTAATGGACTTATAAATTGTTAGTACCATTAATACTTTACACTTCATCATCAATCATCTATAAGTCCAGTATACAATTAGTAGCTTGTACTTGTTTAAAATAATTAACAAGGCTAGTCCATTAATATTTTGATTACACACATAGACTATTAACTCAATTAACATATAACCACACATAGTCACCCAAATCATTTAAGGGTTTGAGTTAATACGTAAAAGGATTTAATTAATAATAAAAATTAAATTCTTAACTTTAATAACGTTGCTTAAGATTCGCGGTCATTACATCTTTTATATAAATAATGAGGTAATAATGTATTTGTTGAGTAAAACAATCAAATGATAGTGAAGCAATCATAGAGTGAAATGGTTGTAGAAAGGTAAAAAGGGATGTTAGAGAGAAACAATTAGGAGAAAAGATCATAGAGTAAGAAAAATTTTAAATACAAAGTTTTGATAAAAGTTGTAAAATGCTAAAAATCTCAACCTGTGAATTAAGTCGGGGATATGAGATGTGATTAGCATAATGCTATGAAGGTAAAAGGTACTATGTGAGATGCATATTAAAATAAATATGTGCCTCGAGAATAATTCGATTTTGGCATTATTGCAACATGTTTAAAATGAAGGATGTGATAATGATACAGTTTTATTTTAAAATAAAAAATGTCAAGAGAAGGACCATAAGCTGAAGAAACGTATCAAACAATAGAAAATGAAGATAAGGAGCAGAGTCAGGATGCCTTAAAAAAGTTGGGGAATATACTAGTAGATGCTATCTAGGAAGGGATCAATGAATTTAGAAAGAGTCATACGAAAAGTAAGACGACAGAAAAAGAGGTCACTTTATCTAAAGGAGGAGAAATTAGTATTCAAGAGAGGCAAGAGCATGTCGAGCAAAAGAAAGTAGTACTAATAGTAATAGAAACTTTAAAAGAAAATGGAATAGGAATAAATATAAAGAAAATAAGGGGAAGCCAAAGAAGAAAAAGGCTGAGGCCTGTAATAATTGTGGAAAGAACCATTTCGGGGTGTGTTTAAAGGGAAAAGGTAGATGTTATAATTGCGGGCAGAAGGGACACATCTCTCCCCATTGCCCCAATCCAAAGAAGGTCAAGGGATGTTTCGTGTGTGATTCCGCGGATCATCATGTTAGGTTTGTATATTACGCAAGCATGCAATCAAATTACATAAATAGAGCGAAAGCGCGATAAAACGGATTTTAATTTTTTTAATACAAACCATCACTATGATCAATCTATGTGCTCAATTAACGATATAAACGTAAGAGAAAGAGAATAAGAATTATACCCTCGTAGATCAAAGCTTCCTCGGGTAGAAGTTCAACTCCTAGTCCTTCGTGTTCTCCTTGAAATCCACCGATTAGATTCCTTCTTTTGATCAACGTTACCACCCAAGTGTTTGGCCTCTAGAGTTGATCCACCAAGGAAGAATAGGTATTCAGGAAGATGGTAATTGGCAAAACTCTAGTTTCTATCTCTATAAAAATTGCAAGTACTCTCCACAATTCTAATGCAAGATTGTGTAACCCAATCTATAATAAGACTCCTCTTATTTATAGATATAGGAAACCCTCCTAAACTATTTAAGATTAGGCTAATTGTCTTAATTAAACTCTTTTAATTAATTAAACTCATAATCCAATTAGAAATTTATGAGAGTATTTTTATTAATTAATTCCCAAATCTTTTTAGGAATTAAATAATAGTAATAATAATAGTAAGACTCCTCTTATTAATTTATATTTAATATTTTCAAAATATTAAATAATAAATATTAAGCTGTTTAATTTATTCTATCTCCATAGATTAAATTAAATACACTTAACTTATTATTACGATTATGTCATTTACTTTTTAAATAAATATTTTTGTTTTGCGGTGTGACCCTTTAGGTTCTCTATATTAAACCGGTTGTGAATAAATCAATTAGAACAATTCTAATCTTATTTAAATAAATAAATTAAACTATTTAATTCATTTAAATAAATAACATTTATTATACAATAAGGGTAAGCCCCCTTAGCGATTAACGACTTTCCAGATAATATAGATTTCAACATTAATCACAAAAGAACATTTTAATGCATAGTTACCGTATAATTCAATCATTCTACCATATAATATCCCAATTAAATATAAGACATGGATTTACTGTCAAGTCTTATTTTATTTAATTATATGTATTTCGATTCCCAAATGCACAATTCTAAATAATGCAAATTAGAAACTCATTTCTAATTTCATTCTGCCTTGGCCAAGGACTACTGAGTTGTCATTTATCGAATCACATAGGACATTCACATCTTTTACTAGACGAGGTAGATTCTTTGTTGTTCATCCACCTATCTCCATGTACAACTTATTATACCCAATCATACCCTTTGATATGCCCTAAAGGTCTTAAAGGACATGTCAAAGTATAACTCATCATACACAAGATACTATGATGATCTTAAGTCCAAGGATCACTTATACTACTATCACTAGAGGAATTCCTATTGACAGGCGAGTAAAACTCCATTAGGTATTCCTTAGCGAGCCACATTTAGTGAACTTATTCTTTAATAAGCACCTACATACTTGCTTTAGTGTCTCCACATAAATAATTATTAGATCAATTATCCTCTTCTTAAGAGCAAGCAAAGTATGTACTAATCTATTCGGATTCACTAATCCCCTTTTTAATAATCTAACGATTGTGAACGATTTTAGTTTGTGAGCTATCTAGAATTTAGATCTCATTAGCATGATCACCATCATAATTCTAAAAGCATTGCTCAAAACTATGGGTTTATCACATTTAATATCACAATATCATGTAGATAATGAAAATTCCTTTAATATACGAATAAGATTATAAAGTATATACTACATTATATCAAATATAATTGGCTTATGTGCATACTACTTTCACATCAAATCCAGAATTGTCAGAGGAATGCAGCCCTAAGGGAAAGCAGAATCAATAAAGAGGATAATTGATCTCATAATCATTTGTGTGGAGACACTAAAGCAAGTATGTAGGTGCTTATTAGAGAATAAGTTCACTAAACGTGGCTCGCTAAGGAATACCTAATGGAGTTTTACTCGCCTGTCAATAGAAATTCCTCTAGTGATAGTAGTACAAGTGATCCTTGGACTTGAGATCATCATAGTATCTTGTGTATGATGAGTTATACATTGACATGTCCCTTAAGACCTTTAGGGTATATCAAAGGGTATGATTGGGTATAATAAGTTATATATGGAGATAGGTGAATGATCAACAAAGAATCTACCACTTCTAGTAAAAGGAGAGAATGTCCTATGCGATTCGATAAATGACGACTCAGAAGTCTTTGGCCAAAGCAAAATGAAATTAGAAAGGAGTTTCTAATTTGCATTAATCAGAGTTGTGCATTTGAGAATCGAAATACATATAATTAAATAAATAAGACTTGACAGTAATTCCATGTCTTATATTTAATTAGAACATTGTATGGTAGAAGGATTGAATTGTACGGTAACTATTCACTGAAAGGTTCTTTTGTGATTAATGTTGAAATCTATATTATCTAGAAAGTCGTTTATCGCTAAGGGTAAGCCCTTATTGTTGAATAAATATTATTTATTTAAATGAATTAAATCGTTTAATTTATTTATTTAAATAAAAGTAGAATTGTTCTAATTTATTTATTCACAACCGGTTTAATATGGAGAACCTAAAGGGTCACACCGCAAAAAGAAAATATTTATTTAAGAAGTAAATGGCATAATCGTAATAATAAGTTAAGTGTATTTAATTTAATCTATGGAGATAGAATAAATTAAATAGCTTAATATTTATTATTTAATATTTTAGAAATATTAAATATAAATTAATAAGAGGAGTCTTATTATTATTATTATTATTATTATTATTACTATTATTATTATTTAATTCCTAAAAGGGTTTGGGATTTAATTAATAAAAGTACTCTCATAAATTCCTAATTGGATTATGAGTTTAATTAATTAAAGGAGTTTAATTAAAATAAAAACCCTAATCCTAAATAGTTTAGGAGGGTTCCCTATATCTATAAATAAGAGGAGTCTTATCATGATTTGGGGTTAGACAGTTACACACTCTTCTATAAGAATTGGAGAAAGAGAGAGTACTGACAATTTCTATAGAGATAGAAACTAGGGTTTTGCCAACACCCATCTTCCTGAACAACTATTATTCCTTGGTGAATCACCTCTAGAGGCCAAACACTTGGGTGGCTAACGTTGATCAAAGGAAGGAATTTAATCGGTGGAATTCAAGGAGAACGCGAAGGATTTGGAGGTGAACTCGTACCTGTGGAAGTATGGTTCTACAAGGGTATGATTCTCATACTTTATCTCTTTCGTTTAATTGATAATTGAGCACATGGATGATCATGGTGATGGTTTGTATGAAAAATTTTAAAATCCGTTTTATCGCGCTTCCACACTATTTATGTAATTGGATTACATGTTCGCGCTATATATAAACCTAACAGTAGCATCAGAGCCTAACCTTGTGCTAATTATCGATTATAATGATTCCATGTATATATGATATGCGATTGGATCGAAATTTTTGGGCAGGTTCTGTTTTTTTGAATCTGCTACGCGACGCAGCTGCGCCGTCTCCAGTTCATTCTGGAGCGCAGCTGCACCCAAACCCAGAAAGTCGTTTCTGGGGTTCAGCGCAGCTGCGCCGTTTCCCAGTTCATTCTGGGCGCAGCTGCGCCGGACAGCAGAATCCAGAAAAATAATTTATTCTTCAATTAAAATAAATGGTTTATTTAATTGATATAAATTAAGAATAAGGGAGTTTATTCACATATGGAATAGGATTCCATATTTCTTAGAATAAAGGAGTTTATTCACATATGAAATAGGATTCCATGTTTCCTTAAAAATAAAGATGTTTATTTTGATAAGGAATAGGATTCAACATATTTTATTTTCCAACAATTTTAAGTTAAAATAAAAGAGTTTATTTTGAACTTGAAATTGGATTCCATGTTAATTGAAATAAAGGAGTTTATTTTGATTTGGAATTTGATTAAAAATAAAGGAGTTTATTTTTATTCAAAATTGGATAAAATAAAATAAATAAGTTTATTATGATTTAAATTTTGATTAAAATAAAGGAGTTTATTTTTATTTCAAAATTGAATTTCTAGTAAATGTTTAATTGCCTATTAATTGATATCAATGCATATATAGAATGGTTTTATTATTAATGAGATGAATGTTATTTATTGATACATATAGAGATATGTATGATAATAAATAGGGATTGATTATGGACTGCTGACCAATGTGTGATTGAATTTATTTTAGTGGATGCTTGAATGAATGGGTTTTTATAAATGGGGTCTACGTACCTCGTCTTCTCTAATTTTTCTTAATGTAAATTCTATCTCCCTCCTATGTACTTCCCCTTGACTGCTGATTAAGGTTTCTATTTATTGTAAATAGTTTATATAATAGGTTTAGTTAGAATTACTTGAAGAATTGGAGACAAAGGAGCACGGAGCGCTTGAAGACCCGTTTGTAATGGAGCCCGGGTTTAAATGTAATAGTTATATTTAAATTTTATTCTTGCACCCTAGGTTTGACCTTTTGATTCACTTGGTGGCTCTAGTGAACCAAACTAGAATAAAAGTCCATAATCAATCCGGGTAGAATATAGTATTCTATATGTGCATGCTTACTATATGTATATTATATATTATCTAACATGCTTCGCATGTTAAATAATATGATGCGTATTATATATATATATATATATATATGTGCATGCGCGCTAAATAAGATGAGACAAATAATAACAAACTCCTCAAAGAAATTATATTAAGTCCTAAGCGTTCAAAGATATTCGGAATATCGAATGTCGCCTTCTAGCAGCAGGTAAAGTAATAGAGTATTAAATATTTAATATGAGTTTGTTGTGTCACCACAAAGCAAGTATTAAATATTTAAGATGTTGCATTATCACATTTGATGCTTATTAAGGAATTGAACATTACTGTTTTGTTGTGTCACCACAAGGACGGTATTTTTCTCTTCACGTATATGGAAGTGCTAGGTTGGACTTAACTTGGATAATTTTGATTCGGATGTGTCACCACTTGATCAAAATAATCTAAGAGGCAAAATACAAGGAGTTACATAGTGATGTAATTGACAATAGTTGTCTACCTATTTATTTATATATCGTTTGTTGTGTCACCACAAGGCTATATACATTTGAAATGGGATCCTTATTCTCACTAGCAAATCTTTAATTAGATTTGCCGTACTATATAATGAGGGTAATATAGTTTGATGAAAATAGTGGAAGATACCAATTTAAAATAAAGACCTAATTTATTTTGGTAATTAATTAAGAAATGAATGTATGCTAAAATGTTGTTAAATTACAAATTCATTTACAGAATTTTACAAATTCTGATTTACTATCACTGCGGAGCATATTAGATGCTAATTAACTGGACCAAATAACACGGACTAGTTAAAGAATTTGAGAATAATTCTCAAGGCTGAAAAACTATCTTATGTCCTTAATATGCCTATCCCTGCAATGGTTGCAGACAATGCCTCTGAGGAAGAGATTGCTACTTTTAAAAAGTGGCAAGATGATGTATAGTTGGCTCAATGCATCATACTCGCATCCATGAGTAACGAGCTTCAGGGTCAGCATAAAACTATGGATGCTCCTACTGTACTCCAACACCTTCAAGGAGTTGAATGGTGAGGAAAGTAGGACTATTAGATATCAGATATCTAAGGAGCTCTTCCAATCTAGAATAATCGATGGCACAACAGTATAGACAAATGTCCTAAAATGATCAATCTGATTGAACAATTGGGACAACTGGGTTTTAATGGATGGAGAGTTGATCCAAGATTTGATCTTGCAATCACTTCCGGACTCTTTCTCACAAATTGTTGTGAATTTCCACATGAACAAGCTATATGTCAGCTTGCCTGAGTTGCTTAAACATGTTGAAAACTATAAAGAGTCACTTTCAGACGAAGAAAGATCAAGTTTTACTGGTAGATGATTCTTCCAAGAAGCGGAAGAGGGCTAAAGGATCTTCTTGAAGGAAGAACAATTCAAAGAAGGTAAGTGGAAAGGCAAAAACAAAGGACAATAAGAACAAGACTGATGCAGATAACAAAGGAGTTTGCTTCCACTGCAATAAGCCTGGACACTTGAAAAGAAACTGTAAGGAGCATCTTGCAGAGGTTAACCAGAAGAAGCTTAGTGAAGCTTCGGTTACAGATATAGGTTTGTTCATAATTGAAATAAATTTTTCTGTAAGTCAAGGTTCAACTTAGGTATTGGATACCGGCTATAGTTCTCACATATGCAATCTAATGCAGAGACTAAGCAGAAGTAGAAAGCTAAACAAAGAGTAAGTAATCTTACGTGTGGAGAATGGAGCAATTGGTGCTACATTAGCCGTAGGAACTTATAGTTTAGCGTTGCCTACGGCCAAGTCTATTAAGTTAATAAGTTGTTATTATGTTCCAGTTCTCTTTAGAAATATTATTACTTCCATATTGGACAAGGAAGGTTCTGGTATTATATTTAAGAACAATTGTTGTTCTATTTATAATGCTAATGTTTTGTTTGAAACTGGAAGATCACTTGATGGACTTTGTAAACTTGACTTACATAAAAATTAATTTTGCAAATTGAACAAACTAGTAAAAGAAAAAGAGATGGTCATTCAAAGAGTTGAATGTGTGTATTTGATGAAATACAAGTCTGAATCATTTCAAAGGTTCAAAGAATTCAGAAGTAAAACAAATTAACAACGTACTAAGATTCTTTGATCAGATCGAGGAAGGAATACTTGTGCAATAAGTTTCTAGATCATTGTATCTTGTTGGAAATGGGCCCATAAGTTTCTAAAAGGAGAAATTGTATCTTGTTGGAAATGGTGCAGTCCATAATGATTTTTACCGACATTCTAGTATCCATCTGGGGTTATATCCTAGAAACGGCTGCATATTTACAAAATAAGGTAACCTCAAAAATCTGGCCCCAAGACTCCATAAAAGTTATGGATAGAAAAGATTCCTAGTCTTAAGTAAGTTAAGATAAGGAGTTGTCCAACTTATGTGAAAAGGTTTCAAAGATAAGTTTGGGACAAAATCTGACAAGTGCAGACTTGTGGGATATCCTAAAGTAAATTTAGGGTATTATTACTATAATCCTACATGATGCCTTCTTAGATAAAGGTGTTTATCATTGAAGGAGCTAGTGGGATGGTAATAGGTCTTGAAGGAGTTCAAGAACCACAAAGCACTTTAAGTCGAACTGAGGAACCTGTAGATAGACCTATTGTACCACAACCGAATCGTAAATCTAGAAGTGTACCGAAGATACCTGGGAGGTATGGATTCATCATAGACGATGATGATGAGGTACGCATCATAGAGGATGATGATCTAGTTATATACGATGAGGATATGAGCAGAAGACACTTAGAGAAATGGCAGATGGCCATGAAATCCAAAATGGACTCCACATATGAGAACCAAGTATAGACTCTGGTTACTCCACAAAAGGGCATAGTGCCTAAAGGGTGTATATGGGTCTTTAAGAGAAAGACTAGGGCAAATGGCAAGGTAGAGACCTAAAAGACCAGACCTGTTTAAAAGGTTTTTCAAGTCAAGGAGTTGACTGTGATAAAACCTTATTACCGGTAATGCTCAAGTCCATTTGGATTTTGGTTGTGATTGCAGCTTATTACGAAATCTGGCAAAATGGATGTAGAGACACCCTTCCTCAATGAAGACTTGAGGAGAATGTATGTATGATACAACCAGAGGAATTTGTTTCAAAGGTTGAAGCAAATCGTGTTTTAAGCTACAATAATCCATTGATGGATTGAAGCAAGCTTCTCAAAGATGGAACATTCGTTTTG
The DNA here is from genome assembly GCA_034770075.1 of Aralia elata. NCBI lineage: Eukaryota > Viridiplantae > Streptophyta > Magnoliopsida > Apiales > Araliaceae > Aralia > Aralia elata. The sequence continues at coordinate 52,968,883 of CM068386.1, forward strand.
ATGAGACAATCAAAAGAGTTTGATTTTATCAAAAATGAGAATGAACCTAGTGTGTACAAAAGGGTCAGTGGGAGCACTGTGACATTCCTAGTATTATATGTTGATATACTACTGACAAGGAATAACACACCAATGCTACAATCAGTAAAGATAAAATTGTCTAAACATTCCTCTATGAATGACTTGGGAGGAGCATCGTATAAATTGGGGATACAAATCTATATAGATAGATTTAAAAGGATGCTCGGCTTGACCCAATGAATGTATATTCATTCGATGCTAAAGGCGTTTAGCATGGCAAACTCCAAGAGAGGTCTTGTGACACCCCCAAATTCGGGTCTCCAACTACCCGGATTCGGTCATCACGATCCAATACAACATTCACCTCCAACAACATACATTGACTAAAATGCGGAATATAACAAACATATATTGTTCATTAGAAAGGTGTTACTAGTCCCAAGATACAATAACCTTAATACATAACACAAAACATACCCAATCACATAATGCACATAGTTTATCCCACTATCATAAATACTATAAGGCACTTAGTCGATCCTTAGGCTAATGAATTAACTAACAATGTTCCCCTTACATGATGAATACTTACTAACAATTACTAATAATTGTTTTATACTTTACATTACTTTATTATCTCTATCTTCATTTAATTACTATTTAACATTAGCTAAATAGGAATTAAGCAATGACCTTTAGTTATTATTTAATAATAAATAATAGCTAATCATGTTTACTTAGTAGTTGAATGCTCAATTTATCACCCTTAATTGACTTTAAGCATTGGTTAATTATCCTTATTTAGTCTTAATTAAATAATTAAATAATTAATTCATTAACTTTACTCATTATTATTTATTATCAATTAAATAATAATTAAGTACTTATTGTCTTTATTTATTATTTAATGTTAAATAATAAATAATTAATTTATTAACTTCACTTACCCTTAATCATTATTTAATATTAATTAAATAATAATTAAATTTTTTTTAATCCTTATTTATTATTTAATACTAAATAATAAATAATTAATTTATTGACTTAAGCCCCTTTACTTACCACCCCATGTTACTCAAATGGTAATTATCTTGAATTATTTCTAAAAATAAGAAATAACTAGTTATGGTTACTTTAATTTATCAATTAAATAATAAATAATTAAATTATAATTCTTAATCATAATCTAACACTAAGTAACAATGATCTTTGTTATTATTCTTAAGAAGCCTTTAATTATTATTATCACTAGATAATAACTAATTACCTTTATTTATTATTTAAATGTTAAATTATAAATAGTTAATGAGACCCTATGCTTACCCTATGCTTACACCTATTTATTATTTAAATGTTAAATTATAAATAGTTAATGGGCCCAGAAGTAACATTGGCCCAGATGAAAATTATTCCATAATTAAATGAACCCAATTGACACAATCGGACTCTATAACTCTTCCCTTCACAATTAATTACCCTTATTAAAATAAAATTATAAACTCTGGTATTACAATTGAATAATTAGTATAATCATTTAACTGTTTTAAATGTTTGTTTAGACGATAAAACCAACATCCAAATTATATAATTTAATAACTTGAATTTGACATTATGTTGAGGTGAAATTAATTATTTAACACCTTAACGCTACAATTTAAATTGTATAATTATACAATCAAGTAATAACACACAGATAGGCCTAATGAAGCACATAAAATAAATTCATAAATAATAATAAAAATCTTTATGTTTCATAATTAATTGATAGCGAAGTTAAAAAAAAAATTTCTCGGGCATTACATCCTCTCCCCCTTATAAAAATTCCGTCCTCGGAATTTAAATCTGAAATTACTCAAATAATTGCGGATAATTCGTTGTCATCTTTTCCACTAGTTCCCACGTAGCTTCCTCAATCGCATGATTCCTCCAGAGAACTTTAACGGAATGAATAATTTTATTTCTCAGTTTCTGCTCCTTCCTATCAAGTATTTGGACAGGAATCTCCTCGTACGATAAATCCTTCTCGACTTGAATTGGCTCATAGGAAATCACATGCTTGTAGTCTGGCTTATATGGACGTAACACTGATACATGGAACACGTTGTGGATGTGCACAAGTTCAGGAGGTAACGCTACCTCGTACGCCACTTTGCCTATTTTCCTTAATATTTCAAAAGGTCCTGTGAACCTAGGGCTCAATTTGCCCTTCTTTCCAAAACGGATCTTCCCTTTCCGGGGAGATACCTTCAAAAATACAGAGCTGCCCACTTCAAAGTCTCGTTTCTGACGATGTAAGTCGGCATACTTCTTCTGACGATCCTGAGCTGCTACTAAACGCTGTCTTATCACCTTAATGATTTCCACGGTTTGTTGTACCAATTCTGGTCCCAACAACCTCCGTTCACCGACTTCATCCCAATATAACGGCGTTCAACACTTCCTTCCGTATAACGCTTCGTATGGTGGCATACCGATGCTAGCGTGATAATTGTTGTTGTAAGCGAAGTCTACCAGGGGCAAGTGGTCGTCCCAGCTGCCCCTAAGTCCATCACGACTGCTCGGAGCATATCCTCCAGGGTCTGAATCGTTCGCTCGCTCTGGCCATCAGTCTGAGGATGATACGCCGTACTCAACCTCAACTGCGTTTCCATTCTTTCCTGTAGACTTCTCCAAAAATTTAACGTGAAGCGCGGATCTATGTCAGATACAATAGATACCGGCACTCCATATCGCGATACTATCTCCTTTACGTAAAGTTTCGCTAACTGCTCCAATTTATACCTGATCTTGATCGGTAGAAAATGGGCAGACTAGGTCAAACGATCTACGATCACCCAGATGGCGTCTAGACCCTTCTGTGTCGTTGGAAGTCCCACCACAAAATCCATTGTGATGTGCTCCCACTTCCACTCTGGAATCTCCAAAGGTTGCAACAATCCGCTCGGTCGTTGGTGCTCTGCCTTGACCCTCTGACAAGTTAAACACCGGCTGACGTATTCTGTAACTTCACCTTTCAAATGCGGCCACCAATAATGCTGACGAAGATCTTGATACATCTTGGTGCTACCTGGATGTACCAAAAATTTCGTATTATGGGCCTCCTGTAATATTTCTTCCCTTAAGTCTGGTACATATGGTACCCAGATCCTTCCCTCGAACCTCAGCAATCCTGTGCTGTCAATCTTGTACTTCAACGTTTTTCCCTCCGATAGTTGCTTCTTAATGACAATGCACTCTTCATCAAATTCTTGAGCCTCCTTTATCTTATCCAGTAAAGCCGGACCTGCTGTTACGGTAAACAATTTCTCGTCCGTTTCCATCAGATACTTAACCTCTAATTCCAGACGTTCAAAGTCCTTTACCAACTCCTCTTGAAATGTCAGCTGCATCAATTTCGCCTTGCCTTTCCTGCTTAAGGCATCAGCCACTACATTTTCTTTGCCCGGATGGTACAGAATCTCACAGTCGTAATCTTTGATCAATTCTAACTATCGGCGCTGCCTCATGTTCAGCTCCTTCTGAGTGAAGATGTATTTTAGACTTTTGTGATCTGTATATATCTCGCACTTCTCCCCGTACAGGTAGTGCCTCCAAATCTTCAAGGCGAAAACTACCGCGGCTAATTCCAGGTCATGAGTCGGGTAACCCTTCTCATAGTCCTTCAGCTGACGTGATGCATACGCCACGACCTTGCCGTGCTGCATCAGCACACAGCCAAGACCTTTGTGTGACGCATCGCTATACACTACGAAACCACCGGTGTTGTCGGGTAAGGTCAACACCGGTGCTTGGCTGAGCCTCTTCTTTAGCTCCATAAAACTCTCCTCACATTTCTCCGACCAAACAAACTTAACTATTTTTCTGGTGAGATTAGTCAACGGCGATGCTATCTTTGAAAAGTCCTGTATGAATCTCCGATAGTATCCTGCTAATCCCAAGAAACTCTTGATCTTTGTTGGTGTCTTCGGCTATTCCCAATTGATAACCGCTTCTACTTTTGCTGGGTCCACCGAAACACCATTGTTATCGATGACGTGACCCAGAAATTGCACCCTCTGCAACCAAAACTCACACTTAGAAAAATTTGCATACAACTTCTCCTTTCTGAGAGCTTCCAATATAATCTTTAAATGTTCAGCATGCTCCTCCTCTGACTCTGAATACACCAGAATGTCATCGATGAATACGACTACGAACTTGTCCAAGTACTGCTTGAACACTCTGTTCATCATATCCATAAATGCCGCTGGCGCATTCGTTAATCCAAATGACATCACCAGAAACTCGAAGTGCCCGTAACGAGTCCTGAATGCAGTCTTTGGGATATCTTCCTGCCTCACTTTCAGCTAATGATAGCCTGTTCTTAGGTCAATTTTTGAAAAGTATTTCGCTCCTTTAAGTTGATCAAAGAGATCGTCAATCCTAGGAAGCGGATACCTATTCTTAATCGTAGCTTTGTTCAACTCCCGATAGTCGATACAAAGCCTCATAGAACCATCCTTCTTCTTTATAAACAGAACTGGCGCTCCCCATGGGGACACGCTCGGTCTGATATAACCCTTGTCTAACAGTTCCTGCAGTTGCACCATCAACTCTTTCATTTCTACAGGTGCCATTCGGTACGGCGGCTTTGATATTGGTGCGGTTCCTGGTACAAAATTGATAACGAACTCGATTTCCCTGTCTGGCAGTAGTCTCGGGAGCTCATCCGGGAAGACATCGGCGAAATCCCTCACAATTGGTATTTGACTTATCTCATCCCCTACCTGACGAGTATCAACCACATGGGACAAATAACAGACGCAACCTTTCTTAAGCAATTTCTTGGTTTGCATCATAGTAAGACAATAAGATTGTCTCGGTGACTTACTACCGTAAAATACCACCTTTGACTTATTAGGGGTCTTTAGGTGTACCCATTTTTCCTTACAATCAATAACTGCTCCGTGAATTGACAGCCAATCCATTCCCAGGATTACATCAAACTCTCCCAGCCGAATTGGTATCAAATCTACATTGAGCTTAAATCCTCGCAATTTAGCACAACAATTCCTATGAATGTATTCTATGAGGATAATTTCCTTGTTTGCTACTTCTACGTTCAAATGGTGTTCTAACTTTTCACGAGGTAAATTTAACTAACTAGCAAATTCTTCGGAAACAAAAGAGCAGGTAGCACCCGAATCGAATAACACATATGCATTTATATCATTGATTGGGATGATACCTGACACCACGTCCTTGGATTCTATTGCATCCTGAATGGTCATGTTGAACGTGCGTGCCGTTAGCCTGTTAGGTTGACTGCCTGGTGCCCCATAACTTAGCCGGTTGTTATTTCCGCTGTTGTTGTTGCTCCGGTTGCCACTCCCGACGTCGCCCTTCCTCTTCGGACAATCCTTAATCTGGTGGTCGGGTGATCCACAAGAGAAGCATCCTCCTTTCTGTCTGTTAGGGCACTAAGGAGCCATGTGCCCCAGTTGTGCACAACGGTAACACAAGCTTTTCCCTTTCATGCATTCTCCCGTGTGGTTTTTACCACAATTGCTGCACCTGCCTGCTTTCTTCACCTCCCCTCCAGATTTGTTCCCTCCGGATGACTGACTCTCGGTCCACTTGCGTTTATTGGGGTTACTGCCCCCGCTGCTTCCCGCCTTGGCTACTTCCTGACTCTTCTTTCTGTCCTGATTGAATCGTGCCACCGCTTCATTGCCCCCTTCCGCAATGATAGCTCTTTCCAGCAGTTCCGAGAAATTCTTAATTTTTAGTATCGCTACTGACTTCTGAACCCATGGTTTCAGTCCCAACTCAACCCTTCTTGCCTTCCTGGTCTCAGTGTCCACCTGGTGTGGGGCAAATCGGGCCAATTCGTTGAATTTTGTCGCGTACTCTGCGACAGTCATATTCCCCTGTTTTAGTTCTAGGAACTTAACTTCCATGTACTGCTGTGTATTCTCCGGAAAGTAATTTTCTAAGAACAACTCTTTAAATCTTTCCCAGGAAATGACTCCCTCACCTGCTCGTCCCTTATTGGCCTTCCACCAATAGTTAGCCTCGCCTTTCAGCATGAAAGTGGCAAATCCTGTTTTCTGTTCCTCAGCCACCTGTGTGACCTCGAAGACCTTCTCTATCTCTTCGATCTAGGTATATGCTTCGATTGGGTTAAGAGTTCCCTTGAACTCGGGTGGTCCAACCAGTTTGAAATCCTTAAAATTTGCCAAATGATGCGCTGGCCCGAGTGCTGCTTGGGTCCCTACATGTGGCGGTCTTGATTGCATGGCTTCCGCCAGCATTTCTGCGAACATCCTCATTGGATTGGGGTGGTCCCCCACCTCGCTTTCTGACTCTTCGACCTGCTGGTTACGCGTTCGTCTTCTCGGTGGCATGATCTGATATAGGAAAACTGCCGACTTTTACCTATAGTTTTACGTTTTACACAATAGGGTATTGAAATCAGTAATCAGGAGTAGAACATTTATCAAACACACTTGATTTAAATAAAACATCCGCATTTATATTTATATACCACTATTTAAGTACAACTGAACTTGACCTGTGGCATATTTCTATAAATACGCCCTGGCATGTCCTATTAAACATTAAACATCCCCTAAGACAAAAAGTGGGGAAATGATAACCTTTTACCCCTCTATCAAACAAAAGTTGGGGTTTAACTGCTACCCCAAGCATGCTACAAATACGGGGTTTACAACACACATATGTCCCTACTATAACAAAAGGTGGGACCAATTGTACCTATAAACATGACAAGACAAGACAAGACCTCCATCCTAACACGTCACTACATGTCGTGACGAATCCGCGCCTGCTGTCCTGAAGAAAATGCTCCACCCATGACTCGGCGACGAACCGAGTGGCTAGACTCTCCCATCTCAATCCGAGGCCTCCTATAGGCTGCATCCAAGGCAAATCCCAAGGTCTCGATCCTAACCGCTCCGGCCTCCAACTGGTCTTCCAACTGATCAACCCTTCTGGCTTCTCTGACCCAAGCATCTCTAACTCGCATCCTCTCAGCAGTCTCCAGCCCAAACTCGAACTTCATGGCCTCCTACTTGGCCTTCAGATGGGCAATCTCCATATCCTTCTGTTCTAACTTCTCCCTCAGCTCAGCATTCCTGGCCACCATCTGATGTAGCAGTGGTCCAATCTGCTGCGCTGAGGTCTCATAACCCTGCAGCTGTACCTTCAGCACCCCCAACTCATGCTCCAGCTGATAAGCTAGCTCTCTATACTGATCCTTTCTGATCTGGTGGGTCTGGTTCTGCTCCTCCAGATGAGCTACCCGGCCCTCCAGCACCTCGTTCCTACTGGCCAGTCCCTCTATGATATCATCTGCAGTAGAGCCCATGCCATCAACATAAGCAGGTGGCTCATCACCGTCAGTCTCTGGGTCCTCCTCACTATCATCCAGGTCCTGACTGCCGGACCTCATTACCCTACCTATAACAGGCTCTGGTAGATCCCCCCGATAGTTCTCCCTTGGTTCGGGCCCATCCAGTGATACTCCTGGGGCAACAGGTGCATTGCCCACTAACTGCTCGGTTACCACAGGTATATCTGTGAATACCTCCTCCTAGACTCCACTGGTCCCTCCTATGTCAGCCATCCTACAAACACAGACAGAGATAACAATGTCAGCATCATAATAAAATACATTCATTGATAAAATGAAAGGATATTTTATCATGTACAACTCGGCTTGGCAGATTTTCACAATCCACCCCCAGATAAGGCCATAATTCGAATCTCGTTGATTCTTATCTTAGCGTACTCAATACGAGTTTAAATCTAGGGTCATAACCTAGGTTTCATGATCCTAAAGTTTATAACCTACAGCTCTGATACCAACGTGTGACACCCCCAAATTCAGGTCTCCAACTACCCGGATTCGGTCATCACGATCCAATACAACATTCACCTCCAATAACATACATTGACTAAAATGCGGAATATAACAAACATATATTGTTCATTAGAAAGGTGTTACTAGTCCCAAGATATAATAACCTTAATACATAACACAAAACATACCCTAAATAATAATCAGGGTTTAAATTACAATAATAGCAATTACGCTAAATATAAACTAAAGCCGGCTACGTGAAGCCTGTCACTTCATCTTTTCTTTACCCTTACCCTTTCCTGATGTCTCGGGTTTAGCTGCAATGAGAGTCATGATATAGCAAAGATGAGCAACGAGTTTGCACAACAAGTTTAAAATACGACAATAAAGGATATATCATGATGAATGGAATATAGAAAAAGAATTCAACAATATAAATATCAGAAGCAAGAACGATTATTGCTTTTAGAACAATTGATAGTCAAGTAGACTCTGAACAATAACTTCCAAAGGAGTCAATAGCTAGTTGACCCTCTGGTTACTGGCTACAGAATAAGTACTTGAGGGGATCAGCCTCATGTACGCTATGTGTATGCATAACATTTAACTCTACTGTTTGTACCTTATATATGGTAACTGAGGTACTCCCTTATAATAAAAGGGGTGTTCATTCAGTCTAAGAATCCTTACCGTCGATTGGTTCAAATAGCTTTTATAAATTCTCATATACTTGCCTGACCGAACAAGGGTTCAGACTTATTCTTAAACCGTTTGTGAATTACGGAACTTTAATGAATGTACGAATCCAGATTTTACGAATTCAAAAACAACGAGTGCGAGTGTCAATAATATTATAGATGTGAAATAATTTAAAAGTAATTAAACCACCTAAAGCATGCTTGGAAATGGGGTTCAAGCTTAATTAAATAACTTGCAGTACAATACTACCCCGCTCGAAAATAATTTGAGTAGGGTTAAAGGAAACTTGCATTCAGTATACAGAAAGAACGAAGTCAGGGAACTTGCAACAATTAAAGTTCGAGATAGAGAACTTGTCTGTTTGCTCAGCTACAATAAATTTTAGCTTTAACTAATCGGCCTTGAAGGACCTAACATTGATAAAGTCGATCCGTCAATTAGTATTGCGTAGTTGTGTATTAATACGTTTAGTCATGTTATTTTATTCAGCAATTAAGCCAATCACATAGCGCACATAGTTTATCCCACTATCATAAATACTATAAGGCACTTAGTCGATCCTTAGGCTAATGAATTAACTAACAATGTTCCCCTTACATGATGAATACTTACTAACAATTACTAATAATTGTTTTATACTTTACATTACTTTATTATCTCTATCTTCATTTAATTACTATTTAACATTAGCTAAATAGGAATTAAGCAATGACCTTTAGTTATTATTTAATAATAAATAATAGCTAATCATGTTTACTTAGTAGTTGAATGCTCAATTTATCACCCTTAATTGACTTTAAGCATTGGTTAATAATCCTTATTTAGTCTTAATTAAATAATTAAATAATTAATTCATTAACTTTACTCATTATTATTTATTATCAATTAAATAATAATTAAGTACTTATTGTCTTTATTTATTATTTAATGTTAAATAATAAATAATTAATTTATTAACTTCACTTACCCTTAATCATTATTTAATATTAATTAAATAATAATAAAATTTTTTTTAATCCTTATTTATTATTTAGTACTAAATAATAAATAATTAATTTATTGACTTAAGCCCCTTTACTTACCACCCCATGTTACTCAAATGGTAATTATCTTGAATTATTTCTAAAAATAAGAAATAACTAGTTATGGTTACTTTAATTTATCAATTAAATAATAAGTAATTAAATTATAATTCTTAATCGTTATCTAACACTAAGTAACAATGATCTTTGTTATTATTCTTAAGAAGCCTTTAATTATTATTATCACTAGATAATAACTAATTATTTTTATTTATTATTTAAATGTTAAATTATAAATAGTTAATGAGACCCTATGCTTACACCTATTTATCTATAATAATAATTGATTAGTCATTACCTTTAATAATAATCAATCAATATCTTTATTTATTATTTAAATGTTAAATAAATGAGTAATGACCTTTAGCATCAACATGAAACTATGGATGCTCCTACTATATTGTTGCACCTCAAGGAGTTGTATGGTGAGCAAAGTAGGACTGCTAGATATCAGATATTTAAGGAGCTTTTCCGATCTCGGATGACTGAGGGCACTATTGTTGAGACTCATGTCCTAAAGATGATCAATCTGATTGAACAACTTGGACAACTACGGTTCGTAATGGATGGGGAGTTAAGTTAAGATTTGATCTTGCAGTCACTCCCAGACACCTTCTTATAATTTGTTGTGAATTTTTGCATGAATAAGTTGGAGGTCAGCTTGTCTGAGTTACTTAACATGCTAAAAACTGCTGAAGGTCACTCTCATCCAACAAGAACCAAGTCATACTAGTGAATGATTCTTCCAAGAAAAGGAAGAGGCCCAAGGTATCATCTAAAAAGAAGAAAAAGAAGAAGGCTAAGGCCAAGGTAAAAGTAACGGATAAAAAGAAAGCTGATCCTGATAGCAAAGAAATTTGCTACCATTGCAATAAGTCGGGACACTAGAAGAGGAATTACAAGGAGTATCTTACGAACCAAAAGAGGCTTATAAAAGCTTCGACTTCCGATCTAGGTTTGTTCATGATTGAAATTAATTTTTTTGAAAGTCAAAATTCTACTTGGGTATTGGAAACCGGTTGTGGTTCTCACATATGTAACAATATGCAGGGACTAAGTAGAAGTAGAAAGCTGAACAAGGATGAAGTCGTCCTACGAGTGGGAAATGGAGTAAAGGTTGCTACATTAGCTGTAGGAACTTATTGTTTAGTACTGCCTACGGGCAAGTCCATTAGTTTAAATAATTGTTATTCTGTTCCAACACTTATAAGAAACATTATTTTAATTTATGTATTGGATATGGATGGTTTTGATATTATAATAAATAACAACAGTTGTTCCATTTATAATAAAAATATTTTATATGGTGCTGGCAATTTACTGAATGGACTTTACATACTTGACTTGCATGAAAATATATTTCAAATTGAACAAACTAAGAAAAGAAAAAGATATGATGTTAATTATACTTTTATGTGGCATTGTAGACTCGGTCATATCAATGAAACAAGATTAACTAAGTTGCATAAAGATGGACTTTTAGAGCTATCTGATTACGAATCATATCTAACTTGTGAATCTTATCTCATGGGTAAGATGACTAAATCTCCTTTTATTGGAAAAGGAGAAAAAGTTACAGAGTTGTTAGGGTTAGTACACACAGACGTATGTGGACCTATGTAAACCGCACGAGAAGAGTATTCTTATTTTATTACTTTCACTGATGATCATTCTAGATTTGGATATGTGTATTTGATCAAATACAAATCTGAATCGTTTGAAAAGTTCAAAGAATTCAGAAGTGAAGTAGAGAAGAAAACTGGAAAGAGTATTAAGATTATTCGATCGGATCAAGGAGAGGAATACTTAACTAATGAGTTTCTCAATTGTCTTAAAGAAAATGGTATAATCTCACAATGGACTCCACCAGGGATGCCACGGTTTAATGGTGTATCTGAAAGGAGAAATCGAACATTGTTGGACATGGTGAAAGTATTATGCACACAAGTCAATCATATTTGATATGATATAGCATATACTTTGTAATCTTATTCGTCTGTTAAAGGCATTTTACTTTATCTACATAGTGCTGTTATATTAAATGTGATAAACCCATAGTTTTGAGCAATGCTTTTAGAATCATGATGGTGATCATGCTAATGAGATCTAAATTCTTGATAGCTCATAAACTAAAATCGTTCCTAATCGTTGGATTACTAAAAAGGTGATTAGTGAATCCGGATAGATTAGTACATACGTTGCTTGCTCTTAAGAAGAGGATGATTAATCTCATAATCATTTGTGTGGAGACACTAAAGCAAGTATGTAGGTGCTTATTAGAAAATAAGTTCACTGAACATGGCTTGCTAAGGAATACCTAATGGAGTTTTACTCGCCTGTCAATAGGAATTCCTCTAGTGATAGTAGTACAAGTGATCCTTGGACTTGAGATCATCACAGTATCTTGTGTATGATGAGTTATACTTTGACATGTCCCTTAAGACCTTTACGGGATATAACAAAAGGTATGATTGGGTATAATAAGTTTTACATGGAGATAGGTGAATGGTCAATAAAGAATCTACCACTTCTAGTAAAAGGAGTGAATGTCCTATGTGATTTGATAAATGACAACTCAGAAGTCTTTGGCCAAAGCAGAATGAAATTAGAAAGGAGTTTCTAATTTGCATTAATCAGAGTTGTGCATTTAAGAATCGAAATACATATAATTAAGTAAAATAAGACTTGACAGTAAATCCATGTCTTATATTTAATTGGGACATTGTATGGTAGAAGAATTGAATTATACGGTAACTATTCACTGAAAAGTTCTATTGTGATTAATGTTGAAACCTAAAGGGTCACACCGCGAAAGAAAAATATTTATTTAAAAAGTAAATGGCATAATTGTAATAATAAGTTAAGTGTATTTAATTTAATCTATGGAGATAGAATAAATTAAATAGCTTAATATTTATTATATAATATTTTAGAAATATTAAATATAAATTAATAAGAGGAGTCTTATTATTATTATTACTATTAATATTATTTAATTCCTAATAGGGATTGAAAATTAATTAATAGAAGTACTCTCTCATAAATTCCTAATTAGATTAAGAGTTTAATTTAATTAAAGGAGTTTAATTAGAATAGAAACCCTAATCCTAAATAGTTTAGGGAAGGATTTTCCTACATCTATAAATAAGAGAAGTCTTATCATAGATTAGGGTTACACACTCTTGCATAAGAATTGTAGAAAGTACTTCCAATTTCTATAGAGATAGAAACTAGGGTTTTGCCAAACACCCATCTTCTTGAACAAGTATTATTCCTTGGTGAATCACCTCTAGAGGCCAAACACTTGGGTGGCTAACATTGATCAAAGGAAGGAATTTAATCGGTGAAATTCAAGGAGAACGTGAAGGAATTGGAGGTGAACTTGTACCTGAGGAAGCTAGAATTCTACAAGGGTATAATTCTTATTCTCCATATCTTTCGTTTAATTAATAATTGTGCATAAAGAAAGATCATGGTGATGGTTTGTATAAAATTTTAAAATCTGATTTTATTGCGCTTCCGCTTTATTTATATAATTTGATTGCATGTTCGCGTTATACAAACCTAACAATGGTATCAGAGCCAAACTTTATGCGAATTATTAATTGTTTTGATTCTGTATATATATATATATATTGATATGTGTTTAGAACAATTTAATTGGGCATAACTCTTTGTGTAAAATTATTTTATTACTTTTATTAATTTTTTTTTTAAAAAAAATGGTCACAGTCAACGGTCAAACGTTGACTGGTCAAACGTTGATTGGTCAACTGATGACGTGGCATTGACTGCTGATGTGGCACATGCTGATGTGGCGCTGACTGGTCAACTGTTGACTGCTGACGTGGCGCTAACTGGTCAACCTTTAAAAATGAAATAATTAATTTGGGGCTAGAGGGTTTTGAACCCTTGACCTATTGGTTATATGTTGGAAGCCTTACCACTACATCAGAATCACTTTTGATTGAGAATCAGAATGTTTAATATTTAAACTACATAATTCTGGATTTGAAGTTTGACTTAAAGGCTTGTTTGATTATTTCTTTTAAAGGTTTATGATCAGGATTGACCTCATTTTTTTTTATAAATTAAAATAAAGGAGTTTATTTTGATTTGGAATTTGATTAAAAATAAAGGAGTTTATTTTTATTCAAAAAAATTAGATAAATTAAAATAAAAGAGTTTATTTTGATTTGGAATATGATTAAAATAAAGAAGTTTATTTTAATTGGAATTGGATTTCATGATAACTAATTCGAGTTGGAATTGGATTCTATGATAACTAATTGGAGTTGAAATTAGATTTTATACTAACTAATATTGCCCATTAAATGATATCAATGCATATATGGAATGGTTTTATTATTCATGAGATGAATATTATTTATTGATGCATATGGAGATATGTATGATAATAAATAAGGATTGATTATGGACTATTGACCAATGAGTGATTGGATTTATTTTAGAGGATGCTTGAATGAATGGGTTTTTATAAATGGGGTCTGCGTACCTCGTCTTCTCTAGTTTTTTCTTGATGTAAATTCTATCTTCCTCCTATGTACTTCCCCTTGACTGCTGATCAAGGTTTCTATTTATTTTAAATATTTTATGTAATAGGACTAGTTAGAATTAATTTTGAAGAATTAGAGACAAAGGAGCAAGGAGCGCTTGAAAACCCGTTTGTAATGGAGCCCGGGTTTAAATGTAATAGTTATATTTAAATTTAATTCTTGCACTCTAGGTTTGACCTTTTGGTTCACTTGGTGGCTCTAGTGAACCAAACTACAATAAAAGTCTATAATCAATCTGGTGTAGAATATAGTATTCTACATGTGCATGCTTACTATATATCTATATATATATATATATATATATATATATATATATTATCCAACATGCTTCGCTAAACAAGATGAGACTATTAATAATAAAACCCTCAAAGAAATTATATTAAGTCCTAAGCATTTAAAGATATTTGGAATATCGAACGTCGCATTCTAGCATGGTAAAACAATAGAGTATTAAATATTTAATATGAGTTTGTTGTCTCACCACAAGGCAAGTATTAAATATTTAAGATGTTGCATTATCACATTTGATGCTTATTAAGAAATTGAACATTACTGTTTTGTTGTGTCACCACAAGGACAGTATTTTTCTCTTCACATATATGGAAGTGCTAGGTTGGACTTAACTTGGATAATTTTGATTCGAATGTGTCACCACTTGATCAAAATAATCTAAGAGGCAAAATACAAGGAGTTACATAGTGATGTAATTGACAATAGTTGTCTACCTATTTATTTATATATCGTTTGTTGTGTCACCACAAGGCTATATACATTTGAAATGGAATCCTTATTCTCACTAGCAAATCTTTAATTAGATTTGTCGTACTATATAATGAGGGTAATATAGTTTGATGAAAAAGTGAGAGATACCAATTTAAAAATAAAGACCTAATTTATTTTGGTAATTAATTAAGAAATGAATGTATGTTAAAATGTTGTTAAATTACAAATTCATTTACAGAATTTTACAATGTCTAATTTACTATCACTACGGAGCATATTAGATGCTAATTAACCGGACCAAATTAAAAGGACTGGTTAAAGAATTTGAGAATAGTTCTCAAGGCTGAGGAATGGTTGCAGATAATGCCTCTGAGGAAGAGATTGCTACTTTTAGAAAGTAGCAAGATGATGCACAGTTGGCTCAATGCATCATGCTCGCATCCATTAGTAACGAGCTTCAGCGTCAGCATGAAACTATGGATGCTCCTACTGTACTCCGGCACCTTCAAGGAGTTGAATGGTGAGGAAAGTAGGACTATTAGATATCAGATATCTAAGGAGTTTTTCCGATCTAGAATGACCGATGGCACTACAGTACAGACATATGTCCTAAAATGATCAATCTGATTGAACAATTGGGACAACTAGGTTTTAATGGATGGAAAGTTGATCCAAGATTTGATCTTGCAATCACTTCCGGACTTTTTCTCACAAATTGTTGTGAATTTCCACATGAACAAGCTATATGTCAGCCTGCTTGAGTTGCTTAAACATGTTGAAAATTGTAAAGAGTCACTTTTCAACCAAGAAAGACCAAGTCTTACTGGTAGATGATTCTTCTAGGAAGCGGAAGAGGGCCAAAGGATCTTCTTAGAAGAAGAACAATTCAAAGAAGGTAAATTAAAAGGCAAAAACAAAGGACATTAAAAACAAGACTGATGCAGACAGCAAAGGAGTTTTCTTCCACTACAATAAGCCTAGATACTAGAAAGGAAACTGTAAGGAGAATCTTACAGAGGCTAACCAGAAGAAGCTTAGTGAAGCTTCAGTTACAGATACAGGTTTGTTCATGATTAAAAATAAATCTTTCTGTAAGTCAAGGTTCTACTTGGGTATTGGATACCGGCTGTAGTTCTCACATATGCAATCTAATGCAGAGACTAAGCAGAAGTAGAAAGCTAAACAAATAGTAAGTAATCTTATGTGTGGAATGGAGCAAAGGTTGCTGCATTAACCATAGAAACTTATAGTTTAGCATTACCTACGGACAAGTCTATTAAGTTAATAAGTTGTTATTATGTTCCAGTTGTCATTAGAAACATTAGAACTTTCGTTGTTGGACAAGGAAAGTTCTGGTATTATATTTAAGAATAATTGTTGTTCTATTTATAATGATAATTTTTTGTTTGAAACTGGAAGATTACTTGATAGACTTTGTATATTTGACTTACATAAAAAACATTTTGCAAATTCAATAAACTAATAAAAGAAAAGGAGATGGTCATTCAAAGAGTTGAATGTGTGTATTTGATAAAATATAAGTCTGAATCATTTGAAATGTTCAAAGAATTCAGAAGTGAAACATATTGACAAAGTATTAAGATTCTTTGATCAGATCGAGGAAAGAATACTTGTGCAATGGGTTTCTAGATCATCTCAAAATGGTATTTTCTCATAATGGACACCTCCTAATACGCAATAATTGATTGGCTTATCAAAAAGGAGAAATTATACCTTGTTGGACATGGTGCAGTCCATAATGATTTTTACCGACATTCTAGTATCCATTTGGGGTTATGCCCTAGAAACGACTGCATATCTACAAAAAATAAGGTAACCTCAAAAAATCCGAGCACAAGACTCCATAAAGGTTATGGATAGGAAGGATTCCTATTCTTAAGTATGTTAAGATAAGGGGTTGTCCAGCTTATGTGAAAAGGTTTCAAAGATAAGTTTGGGACAAAATCTGACAAGTGCAGATTTGTGGGATATCTTAAAGAAAGTTTAGGGTATTATTACTATAATCCTACACGTTGCCTTCTTAGATAAAGGTGTTTATCATTGAAGGAGCTAGTGGGAGGGTAATAGATCTTGAAGGAGTTCAAGAACCACAAAGCACTTTAAATCGAACCGAGGAACCTGTAGATAGACCTATTGTACCACAACCGAATCGTAAATCTGGAAGAGTACCGAAGATACCTGGGAGGTATGGATTCATCATAGAGGAGGCTATGAGTAGAAGACACTTAGAGAAATGGCAGATGGCCATGAAATCCGAAATGGACTCCATGTATGAGAACCAAGTATAGACTCTGGTTATTCCACAAATGGGCATAATGCCTAGAGTGTGAATATGGGTCTTTAAGAGAAAGACTGAGGCAAATGGCAATGTGGAGACCTATAAGACCAGACCTGTTTAAAAAGGTTTTTCAAGTCAAAGAGTTGACTGTGATAAAACCTTATTACCAGGTAATGCTCAAGTCCATTTGGATTTTGCTTGTGATTGCAGCTTATTACGAAATCTGGCAAAATGGATGTGGAGACACCCTTTCTCAATGAAGACTTGAGGAGAATGTATGTATGATATAGCTAGAGGAATTTGTTTCAAAGGTTGAAGCAAATCCTGTTTTAAACTACAATGATCCAAAGATGGATTGAAGCAAGCTTCTCAAAGATGGAACATTCATTTTGATGAGACAATCAAAAGAGTTTGATTTTATCAAAAATGAGAATGAACCTAGTGTGTACAAAAGGGTCAGGGGAGCGCTATGACATTCTTAGTATTATATGTTGATATACTACTGATAAGGAATAACACACCAATGCTACAATTAGTAAAGATAAAATTGTCTAAACATTACTCCATGAATGAATTGGGAGGAGCATCCTATAAATTGGGGATATAAATCTATATACATAGATTTAAAAGGATGTTCGGCTTGACCCAAGGAACGTATATTCATTTGATGCTAAAGGCGTTTAGCATGGCAAACTCCAAGAGAGGTCTCATGATGATGAGCCATGGAGTGAATCTCTCTAAAATTGTCCCCAATTGAAAGAGAGATCGCATGAGTTACTATTATGTATGCAATGAATATACAAGGCTTGATGTTGATTAGTCATATTCTGGAGATGATCACTATAAGACAGTGATAAACATCTTTAGGTACTTAACCGGTACTAAAGATGTGATCATAATTCATGGTAGGTCTGAATAAAAAACTAGAGGGCTAAACAGACTCAAGTTTTTCGGACTGACCAAGACGATAACAAATCCACTTTAGGGTAAATAGTTACCTTAAAAGGTGGTGCAGTGAATTGGAAAGGTTCCAAACAGCAAAGAGTTGTTGGTTTAGTGACAAAGACAAAATATATAGCTGTAAATGAAGCTGCAAGTTGATTGTTTGGATGAAAAGTTCATTACAGAAGTAGGAATAGTTCCTAAGTCTTATCTTGGATTCAAACAAGTGTTGCGGCACTTTCATTTGATTAGTGGAATCATTGAAAGAGGAAAAGTCACTATAGAGATAGTGGACTCTGGAGAACAACATTACATATCCATCTACTGAAGCTTTATCCAACAATAGGATGATCGTCACTTAGAGAAGAAGGGTATTATATACCATGGCGATTGGCTTTAGTGCGAGTGGGAGATTGAAAGTAGTATGCACACAAGCCAATCATATTTGATATAATGTAGCATATACTTTGTAATCTTATTCGTCTGTTAAAGGCATTTTACTTTATCTACATGGTGCTGTTATATTAAATGTGATAAACCCATAGTTTTGAGCAATGCTTTTAGAATCATGATGGTGATCATGCTAATGAGATCTAAATTCTAGATAGCTCATACACTAAAATCTTTCCTACTCGTTGGATTACTAAAAAGGGGATTAGTGAATCCGGATAGATTAGTACATACGTTGCTTGCTCTTAAGAAGAGGATGATTAATCTCATAATCATTTGTGTGGAGACACTAAAGCAAGTATGTAGGTGCTTATTAGAAAATAAGTTCACTGAACATGGCTCGCTAAGGAATACCTAATGGAGTTTTACTCGCCTGTCAATAGGAATTCCTCTAGTGATAGTAGTACAAGTGATCCTTGGACTTGAGATCATCATAGTATCTTGTGTATGATGAGTTATACTTTGACATGTCCCTTAAGACCTTTAAGGTTATGATTGGGTATAATAAGTTTTACATGGAGATAGGTGAATGGTCAACAAAGAATCTACCACTTCTAGTAAAAAGAGTGAATGTCCTATGTGATTTGATAAATGACAACTCAGAAGTCTTTGGCCAAAGCAGAATGAAATTAGAAAGGAGTTTCTAATTTGCATTAATCAGAGTTGTGCATATCGAAATATATATAATTAAATAAAATAAGACTTGACAGTAAATCCATGTCTTATATTTAATTGGGACATTGTATGGTAGAATGATTGAATTGTACGGTAACTATTCACACCGCAAAAGGAAAATATTTATTTAAGAAGTAAATGGCATAATTGTAATAATAAGTTAAGTGTATTTAATTTAATCAATGGAGATAGAATAAATTAAATAGCTTAATATTTATTATTTAATATTTTAGAAATATTAAATATAAATTAATAAGAGGAGTCTTATTATTATTATTACTATTACTATTATTTAATTCCTAATAGGGATTGAGAATTAATTAATAGAAGTACTCTCTCATGAATTCCTAATTAGATTAGGAGTTTAATTAGAATAGAAACCCTAATCCTAAATAGTTTAGGGAAGGATTTTCCTACATCTATAAATAAGAGAAGTCTTATCATAGATTAGAGTTACATACTCTTGCATAAGAATTGTAGAGAGTACTTCCAATTTCTATAGAGATAGAAACTAGAGTTTTGCCAAACACCCATCTTCTTGAACAAGTATTATTCCTTGTGGATCACCTTTAGAGGCCAAACACTTGGGTGGCTAACGTTGATCAAAGGAAGGAATTTAATCGGTGAAATTCAAGTAGAACGTGAAGGAATTGGAGGTGAACTTGTACCTGAGGAAGCATGGAATTTGATGGAGAAAAGATTCAATTTAACATATATGATGCCATGAGGTACCCTAGTGATGTTAATCATGTTTTTGCTATTGACATCATTGACTCTTTAGTGCAAGGATCTTTTGAACACATGCATAAGGAAAGCTTAGATATTGTCATCACTAACAACATGGAATTGGACAAAGAAGGAGAAATTGAGCAAGCTTAGGAATTGAAAGATACAATAGCTGCGTTACACTCTCTACCAAAATTCTCAGATAAGTATACAGTTACGTCCATTCAATTACCTGTTTCTCATCCAAAACTGTTACTATCTGTGGTGCAAGCTCCACCTTAAGATTTAAAACCATTGCCTGCTCATTTGAAATATGCATATCTAGGGATTGATGATACATTACCTTTGATTATCACTAGTAATCTAACCAAAGTGCAGGAAGATAAATTGCTAAGAGTCCTAAGGGACCATGTTATAGTTTTTGGTTGGACAGTAGCAGATATCAAAGGTATTAGTCCAGCGATGTGCATGCATAGAATTTTATTAGAAGATGGTGCAAAGCCTACCAGAAAGGCACAAAGAAGACTTCATCCACCCATGATGGAGGTAGTGAAGAAAGAAGTACTCAAATTGCTTGATACAGGTATAATCTACCCCATTTCAGACAGTCAATGGGTATGTCCGGTACAGGTAGTTCCAAAGAAGTCTGGAATAACTGTCATAAAAAATACCAATAATGAGTTGGTATCCACACGTACACAAACAGGATGGAGAGTGTGCATTGATTATAGAAAGTTAAATGTTGTAACAAGAAAAGATCACTTTTCCCTTCCCTTCATTGATCAAATATTAGAAAAATTAGCTGGGCATACTTATTACTGCTTTTTAGATTGTTTTTCAGGTTATAACCAAATTGTGATCGCACCCGAAGACCAGGAAAAGACTACATTCATATGTCCATTTGGTACCTTCGCGTATCGTAGTATGTCTTTATGGATGATTTCACAATACATGGAGATTCTTTGGATATTTGCTTGAATAATTTGACTCGTGTACTAGATAGATGTTTAGAGATTAATCTTGTTCTGAATTGGGAAAAGTGTCACTTTATTGTAGAACAGGGTGTAGTACTAGGTCATGTTGTGTCAACTAAAGGTTTAGAAGTTGATAAAGCTAAGATAGATATTGTTTCTACTTTGCCTTACCCCACCAGTGTGCGGGAGATTCGTTCTTTTCTTGGTCATGCAGGTTTTTATCGAAGGTTTATCAAAGACTTCTCAAAAATAGCTCTGCCATTGTGCAAGTTGCTGCAAAAAGATGTGGAGTTCTAGTTCGATGAAGAGTGCAAGGAGGCATTTAACAAGTTCAAAAGCCTATTGACCTCCCCACCTGTGATTCAACCACCAAATTGGAATCTCCCTTTCGAAATAATGTGTGATGCAAGCAATTACGTAGTGGGAGATGTTCTAGGCCAAAGGATTGATAAAGTTGTGCATGTCATATATTATGTGTCCAGAACTCTCAACTCTGCTCAGATTAACTACTTTACAATAGAAAAAGAACTTTTATCTGTTGTATTTGCTTTAGATAAATTTTGATCTTATTTGTTTGGTACTAAAGTTGTAGTTTATTCTGACCATGCAGCTCTCAGGTATTTGCTGACCAAGAAGGACTCTAAACCTAGGATTATCAGATGGATTCTGCTGTTGCAGGAATTCGACTTGGAGATCAAGGATAAGAAGGGAGCAGATAACTTGGTGGCGGATCACTTGAGTAGGTTGATACGAGATGAGGAGGCACTACCTTTGCATGATTCTTTTCAAGATGAGCATCTCTTTTCTATTCATGAGGAATTGCCCTGGTATGCTAACATTGTCAATTATTTAGCAAGTGCATATGTCCCTAGTGAATTCTCTAAAAATCAGAAAGATAAGCTTAAGAGTGATGCTAGACATTACGTTTGGGATGATCCATATCTGTGGAAGTTTTGTGCTGATCAGGTAGCCCGTAAATGTGTACCTGATAATGAAACCTTGTCTATTCTAACCTTTTGCCATTCCTATGCTTGTGGAGGTCACTTTGGGCCAAAACAAACTGCTCATAAAGTTTTAGAAAATGGTTTTTACTGGCCAATAATTTTTAAAGACTCCTATTTATTTTGTAAATTTTGTGAGAATTGTCAAAGAATAGGTAATATTTCACATAGAAATCAAATGCCTCAAACCCCCATTTTAATTGTTGAGATATTTGATGTTTGGAGTATTGATTTTATGGGACCATTTCCTGCTTCATATGGTAACATTTACATTGTTTTGGTTGTTGATTATGTTTCGAAATGGGTAGAAGCTAAAGCCACCTGGACTGATGATTCAAAAGTTATTGCAGATTTTGTCAAATCTAACATATTTGTCAGGTTTGGAACTCCAAGAGCCATTATCAGTGATAGAGGAACACATTTTTGCAATAGGGTGTTAGCTGCTTCGTTCAAGAAATACAATGTTTTTCACATGGTATCTACATCTTATCATCCGCGGAGTAATGGCCAAGCTGAAGTATCTAATCGGGAGATCAAATCCATTTTGGAAAAGGTAGTCAAACCAAATAGGAAAGATTAGAGTCTGAGGTTGGAAGATGCATTATGGGCTTATAAAACTGCATTCAAAACTCCAATTGGCATGTCCCCGTATATACTGGTGTTTGGAAAGCTGTGTCATCTACCTATGGAGCTAGAGCACAAAGCTTTTGGGCGATTAAGCAGTGTAACATGGGTTTAGATGGAGCAAAGGTGCATAAAAAGCTACAGTTACAAGAGTTAGAAGAGTTAAGGAATGAAGCATATGAGAGCTCTCGACTGTACAAGAATAAAACAAAGGCTTTTCACGATAAGCAGATTTTAAGGAAAGATTTCACCGTGGGACAACAAGTTCTTCTTTGTAATTCAAAAATGAAATTATCTCCAAGTAAGTTGCGATCTCGTTAGGAAGGTCCCTTTGTTATTTCTAATGTGTTTTCTTATGGTGCTATAGATATACAAAATCCAAAGACAGGGAAGATATTCAAAGTCAATGGACACAGGCTGAAACCGTTCTTCAAAGGATTTCCTATGGAGAATATTGAGATGGTAGATTTGATGGATCTGATCTATGATTGATTGGAGAGGATTGATGTCGGGTTAACGACGTTAAACAAATGCGCTGCTTGGGAGGCAACCCAAGATTTTAGATTTGCTTTTCTATCCCTCTTTACTTTGTAGTTACATTTTAGTTAATTACTTCACCTTTGCATGATTGTCTTACATTAGGGACAATGTAAGATTTGAGTGTGGGGGAGGGGTGTAGGTTATATTTAGGATTACTTTAGGAGATTATGATCTAAAATTTTTCTTGTGATTTTTTTGGCCAGGTTATAAAGGTATTTGGTTATGGAATGAAAACTGATGTTAATTGATAGAATTTGTTTGATGTGGAATTGGTTGATGAATAATGATAACTAAGTCATGATCCATAGTAACTGATTTAGATCTAAGTTGTGTTGCATTAGTTCTTGAATATGAGATATACGCTTATTTGGCTAAGTTATCTATGGAGTTGACTATGTGCACTGATTTCATGATATTAGAACTGTTTATCTGCTTGTTTTGTTTGCAGGACCATGTGGAAAAAAAAGAGAAAAATTTGAAAAAGGAAATTAAAGAAAATTGAAAAAATGAAAAGGAGAAACATATGGTGGGCTGAGATGGAGCGTAAAACGCACTCACCCATAAACACAGGCAATGAGATGGAGCGTAAAACGCACTTGTCAATGAGGAGATAAGTGAGATGGAGCATAAAATGCACTCACTTAAGAAAGAATGAGAAGGGTGAAATGGAGCATAAAATTCATTCACCTGGAAAAAATGTGAAGTTGATGGTTCTGGGGAAAAGGGGAAAAAGTAGAGAAAATAAGTTTTGAGTATTGAGTTAGTGTGCACCGCTGTTATTCCATGATAACTAAGTTGAGTATGTGTGAAGATCACAGGAAAGATACTTATGTGGGTACAGTGTGATTTAGAGATATTCGGTGGGGAATGACGAGGTTATTGTTGTACGTTGATTGATGAAGTGTTGACCAAATCTTTGTTAATTAGTATTGATATGTATGGTCAGTAAATGATTTACACCTTTTGAAAGCTGATTTAGATGAATTTCAGATGAAGTCAATATAACCTTTGTTAGTTTACATGAGGACGTGTAAAGACTAAGTGTGGGAGAATTTGATAAGTGCATAATTTTCGTATATAATGATTCCTTTATCTTTAGTTTATTGCATGTTTTATTGTGTATATGCACTTATTATGGTGTTTATTGATTTCAGGCGTATTCGGAGTCAACAGTAGAGAAAGATGGAAAACTAGAGCTAAAACGTGAAAAAGTCAAAAAATTCGAAAACTGACATCTTCGCCCCGGCGAGCCTTTTGGCCTGGGAATCTGCGACCCGGCGAGGACCTCTCTGTCCAACTTCGCCCTAACACCTTCCAAAACTGCCTAGGCCCAAACTTTTCTGTTGTATCTCGCCTTGACGAGCTCACCAAGAACAAAAATCTTTGCCCCGACAAAGATAGCGGGAAAAGAAATAAAAAGTTTATTTTTCATGCGCGGATTTCTAGGAATTCTAATTAGTTTTGGACTGTTATCTTAGGAATATAAATAGATGCCTTTAGTTAGATATTAAGTGACCTTGGAAACTACTATTGTAACCCTAATTGGAGAAGATTGAAGGCATGTCAGGCTAAGCTCTCTATTTCAGTTCTAAGGGATATTGAACATTCAATATAATTAATGGTTTGATTGAATTTACTTTCTTTATTCCTTCTTACATGAGATTTATTCTGGTAATCTGTTTTAATTGATTGAATGTTATTTGATCTTTTAATTTGATTTGGCTAATTGAATTAATTTGATTGATATCATCTGCTAGATTAAGATAAAGTATTAAGCAAACGATGTTGTATCTGGTCATAAGTAGCAATTGATAATACCTGATTGTGGACAAGCTTTTGAGTATTATTAAAGTTATCTGAAGGCAAGTTAAATAATCCTTGATTGTGTGATTGTTGCTTGAAATAGTCTAATTATCTAAATCTTAATGTTTCTGTTATATTAAATCTAGACTGATAGTTCTAGGTTGTATGATAGATAGGGTCTATTGAGGCGATTGTTTCTTTAGATTTAAAATTAAGGAGAATTTTGGGTAATTAGCGATTGCGGTTATCTAGGATTATTAATTTCATTGAAGGATAAATAGGGTTTAACTTGATCAATCCGTTATTATAAAGAGGTGATACTGAACTTATGAACTGAAGTATTTCTATTCATTGATTGTTCTTAATTACTCTTGTTAAATTCGTTGAATAAATTTCAAAACCCCCAGTTAATAGAAATACTAGAATAAATAGGAGATTAATTCACTTCTCTATGGGATCGACCTTTGCTTGTCATTATACTAAGTTTTGTAGAGTGCTAGTAAGGTATTAATTTAGGAGTGTTAAACGACAGCTCCCACTAGGGAAGGCAATGTTGTAACGATCGAGAATTTTGGATTTCCTTGTAACCCGAGTTTATGTGTGAATAAAATGAATTTTATTTTTATTTATATTATGTTGTGTTATGCGCTTAAAAGTTGTGTTACAACCTAGAATATGTGTATATGTTAAATTTTATGTGTTGTTGTATCGTTGGAGTGAATAAATTAGTTTCGCACAAAATCATAAAATCACTATTCACGGGGAATGTTTCCCGAGGCACTATTCACGCCATTATATTTTTATGTCTTTTTCTATTTTAATAATTTCATTAATACGCATGTGCGAAGGGATAATTGTTTCTAAGTGTCGGATTTTCATTTTGAGCCCAATCGTGTTTTATTCGGTATCCGAATGTATTATATGGGTGTTCCGAATAAATAGACAAATCCTATAATTATTATTTTTATGTGTCCCAATAATTTATGGTAATACCCATTTTAATTATGGGTAGAGATATTGAGCAAATTTGGTACAAAAGTGGGAGTATTCGAGTATATTTTTGGGTATATGAGATTTAATTGGGGAGGCATTTAACCTCCAACCAATCAGAATTGGACAAGTGTGCCATAAGCCAATCGGATGAGTGGAGGAGGCAGTCACAGTACACAATATGTGGGATATCCCATGGTGCAAACATTCCACCTCAATTTTATTTCCAAGGAGCTCGGGTTCACCACTTTCACTCTCCCAATTCATTCCTTCTTCTCCCGAAGCTCCATTTACTCTCCCATCCATTCTTCCTCTCCTCAGTCAAACCATACTCAGCTCATTTTCCATTTGCTAGCAAGAAGAGAACTGTAAAGAGAGAGAGAGTAATATAGAGAGAGAGAGAATTTGCAGGAAGAAGAAGAACAAGGAAGAAGGAGGAAGAAGCACGGGTGAAGAGGAAGAAGGAGAAGGAAGAGAAGAGTAGTAAGAGGAAGGAGAGAAGCACTCTAGCAACCGTCATAACCTGCACGAAACAAGCAACATGAGGTACTCACCAACTTTAAACCATTTCTTTCTCATTTTCAAGTTTTCTTAGTTTTTGAGCTCTTGAGCTTGCGGGTCTGATTTGTGACGATCTTTGTTGTTGTTATTCATTATGGATGAATATTAATGTTGTTAAGAGACCTTGTAAGCCATTAACACCATTAAAGTGGAACAAAAACGAAGAAAATCCTTACCTTCGCTTAATGGAGGAAGAACTTCGGACAAAAATGGAACCTTGGACTGTTCGGACCTTTAGAGGACTGTAAATGCTAATTTTCGTATTTGGTTAGTTTTTTTGTTGATATGAGGTTGTACTTCCATGGGTTATGAGGTTAACCCAGTTGGAATGAAGTAAAAAGGTGTTAAAATAAAGATTTGGTGAAGATTTTTGTAAAACTTACGAAGAACACGAAAATAGAGTATTAACGTTGTGCTTTGGCTTAATATTTGGTTGTATTAGTGTTTATGGGTAGCTTTACATTTTTGATATGTTGTAGAACCATGTCTTAGGAATCCATAGAGTCCGTAATGGACCAATTTGAACGTGTATAGAAGGAGTTATGGAGATCGGAGTGGGAAGAGGTCTACCTCGCAATTCTGCAGAAAGTTGCAGAACTAGGCACTGCTGCATGGCGCCGGTGCCAGGTTAGGAACGGGTCGGGTCAGCCAGACCTGGTCAGGTCGGTCGGGTCGAACCTAGTGAATTTTTCTAGCAAGTCCATGAAAGTAGTATTCACACAAGCCAATCATATTTGATATGATGTAACATATACTTTGTAATCTTATTCGGTTATTAAAGACATTTTACTTTATCTACATGGTGCTGTTATATTAAATGTGATAAACCCATAGTTTTGAGCAATGCTTTTAGAATCATGATGGTGATCATGCTAATGAGATCTAAATTCTAGATAGCTCACAAACTAAAATAGTTCCTAATCGATGGATTGCTAAAACGGGGATTAGTGAATCCGGATAGATTAGTACATACGTTGCTTGCTCTTAAGAAGAGCATGATTGATCTCATAATCATTTGTGTGGAGACACTAAAGTAAGTATGTAGGTGCTTATTAGAGAATAAGTTCACTAAACGTGGCTCGCTAAGGAATACCTAATGGAGTTTTACTCGCCTGTCAATAGGAATTCCTCTAGTGATAGTAGTACAAGTGATCCTTAGACTTGAGATCATCATAGTATCTTGTGTATGATGAGTTATACTTTGACATGTCCCTTAAGACCTTTAAGGTATATCAAAGGGTATGATTGGGTATAATAAGTTATACATGGAGATAGGTGAATGATCAACAAAGAATCTACCACTTCTAGTAAAAGGAGAGAATGTCCTATGTGATTCGATAAATGACGACTCAGAAGTCTTTGGCCAAAGCAGAATGAAATTAGAAAGGAGTTTCTAATTTGCATTATCAGAGTTGTACATTTGAGAATCGAAATACATATAATTAAATAAAATAAGACTTGACAGTAATTCCATTTCTTATATTTAATTGGGACATTGTATGGTAGAAGGATTGAATTGTACGGTAACTATTCACTGAAAGGTTCTTTTGTGATTAATGTTGAAATCTATATTATCTGGAAAGTCTATGATCGCTAAGGGGGCTTACCCTTATTGTAGAATAAATATTATTTATTTAAATAAATTAAATAGTTTAATTTATTTATTTAAATAAGATTAGAATTGCTCTAATTGATTTATTCACAGCCGGTTTAATATGGAGAACCTAAAGGGTCACACCGCAAAAGGAAAATATTTATTTAAGAAGTAAATGGCATAATCGTAATAATAAGTTAAGTGTATTTAATTTAATCAATGAAGATAGAATAAATTAAATAGCTTAATATTTATTATTTAATATTTTGGAAATATTAAATATAAATTAATAAGAGGAGTTTTATTATTATTATTACTATTACTATTATTTAATTACTAATAGAGATTGGGAATTAATTAATAGAAGTACTCTCTCATTAATTCCTAATTGGATTAGGAGTTCAATTAATTAAAGGAGTTTAATTAAAATAGAAACCCTAATCCTAAATTATTTAGGAGGGTTCCCTATATCTATAAATAAGAGGAGTCTTATTATTATTTAGGGTTAGACAGTCAGACTGTTAGACAATTTACACACTCTTCCATGAGAATTGGAGAGAGAGAGTACTTGCAATTTTTATAAAGATAGAAACTAGGGTTTTGCCAACACCCATCTTCTTGAACAACTATTATTCCTTGGTGGATCACCTCTAGAAGCCAAACACTTGGTTGGCTAACGTTGATCAAAGGAAGGAATTTAATCGGTGGAATTCAAGGAGAACGCGAAGGATTTGGAGGTGAATTCGTACCTGTGGAAGCATGGTTCTACAAGGGTATAATTCTGTATCTCTATCTCTTTCGTTTAATTGATAATTGAGCACATGGATGATCATGGTGATGGTTTGTATGAAAATTTTAAATTCCGTTTTATCGCGCTTCCGCACTGTTTATGTAATTTGATTGCATGTTCGCGCTATATACAAACCTAACAGTGGTATCAGAGCCTAACCTTGTGCTAATTATCGATTATTATGATTCCATGTATGTATGGGTATGCGATTGGATCGATTTTTTGGGCAACATAAAAAAATTTCGAATTCTGCTACGCGGCCGCGCCGCTTCCAGTTCATTCTGGAGCGCGGCCGCGCTCGAACCTAGAAAACGTTTCTAGGGGTGTAGCGCGGTCGCGCCGCTCCTAGTTCATTTTGGAGCGCGGCCGCGCCGGTCTGCAGATTTTGAAATTTTTTTATTTTGATTTTATTTATTTTCAATTAAGATAAAAGGTTTATTTTGAATTGGAATATAATTAAAATTAAAAATTTTATTTAAACTTGGAATTGGATTCTACGTTAACTAGAATAAAGGAGTTTATTCACATATGAAATAGGATTCCATGTTTCCTAGAATAAAGGAGTTTATTCATATATGGAATAGGATTCCATGTTTCCTAGAATAAAGGAGTTTATTCACATATGGAATAGGATTCCATGTTTTCTTAAAAATAAAGATGTTTATTTTGATAAGGAATATGATTTAACATATTTTATTTTCCAACAATTTTAAGTTAAAATAAAAGAGTTTATTTTGAACTTGAAATTGGATTCCATGTTAATTGAAATAAAAGAGTTTATTTTGATTTGGAATTTGATTAAAAATAAAGGAGTTTATTTTTATTCAAAATTGGATAAAATAAAATAAATAAGTTTATTATGATTTAAATTTTGATTAAAATAAAGGAGTTTATTTTTGTTTCAAAATTGAATTTCTAGTAAACTTTTAATTGCTCATTAAATGA
Organism: Aralia elata; assembly: GCA_034770075.1. Lineage (NCBI taxonomy): Eukaryota > Viridiplantae > Streptophyta > Magnoliopsida > Apiales > Araliaceae > Aralia > Aralia elata. The sequence continues at coordinate 52,998,763 of CM068386.1, forward strand.
TATCAATGCATATATAGAATGGTTTTTATTATTCATGAGATGAATGTTATTTATTGATACATATGGAGATATGTATGATAATAAATAAGGATTGATTATGGACTACTGACCAATATGTGATTAGATTTATTTTACTGGATGCTTGAATGAATGGGTTTTTATAAATGGGGTCTGCGTACCTCGTCTTCTCTAGTTTTTCTTAATGTAAATTCTATCTTCCTCCTATGTACCTCCCCTTGACTGCTGATCAAGGTTTCTATTTATTGTAAATAATTTATGTAATAGGTTTAGTTAGAATTACTTGAAGAATTGGAGACAAAGGAGCAAGGAGCGCTTGAAGACCCGTTTGTAATGGAGCCCGATTTTAAATGTAATAGTTATATTTAAATTTTGTTCTTGCACCCTAGGTTTGACCTTTTGGTTCACTTGGTGGCTCTAGTGAACCAAACTAGAATAAAAGTCCATAATCAATCCGAGTAGAATATAGTATTTTATATGTGCATGCTTACTATGTATATATTATATATTATACAACATGCTTCGCATGTTAAATAATATGACGCGTATTTTATATATATATATGTGCATGCGCACTAAACAAGATGAGACATATAATAACAAACCCCTCAAAGGAATTATATTAAGTCTTAAGCGTTCAAAGATATTTGGAATATCGAACGTCGCCTTCTAGCATGGTAAAGCGATAGAGTATTAAATATTTAATATGAGTTTGTTGTGTCACACAAGGCAAGTATTAAATATTTAAGATGTTGCTTTATCACATTTGATGCTTATACATAGACTGAACGATGTTGTTTTGTTGTGTGACACAAGGACAGTGTTTTTCTTTCGAATATATGGAAGTGCTAGGTTGGACTTAACTTGGATAATTTTGATTCGGATGTGTCACACTTGATCAAAATAATCTAAGAGGCAAATTAAAAGGAGTTACATAATGATGTAATTGACAATAGTTGTCTACCTATTTATTTATATATCGTTTGTTGTGTCACACAAGGCTATATACATTTGAAATGGGATCCTTATTCTCACTAGCAAATCTTTAATTAGATTTGCCGAACTGTATATTGAGGGTAATATAGTTTGATGAAAATAGTGGAAGATACCAATTTAAAATAAAGACCTAATTTATTTTTGTAATTAATTAATGAATGTATGCTAAAATGTTGTTAAATTACAATTTCATTTTACAGAATTTTACAATGTCTAATTCACTACCACTGCGTAGCATATTAGATGCTAATTAACCGGACCAAATTAAAAGGACTGGTTAAGGAATTTGAGAATAGTTCTCAAGGCTGAAAAACTATCTTATGTCCTTAATATGCTTATCCCTGCAATGGTTGCAGACAATGCCTCTGAGGAAGAGATTGCTATTTTTAGAAAGTGGCAAGATGATGCACAGTTGGCTCAATGCATCATGCTCGCATCCATGAGTAACGAGCTTTAGCGTCAGTATGAAACTATGGATGCTCCTACTATACTCCTGCACCTTCAAGGAGTTGAAGGGTGAGGAAAGTAGGACTATTAGATATCAAATATCTAAGGAGCTCTTCCAATCTAGAATAACAGATGACACTACAGTATAGACAAATGTCCTCAAAATGATCAATCTGATTGAACAATTGGGACAACTAGTTTTAATGGATGGAGAGTTGATCCAAGATTTGATCTTGCAATCACTTCCGGACTCTTTCTCACAAATTGTTGTGAATTTCCACATGAACAAGCTATATGTTAGCCTGCCTGAGTTGCTTAAACATGTTGAAAATTATAAAGAGTCACTTTCCAACCAAGGAAGACCAAGTCTTACTGGTAGATAATTCTTCCAAGAAGCGGAAGAGGGCCAAAGGATCTTCTTAAAAGAAGAACAATTCAAAGAAGGTAAATGGAAAGGCAAAAACAAAGGACAATAAGAACAAGACTGATGCAGATAGCAAAGGAGTTTGCTTCCATTGCAATAAACCTGGATACTAAAAACGAAACTGTAAGGAGAATCTTACAGAGGCTAACCAGAAGAAGCTTAGTGAAGCTTCGGTTACAGATGTAGGTTTGTTCATGATTAAAAATAAATCTTTCTATAAGTCAAGGTTCTACTTGGGTATTGGATATCGGCTGTAGTTCTCACATATGCAATCCAATGCAGAGACTAAGCAGAAGTAGAAAGCTAAACAAAGAGTAAGTAATCTTATGTGTGGGAATGGAGCAAAGGTTGCTGCATTAACCATAGGAACTTATGGTTTAGCGTTGCCTACGGGAAAGTCTATTAAGTTAATAAGTTGTTATTATGTTCCAGTTCTCTTTAAAAACATTATTACTTCCGTTGTTGGACAAGGAAGGTTCTGGTATTATATTTAAGAACAATTGTTGTTCTATTTATAATGATAATATTTTGTTTGAAACTGGAAGATCACTTGATAGACTTTGTATAGTTGACTTACATAAAAAATAATTTTGCAAATTGAACAAACTAGTAAAAGGAAAAGGAGATGGTCATTCAAAGAGTTGGATGTGTGTATTTGATGAAATACAAGTTTGAATCATTTGAAATGTTCAAAGAATTCAGAAGTGAAACAAATTGACAAAGTATTAAGATTCTTTGATCAGATCAAGGAAGGAATACTTGTGCAATAAGTTTCTAGATCATCTCAAAATGGCATTTTCTCATAATGGAAACCTCCTGTTACGTAATAATTGATTGGTGTATCTAAAAGGAGAAATTGTACCTTGTTGGACATGGTGCAGTCCATAATGATTTTTACCGACATTCTAGTATCCATCTGGGATTATACCCTAGAAACGGCTACATATCTACAAAATAAGGTAACTTCAAAAATTCGAGCCCAAAACTCTATAAAGGTTATGGATAGGAAGGATTCCTACTCTTAAGTATGTTAAGATAAGGGGTTGTCCAACTTATGTGAAAAGGTTTCAAAGATAAGTTTGGGACAAAATCTGACAAGTGCAGATTTGTGGGATATCCTAAAGAAAGTTTAGGGTATTATTACTATAATCCTACACGCTGCCTTCTTAGATAAAGGTGTTTATCATTAAAGGAGCTAGTGGGAGGGTAATAGATCTTGAAAGAGTTCAAGAACCACAAAGCACTTTAAGTCGAACCGAGGAACCTGTAGATAGACCTATTGTACCACAACCAAATCGTAAATCTGGAAGAGTACTGAAGATACCTGAGAGGTATGGATTTATAATAGAAGATGATGATGAGGTACGCATCATAGAGGATGATGATCCAGTTATATACGATGAGGCTGTGAGTAGAAGACACTCAGAGAAATGGCAGATGGCCATGAAATCCGAAATGGACTCCATATAAGAGAACCAAGTATAGACTCTGGTTACTTCACAAAAGGGCATAGTGCCTAGAGTGTGAATATGGGTCTTTAAAAGAAAGACTAGGGCAAATGGCAAGGTGGAGACCTATAAGACCAAACCTGTTTAAAAGGTTTTTCAAGTCAAGGAGTTGACTGTGATAAAACCTTATTACCGGGTAATGCTCAAGTCCATTTGGATTTTGCTTGTAATTGCAGCTTATTACGAAATCTGGCGAAATGGATGTGGAGACACCCTTCCTCTATGAAGACTTGAGGAGAATGTATGTAAGATACAGCCAGAAGAATTTGTTTCAAAGGTTGAAGAAAATCGTGTATATAAGCTGCAATGATCCATTTATGGATTGAGGCAAGCTTCTCAAAGATGGAACATTCATTTTGATGAGACAATCAAAAGAGTTTGATTTTATCAAAAATGAGAATGAACCTAGTGTGTACAAAAGGGTCAGTGGGAACTGTGACATTCTTGGTATTATATGTTGATATACTACTGACAAGGAATAACACACCAATGCTACAATCAGTAAAGATAAAATTATCTAAACATTCCTCCATGAATAACTTGGGAGGAGCATCCTATAAATTGGGGATATAAATCTATATAGATAGATTTAAAAGGATGTTCAGCTTGACCCAATGAACGTATATTCATTCGATGCTAAAGGCGTTTAGCATGGCAAACTCTAAAAGAGGTCTCATGATGATGAGCCATAGAGTGTATCTCTCTAAATTGTCTCCAATTAAAAGAGATATCGCATGAGTTACTATCATGTATGCAATGAATATACTAGGCTTGATGTTGGTCAGTCATATTCTGGAGAAGATCACTCTAAGACAGTGATAAACATCTTTAGGTACTTAACCGGTACTGAAAATATGATCATGATTCATGGTAGGTCTGAATTAAAACTAGAGGGCTAAACAGACTCAAGTTTTTCAGACTGACCAAGACGATAACAAATCCACTTTAAGAGTAAAGCGTTACCTTGAATGGTGGTGCAGTGAATTGGAAAGGTTCCAAAATAGCAAAGAGTTACTGGTTTAATGACAAAGACAAAGTATATAGCTGTAAATGAAGCTGCAAGTTGATTGTTTAGATGAAAAGTTCATTACAGAACTAGGAATAGTTCCTAAGTCTCATATTGGATTCAAACATGTGTTGCGGCACTTTCATTTGATTAGAGGAATCATTGGAAGAGGAGAAGTCACTATGGAGATAGAGAACTCTGGAGAACAACATTACATATCCATTTACTGAAGCTTTATCCAAACAGCAGGATGATCGTCACTTACAGAAGAAAGGTATTAGATACCATGACGATTGGCTTTAGTGCAAGTGGGAGATTGAAAGTAGTATGCACACAAGCCAACCATATTTGATATGATTAGCATATACTTTGTAATCTTATTCGGTTATTAAAGGCATTTTACTTTATCTACATGGTGCTGTTATATTAAATGTAATAAACTCATAGTTTTGAGCAATGCTTTTAGAATCATGATGGTGATCATGCTAATGAGATCTAAATTCTAGATAGCTCACAAACTAAAATAGTTCCTAATCGATGGATTGCTAAAACGGGGATTAGTGAATCTGGATAGATTAGTACATACGTTGCTTGCTCTTAAGAAGAGGATGATTGATCTCATAATCATTTGTGTGGAGACACTAAAGCAAGTATGTAGGTGCTTATTAAAGAATAAGTTCACTGAACGTGGCTCGCTAAGGAATACCTAATAGAATTTTACTCGCCTGTCAATAGGAATTCCTCTAGTGATAGTAGTACAAGTGATCCTTAGACTTGAGATCATCATAGTATCTTGTGTATGATGAGTTATACTTTGACATGTCCCTCAAGACCTTTAGGGTATATTAAAGGGTATGATTGGGTATAATAAGTTATACATGGAGATATGTGAATGATCAATAAAGAATCTACCACTTCTAGTACAAGGAGATAATGTCCTATGTGATTTGATAAATGACGACTCAGAAGTCTTTGGCCAAAGCAGAATGAAATTAGAAAGGAGTTTCTAATTTGCATTATCAGAGTTGTGCATTTGAGAATCGAAATACATATAATTAAATAAAATAAGACTTGACAGTAATTCCATGTCTTATATTTAATTGGGACATTGTGTGGTAGAAGGATTGAATTGTACGGTAACTATTCACTGAAAGGTTCTTTTGTGATTAATGTTGAAATCTATATTATCTGAAAAGTCGTTGATCGCTAAGGAGGCTTACCCTTATTGTAGAATAAATATTATTTATTTAAATGAATTAAATAGTTTAATTTATTTATTTAAATAAGATTTAAATTGTTCTAATTGATTTATTCACAACCGGTTTAATATGGAGAACCTAAAGGGTCACACCGCAAAAAGAAAATATTTATTTAAGAAGTAAATGGCATAATCGTAATAATAAGTTAAGTGTATTTAATCTAATCTATGGAGATAGAATAAATTAAATAGCTTAATATTTATTATTTAATATTTTAGAAATATTAAATATAAATTAATAAGAGGAGTCTTATTATTATTATTGTTACTATTACTATTATTTAATTCCTAATAGGGATTGGGAATTAATTAATAGAAGTACTCTCTCATGAATTCCTATTTGGATTAGGAGTTCAATTAATTAAAGGAGTTTAATTAAAATAGAAACCCTAATCCTAAATTGTTTAGGAGGGTTCCCTATATCTATAAATAAGAGGAGTCTTATTATTATTTAGGGTTAGACAGTCAGACAGTTAGACTGTTAGACAATTTACACACTCTTCCATGATAATTGCAGAGAGAGAGTACTTGCAATTTCTATAGAGATAGAAACTAGGGTTTTGCCAACACCCATCTTCTTGAACAACTATTATTCCTTGGTGGATCACCTCTAGAGGCTAAACGCTTGGGTGGCTAACGTTGATCAAAGGAAGGAATTTAATCGGTGGAATTCAAGGAGAACGCGAAGGATTTGGAGGTGAACTCGTACCTGTGGAAGCATGGTTCTACAAGGGTATAATTCTATATCTCTATCTCTTTTGTTTAATTGATAATTGAGCACATGGATGATCATGGTGATGGTTTGTATGAAAATTTTAAATTTCGTTTTATCGCGCTTCCGCACTATTTATGTAATATGATTGCATGTTCGCGCTATATACAAACCTAACAGTCCAAAACTTATATTTTTGTACAAAATGATTAGACAGGTTAGTTATTCATATCTTCTTAAGCCTTAAACGCTCAGTTATATCCAGTGTTAACCGAAGCGGAGTTGTCTTAAGGCATAAAATCAATAACTAAATTGCACTTTACGTTTGGCTTTCAGGGGGTGCTTCCCTTTACACCCTCGCCAGATTACCGGTGAGCTGGGCAGCCGCTCGCTCACCAGGGAGCAAGACCCCCGACTACCTTGTCGTAGTGGCAATCAATATATTTTAATGATGTGACAACTGTATTGAACCTAGTCCTTATGTGACTAATCTTTATAACGATTTTAATGAGCCATGTAGGATATTTTGGAAGGATGATTAACGTCAAGATATTAACGCACGTACAAGGCAAGTTCCTTACTAAACCTTTATTATTGAGCAAGTTCCTTACCCTACTCAAGTTATATTTGAATAAGTATTTTATTCTATTGTGCAAGTTTCCTTAAACCTTATTCAATTTATTTATTGGGCAAGTTTCAAATTCTTGTTTAATTTGATATTGAACAAGTATTCTAGCAAGTTCTCTAAATTCACTCAAGTTATGTATTGATTACAAGTATTGCGACATTGAGCTAGTTTTCTAAACTTCCACAATTTACTTCATTGTGTGAGTACTCTTATGATTATTCAAATGATTTGACATTCGTTGAAGTTATCTACCTATGCTATAATGCAGGTTGGTGAGCCTTAAAGTTCTTTATTCTATAAACTATTTGAAAGCTATGTTAAAGCCAATTGCTTCGGCTAGACACATATTGATTTGTTTATTGAAGTGAGATTAAGTCCTCAAACTATTATTTATGTTAAGTAAAACTACCCGATCAAATTATTTTGGTTCAGATTCCCATGTAAAGCTGAAAAGAACAACCTTCATAGTAGGGGCAATTGTATAAACGTCGGGGAACCGACACGCGCGTAAATAGTAAGTGAGGCTTATGCATAACGCCGGGTACTTTAGGCTGATCACCTACTGTACCAGTTTTGTGGATTATCCGATGAATTTTCAGTGATTCTATATAGAGTTATGTGCCTTGGTGCTCACTTAGTATCGAATAGTCCCTTTCTTTGGGAAACTTTGAAATCCTTGGATACTTCAGAAATCCTTCGATCCCATAGCGACCACTATAATGGTGATAAAGAAGTTATTTATTTCCCTGAGCTGTCTAATTTTTAACTCCTATGATCTATAAAGTTATTCATGTGATTATTCACTACTATTATACTTGCGGGGCAAATTTGTTGCTCACCCTTGCTTTCTTTAAAATATTTCAGTTAGTGCAGTACGTGACGAGAGCTCAGGAAAATATAAGGGAAAGGGAAAAGCTACTGATTAGTTCTGTTTTATTGTATTAGAATCACCATTTGTATTAAGACTTATTACTTGATGTGGTGTATTAAGACTTATTTACCCTTATGTATTATGTTATGTTTCGTAGTGGTCTTGGTTTTGAGACTTGGGGTAGGATTATTTATGTTATATCAATGTAAATATTCCTTTATTCCGCTATAAGTTATCGATAGCATGATGCATGTATTAGATAGTGACGAACTAGGTACGTGGCTCAAGTGACCCGGATTTGGGGGCATCACAAATGTATATATGGTTAATCTTGCAAGACTAAGTTCGACCGAAATAGCTTTCTTCTTCGCTAAAGCATAAGAAGATGTTAGCTGGCTATGGCATAGAAGATTATCCCACCTGAACTTCAGAAGTATGTCAAAGTTTGCCTCCAAAGACCTAGTCTCAGGGTTACCAAAGCTCAACTTCATCAAAGAGAGACCTTACGAAGCATATAAGCTAGGAAAGCAGAAAAAAAGCTCATTCAAAAGCAAGATAATTAACTCTAACGATAAGCCTCTGCAACTGCTTCATATAGATCTCTTCAGGCCTATCCCAATTGTCAACCTTGGAGGAAAAAGATACTCACTGGTAATAGTAGATGACTTCACCAGATTCACATGGGTATTCTTTATAAGTTATAAGGACAAAACCAACTCCCATCTGATCAAATTCTTCAAGCTAGTTGGGAATGAGAAGGGTGAGAAGATTAAAGTCATAAGGAGTGATCATGGAAGAGAGTTCAACTTCTCTGAGGTGGATAAGTTCTGCGAAGATAATGACTTTCACCACAACTTCTCAGCTCCAAGAACTCCACAGCAAAATGAAGTAGCTGAAAGGAAGAATAAAACTCTAATAGAGGCAGGAAGGACACTTCTAGCTATTGCCCGTCTCCTTGAATATTTTTGGACTGAAGCTGTCAACACTGCCTGCTATACTCAAAATAGTTCGCTCATTCACTCTGTGCTTAAGAAGACGCCCTACGAATTATGGAGAGGAATGAAGCTCAACATCAGCTATTTTCATGTCTTTGGTTGTGCGTGCTACATCCTCAATAATGGCAAGAGATATTTAACCAAATTCCAGCCCAAGTCAGACAGAGGGATATTTCTTTGATACTCTATAGATAACAAAGTCCACAGAGTGTTCAATAAGAAATCATTAAATGCTGAAGTGTCGATCCATGTTCCCTTCAACGAATCTGACCTAGGAGAACCAAGGAAAGTTGTATCGTTCGACGAGATAGTAGAGAAGGGCCCAACGATCGTAGAGCAGGAGAATTATGACGCCCCCAAATCCGAGGTACCTCTACCTCGGATTTGGTGCTCACAAATAATTACATTACATAACTTAATAATAACATAAATATTAAGCATTTTAATTTATTCAACTAATAAATTAAATACTTAATTTATTATCATTAAGCCAATTGTTTCCAATATAATATTATTCTTTTTTGCGGTGTGACCCTTTAGGTTCAATATTATGCCGGTAGTAGAATAAATAAATTAGAACAATTCTAATATTATTTATAATGAATTAAACTTCTTTAATTCAAACATAAATAAATAATATTTATTCTACATCATGAGGGAAAAGTATAGAAGATTGATAGAATGCTTAAGTAATGAAGTAATAAAGTCAAGATTGAAGTTGATGGGAAAGATGGATATTCCAAATCTTCTAGCTATGCTAGATTTTCGAAATTTATTGACATCGTACTGATATTCGCAATTTTGTGTTTTCAAAAATATATTGGGTCAATGTTTGAACCAATAAGTTTTAAAATGTGGTATTATTCATATGTCTATGCTAATTGCTTCAGCTAGACAAAACTTATTTGAAATTATCAAAATGTATTTTGAACGATGGAGTCATCAATGCAATTGAACCTAGTGTTGGATGTGATCGACGGATCGTCAGCCCACTATGGTATGATGTAGTATGACAAGTCCTAAAATGACGGCATCCTCAACGTACTAATAAAACAGTACGGTATCATGACGTCATAAAAGAATTTTGGTTTTTTTTTAAAAAAACGATGAAAAGGCATGTCAACTAAGTTGGCTAAAAACATTTCGATTGATGTCCGAATTATTCTTCAAGGTCTAAGCTAATTGGTTCGGCTAGACGACTGTTGAAAGATGTTTTCCAAAAATCAAGCATTCTTTGAGAAGTTTTTTTTTTCAAACCAAATTGTTTTGGTACGGATTCAGATGTTGAGAAGCTGAGGTGAACAACCCTATAAAAAGGGGACATGTTATCGGAGACAATGGTTCCGAAAGTTACACATATAGTCGTTACGAAGAAAAACGTTGTGCACGACGTAGTACGATGGGTTGATCACCAGGAGTACTTGCAGTGTTTTCAGTCTTTGTGATTGATAAACATCCTATAAAAAGGGTTTATTTTGTGAAGTACCGGGGGCGAAGTACTATAAAACCAAAAGATGAGTTCAAGGTCTATAGTCTTTTGACTGTTAAAGGTTGCAGAAGAAATATCTGTCAATCTAAGACCGTGGTTCAAGGTCTTATGACCCCTCAGCATGATTTGGAATCTTTGAAATTCCTGAGTTATTCATACTGCTTCCCAATTATTGAAACGATTGTGGGAGATTCCTAATGGTCTGAAAGATGAATATGAAAAGGAGGATATTCCTTAGAAATAAGTGAGTCGTGTAATCCGACAATTTTAGATGAATCATTGGAGAGAGAAATGGAGTAATCAAAGGAAAATGTATAAGATCTGTAGAGGAGAAATTTAGTTATGGAACTTAACAAATGACTAAAGATTAAATAAACGAATAATCGTAAGTCCAAATTTCGAGGACAAAATTCTTAGAAGAAGGGGTGAATGTAATATCCCGAGAGTTTATAATTGTTAAGTATATGATAACGATTCTTCGGAAGGTAATGAATGAGTTAAAAAAAATATATGTAATACTCGAAATAATATCGAGTTGAGATAAAGATTATGAAGATTAGAACCTACAAGAATTTATTGAGAAACGAGTGGTATAGAAATTATTAAACCTATAATAGGTAATGCGTTGAAGTTATTCAACTATAAAATTGTGAAAGAGATTGAATGAAAATTGAGTAAAGAGGGTTTCGGTGATTCCGAGGACGGAATCCTTATAAGGGGGAAGGATGTGACAACCCAGATTCTCAGTAATTATTAAATGAGAATTTAATAAATAAATTCTTATTATGAGAGGTATTGGATTTGAATAAATAAATATTTGATGAAATTATTTAGGTATGATGATATTGTGTAATTGATGATAGATAATTTTATCGTCAGTGCGTATTTTTGTGTTACGCTAATAGAATAGTAATATTCTAATTTAATTTAATAATTAAATTAGAGGATTAATATTTTATTGAATAAAATGTTTTATTTAATAAAATTATAGTTTGGCTAAATTGAATTATAATTTAGTGGGTAAGGTTTTAATTAGAATTATTAATAATTTTAATTAGATTTATTAATATAATAAGTTTAATTAAAATTTAATAGGTGTGACAAAATATCATATAATAAGAAGATTATTAAAATAAGCTAAAAGAAGGTTTTTGGGTTCTAGCCAAACAAGGCATAGAGACCCTTTGTATTTTCTAACGGCTGAAAACCTCCAACTAAGTCACGTAAGTTTTCTATCAGTTAGTTTTGTGAGCCAAACCAAAGAGCAGAGAAAAAGAGAGGAGGAGAGAAATTCTGGAAATCAAGGAGGAATCAAGCACATTTTTATCATTTCTTTTGAGTTTAAGAAGTATTCAAGAGGTAAGAAGAACTCTAAAACTTTTATTTTTTTCATTCTTTAAGTTTACTATGAATTCTGCTGCTTTAATTGATGATGGTTATGGATATATATATATATATATATATATATATATATATATATATGTTATTGTGTGATTATAATCTGTTAAGAACCATCTATAGATGATTTTGAAGCAAGTAATTGGTGTTTATATTTTAAACACGAAGAATTAGGTTTTTGGTTTATTGTAAGTATTTTATGGTCTGCTTTGGGAGAAAATTAGTTGTGAACGCGTGGTGAAAATTGTAAATTAATAGTTGGGTGTTGTTATACTTTGAGAAACGAAAACAATGCAAAAAGAATCAACCAATTTGGTTGAAAAACGAATTCATGGTGTTTGATTTCGTTAATATGTCAAAAATATGAAAGAAGAGCTTAAACATGAAAATTGAATCCTGTTTGAACATTCTAAGAAGGTGAAATAGTGTTGGTACATATTTAGTTTGGTATTTATTAAGTCTATAGCATCCAAGATTGGTTGAATAGGACCTCAAGTGTTGTTGCAAGCGATTTTGGCCTTAGCAGAGTCTTCTGCAAAAGCTGAGTCTGCGCATCAGCGCAGCTGCGCCGGTGCCAAGAGCAAAACCAGCACAGCTGCGCTGTGCCAGAAAGCAGAAGCTGAGTCTGCACTAGGGCGCAGCTGCGCCAGAATTTAGGCCAAAATGGGCGCAGCTGCGCCAGAATTTAGGCCAAAATGGGCGCAGCTGCGCCGGGCTCAATGTAGACTTGGACTAGTTTGGCCTCCTGTATTAAAATGGTCATAACTTTTTCATACGAACTCAGAATTGGATGATTCAAGATGATTCGGAAAGCTAAGAGATAGACCTACAATTTACTTTAATAAGTTTTCGAATTTGAAATCTGTAACAAAGTCAAAAATAGTCATTTTTAAGACTGATGTGCAATTGACAGCAAATGGAGGTTGTCGGACATACGCGTAAGCACGCGTAATGCTCCCAACAATGTAAAATGATGTTATAAGTTTTAAAACATGATCATTATGAATTATAATGATGCTTAGCATTAATCAATAATGAATTAGATAAGTGTATGAGTATGCTAAGCATGTACAAAGGGGGCAAGTTAGGCGTGTGACGTTTAAACGTCGAAGCGCTGCGTAAAGTGTTAATGCACTTAAATAGTGCTTTGATTCTATTGAAATGAATATTATAAGAAATAGAATGAGGTTTTTATAACTAACGAGGATGGATGATGATGAAGGTTTTAACGTTTTCAATCTATGCGACGACGAGAAATGTTTTAAAGTTAATCGCGTTAGTTATCTATAATGCGCGAACAATATGGAATACAAATTATTCTTAGTGTAAACCATTATGTGAAACCTTACTAATGACTAATGAATGATGTAAATGATTATATATTGTGTAGGATACATGAGGTGCAGATAAGTATAAGCTGTAATTGGTAATTGGTAATCTACGAGCCAGGCAAGTCTTTCAATTCCTATTTGTTATGTAAACTAAATCATTAACCGTTTTATATTTATGGGTAAAAGCATGTTGTATTTTATATATGTTGCAATTATGAAATGACAAAGTCAAAATATGACTACGTTCGTTAAGTAAAGAATGTTGATTGAGTTATGGGACTCAATCTTTACTTGATATGTGTTGATCATTATGTATGATATGTTTAGTCAAATGATTATGACTTAGATGATGAGCATGTTATCTATGTGCTATGTGATGCATGCAAACTGTTATATTTTGCTGAGCTGTCGAGCTCATTCTTGCAAAGAACCACTTTTGTAGGTTAAGGATTCAAGGTAAAGTTATGTGCTACCTAAATGACGTGGATCAAAATGATGTATAAAGATTAGATGTTCTAGTTGAAGTTAATACTTGAGCTATGTTATGATTTTTGTTAAATGTATTTATGTTGAGTTACAAAGTGTATATTGAGATGTAATCTTATATAGTAAGTTCGACAAAGTGAATCATAATATTATCATGATTCTAAGATATTTAGACGTAAAGGTTGAAGGTTTTGGGAACGAGGACAATTTGTAATAGAATAGTTTTAAGTTATTCCGCATATTAATGATTGTGTCATCGAATAATGACAAATTTAACAGAAGATTGATGTATTCTGAACGACCGATGTTGAAAGTTAGATTGTTAAAATTTTGGTGTCGTTACATCGGGCTTGACTGAAAACTTTTATTTTAAAGCAAGAATGAGTATTCAATGGCTCAGCAAGTAAAACAGTTGAATAACAACAAAATCAAGAATCATGACATATTCTTTTTTCAGCAACTAAACAATAGTTGTAAAAAAACTTCCGAATAATCAAGAATAATACTTTCGTTTTTATTTAAAATGTTTTTTAAAATGACATACTGAACGGTCATAAGATTTTGAACATTTTCTTTTCGTAAAGGTTCATAGTAATTTAACTATAAATCGTTTGACTTACGGGCACGTTGGGTGATCAGCCCAGAGTACCCTATGTTGATCAACACTACAAGCTAAATGACTATATACGTTTGTTTAGGCGCTTGAAACCTTGCCAGAATATCTGATTAAAAATTTTACCCTAATATTAGGGTAGTTCATCTCATACATGTCTCGGAATCCTAACCAAAACAATTTAGTTGGATAGCTCTACTTAATTTCAATAATATTTCAAAGATTTAATAACAATTTGATAAAATATTTTAAACATTTGTCTAGCTGAGTCAAATGGCATCGACAGTCATCATAAGCAGTTCATGAATAATAGAACTCGAAAGCTTTAACAGTTTATGCATAGCATAGCTTGAACACTTGTAAAAAGTTTAGAAATACTTGCATTTAATTATGAAAATTAAATGAAGTTAAGATACTTGCTCAAATATAAATATCGAGTAAGTTTAGAATACTTACATTCAATATAAAAATTAAATGAAGTTAAAGAACTTGCTCAAGTATAAATTGAGTAAGATTAGGAAACTTGCCTTATGCGTCTTCTAGAATTTATGCTAGTTTGCTCTTCGAATGGCCTACACAATTAAGTTTATATACACATACCAATTAGCCACATAATTGACACCAAATATTGGTTTACATAAAATCTAGACCATATTTCCAAAGTCTAATGATTAGAACTCGAAACCACTTGACAAACATGGCTTGGCGTCACGGCATTCTGAAGAAACCACCACGCCTTGCCCCCCGATTACACAACAGCCCTAAAGAGGCTAAATTAAGAAATTGATCCTGAACTTAACTCCTAATTCTTATCAATGAAAGTTTTAGGTCTACTTCTTAGCTTTCTGGATCATCTTGAATCATCTAAATCAGAGTTCGTACGAGAAAGTTGTGCCTAATTTACTAAAGGAGGTCGAAGTTGTCTTGCCGACTGATGCTATGTCGCGGGGGCGCCCATTTTACCCTATGGTTGGCGTGGACGCGCTAACCCTACAGAGAATTCCCCCCAAGCTTGTCAAAATTTTTAGCTTTGAATAATTTCAACGTGCCTACTTTGAAACATCATAACTTCTTCACCCAATATCGAAATGAGTCCGTTCTTGAGCCATTTTCTAGCTCGTAACATTTTCTACAACTTTATCGGAATAGAATAATTTCTCTAATTCTCTAACAAGCCTAAAAATTGGCTCAAAAGTTCCTCGTGACTAGTTTTTTGTTAAATGACGTTCTTGACGTCGGACTTTCGATTTACCAGAACTCACTCATTCGAAGTCGGATTGAACTCGTTCCCAAGCCTACGGCTCACATTTTTCATAAACTACAAGCTAGGGTTTTCATTGATTGACGTCTTTTACTAATTTTTCGCCATGACTTTGTCATAGCCTGTTTTCATTTCGTTCCACTTGGAATATTTTCGTAACTCACATGAGTACGTTTCCTTCTTTACAGATTTTACTTATTAACTAACATGTAATGATGGTTTTAAACTTGTCCATCAATAACGTTAACATATGATTTCATGCTTTCTTGGTTTTGGTTCTTTATTAGCGTTATGTTCTCACTTTACATGCTTTTACCGGGTAAATATTAGTCCTCTAAGTTCATCATCCTTATTCCTCCAAGATCTTTCAATGATCTAACATATAACCAACATCCACCAATAAGCACTTCTATAAAAATAATAAAACAAAAGATGAAATACTAGTTTTAGGATAGGTTTTTACTTCTTTGCTTGTTTCTTGATTAACTTGCTAGCTTTCCTCCTTCTTTTCCTCCTTGATTCCAAGTACTTTCTCTCACACACAAAATTTCTCTATAGTTTCTCCATGTAATACTTGTGAATTAGCAAGTATTTGTGAAGGAATGGGTGGCTATTTATAGGTAAAGCAAGTGTTAGGGTATTGTGGTCATTAGGCAATCTTTGCTAGGGTTTGTAAGTACTCCCCTTAAGTTTGGTCTTGTGTGGTTTATCCCCCACAACTTCTCACTTCCTTGCAACCACTGCCCTTGTTTAACCTAACTTTAGTTGAGTTAACTAACCATTGTTTGGGCCTCAATAAAAATTATCTTGGGCCTCCTACATTATATCCATTGGGCTCCTGAAACCCAAGCCCGAAGGATTAAAGATTAAAATCTTGACTTTCGATTGACTTTTCATAATCCGATCCATAGTCAAAAAACTACGTTTTTTGTTTTCGAGTTTTATTAGATATTATGACTCGTGACATCATATAAATGTTATGGCGTCTTTTGAAATTTCAAAAAATGTGAAAGGCATTTTTTTAGCGTGAATAGTGTTATTTCGTCTTTTTTCTCGGAAAAAATTTTATTTCTTCGTTTGAACCCTAATTCGTAATTTCTAACACGTAACCACATTATAGGTCATAATACGACCTTTAAACACATAACACGGAGTAATATTTATAAAAATTCATTTTATTCAATAAAACCCTAATTACAAGCTAAGAAAATTCTCAGTCGTTACATTCCCCCCCCCCTTATAAGGATTATATCCCAGAATCACGATATAAGGTTAAACAAAAAGATTAATATAATTTTCTTCATCTTTTCTTCGAGTCCCCACGTCACTTCTTTGGTGTTGTGGTTCCTCCATACTACCTCTACTTATGGTATTATCTCACTTTTCAAGTCTTGCTTATATGGTCGCAATACCGACACATGAAACACGTTATAGTTGTGCTCTAACTTAGGAGGTAAGGCTACTTCGTAACCACCTCTCTCACCCTACCTACTAATAT
This sequence comes from Aralia elata, assembly GCA_034770075.1. Lineage (NCBI taxonomy): Eukaryota > Viridiplantae > Streptophyta > Magnoliopsida > Apiales > Araliaceae > Aralia > Aralia elata. Next base: position 53,015,702 of record CM068386.1, read on the forward strand.
CAACGGTCCTATAAATCGTGGACTTAACTTCCCTTTCTAGGGAGACACTTTCAAAAATACGTATGACCCAACTTCAAAATCTCTGTTTTGGCGATGCTGATCCGCATACTTCTTCTATCGATCTTAAGCCGTTACTAGTCGTTCGCATATTAACTTAAAAATCTCTGCAGTCTGTTGCACCAATTCTGGTCCCCACAGTCAACATTTTCCTACCTCATCCCAACATAGTGGCGTTTTGTACATTCTCCAGTACATATGCTCCATAAAACGGCGTGCCTATACTCGCATGATAACTATTATTATATATAAATTCTACTAAAGGTAGGTGATCGTCCCATTTCATGACACGGTCGAAACTGGCACCCCATGTCTTGGAATAATTTCTTTGACATAAAGTTTAGCTAATTGGTCTAAATTAAACCTAACTTTGATCGACAAGTGATGTGTCGGCTTGGTTAAATGATCTACTAAAATCTATATAGCGTCGTAATCCTTCTGTGTTGTTGGAAATCCTACCAAGAAATCTATCGTGACATACTCCCATTTCCATTCCGAAATTCCTAATGGTTATAACAACCCACTTGGTCTTTGATGTTTTTCCTTGACTTTTTAAGAAGTCAGGCACCTACTGACGCACTCCGCGACTTCTCTCTTTATGTTTGGCCACCAAAAATATTGTTGGAGGTCTTGATACATCTCCATGCTACCGGAATGAATCGAGTACCTCGAACAATAGGTCTCTTGCAAAAATTTCCTCCTTTAACTTCGGTACCGACGGTACTCGAATTCTTCCTTCAAATCCTATTACTCCCTCATTAACGAGTTTATTCTTAACCCCTTCCCTTTCGGACCTGTGACTCATATTCGTAATACGAACAGCACTTTGTACTGGTACCTATCAACTTCAGTACATCCTCTCACATTTCTCATCTATAAGTTGTACTTTCTTTTACTCTGTCCAATAAGGTTGGACGAGTCTCCTTTGAAAGTAACTTGTCCCTCGATTCCTTTGGAAATTTAATTCTAACCCCCTTTTAGCCATCTCTATTACCAGCTCACCTTGAGTCGTTAATATTGAACACTTCTCCTGAACTTTTCTACCTAAAGTGTCAGTCACTATCTTTATTTCCCCCCGGGTGATATAGAATCTCCCAGCCGTAATCTTTTATTAATACTAACCGTCTCTCTTGCCTCTTATTAACCCCTTCAATGTGGAGATATATTTTAGACTTTTGTGGTCCGTGTATATCTCACATTTCTCCCATAAACTTAGTGCCTCTAAATCTTAACGGTAAAAACCACCGCTGTAAATTTGAGATCATGAGTAGGGTATCCCCTTTCATAATCTTTCAACTATCGTGACGTGTACGCAATGACTTTACCGTGCTGCATAAGCACGCCTCCACCTTTATGCAACGCATCCCTATATACTACAAAATCATATGTATCATCTGGTAAAGATAATACTGGTGCCTCACTCTATCTCTTTTGGAGCTCTAGAAAGCTCTCCTCACACTTCTCCATTTATACGTACCTCACCGCCTTCCTCATCAAATGGGTCAACGGGGTAGCTATCTTCGATAGTATTCCGCTAACCCTAAAACACTATGCACTTTGGTCAGCAGCTTTGCCTGTTCCCAGCCGATTATCGTCTCTACCTTTGCTGATTCTATGGATATCCCAACATTGGACCCTCTCTCTAGCCAAAATCCACACCTTAGTGAATTTCACGTACCAGTTCTCTTTTCTTAGTGTCTCTAACACTATCCTTAAGTGTTCAACATGATCTTCTCGTATCTTATAATAAACCAAAATATCGTCTATGAACACTACTATAAACTTACCTAGATACTGCTCGAACACTTGGTTCGTCAGATCCATAAATGCAGCTAGTGCATTTGTCATCCCGTACGACATCACCAGAAACTTGTAATGGTCGTAACGAGTCCTGAATGTTGTCTTTGGTGCGTCCTCTCCTCTCACCTTGAACTGGTGATACCCCGTTCTTACTTCTATATTAAAAAAATATTTTGCCCCTTTCAACTGATCAAATAGATCGTCGATCCTGGGCAACGGACACTTATTCTTAATCGTTACTTTGTTCAACTCTCTGCAGTCGATACAAAGCCTTAACGATCCGTTCTTCTTTTTAACGAATAACACTGGTGCTCCCTATGGAGACATACTTAGTTGGATATATTTCTTTATCTAATAATTCTTACAATTGTATTATCAAATCCTTCATCTCTACTAACGCCATCCTATATAGAGCCCTTGTAACTGGTGCCATCTCGGACACTACATTTATAACAACTCGATCTCCCTATTTGGAGGAAGACCTGCTAACTCGCCTGGAAATACATCCGCGAATTCTCTTACTGGGGTATCTATCCCATTCTTGCTCCCTCTAGATGGGCATCAATAACGTGGCACAGATAACCTACACATCTTTCTCTTAACAGCTTCCTAGATTGAATCATCGTTTAGATAACAAGAACATCCTGGTGATTTACCATCATAACATACTACATTAAACTATTTTTAAAGTCTAAAGGTTTACGCTCTTCCTCTGGCCATCTATCATTGCTCTATGGTTAAACAACCAATTATTTCCCAACATTACATCGAGTTCTCCCAGTTTTCTTAGAATTAAATATATCACTAACTTATGTCTTATAATTTCAACGTAACAATTCCTATGAATATCTTCAATGGAATTTTGCAATTACCCAAATTTTGTTATAGAGCCGGGGTTTCAGGCCCTGCTCAAACCTCCTAGCCTTCCCTTCTTTGGTGTCCACTTAGTTTGGAACAAACTCAGCCAGTTCATTGAAATTAGCGACGTACTGGGGAACTAACACATTCCCCTATTTGAGTTCTAAGAATCTCCTCTTTATCCAACTTTGCATGTTGTTGGGAAAGAAGTTCTTGAAGTATAACTTCTTAAACCATTCTCGAGCTACTACTCCCTCACTAGCCCTGTTTTGGTTTGCCTCCCACCAAAAGTTGGCTTTACCCTTTAACGTGCAAGTAGTAAAAGCAGTCTTTTGCTCCTCACCTAATTTGGCAATAATAAGTGTCTTCTCTATCTCATTAATCCATGATTCAGCCTCTATAGGCTCGGTGGTTCCACTCTCCTGAAATCCCTGAAGCTTGCTACTTACAGAGCTAGAGGATTTTCGTTTACTCTGGCGGGGTTTCTATCAAAAGCCCCTACTATCAAATATATATGCTACTGTATAGGGTTTTTCTTATTCCCTCTTCTCGTTTTCGTTTTCTAGTTCTTCTTACATTCTTTGCGTATTAGGCTTACCGCTCGGCGGCATTTTCTGTTTGATGAAATGATGAGCGGGATTCATACCTGCAAATCGGGTTCTTTATCACTTAAGAAATTTCTTGATTATATCATCTTCTAGCGCAAATTTATGTTTTATCTGTTATCTTATTGTTTCTGCTTTTCAGGTGAGAGGTATGTTCATTTGGTGTAAAATGGGGAAAAGAACAGCAAGATAGCTGAAGGACACGAGGCCCGCGCCGCAGCACCATAACCATGCCTAGGAGTCACGCTGCAGCGAGAGGTCCTTGGCCAATTACACGGAGCTCGCGCTGCAGCGACCCCATTCCTTCATAGGCTGGCGCTGCAGCGAGCCTCCCCTTTCAAATGCACGGAGCTCACGCTGCAGCGGGGCCAATCCCTCATGGGTTGGCGCTGCAGCGACTCTTCCTTGGCTAGGACACGGAGCCCACGCCGCAGCGCCATTGCAAGGCGCATGGCCCACGCCGCAGCGTGCGGCCCGGTTCCCAGCCACCTGGCTTTCCTATTTCGACCTAGTTTGTGCTACATAAGGAATGCTAGGAGGCTACTTGAGAGGCAGCTAGAAATCTTAGAACCAAGAAAAGGAGGCAGCAACACTTTTTGGAGAAGCTTAAGCTTGAAACACTTCCGCGCAGGAGTTTTCTCTCTTTAAATTCTGTTATCCATTTGTGTAATTTTGATTATGTTGAACAGAATGAATGTATTAATTAGTTCTATAGTCATGAACTAATTACATTTCTAGGATTGCAATGTAACCTAATGATTAGCTTAATATGAATTACTCTCATATTTATATAATGAATCATGTTTTGAATGGATTGTTGTATTTCATGCTTATTCATCAATTGCTTGAGATAGGAATTGATTTAGGTGTTAACTGATATTGGAAAATTGATGTTATACCTTTCCTTAAGTGCAACAACACTTGTTATGACCATTGCCCTAGGGAATGAGTGCACAAATTGCTTGATAGAATAGGAATATGTCTATTTGCCCTGTGTAACCATTGAGATTATTGTTAATGACCCTTAGTCTAGTTATTTTCACCATAGGAATATTGTGATTTATCTAGCTAAGGGATATGCATTTGACCATCGGAAGAGGCTTATGTGTACCATGTGTTCTCGGTTAACCATTCTTGTGATTTGTTAGTTAAATGGAGAGTTAGGATTATTAGGCGAGACATTAGGGGAGTTGTAATCCTAGCTTGACATCCTTGATACAACTCGCCTTTTTATTTATCTGTTTCTGCCAAATTGATTACAACACACAACTTTTATCTTATTCACTTGTTTAAATAAGACCGTTGAGATAATTTTTAATACTTGATCTACTACCTAGTATTTTGTCCTCGTGGGTTCGACACTCAACTTTATCTATACTACTTGTTAGACCGCGTATACTTGCGCGAGTTTATAGGTTGTGAAAATCACCAACAAGTTTTTGGCGCCGTTGCCGGGGACTCAGTATTAGTTGTTTCTCAATATTAATATTACTTCAAAACGATCTTAATTTAGACTGATTTATCTGTTTAATCTTTCTCTCAGGTACTCTAGACTGTGCATGCCACCTCGCAGGAATCAGGATTTAATACCTCTTGACCCTGAGGTGGACAGAACTTTCAGACGAAGGAGAAGAGAGAGAGCTAGGGAAATTCCTACTCCTCCTAGAATGGCCGAGGAAATTCAGAAAACTCTGCGGGAGTATGCAATGCCGAGTGTCACAACTCTACATGCCAGTATCCAACGGCTCGCTATTGAAGCTAATAGCTTTAAAATTAAGCCAGGCACGATTCAAATGATCCAAAACAATTTGCAGTTTGGGGGGTTGCCGCATCATGACCCTAATGATCATGTGGTCAACTTTGTGGAGATATGTGACACCTTCAAATACCATGGAGTGACCGAAGATGCAATCAGGCTCAGGCTGTTCCCGTTTACCCTACAGGATAAGGCTAAGAGTTGGTTGAACTCGCTCCCCTCGGGCTCAATTACCACATGGGCTGATTTGGCCCAGAAATTCGTGGCAAAGTTCTTCCCGCCAGCGAAAACCGCCATGCTCATAAATAACATTATGTCTTTCTCACAATTAGATGCTGAGACAATGTATGAAGCATGGGAAAGATACAAGGACCTGTTAAGGAAATGCCCTTACCACGGCTTGCCGAATTGGTTATTGGTGGAGACTTTCTATAACGGGGTATCAGGGCAGACCAGAGCAAGTATTGATGCTGCGTCTGGAGGAGCATTTATGGGGAGGACATATGACCAGGCTTATGCGTTATTGGAAACTATGTCAGCAAATAATTATCAATGGCCAACGGAAAGGAAAATGCCGAGTAAAATGGCCGGGATATATGAGATTGACACAGTAACTGCACTATCTGCACAGGTCGACGGCCTTGCCAAGCAAATTCAGGCCATGGGAAAGCAGCCGGTGCACAGTGTCATTGTGCCATGTGATTTGTGTGCGGGAAGTCACCCGACTGAACAATGTCCCATTAGCTCGGAATCAGTTCAGTATGTCTCTAACTACGGGCGACAACAGAATACCAATCTCCCCACACACTACCATCCTGGACTGAGGAATCACCCAAATTTCTCATGGAGTAATAACAACAATGCCCAAGCACAACCCTCTACCACCAGGCCACCTTTTGCACAACCTCCTGGATTTCAATCTCAGAATTAGCAACATTCTCAAGGATCTTACCCAGCTCCACAGGAAAGGAAACCTAGTGTGGAAGATCTCCTTTCGAGATATATTGCTCAAAATGAAACAAGGAGCCTCAGTCAAGAGGCAGCGATCCAGAATTTGGAAGTCCAATTGGGACAGTTGGCAACTGCTTTGAATAACTGTCCTGCAGGCACATTGCCAAGTGACACGGATGTCAACCCAAAACGGGAGGGCAAGGAGCAATGTAAGGCAGTCACCCTTCGAAGTGGCACCAAATTGATTGAGACTGGAGGAGGAACCTCAACAGTGCATCATGAGGTTGTAGGAAAGGAACGCATTGTGGAGCTTGATTGTAACAAGTCTGGGGGAGAGGAGAGTGAAAAGGAGAAATCCACAATACCGACCCCAACTGTTAGCAAACCAAGTCCTTTGGCTCAACACCTACCATTTCCCCAGCGCCTTCAGAAGCAAAAGCTTGAAAAACAATTCTCAAAATTCTTAAAAATTTTCAAGAAACTTCACATCAACATTCCTTTTGTTGAGGCATTAGAACAAATGCCCAGCTATGTGAAATTCATGAAGGACATCTTGTCCAAGAAGAGGAAAATGGGGGACTATGAGACAGTGGCACTTACTGAGGAATGCAGTGCAATCCTTCAAAGCAAGCTTCCAACCAAGTTGAAAGACCCCGGGAGTTTCACTATCCCATGCACAATTGGGGATCAGTTTATCGGAAAAGCCCTATGTGACTTAGGAGCTCGCATTAATTTGATGCCCCTTTCTATCTACAAGAAGTTGGGGCTTAATGAGGTAAAGCCTACCAGTGTGACTCTACAGCTGGCCGATAGATCCATTACTCATCCTAAGGGTATTGTGGAAGATGTGCTCGTCAAAGTGGACAAGTTCATATTCCCTGCTGATTTTATTATTCTGGATTGCGAGGAGGATAGGGAAGTCCCTATCATTTTGGGCAGACCATTCCTTGTAACAGGTAGAACATTGGTAGATGTACAGAAGGGGGAACTCACCATGAGAGTACAAGACCAGGAAGTAACGTTCAATGTCTTTAAGTCCATGAAGTATCCCAGTGCCTCTGATGATTGTTTCCGTGTCGATGTTGTTGACGAAGCTGTGCGAGAAGTATTCTATGAAAATTGTTTTCCTGACTCGCTTGAGTCCACTTTGATTGGAGCATGTAATATTGACGATCCCTCTCATCTTCAGCATGTTCAGTGGTTGGAATCAGCCCCGAGATCAAATATGTTCAAGCGACAATTTGAGCCTTTGAATGAGAATGAAGCACCCACATCCCAGTCACACCCATCAGTTATAGAACCACCCGAGCTTGATCTTAAGCCATTGCCTAGCCACTTGCGATACGCCTATCTAGGTGAGGCGTCTACCTTGCCAGTTATTGTTTCTGCATCACTAGATGAGGTACAGGGGGAAAAGCTCCTCGCAGTCCTAAAGGCGCATAAAACAGCTTTGGGGTGGTCTATCTCAGATATTAAGGGCATCAGTCCCTCTGTATGTATGCACAAAATCCTCCTGGAGGAGGGGCCTAAACCTTCTATTGAGCATCAGAGACGGTTGAACCCCATCATCAAAGAGGTTGTCAGATCTGAAATTATTAAGTTACTAGATGCGGGCATTATCTACCCCATATCTGACAGTCCATGGGTGAGTCCAATTCAGTGTGTACCAAAAAAGGGCGGCATGACAGTGGTGTCTAATGAGAATAACGAGCTGATCCCAACACGAACAGTCACTGGATGGAGAGTATGTATGGACTACAGGAAACTGAACAAGTCCACTTGCAAGGATCACTTTCCTCTGCCATTCATTGACCAAATGCTTGATAGACTCGCTGGGCATGAATTCTACTGTCTTCTGGATGGATACTCGGGGTACAATCAAATTGCTATAGCACCCGATGATCAGGAGAAAACAACATTTACATGTCCATATGGGACCTTTGCCTTCCGAAAAATGTCCTTCGGGTTATGTAACGCTCCTGCCACATTTCAGCGTTGCATGATGTCTATCTTTTCTGACATGGTGGAGCAGACACTTGAAGTGTTTATGGATGATTTCTCTATTTTCGGGAGTTCTTTTGACGCGTGTCTGCAAAATTTGACCGCAGTTCTGAAAAGATGTGTTGAGACAAACCTGGTTCTGAATTGGGAGAAATGTCACTTCATGGTTAGACAAGGGATTATTCTGGGACACAGAGTGTCTGTTAGTAGGATTGAGGTAGACAGAGCAAAGGTTGATATTATTGATAACCTACCCCCGCCTTCATCAGTGAAAGGAGTTAGGAGTTTTCTGGGGTATGCAGGGTTTTACAGGCGGTTCATCAAGGACTTCTCGAAAATCACCAAGCCGTTGTGTAGCCTATTGGAAAAGGACATGCCTTTTAAGATTGATGAGGCCTGCCTACAAGCTTTTAATTTGTTGAAGGAGAGACTCGTCTCAGCTCCTATTGTTGTGGTTCCTGACTAGACATTGCCTTTTGAGCTCATGTGCGACGCCAGCGATTATGCTATAGGGGTAGTTCTGGGACAACGAAGAGACAAGGTGTTTCACACCATTTACTACGCCAGTAAAACATTGACAGATGCTCAGCTTAATTACACAACCACCGAGAAAGAGCTTCTGGCAGTAGTATATGCCTTTGACAAGTTCCGCCCATACTTAATCGGAACTAAAGTCATTGTGTATACGGACCATTCGGCGATCAAATATCTAATCTCAAAGAAAGATGCTAAGCCGAGGTTGATTCGTTGGGTTCTTCTCCTCCAAGAATTCGATTTGGAGATTCGTGATAAAAAAGGGAACTGAAAACCAAGTGGCGGATCACCTATCGAGATTGGAGAATCCAAATAACTCGAAAGAGAATGAGCTTGATATCGATGATTTCTTCCCGGATGAACAGTTATATGAGGTCAAGGGTGTGGCACCATGGTTTGCAGATTTTGCTAATTATGTTGCTTGTGATGTGTGGTACCGCGCCTGACATGAACTATCACCAGAGGAAGAAATTCCTGCATGATGCTAGGCAGTATCTCTGGGACGAGCCGTTCTTGTTCAAACTATGTGCAGATCAGATTTTGAGACGATGTCTGCCTGAAGGAGAGATTGAGGGTGTGCTCCACCATTGTCACTCATCTAATTATGGAGGGCATTTCGGGGGGCAACGAACTGCAGCAAAGGTACTTCAATCTGGTTTTTACTGGCCAACCCTGTTGAAGGACGCTCATTCCTATGTATCGCGATGCGATAATTGCCAAAGGGTAGGAACCATTTCGAGGAGGCATGAAATGCCACTGCAAAACATTCTTGAGGTCGAGTTATTTGATGTCTGGGGAATTGACTTTATGGGTCCATTTCCATCCTCCTACAATAACCTTTACATTCTAGTCGTTGTGGACTATGTATCCAAGTGGGTGGAAGCTGTTGCTCTGCCTACTAACGACGCTAAGGTTGTGTTGAACTTTCTGAGAAAGAACATTTTCACTCGGTTTGGCACACCTCAGGCCATCATTAGTGACGAGGGCACGCACTTCTGTAACAAGTACTTCGAAGCCCTTCTTGCAAAATATGGGGTTTCCCATAAGATAGCCACCGCTTACCACCCACAAACTAGTGGTCAAGCGGAGGTGTCCAACAGGGAGGTTAAACGGATCTTGGAAAAGATAGTGAACCCTAACCGCAAGGACTGGTCCAAAAAGCTAGATGATGCATTATGGGCATACCGCACTGCCTATAAAACGCCTATCGGAATGTCTCCGTATAGGCTAGTATATGGAAAGGCATGTCATCTCCCCGTCGAGTTGGAGCACAACGCCTATTGGGCAATTCGCGAGCTAAACTTTGATATGGATGCAGCTGGTGAGAAAAGGCTGCTACAACTGAATGAGTCAGACGAGTTCCGTCTCCTGGCGTATGAAAATGCTAAGTTATATAAGGAAAAGACAAAGCGGTGGCACGACAAGAAGATTGTTGTGAGAGAATTTGAGCCGGGGCAGAAAGTGCTCCTCTTTAACTCCCGTCTGAAGTTATTTCCTGGGAAATTGAAGTCCCGTTGGTCAGGACCTTTCACAATAGCTAAGGTATATCCTCACGGAGCAATTGAGGTGGAGGACACGGGCTCCGATAGAACGTTCAAGGTGAACGGTCAGCGGTTGAAGCATTACTGGGGCGGCGAGGTTGACTGCCAAATGACCTCAATCACCCTTGGTGACCCGGTATGAACCGGCCGGATAGTCAAGCCGACGACTATAAAACAAGCGCTTGGTGGGGAGGCAACCCCACCCGAGTATCGATTTCTATCCTTTTCACGTTTTCTGTTTCATTTCAATAGTTTTATTGTTTATAATTTCAAGTTCGCATAGCTACGAGTCATGGTTGCATTAGCGTAAGTCTGATTTCAGTTCCTATAGGATCTAGATTCATTTCTGTAATCTGTAGTCTCGCATGTGTTAGTGTTGCAATAAAAAAAACACCAAAAAAATATAATAATAATAATAATAATACTAATAATAAATAAATTTTTGGGACCATGAGTCGAGCATTTGAGCTAGGCATTGATTCATGGTAGTCAGTGTCAGTTCTTCAGGGTACATGCACTCTATGAAGTGGTATGCTATTTTTGTCTTTAAAATTTTGGTCAAAATTGCTAACAAGGTTCTTGTGTAATGTAGGAGCTGCATCAAATTTTTTTTGCAAAACTGGTATTCACGCTGCAGCGTGACTCTTTGCTCTTCCCTCCACGCTGCAGCGGCTTACCCTTAGAACAGCTACTGGAGAATTGCGCTGCAGCGTGGCCAAATTAGCCTATGGCTAACGCTGCAGCGAGCTGGTCGTTTCAAATACACGGAGCTCACGCTGCAGCGTGGCGTTACAAAGCATTATCCACGCCGCAGCGCGATGCCCGTTATTTTCCAGGACCAAGTTCTCACGCTGTAGCGGCAATTATCCACGCTGTAGCGCCAGTCCCTTGTTGAAGCTACTGGAGAGTTGCGCTGCAGCGTGACCAATTTTGCCTAAGGTTCACGCTACAGCGAGGCTATATTATCAGGCACAAGGAGCTCACGCCGCAACGTGAGTTCTCGTTCACCAGCCCACGCCGCAGCGCGAGCTGCGTGTTTTTGTTTTTAAAAAGCCTGGAAGGCCGGCATTTGCAGCCATCCCAGTCACAACCGCCGACACTTGCCCTAGCCATTGCCATACCTCTCTCTCAACTCAAAATCTTTCCAAGCATAGTCACAGACGGATCCTTGGTCTCTTCGCACACAGCATCGTTGTGGGTTTGATTGGGGGATTCTTCACATCACATCTTGCAATCTTCTCCGATTTTCGCAAGGTAAGTTTTCAAGTTCTAAAGTGAAATTGTGGGGTTTGATTTCGTTCTTTCTGTGAGTGTATTGCTTGGGTGATTATTGTTGTGCTTGAGTGGGATTTCATCTTGGGCTACTTCATCTACTGTAACCAACAAGTTCGGGTTTTCATCTCTGGCTAAGGTTGCTTCCACTTAGGTTTTATGCCACGCGCGCCTTGTGTTTGATAAATTGCCTGAGTAACACCTTGGTTTTGTTTGTGCTTAAGTTGGCTTCTGAATTGCTTAAACCTTTGGTTTTGTTCGGCATTGACACTGTGTTTGGCTTGCTTTGGGGTTGAGTTCTGCTTTGGTTTTTGTTGTTGGACTTTGGATTTCGCTTGGGTTATTGTTGCTTGAATTTTGCCATGGCACCAAAACGTCAGCGCCTTAGCATAGGGGGTTCCTCATCCTCATCGGCCCCACAATGGGACCAATCAAAATTCGTGAGTGTTGATGCGTGCGGTGGAATCGCTACAACAAGTCCTTTGCTAAGCGAAACCTTCTACCTGAGCGTGGATTTAGGCCGGACCTCAATAAGGATGGAAAATTGGCTGACATGATTATGAAGAGGAGGTGGATCCATTTCACTAAGCCACCCGAATCTGCAGTTATTTCGGTGGTTCGAGAGTTTTATGCCAACGCCAGTGCTGAGGGACCAGCCGAGGTCACTGTCAGGGGCAAATTGGTGAAGTTTGACAGCAAGACCATTAATGCTTTGTTTGACATGCCCAACTTTGGAGGCAAGGATTTCCAGGAGCGGGGCTACCGCAGCTATAGCCAGGATGATATCATTATGCGGCTCTGTCAGCCTGGCACAGCTTGGAAGGTGAATGAGTTCCAGGGGGAAAAGACGAGCTTCCCTCAGCCAGCCCTCAGCCGCTATGGGAAGGCTTGGTATGCCTTTATCTGCTCCAGCATCATGCCCACTTGTCACCTCAGCGATGTCACCCGTGAGCGGGCTGTGCTGCTATTTGCCATCATCACTGGGCTTGACATCGACATTGGGGTGATCATTCAGGAGTCCATCAGGAAGGCCATAAAGAGTAACATTGGTTCAGGCCTCCCGCACCCTTCTCTCATCACCCGTCTCTGCAAGCGGGCCAAAGTTCAGTGGGGACCGGATGACCCAACGCAGGCACCCATGTCAGTCATCGATCACCATGTCATTCAGCGGTTTACTGTTTGGCCAGGGGGCATTTCTCATGAGTGTGGCGAGGGATACCTGCCAGATCCTAATCTGCCCCTTACTATTGAGGGTGAGACTTCTACCCAGACTCTTGATCTTGGCTCCACCTCTGCTGGTCCACTTGCTGTGTTGATGGCATCAATGGACCTTATGCACCAAAAGATAGACACAATCAACAGCAGGATGGGCTCGTTCGGCCGCAGACAGGACACTATTGCTCAGAGGCAGAACATTTTTGCATAGTATCATGCTGAGTTCGCCAACACGGTCGCCAGCATCTATGCAGCCTCAGGCGGTGATGACATGGACTCCATGCCGTACCAGTTCCCTGAGCCTCCTGTCTTTCCACCATATCCGCCGCCATCACCATCAGAGGGCGATCAGGCTGACGACGAGGAGGGTGATGAGGGGGATGCTGAGGGCGATACTACGGAGGATGCACCACCAGCACCACCTGCCCATTCCAGCCATTGAGGACATTGGCCAGTTCAAGTTTGGGGGAGTTTTTAGCTGATTTCTATTTAGTTATTTATCTTTTTATGAGTTATGGTTTATGTTTGAACTGCGGTAGTTAGGATGGTTTATCTTGGATATTTTAATGTAGGAACTGCATAGTTTGGTTTATTTAGAACTTATGGATGCTTTATTAATTATTATCTATGGATGCCTAATTCTGGTTTTATCTGCATGATTAGCCTATGGGTGTCTTCCAGTTTTGATTTTTACCTATCTTTTGGGGCTTTCATAGGTTTTCATTACCCTATTTTGTGCTATAGTTATCTTGGGGTAAATGAATTGAAATTTCTGATTGTGGCCGTTGATATGATTGAAGTATTGCTTTATCAATGTTGTTAAACATTTAGTGATAGAGTCTTAGATCATTTTGTTTAGTAAGCACTGCTGTGGATCCTATCTATTCTATTGCGCACATACCAATTGTTAGAACTGTTATTATTTCAACCGAGCCTAAGTGGTTTTTGGCTAAGGAAATTGTTGCTATCATCTCGTTCTTTCGTATGTGATTTAAAGATTGTAAGAAACAGACAGATACGTTGGCATATGTTTTGGAAAAAAAAAAACGCGAATCCCCAGTTGACCACGCCTATTTACGCGGCCTTTGTTACTTGAGTTAGTAGATCCGTTGGGGTGTTTTCACACCCATTGCCCTAAAGTCACCTGACTTGGGAGTCCTTGATCAAACACTCGTTACACGGGTAACTTTGAAGAGCCAAAGGTATTCAGGCACTGCACGGTCATTCTTGAGATTAGGGTAAGGCGTTGGCAATAAATAAACTATAGTTTGACTCAAGTCTAATTACGTGGCCTTTGTTACTCGAGTTAGTAAATTCTTGGGGGGTGTTCTACACCTAATGCCCTAAAGCCTTCAAGCTTGGGAGTCATTGTTCTAAAGCTCGTTAAAGGAGTATAACTCTGCATAGCCTAATGTAATTAAACTTTTGCACATGTCTCACTTAGTTTTGTTGCTCACATTTTTAATTGCCTTAGTGGTCTGTTTCTTACACATTTGAATATCTTGTTCTGAATGCTTGATTTAGCATGAGTGATGGTGTGTCAACAATTTCATTCTTTGCAATCGAGTTTGTGTTTGAGATGTATACGGTTATACCAGTTGGTATTCACACACACACAGATTTTGGATCAGTAGCAGTCTACGCTAGAATTTTGAGCTAGAATTTTTATTAATGAGGTTTGTTTCTACCTTGAAATTTGTAATTCTGACCCTTGAGGTCCACAATGCAGGTAATATAGTAGTTTAGATCACTCTTAGCCTAAGCTTGAGGCTGGAGTTTTAATGTTTTTTATATTTTTGTTTGCTTAGGGAACAAGCAAATGCTTAAGTTTGGGGGTATTTGGATGAGCGGGATTCATACCTGCAAATCGGGTTCTTTATCACTTAAGAAATTGCTTGATTATATCATCTTCTAGCGCAAATTTATGTTTTATCTGTTATCTTATTGTTTCTTCTGCTTTTCAGGTGAGAGGTATGTTTCATTTGGTGTAAAAATGGGGGAAAAGAACAGCAAGATAGCTGAAGGACACGAGGCCCGCGCCGCAGCACCATAACCATGCCTAGGAGTCACGCTGCAGCGAGAGGTCCTTGGCCAATTACACGGAGCTCGCGCTGCAGCGAGAGGTCCTTGGCCAATTACACGGAGCTCGCGCTGCAGCGAACCCATTCCTTCATAGGCTGGCGCTGCAGCGAGCCTCCCCTTTCAAATGCACGGAGCTCACGCTGCAGCGGGGCCAATCCCTCATGGGTTTGTGCGCTGCAGCGACTCTTCCTTGGCTAGGACACGGAAGCCCACACCGTAGCGCCAATTGCAAGGCGCATGGCCCACGCCGCAGCGTGAGGCCCGGTTTCCCAGCCACCTGGCTTTCCTATTTTCGACCTAGTTTTGTGCTACATAAGGAATGCTAGGAGGCTACTTGAGAGGCAGCTAGAAATCTTAGAACCAAGAAAGGGAGGCAGCAGCAACACTTTTTTTGGAGAAGCTTAAGCTTGAAACACTTTCCGCGCGCAGGAGTTTTCTCTCTTTAAATTATGTTATCCATTTGTGTAATTTTTGATTATGTTGAACAGAATGAATGTAATAATTAGTTCTATAAGTCATGAACTAATTACATTTCTAGGATTGCAATGTAACCTAATGATTAGCTTAATATGAATTACTCTCATATTTATATAATGAATCATGTTTTGAATGGATTGTTGTATTTCATGCTTATTCATCAATTGCTTGAGATAGGAATTGATTTTAGGTGTTAACTGATATTGGAAAATTGATGTTATACCTTTTCCTTAAGTGCAACAACACTTGTTATGACCATTGCCCTAGGGAATGAGTGCACAAATTGCTTGGATAGAATAGGAATATGTCTATTTGCCCTGTGTAAACCATTGAGATTATTGTTAATGACCCTTAGTCTAGTTATTTTCACCATAGGAATATTGTGATTTATCTAGCTAAGGGATATGCCATTTGACCATCGGAAGAGGCTTATGTGTACCATTGTTGTTCTCGGTTAAACCATTCTTGTGATTTGTTAGTTAAATGGAGAGTTAGGATTATTAGGCGAGACAGTAGGGGAGTTGTAATCCTAGCTTGACATCCTTGATACAACTCGCCTTTTTATTTATCTGTTTCTGCCAAATTGATTACAACACACAACTCTTATCTTATTCACTTGTTTAAATAAGACCGTTGAGATACTTTTTAATACTTGATCTACTACCTAGTATTTTGTCCTCGTGGGTTCGACACTCAACTTTATCTATACTACTTGTTAGACCGCGTATACTTGCGCGAGTTTATAGGTTGTGAAAATCACCAACATGAAACTTATTAATCCATTTCTTATTTTAAAGCATCTTTATCTAATGCTCAAAATATTACTTTTCATATACCACATAATCAAACACATTTAATAAATATTTGTATATTAATATGCTTCTTAGTTCTTACAACTTATATTTTTATAGCTTCTGCTATTTACATATACATCCCTCTATTGCTTACAAAAGATGGGATTCACATAATCTATTCCACAACTTATACAAAAGCTAGGACTTACAAAAGATATTCCCATATTCATACAAAAGTTGGAATCCACATAACCAAATAGATATATATATATATATATATATATATATATATATATATATATAGAATTATACATCGTTTTACTATACTACCTTCATAAGATATTTGAAAGTAGACATGCACAACAAGCCAATCATATTTGATATGATGTAGCATATACTTTGTAATCTTATTTCATTTTATTAATAAAAAGAATTGATTTTCTTAAAAGGCATTTTATATTATCTACATAGTGTTGTTATATTAAATGTGATAAACCCATAGTTTTGAGCAATGCTTTTAGAATCATGATGGTGATCATGCTAATGAGATCTAAATTCTAGATAGCTCACAAACTAAAATCGTTCCTAATCATTGGATTACTAAATAGGGGATTAGTGAATTCGGATAGATTAGTACATACGTTGCTTGCTCTTAGGAAGAGGATGATTGATCTCATAATCATTTGTGTAGAGACACTAAAGCAAGTATGTAGGTGCTTATTGGAGAATAAGTTCACTGAACGTGCTTGGCTCGCTAAGGAATACCTAATGGAGTTTTACTTCGTCTGTCAATAGGAATTCCTCAAGTGATATAGTAGTACAAGTGATCCTTGAAATACTTGAGATCATCATAGTAATCTTGTGTAATGAATGAGTTATACTTTGACATGTCCCTTAAGACCTTTGGGGTATATCAAAGAGTATGATTGCGTATAATAAGTTGTGCATGGAGATAGGTGAATGATCAACAAAGAATCTACCACGTCTAGTAAAAGATGTGAATGTCCTATGTGATTTGATAAATGACAACTCAGTAGTCCTTGGCCAAGGCAGAATGAAATTAGAAAGGAGTTTCTAATTTATATTATTTAGAGTTGTGCATTTGGAAATCGAAATACATATAATTAAATAAAATAAGACTTGACAGTAAATCCATGTCTTATATTTTAATTGGGACATTGTATGGTAAAAGGATTGAATTGTACGGTAACTATTCACTGAAAGGTTCTTTTGTGATTAAATGGTTGAAAATCTATTATTATCTAGAAAGTCGTTGATCGCTAAGAGGGCTTACCTTATTGTAGAATAAATATTATTTATTTAAATGAATTAAATAGTTTAATTTATTTATTTAAATAAGATTAGAATTGTTCTAATTGATTTATTCACAACAAGTTTAATATGGAGAACCTAAAGGGTCACACCGCAAAAGGAAAATATTTATTTAAAAAGTAAATGGCATAATTGTAATAATAAGTTAAGTGTATTTAATTTAATCTATAGAGATAGAATAAATTAAATAGCTTAATATTTATTATTTAATATTTTAGAAATATTAAATATAAATTAATAAGATGAGTCTTATTATTATTATTACTATTACTATTATTTAATTCCTAATAGGGATTGGGAATTAATTAATAGAAGTACTCTCCCATTAATTCCTAATTGGATTAGGAGCATAATTAATTAAAGGAGTTTAATTATAATAGAAACCCTAATCCTAAATAGTTTAGGGAAGGGTTGTTCCTACATCTATAAATAAAAGGAGTCTTATTATAAATTTGGGTTACACACTCTTACATTAGATTGTGGAGAGTACTTACAATTTCTATAGAGATAAAAACTAGGGTTTTGCCAAATACCCAACTTCTTGAATACTTGTTCTTCCTTAGTGGATCACCTCTAGAGGCCAAACACTTGGGTGGCTAACGTTGATCAAAGGAAGGAATCACACCGTAGCATTCGAGGAGAACACGAAGGACTAGGAGTTGAACTTGTACCCAAGGAAGCTTTGTTCTACGAGGATATAATTCTTATTCTCTTACTCTTTCGTTTATATCGTTAATTGAGCACATTGATCGATCATGGTGATGGTTTGTATAAAATTTTAAAATCCGTTTTATCGCGCTTCCGCTCTATTTATGTAATTTGATTTCATGCTCACGTTATATACAAACCTAACAGTGGCATCAGAGCCTAATCATGTGCTAATTATCGATCTTGATGATTCCATGTATGAATTGATATGCGAAACGTTCGAATTTTTGGGCAAGAAAATTTTTCTGATTCTGCGTCGCGGTGCGGCCCCGCCGCTTCCAGTTCATTCTGGAGCGCGGCCGCGCCCGAACCTAGAAAAACGTTTCCTGGGGTGCAGCGCGGCCGCGCCGCTCCTAGTTCAAATTGGAGCGCGGCCGCGCCGGTATGCAGAATTTGAAATTTTTTGTTTTTCTCAATTAACATAAATGGTTTATTTAATTGATAAAAGTTTAAAATAAAGATGTTTATTTTATCTAAAATATGATTTCAGATTGCTAAAATTAAAGGAGTTTAATTAGGATTTGGTTTTTGATTAAAATAAAAGAGTTTATTTTGTTTCAAAAACTAAATATTAGCAAAACTTTTGCCCATTAATTGATATCAATGCATATATGGAATGGATTTATTATTCATGAGATGAATATTATTTATTGATACATATAGAGATATGTATGATAATAAATAGGGATTGATTATGGACTATTGACCAATGTGTGATTGGATTTATTTTAGTGGATGCTTGAATGAATGGGCTTTATAAATGGGGTCTGCGTACCTCGTCTTCTCTAATTTTTTCTTAATGTAAATTCTATCTCTCTCCTATGTACTTCCCCTTGACTGCTAATCAAGGTTTCTATTTATTGTAAATAGTTTATGTAATAGGACTAGCTAGAATTATTTTGAAGAATTGGAGACAAAGGAGCAAGGAGCGCTTGAAAGACCCGTTTGTATTGGAGCCCGGGGGTTTTTTTTTTTTTTTTAAAATGTAATAGTTATATTTAAATTAATTCTTGCACCCTAGGTTTGACCTTTTGGTTCACTTGGTGGCTATAGTGAACCAAACTAGAATAAAAGTCCATAATCAATCCGGGTAGAATATAGTATTCTATATGTGGATGTTTACTATATATATATTATATATTATCCAACATGCTTCGCATGTAAATTAATATGACGCATATTTTATATATATATACGCGCTAAACAAGATGAGACTAATAATAATAATAAACCCCTCAAAGTAATTATATTAAGTCCTAAGCGTTCAAAGATATTTGGAATATCGAACGTCGCCTTCTAGCATGGTAAAACAATAGAGTATTAAATATTTAATATGAGTTTGTTGTGTCACCACAAGGCAAGTATTAAATATTTAAGATGTTGTCTTACCACATTTGATGCTTATAAATAGATTGAACGATGCTGTTTTTTGTGTCACCATAAGGACAGTGTTTTTCTTTCGAATATATGGAAGTGCTAGGATGGACTTAACTTGGATAATTTTGATTCGGATGTGTCACCACTTGATCAAAAATAATCTAAGAGGCAAAATACAAGGAATTACACAGAGATGTAATTGACAATAGTTGTCTACCTATTTATTTATATATCGTTTGTTGTGTCACCACAAGGCTATATACATTTGAAATGGGATCCTTATTCTCACTAGCAAACCTTTAATTAGATTTGCCGAACAATAAATTGAGGGTAATATAGTTTGATGAAAATAGTGGGAGATACCAATTTAAAATAAAGACCTAATTTACTTTGGTAATTAATTAAATGAATGTATGCTAAAATGTTGTCTATTTCACATGCAGAATTTAAAAAATGTCAAACTCACTATCACTGCGTAGCATACTTGATGCTAACAAACTGACCGGACCGAATTACAACGGACTGGTTAAGGAATCTGAGAATTGTTCTCACTGCTGAAAGGATTTCTTATGTCCTAAATTCGCCAGTCCCTGCAAATGTTGAAGAAACAGCCTCTGAGGAAGAGATTGCTACTTTCAGAAAGTGGTAAGATGATGCAATCTTGGCTCAATGCATCATGCTCGCATCCATGAGTAACGAGCTTCAGCGTCAGCATGAAACTATGGATGCTCCTACTATATTACTGCACCTCAAAGAGTTGTATGGTGAGCAAAGTAGGACTGCTAGATATCAGATATCTAAGGAGCTCTTCCGATCTCGTATGACCGAGGGCACTGCTGTTGAGACTCATGTCCTTAAGATGATCAATCTAATTGAACAACTTGGACATCTTGGGTTCGTGATGGATGGGGAGTTAAGTCAATATTTGATCTTGCAGTCACTCCCGGACACCTTCTCACAATTTGTTGTGAATTTTCACACGAATAAGTTGGACGTCAGCTTGCCTGAGTTACTTAATATGTTGAAAACTGCTGAAGGTCACTTCTCATTCCAAACAAGAAACCAAGGTTCCCCTTACTAGTGGATGAATTCTTCCAAGAAAAGGAAAAAAAGAGGCCCCAAGGTATCTTCTGAAAAGAAAGAAAAACAAGAAGGCTAAGGGCAAGGCGAAAAGCTAAAGGATAAAAAAAGAAACTTGATCCAGATAGCAAAGGAATTTTCTACCATTGTGCAAATAAGTCGGGAACACTGGAAGAGAAACTGCAAGGAGTAATCTTGGCGGAACCAAAAGAGGCTTGGAGAAGCTTTCGACTTCCGATCTAGGTTTTTGTTCATGATTGAAAATTAATTTTTTTCTAAAAGTCAAAATTCTACTTGGGTATTGGATACCGGCTGTAGTTCTCACATATGTTAAATAATGTGTGCAGGGGACTAAGCAGAAGTAGAAAGCTGAACAAGGATGAAGTCGTCCTAACGAGTGGGGAAAATGGAGCAAAGGTTGCTTGCATTAGCTGTAGGGACTTATTGTTTTAGCACTGCCTTCGGGGCAAGTTCATTAGTTTAAATAATTGTTATTATGTTCCGACACTCATTAGAAACATTATTTCAATTTTTTCTGTATTGGATATGGATGGTTTTGATATTATAAATAAAGAACAACAGTTTGTTCTATTTATAATAAAAATGTTTTATATGGTGTTGGCAAATTACTGAATGGACATTACATACTTGACTTGTATGAAAATATACTTCAAATTGAACAAAAACTAAGAAAAGAAAAAAGAGATGATGTTAATTATACCTTTATGTGGCACTGTAGACTTCGGTCATAATCAATGAAACAAGATTATCCAAGTTGCATAAAGATGGACTTTTAGAGCTATATCTGATTACGAATCATATCCAACTTGTGAATCTTGTCTCATGGGTAAGATGACTAAAATCTCCTTTTAGTGGAAAAGGAGAAAGAGTTACAGAGTTGTTTAGCGTTTGGTACACACAGACGTATGTGGACCTATGACAACGAATGCACGAGGAGGGTATTCTTATTTTATTACCTCTCACTGATGATCATTCTAGATTTGGATATGTGTATTTAATGAAAATACAAAATCTGAAATCGTTTTGAAAAGTTTCAAAGAATTCCAGAAGTGAAGTAAAGAAAGCAAACTGGTAAGAGTATTAAGATTCTTCGATCGGATTCGAGGAGGGGAATACTTAACCAATGAGTTTCTCAATTATCTCAAAGAAAGAAAATGGTATAATCTCACAATGGACTCCACCTGGAACGCCACCAGTTGAATGGTGTATCTGAAAAGGAGAAAATCGAACATTTGTTGGACATGGTTCGTTCCATGAAATGAGTTTTACCGACCTTTCCAGTATCCTTCTGGGGTTATGCCCTAGAATCGGCTGCATACCTACTTAACAAGGTACCTACCAAATCCATCTCAAAGACTCCATATGAGATATGGACAGGGAGGAAACCAAATCTTAAGCATGTTAAGACTTGGGGTTGTCCAGCTTATGTCAAAAGGTTTGAGCATGATAAGCTGAAGACTAGATCTGACAAATGTAGATTCGTGGGATACCCTAAAGAAACATCAGGGTATTATTTCTATCATCCTACTGATCAAAATGTGTTTGTAGCGACACACGCTGCCTTTTTGGAAAAGGAGTTTATCCTCGAAGGGGTCAGTGGGAGTAAGATATATCTTGAAGAAGTTCAAGAACCACAAAATACTACTGATCAAAGTCAGGTACCTGACCAAGTAGAAGAACCTACTGTACCACTACCTATTCGTAAATCTGGAAGAGTACCGAAAGATTTTTTACCTGATAGGTATGGATTCATCATAGAGGATGATGATGAGGTATGCATCATAGATGATGATGATCCATTGACTTATGAAGAGGCTATGAGTAGTGAAGACTCAGAGAAATGGCTAGAAGCCATGAAATCCGAGATGGACTCCATGTATGAAAACCAAGTATGGACTTTGGTTTCACCACCTGAGGGCATTAAGCCTCTATTGGGTGTAAATGGCTCTTTAAGAGAAAGACTGGAGCAGACGGCAAGGTGGAGACCTATAAGGCCCAACTGGTTGCAAAAGGTTTCAAACAAAGACAAGGAGTTGACTATGATGAAACCTTCTCACCAGTAGCTATGCTCAAGTCCATTCGGATTTTGCTTGCAATTGCAGCTTATTATAACTACGAGATCTGGCAAATGGACGTGAAAACAGCCTTCCTCAATGGAGAGCTTGAGGAGAATGTATATATGATACAGCCAGAGGGTTTTGTTTCAACGGTTGGAACAAATCAAGTTTGTAAGCTACAACGATCCATTTATGGATTGAAGCAAGCTTCTCAAAGATGGAACATCCGTTTTGATGAGATAATCAAAAGGTTTGATTTTATCAAAAATGAGGATGAACCATGTGTGTACAAGAAGGTTAGTGGGAGCGCTGTTTCATTCCTTGTATTATATGTTGATGACATATTACTGATAGGGAATGATGTTCCTATATGCTACAATCGATCAAAAATTTGGTTATCTAAACACTTCTCTCCATGAAGGACTTGGGTGAGGCATCCTATATTTTTGGGGATAAAGATCTATAGAGATAGATCTAAAAGGATGCTGGGCTTGACCCAAGGAAAAGTACATTGACTCGATGCTAAAGAAAGTTTAGCATGGAAGATTCCAAGAGAGGTCTCATTGCCGATGAGCCATGGAATACATCTCTCCAAGAAACAGGCCCCCAAAGACACCTGAGGAGAGAGAGACCGTATGAGTAAGATTCCTTATGCTTCCGCAATAGGATCTATCATGTACGGTATGATATGTACTAGACCAGATGTCGCTCATGCATGCACTTAGCGTGACGAGCAGATATCAGTCGAAATCCAGGAGAAGAGCACTGGAAGGCTGTGAAAAACATCCTAAAGTACTTGAGAAGAACTACGGATGTATTTCTTGTCTATGGTGGGTCTGAATTACAACGAGCGGGCAATACAGACTCAAGTTTTCCAACGGACCAAGATGACAGTACAACCATTTCAGGGTATGTATTTACCTTAAACGGTGGCGCGGTGAGTTGGAAAGAGTTTCGAAGCAGCAAAACAGTTGTTGATTCAGTGACAGAGGCAGAGTACATAGCTTGCAAGTGAAGCTTTGCAAAGGAAGTTATTTGGATGAAGAAGTTCATGACTGAACTTGGAGTGGTTCCTAGCATTAGAGGTGTCGTACCTTTATTCTGTGACAACAACGGAGCTGTTGCGCAGGCTAAGGAACCCAGGTCTCATCAGAAATCCAAACACGTGTTGCGGTGGTTTCATTTGATTAGAGAGATCATTGAAAGAGGAGATGTCACCCTGGAGCGTGTGGACTCTCAAGACAACATTGCAGATCTATTTACTAAAGTTTTAACTCAACAACAGTTTGATCGTCACTTAGAGAAGATGGGTATTAGATACTATGGCGATTGGCTTTAGTGCAAGTGGGAGATTGAAAGTAGTATGCACACAAGCCAATCATATTTGATATGATGTAGCATATACTTTGTAATCTTATTCATTTATTAATAAAAGAATTGATTTTCTTAAAAGGCATTTTATATTATCTACATAGTGTTGTTATATTAAATGTGATAAACCCATAGTTTTGAGCAATGCTTTTAGAATCATGATGGTAATCATGCTAATGAGATCTAAATTCTAGATAGCTCACAAACTAAAATCGTTCCTAATCGTTGGATTACTAAATAGGGGATTAGTGAATCCGGATAGATTAGTACATACGTTGCTTGCTCTTAGGAAAAGGATGATTGATCTCATAATCATTTGTGTAGAGACACTAAAGCAAGTATGTAGGTGCTTATTGGAGAATAAGTTCACTGAACGTGGCTCGCTAAGGAATACCTCAAGTGATAGTAGTACAAGTGATCCTTGGACTTGAGATCATCATAGTATCTTGTGTATGATGAGTTATACTTTGACATGTCCCTTAAGACCTTTGGGGTATATCAAAGAGTATGATTGGGTATAATAAGTTGTGCATGGAGATAGGTGAATGATCAACAAATAATCTACCACGTCTAGTAAAAGATGTGAATGTCCTATGTGATTTGATAAACAATTCATCTTCTAGTCCTTGGCCAAGGCAGAATGAAATTAGAAAGGAGTTTCTAATTTACATTATTTAGAGTTGTGCATTTAAAAATCGAAATACATATAATTAAATAAAATAAGACTTGACAGTAAATCCATGTCTTATATTTTAATTGGGACATTGTATGGTAAAAGGATTGAATTGTACGGTAACTATTCACTGAAAGGTTCTTTTGTGATTAATGTTGAAATCTATATTATCTAGAAAGTCGTTGATCGCTAAGAGGGCTTACCTTATTGTAGAATAAATATTATTTATTTAAATGAATTAAATAGTTTAATTTATTTATTTAAATAAGATTAGAATTGTTCTAATTGATTTATTCACAACCGGTTTGATATGGAGAACCTCAAGGGTCACACCGCAAAAGAAAAATATTTATTTAAAAAGTAAATGGCATAATTATAATAATAAGTTAAGTGTATTTAATTTAATCTATAGAGATAGAATAAATTAAATAGCTTAATATTTATTATTTAATATTTTGGAAATATTAAATATAAATTAATAAGAGGAGTCTTATTATTATTATTACTATTACTATTATTTAATTCCTAATAGGGATTGGGAATTAATTAATAGAAGTACTCTCCCATGAATTCCTAATTGGATTAGGAGCATAATTAATTAAAGGAGTTTAATTATAATAGAAACTCTAATCCTAAATAGTTTAGGGAAGGGTTGTTCCTACATCTATAAATAAGAGGAGTCTTATTATATATTTGGGTTACACACTCTTGATTGTGGAGAGTACTTACAATTTCTATAGAGATAGAAACTAGGGTTTTGCCACATACCCAACTTCTTGAATACTTGTTCTTCCTTGGTGGATCACCTCTAGAGGCCAAACACTTGGGTGGCTAACGTTGATCAAAGGAAGGAATCACACCGTAGCATTCGAGGAGAACACGAAGGACTAGGAGTTGAACTTGTACCCGAGGAAGCTTTGTTCTACAAGGGTATAATTCTTATTCTCTTACTCTTTCGTTTATATCGTTAATTGAGCACATTGATCGATCATGGTGATGGTTTGTATAAAATTTTAAAATCCGTTTTATTGCGTTTCCGCTCTATTTATGTAATTTGATTGCATGATCGCGTTATATACAAACCTAACAGTATTATCCTACCTTAGTTACTTCAATAGATCTTATTTCTCGGACTTTAACCTTTCTTCTTCTCCTTAATACACTTGTCCCTTTACCGGACAATTCTTTACTAAATGATCTAACAATCCACACTCATAACATCCCCAATTCTTCGTATTAGGGTAATTAGGAGAGATGTGTCCCTCTTGCCCACAATTATAACATATCTTTTGTCCTTTCTTATATATGCCTATATGTATCCTCTCACAGTTCTTACACTCTTTGTCCCCATTCTTCGGGTCTCCTTGCTTATTTTCAGAATCTTTTGGATTGCTGCTATTCCATTTCCTTTTTCCTTTCGTGCTCAGAACTTCTTGCAATACACTGCATTCAGCTCCCAGTTTATTGTCCTGCCCTTTCAGCATGTCACGCTCTTCTACCATTTCTCTTAATGTAACTTCCAACCGACCGATTATTCCTCTCGCTACTATCCACATTTCCTCTAGGATGAACACCCTATTGTTCAGAGCATATACCTCCGCTGACACTTGATTGACTACTGCTGTTACTACAACTTTTTCTTCTTCTTTTGCCCCTCCTTCTGGCTCTATCTAAGCCTCCTTGGGATCCGATTCCCCCTCTTCACTCAGCTCCATCTCAAGGTAATCTTCCATATCACTCCCTAGATCCACTATAGGTTCGTCCCTTAATACCCCCTCAGGGTCACTCTCATTGTGAGCCTCGACCTTTGCTATTCACTCGGGTATTGGCTCGGTTTGAGCGACAAGCTCCTCGCTTACTACGCGAACATCTCTATACTCTGCTTCTTCTCCTGACATCTACAATCAAATTTTAATATCTTGATTAGCACATAGCAACAAAGTATATTTCTTAATATCACATAACAAATATAGTTTATTTTAAGTTTTACTATTACTTTTATTATTATTCTTATTCTTTGATGAATTTCCTTAATTCATTCATTTAAACTCTATTTGAGTTTATCTTTTGACTGACTTCTCTAATTAACTCTTCTAAGGTCATATTCCTAAGGTATTTCCCCCACCTAAGGTTTATAACCTACAACTTTGATATCAACCTTTAAAGCCCCCAAATCTGGGTCTACCTTTAAACCCGGGTCTAGTACGTCACGGTACTATTCTTTCAACATCCACATATATCTAACTATATAATCTTAACTGACATCAATGTAATTACTATACTATTACAATATATCTTACTCTAATCCCAAGTTCTAATACCATTACATCTTCAAAACATCCTAATAGTAATAAATATTACATCATTTATAATAATAAATCTTTCATAGTCTAAAACTATTACATATGTAATACCCTGAATATTTATGAGGCTTATAAATACGATCGTATATGGTTAGGGTTAATTTAGTGACCTAAAACTAGGTATCGAGAAGTTTAAAACCTTAAACCCTGATGAGATTCGAATTTTGTAACATATGTGCTTAATAAAGATCGAAATGATATTTCAAAGCAGGTGTTTTGTGATTTTATTATGTAAACGATGAATTAGGTCAAATAAAATTTTTCTCCGAAAAACGTCGTGCTTGACACGTCGTGCTTAAAAATAAATTTTTTGGCCAATGAACTTGTTGGTATAATTGTTTTGACAAGTTGCTTTGTCGTGCTTAAACTGATATAGTGCTTTGTCGTGCTTACGGTGACAAGTTGCTTTGTCGCGCTTATGCTTGGCACACGCTGGCACATGCTTGGCACACGCTGGCACATGCTAAGCACACGTTAGATACTAAAGTGTAATTAACCTAGGTACCAAAGTGTAATAAGTCGAGCCCTTAACGTCCAATTAGCGAAACTATGTTTTCCTATAAATAGCAAGCTAAGTTCATTCATTCCTTACCATTTTTCAAGAGCAATTTAAGAGCAAAAACACTCTATATTTATATTCTGAGAGATATTGTGAGATAAAACATTACTTTCGAAATATCGAAGCGCTACGCGATTGGAAGTAAAGCTAGCAACTACAAGAAGTATACTCTAGTGGTTATAATTTTCATTTATATGTATATATTAGTAAAAATATACTTTTACAAACAGTTATAATGCCCAAATTATTTTATGTATATAGTACAAAGGTCCTATTTACAAGCAGTTATAATGTCCGATTTATTTCTCTTATAAAGTTGAAAATATACTTTTATAACCAGTTACTATGTCCGATTTTCTTCAAGTATTTAGTAAGAATATTCATTTTATAAGCAGTTATAATGATGAAATTATTTCAAA
The DNA here is from genome assembly GCA_034770075.1 of Aralia elata. NCBI lineage: Eukaryota > Viridiplantae > Streptophyta > Magnoliopsida > Apiales > Araliaceae > Aralia > Aralia elata. The sequence goes on from CM068386.1 coordinate 53,043,605, forward strand.
TATAATAGCCGAATATTCATTTTATAAGCAGTTATAATGCTGAAATTATCTCAAATATAATAGCCGAATATTCATTTTATAAACAGTTATAATGCTCAATTTATTTTAAATATAGTTGAAAAATATTCATTTTATAAGCAGTTATAATGGTGAAATTATTTCATGTATAGGAGTCTTATTTATAAGCGGTTATAATACCCGAAATAAAACTTAAAAGATTTAATCGTTAAATACTTAATTAGTCTACATGAACTTATAATCGTGTAGGATTTACGACGAACGTTTTGATGTTATATCAACTGTAAAAGATATACGAGGCAAGTCTCCAAACCTTGTTACCTTTATGCAAGTCTAATAAATCTTGCTATCAATTATTGTGAAGTTATTGCTTCTTGATTCAACACAACTTAAGAAATGAATCATTATTCATATATTGTTTATTAGGGAATAAATTGTTGTGTCAAGCAAAAATTGTTTGGTACGACATCTTATAACTGAGTATACAAACACCCATTATGGGATGTTATTGTCGATAATATATTGATGTCAAGTGCATGTTGGGCACGATTAGGATGGTATGCATACTTCTAGGATATCAAATAGGCTGATCCCCTATAAGATATTTGAAGAAAGCTGCTCTAAGTCATTGAAGGCTGACAGAACTGGTTAAAACACATGGTTCATGTACTGAACCCTCAGTTAGGCAAAATCGTTAAACTTCCTTCAAATCAAACACATTGTGTTTACATTTTTGAATAAACTTACTAAGCATTCTGTAGCTCATCCTTGCATAAAACTTTCTTTTGCAGTTTTAGATGGTAATCCCGGAACTTCAGGGACGAACAATGGAAAGAGGTCGTGTTAATTAGTATTATCTTACTATTTTAATAAACTCAAGTCTTATAAGACTTTGTTGTAATAAGAACATGATATTGAGAATGATGTAATCGAACTTAAAGTTATGAAATATATATTATCGTCTTTTGTTATATCAATTGAGTTGTATTTGCATTCTTAGATAAGTTAGAAAGTAGCATTTGATTTAGTACAGTATCCATATGAACTATATATCTGAATAAGGGTATTTAAATGATATTGGGAGTTTTGTAAGCACTGAGATTACACTTAATGAGCGCCGGTAAGGTGTCATCTTTACCGGAATGTGCCCCTCGGTTCTAAGAACAATCTTATCATTAATACTGTGAGTGTCAGATAGATAGGAACTATCGATATGAGAGAGATATCCATAAGATATGAATCTATACATCCACGTAAGGGTATCCAAACACAGTTAATGTTCTGACAAGAACTAATATTTGTTATGGGATACTGTGAACCTTGGATAGATAGAAATTATATATTGTGGAATATTTATAGTTGATTAGTTTAAACGTGAGTACCAAATCTGCTACAGGGAGTGTAGAGAATTTGGGGGCTTCACAAGTTGGTATCAGAGCATTAGGTTATAGCTCTAAGGTAAGAGTGTCTTAGGATGTTAGCCTGCGTAAAATTTTGGAGATAGAAAATCTCGTAAGAAGGTTAAAAATGTTTATACTGTAATTTCGTGGACGAAATTCTTATAAGGATGAGAGAATGTAATATCCCGAATATTTATAAAACATATAAATATGATATTGAATTACTAAAGTTAGCTGTAAAGTTAATTTCGAGGACGAAATTCTTTGAAGCAGGGGTGAATGTAATACCCTAAATATTTACAAGGCTTATAAATACGATCGTATATTGTTAGGGATTAATTTAGTGACCTAAAACTAGGTATCGAGAAGTTTAAAACCTTAAACCCTGATGAGATTCGAATTTTGTAACATATGTGCTTAATAAAGATCGAAATGATATTTCGAAGCAGGTGTTTTGTGATTTTATTATGTAAACGATGAATTAGGTCAAATAAATTCTTGCTCCGAAAAACGTCGTCCTTAAAAATAATTTTTTTTGCCAATGAACTTGTTAGTATAATTGTTTTGACAAGTTGCTTTGTCATGCTTAAACTGATATAATGTTTTGTCGTGCTTATGGTGACAAGCTGTTTTGTCGCGCTTACGCATGGCACACGCTAACACATGTTTGGCACATGCTGGCACACGCTAGGCACACGCTGGCACACGCCAGGTACTAAAGTGTAATTAACCTAGGTACCAAAGTGTAATAAGTCGAGGCCCTAACGTGCAATTAGCGAAACTATGTTTTCTTATAAATAGTAAGCTAAGTTCATTCATTCCTTACTATTTTTCAAGAGCAATTCAAGAGCAAAAACACTCTATATTTATATTCTGAGAGATATTGTGAGATAAAACATTACTTTCGAAGTATCGAAGCACAACGCGATTGGAAGTAAAGCTACCAACTACAAGAAGTATACTATAGTGGTTATAATTTTTATTTTTATGTATGCATTAGTAAAAATATACTTTTACAAACAGTTATAATGCCCAAATTATTTTATGTATATAGTACAAAAGTCCTATTTACAAGCAGTTATAATGTCCGATTTATTTCTCTTATAAAGTTGAAAATATACTTTTACAAGCAGTTATAATGTCCGATTTATTTCTCTTATAAAGTTGAAAATATACTTTTATAAGCAGTTACTATGTCCGATTTTCTTCAAGTATTTAGTAAGAATATTCATTTTATAAGCAGTTATAATGTTGAAACTATTTCAAATATAATAGTCGAATGTTCATTTTATAAGCAATTATAATGCTGGAACTATCTCAAATATAATAGCCGAATATTCATTTTATAAACAGTTATAATGCTCAATTTATTTTAAATATAGTTGAAAAATATTCATTTTATAAGCAGTTATAATGCTGAAATTATTTCATGTATAGGAGTCTTATTTATAAGCGGTTATAATACCCGAAATAAAACTTAAAAGATTTAATCGTTAAATGCTTAATTAGTCTACATGAACTTATAATCGTGTAGGATTTACGACGAACGTTTTGACATTATATTAGCTGTAAAAGATATACAAGGCAAGTCACCAAACCTTGTTACCTTTATGCTAGTCTTATACATCTTGTTATCAATTATTGTGAAGTTATTACTTCTTAATTCAACATAACTTAAGAAATGAATCATTATTCATATATTGTTTATCAGAGCATAAATTGTTGTGTCAAGCCAAAATTGTTTGGTACGACATCTTATAACTGAGTATACAAACACCCTTTATGGGATGTTATTATCGATAATATATTGACATTAAGTACATGTTGGGCACGATTAGGATAGTATGCATACTCCTAGGATATTGAATAGGCTGATCCCCTTTAAGATATCTGAACAAAGCTGTTCTAAGTTATTGAAGGCTGGCATAACTTGTTGAAACACATGGTTCATGTACTGAACCCTCAGTTAGGCAAAATCGTCGAACTTCCTTCAAATCAAACACATTGTGTTTACATTTTTGAATAAACTTGTTGAGCATTCTGTAGCTCATCCTTGCATAAAACTTTCCTTTACAGTTTTAGATGGTAATCCCGGAACTTCAGGGATGAACAATGGAAAGAGGTCGTATTAATTAGTATTATCTTACTGTTTTAATAAACTCAAGTCTTATAAGACTTTGTTGTAATAAGAACATGGTATTGAGAATGATGTAATCGAACTTAAAGTTATGAAATATATATTATCATCTTTTGTTATATCAATTGAGTTGTATTTACATTCTTAGATAAGTTAGAAAGTAGCACTTGATTTAGTACAATATCCATATGAACAATATATCTGAATAAGGGTATTTAAATGATACTGGGAGTTCTGTAAGCACTGAGGTTACACTTAATGAGCGTCGGTAAGGTGCCATCTTTACCAGAATGCGTCCCTCGGTTCTAAAAACAATCTTATCATTAATACTGTGAATGTCAAATAGATAGGAACTATCGATATGAAAGAGATATCCATAAGATATGAATCTATACATCCAAGTGAGGGTATCCAAACACAGTTAATGTTCTGACGAGAACTACTATGTGTTTTAGGATACTATGAACCTTGGATAGATAGAAATTATATATTACGGAATATTTATAGTTGATTAGTTTAAACATGAGCACCAAATCTGTTACAGGGAGTGTAGAGAATTTGGGGGCTTCACAACATATATGGATAATATAATCCTATTCGATAACTTCTCTTTTTCCTTTATCCTTTCGGGAACTTTCGGCAGCTTCGGGCTTGACTAAAAATATTTATTTTAAAGCAAGAATGAGCATTCAATGGCTCAGCAAGTAAAACAGTTGAATAACAACAAAATCAAGAATCATGACATTTTTTTTCAGCAACTGAACAATAGTTGTGAAATACTTCCAAATAACCAGGAATAATACTTTCCTTTTTATTTAAAACGTTTTTTGAAATGACATACTGAGCGGTCATAAGACCTTGAACATTTTCTTTTCGTAAAGGTTCACAGTAATTCAACTATAAACCGTGTGACTTACGGGCACGTTGGGTGATTAACCTAGTGTACCCTATGTTGATCAACACTACATACTAAACGATTATATGCGTTTGTTTAGGTGCTTGAAACCTTGCCAGAATATCCGACTAAAAATTTTACCCTAATATTAGGGTAGTTCATCTCATACATGTTTCGGAATCCTAACCAAAATAATTCGATTGAACAGCTCTACTTAACATCAATAATATTTCAAAGATTTAATAACAATTCGATAAAATATTTCAAACATTTGTCTAGCCGAGTCAAATGACATCGACAGTCATCATAAGCAGTTCATGAATAATAGAACTCGAAAGCTTTAACAATTTATGCATAGAATAGCTTGAACACTTGTAAAAAGTATAGAAATAGTTGCATTTAATTATGAAAATTAGATGAAGTTAAGATACTTGCTCAAATATAAATATCGAGTAAGTTTAGAATACTTGCATTCAATATAAAAATTAAATGAAGTTAGAGAATTTGCTCAAGTATAAATTGAGTAAGGTTAGGAAACTTGCCTTTTGCGTCTTCTAGAATTTATGCTAATTTGCCCTTTGAATGGCCTACACAATTAAGTTTATATACACATACCAATTAGCCACATAATTGACGCCAAATATTGGTTTAAATTAACTCTAGATCATATTTTCAAAATCTAATGATTAAAACTCGAAAATACTTGACAAACATGGCTTGGCATCACGGCGTTCTTAAGAAACCACCACGCCTTACCCCCCATTACACAACAGCCCTAAAGAGGCTAAATTACGAAATTGATCCTGATCTTAACTCCCAATTCTTATCAATGAAAGTTGTACGTCTACTTCTTAGCTTTTCGGATCATCTTGAATCATATAAATCGGAGTTCGTACGAGAAAGTTATGCCTAATTTACTAAAGGAGGTCGAAATTATCTCACCGACTGATGCTATGGCGCGGGGCATGCCCATTTTACCCCATGGTTGGTGCGGGGGGGGGGGCGCCAACCCTACAGAGAATTCCCCCCAAGCTTGTCAAAATTTTCAGCTTTAAACAATTTCAATGCGCCTACTTTGAAACATCATAACTTCTTTACCCGATATCGGAATGAGTCCGTTCTTAAGCCATTTTCTAGCTCGTAATATTTTCTAAGAATTTATTTAATTCTAGAACAAGCCTAAAAATTGGCTCAAAAGTTCCTCGTGACTAGTTTTTCGTTAAATGACGTTCTTGACGTCGGACTTTCAATTTACCGGAACTCGCTCATCCAAAGTCTGATTGAGCTCGTTCACGAGCCTACGGCTCACATTTTTCATAAACTACGAAAGCCCTAATAATTTTAACTTTTTCAAACACATGATCTACTTGCTAACTTGGTCCAAAGTAGTTCCAAGCTAGGATTTTCATTGATTGAAGTCCTTTACTAAATTTTTCGCCATGACTTCGTCATAGCGTGTTTTCATTTCGTTCCACTTGGAACATTTTCGTAACTCACATGAGTACGTTTCCTTATTTTCAAATTTTACTTATTAACTAACATACAAATGATGGTTTTAAACTTGTCCATCAATAACGTTTACATATATTTCATGCTTTCTTGGTTTTGATTCTTTATTAGCGTTATGTTCTCACTTTACATGTTTTTACCAGGTAAATATTAGGTCTCTTAGTTCATCATCCTTATTCCTCCAAGATCCTTCAATGATCTAACACATAACCAAAATCCACCAACAAGCACTTCTATAAAAATATTAAAACACAAGATGAAATACTAGTTTTAGGCTTTTAGGGTTTTACCTCTTTGCTTACTTCTTGATTAACTTGCTAGCTTTCCTTCTTTCTTTCCTCCTTGATTCCATTTACTCTCTCACTATCTCTCTCACAAAATTTCTCTATAGTTTCTCCTTGTAATACTTGTGAATATACAAGTATTTGTGAAGGAATGGGTGACTATTTATAGGTAAAGCAAGAGTTAGGGTATTATGTTCATTAGGCAATCTTTGCTAGGGTTTGTAAGTACTCCCCTTAAGTTTGGTCTTATGTGGTCTATCCCCCACAACTTCTCACTTCCTTGCAACCACTGCCCTTGCTTAACCTAACCTTAGTTGAGTTAACTAACCATACTTGGACTTTTGGGGTAAAATATTAATTAGATTACTTAGCTTATGGGAAAAGCTTTACCAAGCTTCCCCAATAAGCTCCCCCCCCCCACTTGGTCAGATCTCACCACCCATGGGGTTTCCACATGGGTTGCCCCATCCATTTTGCCCACCCGTTGACCCATCTCGACCCGTTGTGAATCCTTTTAGGTTTTGGGTTTGGTTTAATAATTGTTTGGGCCAATCTTTGGGCTTCCTGAACAATTTGTTTGGGCCTCAATAAAAATTTTCTTTGGCCTCTTACATTACATCCATTGGGCTCCTAAAACCCAATCCCGAAGGATTAAAAATTAAAATCTTGACTTTAGTCGACTTTCGGTTGACTTTTCGTAATCCGATCCACAATCAAAAATCTGCATTTTTTATTTTTGAGTTTTATTAGATATTACGACTCGTGACATCATATAAATATTATAGCGTCTTTCAAAATTTCAAAAAACGTGAAAGGCATTTTTTAACGTGAATAGTGTTATTTTGTCTTTTTCTCGAGAAAAATTTTATTTCTTCGTTTGAACCCTAATTCATAATTTCTTACACACAACCACATTATAGGTCATAATATGACCTTTAAACACATAACACAGAGTAATATTCATAAAATTTTATTTTATTCAATAAAACCCTAATTACAAGTTAAGAAAATTCTCAGTCGTTAACACTTCATCTTCACTTGACTCAGAACTCAAATCATTCTCTGAATTACTCCACGAAGCTTCAGCTATAAGGCCTTTATCTTTCATCTAAAACTTCTTATAGCCCTTGGAATCCTTCTTTGGTGCTGACTTCTTCTTGTCCTTCTTTAGCTCCTCTCGTAGGGGCTTATTATACTCGGCGATGTAGTGACCTGGCTTCTTGCAGTTGTAGCACAGGTCTTTGTTGTTGTCACGACTGCTGCTACTGTTATTGTTGTTGTATCTTTTTAGCCTGCTGCTTTTGCCTTTTCGCATGAACTTCCTCAGTCTTCTGGCGAGCAAGGAAATGTCTTCATCATCGTCTTCATCATCATCATCATCAGAATTAACTTCGACGGGGGCTTTGGAGGTTGCTTCTGTTACTTTGAGAGCAACACCTCTCTCTTTCTTCTTGCCTTCTAAAGTAGTCTCCACCCTCTGGTTTAGCTCTAGCTCATAGGTAAGGAGATTACCATAGAGCTTCTGTATGGTCATCTCGTGCAGATTCTTCGATTCTCTGATAGCAGTGGTTTTACAATCCCACTTGCTAAGCAGCGCCCTCATAAATTTAATGTTGAGGTTCTTGTTTGGGTAGACCTTCCCAAATGCTCTGAGAGAGTTAAGCAGCACGTTGAATCTCTCATATATAGCTATTATGTTCTCCCAGGGACATAGGTGAACATTTCATATTGTTGGGTCAACAGGGACTGCATGTTTTCCCTGACTTCCTCGGTTCCTTCATGCATAACCAGCAAGGCTTCCCAAACTTCCTTTGCTGTTTTGTAGTTAACAACGTTCTCAAATAATTCATCTTCTAGAGCCATGAACAGGATGTTCTTGGCCCTCTTATCCAGCTACACAAGCTTCTTCTTCATATCTATCCACTCTGCTCTCTGCTTGACAACTACTTTGTTTGGGTCTTTTATTGTTGGAGCAAGCTTTGTTGGAACATAAGGCCCACTAATCACCACATCAAATAAATATTCATCGATCGCGTCCATATATGCTTGTATTCTAACTTTCCAGTTAGTAAACTTATCCTTATTACAAAGAGGTGGCTTGTTTCCACCACCAAGCTCAAAACTAGTTTTGGTTTGTGCCATTGAAATACTCAAGCGATTTAAGCTTAAATTCTGAGAACCTACTCTGATACCACTTATTGTTTCCTAAAGGCACTTGGAGATCTAGAAAGGGGGTTGAATAGATCTTTAAAAACTTTTGTTTTAAATAAGTGTTACCAGAATATAAATTAAGCAGGTTGATTTAATTAAGCACAGCAGAATATTAGTTTGAAAACCCCCTTCAAAGATTTGAAGTTCTCAGTTCTGAATTTAGTTTACTTGTGGAATTAAGTCACAAACATATGTAAAAGATAATGCTGAAATGAAAGTGCAGAAATTAAAAAAGACACAAGAATTTTTAAGTGGTTCGGAGCACAAAGATCTCCTAGTCCACTCTTCTACTCTTCGAGTAGGAAATCCACTAAGGATGGGGGTGATCACTCAGATTAGTTTACTAAGAACTATTACAATCAATGAATCACTTAGATTCAGACTTAGTATTTGTCACTAAGATAGAAGGGTCAGTAAGACCAGTTCACAAAGAATTCTTTAAGTCACTTGGACTTGGTAACAGCAGGTCACTAAGACCAATAAATCACAAGTAAGTAAGTGATTTTTGAGGTGTTACTAAGTGGCGTTATGCTCAGCTTCTGAAAGACTTAGTAGCAGAACAAGTCGTTCTATTTTTGTAGAGTAGAGTTCTTGAAATTTGAGCAGCGATTCAGCTTGTAATTTATGATCGATATTGTTGAATTGAATCTGCGTGCCCTTTTATAGAAGATCTCGAGATTTTCATGTTGGAAACTTGTCGTTGTTCATTTAATGCTTTGATCTTAGAAGATCTCTGATTGTTGACATTTAGAGAGGATGTGTCAACTTGCTTTCAGCTCTGATAGGTCACATCAGACTTCTGCAGTACCAACCATGTGGGTGAAGTCACATCGCCAAACTAGCTGTTAGACATAACTCGATCTGATCTTCATTTTAAACTTAGGATGATCAGCAACCATCTCAGAATTTTCACTCCATAAGTCTTCTCAATGTCAATCCAATGTCAGACCTGACATACTCTACAATTTTCCTGATAGTAAAGTTTCATGGAGATCGTAGAGTATTTGGCTTGGTTAACTCAATGATTTGCAAACTCTACGATCTGCTCTACGATCTACTTGCTCTACTATCTTTATTATGCCTTACGATCTTTGAGAAGACTCTGCGGTCTTCGATTCGTCTTATGATCTTGAGCAGACTCTACGGTATTCGACTTACCTTACGATATTTGAGCAGACTCTGCGATCTTCAATTTATCTTACGATCTTGAACAAACTATTGTTATCCGATTTATATAATGACAAATACGCGCAAGTATACGCGGTCAACAAGTAATAAAGAGTAAGTAGAGTATCGATCCCACGAAGAATTATTACTAATCTTTTCCAAGTACCTTTTATCATCTCAATCTTATTTAAACAAATGACAATTGTTTTTGTTGTTTTGCATTAATAAAGATAACAATTAATCCAAGAACTATAGAAAGCATTAAGATAATGAAATCAAATATTAACAAGTCTAAGATCGCAATTTCCCCCAACACTTCATTTAAATATCCTAACTCTCTCTTTTCAACTAGTTAAATCACAAGGATTGTTATCCGAGAAATCACAAGTATATACAAGCCTCTCTCGATGGTCAAATACGTATTTCCCAATGCAGTGTATAGATATATCTCTATTCTACACACTAGCAAGAATCCAATATCAAGAATAATTAACAAGACACGCGTCACCAAATCTCATTAATCACCCTATCAATTATCAACTTTCGCAATAGAAATCATTAAGCATGGATTCTCAAATGGATACATGTGGTATTTAGGTATATGCCTATCCTAAATACAATCAAATTATCTATTCATGAGGGTAATAAATAAAACACACATCACTTAATTTCATAAATTACCCATATGAATATCTAATTTTCACATGATATCATAACAAGGTATTAACACTATAATCCATTTCTCAATTTCATATAGGTTCCCAAGGTAATTACTAGCTAGGTAATTAATACATAAAGCATAAATTATGATATTCAATCACAAATAATTAACCAACATCAAAGAGAGAGCATTCAATTCAAACTATGTATTGGGTTCCATTGAAATCTTAGAAAATTAGTTCTAGTTCATGGTAACTACATAAAACATCAAATTTGATCTATATATCATCATATTGGATTTACAAAATAAGAAGGAAATACTAACTTTTGAAGATTTTCCAATGTTACTTGCTTGAGGGTTGATGATTTCTAGCTTTCCTCCTTGATTTGGTACTCCTTTCTTCAATTGTTCCTTTGATTTTGCTGGAAATTCCTTGTATTGCAGCTCATTTCTCTTCAATTTGATGTTTATGTGCAGCCTCCACACTCCCTAGATGATGATTTTCGAGCCCCAAGAGATGTTATAAGTATTAGGTATGAGTAACCCTAGCTTAGCCTACCAAAAATGACCAAAAATCTGCACAATCTGCTGTTGTCCGCTACGAGCTCGCCCCGGCGCCGAAATTGGCCTAAATTTCTCGCCCCGACGCTGTTCTCGCCCCGGCGGTGTTCTGTAGCCTGAATCAGTTTCAACATCTGTTGGAAAAATAGTCATAACTTCATCGTCCGAACTCGGATTAAAGCAATTAACAAAGCTATGGAAAGCTAAGAAGTAGCTCTACAACTGTCGTAACTAGAGCTCGTTGAGATAATGGTCGGAGCAGGGCTCAAATTGAGCTCGAAGCGACTGTTGTGTAAAATTCATGCAAATTCCAATGGTAAAATGACCATAACTCTCTTATACGAACGTCAAATTAGATGATTCCTGATGTTCGGGAAAGCTAAAGCAAAGATCTACAACTTTCGTTATTTGAGTTTTGAGAGATTCGGATTGGATCATGGGTAAAATTGAGAAACAAGCAGCTGGAATGCCAAATTCGAGCAAAAAACACAACGATCCAAGGGGCCTTTATTTCAATTCCTACAAAACAAAGTAAAGACATATAAAAGCATACAAAAACATATAAAAGTAATACAAAACTATATTACACAACAATAAGATGAAAACACATAAAACCAAACGAAATGACTTAGGATTTACAAATTATCAAGCTCAAAAGTACTTAATTTGTGTGTATAAAACACACTCATCAAATACCCCCAAACTTAAACCTTTGCTTGACCTCAAGCAAAACACATAAACTATAAAAATTAAACACTTCTAATAAAAACTATCTTGAGCAATGAGTTAATAAGCATGAACAACGGCCTCAAAGATGCAAAAACAAGAAACTCTAGAAAACTTTCAAAATATCGTAAGTCAGGAAATTCAAATAGTTAGTCATATCTTGCTTTAGATCCTTGTTTTGTGTGTGTGAGTACTTAATAGCATTAAATCAATTATAGCTCGGATGAACTTATGCAACCACATTACCTTATGAAAGAGATCAAAACAAACTATAAAAACTACATGCTTAACACATCACTCACCGCAAATGTATACAAATCAAAGTTTCCAAAAATTTGAAATCAAAAGACTCTAGGTAAGTGCATTTTATACTCCATCTTGTCCTAAGTCCACTTTTGTGGGTGAGTGCGTTTTACGCTCCATCTTAACCTAACGCAAGATTTGAAATATACAATTTTCTTTTAATCACAATTATAAGAGAGTGCGTTTTACGCTCTATGTCCTCTACGCATGTGTCCATGAGTGAGTGCGTTTTACGCTCCATCTCACTCACCACATGACCAACAAATCAAACTTGGATACATTACTTTGAGTGATGTTTAAACGAGTTTTTAGAGCTTAATGATAATTCCCACAAGCATTCGGTCATAAAAGCCATCCAAATGAAACAACTAGCTCAATATACATGGGTAAGTGCATAAAAGGTGGAAGGATTCATAAGCAAATCAATAACTAACAATTACGTTAAGCACATAGACTAAGCAATTTTTTTGTCTATTTTCCATGAGTTAGAAACTATTCAATCAAGTTCTTATCATAGACCATGGATTGTAGTTCAAATAAAATTAAAACAATACTCAAGAGACACATCTTAAAAATAATTTATTTTTTTTTTCAAAATAGCAAACAAAATTAAAATGCACAAATAACTAACACATGCTATGTAGCTATGATGCCAATGCTATATGATCCACCCCTAAACTCAAAGTGAACAATGTCCTCATTGTTTATAAGATAATGAAATGAAAACTGAGAACTTCCCTGATTGGCCAAGCGTCATGCTCGACCATAGCCTTCTAAACATTTGAGTCTGATGGTGGATAAATTGGTAATGGTTATGGCTCAGGAACATGCATTGGGGTGGCATTCGGATAATAGCCAAGCAATTCCTTACCAAACAATGCTCAATCAGGCCAACATTCTTTTAGACAATTCGTTGACTGCGTGATGTGCACTGACTAAAATTCTTCATTAAATACCTCCCCCAAACTCAGTTTCAACAAAAATTGCTAAGGTATTGTAATATTCAATCAAATCATAGCAATGAATAACCCAAAATCCTCCAATTGAGCCAACACAAACTCAATTGGGTAACCAGTTTATATTTATGCAAATTTGAACAATATATGATTACCTAATGCAAATCCAAGTATAACAGTTTAACTAACCAAGAATACCCATCACAATTGACAATTTGATCTTACTTGTATGCAAAAATTGGAGTGAGTACCTTGCTTTGTGTTGGTAAAAGAAGTTATTTGATGGTACCTTAAATTTGGAGATGAATACTTTTGAATGCTCAGTGGGTTGAAGGTGAATCTGTGTGGGAAAGGGGAAGAATGAGTTTGGAAGCGAAGGAGATAGAGAAAAGATGAACAATGAACTGCCTGGATGGAGTTTTTAAAAACTGGTGCTCGCGTTTACCGCCAGGGCAGTACAATAAGCCTAAAATTTACCGCCGGGGCGAGCTCATCGCCCGGGCGGTGAAAATGTACTTGGTTTGCCGCCGGAGCGAGCTCGTCGCTGGGGCGGTGAAAATAAGCTCAATCCTACTGTCGGGGCGGTAACCTCTTGTATCCCCAAAAACTAAATTTTCACAATTCAAAGCAATGGCCATCCTCAACACACCCAACCTGATACAATGCAACATACCAAGCATACATTAGACAGTTTGAGCGAAGAATAGGCCTAAATAGCAAATCAAAGTCACAAGCTAAACTAACAAAAACACATGCATTGAAAACTTCGAAACTTGAAATTTTGAAACTTGCGAAATTGAAATATAACAACTAAACATAAAGGATACGAATAGAGATAATGGGTTGCCTCCCATCAAGCGCTTGGTTTACAGTCCTCGGCCTGACTAACTCCCTATTTTATCCAATTCCCCTTCGATAATTAAGGAACCCACCATCCATTGATAGCCATGTAATATTTGAGGGCTTCTCCTCGGTAAGGGTCATTGTTTCAAGTTCACCGAGCTTGTTACTTTTCGATACATTCTCATTTATGCATTGCACAATGCTAGGTGATTGTTCCATTGTGTCTGTGGATAGAATATTGAATTGAAGCTCTACAAACACAATAGAACCATCGGTTTTCTCCTCATGGACCTCTACATCCTTACACCATGGTTTCAACTTTAAGCTAGCTCTAAAGTTACATAGAGCTTTACCGATGACATAACTACCAAGCGAGCATGGTTTTGCAAAACTAACTGGAATCTTAAACTTTGGTGGCGAAGGCACTTGGGGTATTAATACAATCGGCTCATCTTTGTTGGAACTCAAGGCTGGATCCTCGGCCTCCTTTTCCCGCTCCCCACTTGTCTCCCCACTTTCGACATCTTGTGGCTCATCCAGTTGCAGATTTGGCTTGGGCTCACTATAAGTCTTAGAATCCATGTCATAACACCAATTATTTTGAGGATAGTTCTTTAAAGCTTTGAACATTTGATCAATCTGATTCTGAAGATTTTGAATTGATATGTCTTGATTAATCATCAATTCTTTGTTTGATGCTACGAACTTGAACCACATTTCCTCCAATCTTGACTTATCTGTTTCAGTTTCGGAATACATGTATTGAGGATCATTAGTTGAGGTCTTGAAGAGTTGTGCCATCTGATGATTAAGGTATTGAGTTGATGCTTCCTGACTCTTTATCATCTCCTCATGGTCTACTATGCTCCTAAACATGAATTCCCTCACATTTGAATTTTCTTCTTGTGGCAATGGAGGTGGACATGACAATTCCGGTGCATATACTGGATTTGGAGCATAGTATTAATCTTCATAATTGTAACTCCATGTAGAATCTGGGTGATACCCCAAATCTTGGTGATAATTGGGATAAGCATATCTATTGAGGTAATCACCACCGTAATGTACCGGTCCAAAACTGACGGTGCATTAATGACTCGGATGATTATCAGCACAATAATCACAAGTAACTGTTATACCTTGAGTGCTCTCTGCTACTAAGGCATCCAACTTCCTCGATAGTGTTTCAAATTGTGTTGACAATGCAGAGAGTGTATTGAGTCCATCAATCCCAGTTTCCCTTGGTTGAGTCATACTCATGTACGGCCATTCATAAGCAAAATCATCCATGGTGTACCTCGTAAAGCATCAAAACAGAAAAATGTTAAAATAAAGTAAAAATAAATTTATATACAAGTTTAAATTAAGATCAATTTGATTGTAATTAATATTGGAAAAACACTAGAAAAATAAATCCCCGGCAACGGTGCCAAAAGCTTATTATCCGATTTATATAATGACAAATACGCGCAAGTATACGCGGTCAACAAGTAATAAAGAGTAAGTAGAGTATCGATCCCACGAAGAATTATTACTAATCTTTTCCAAATACTAACCTTTTATCATCTCAATCTTATTTAAACAAATGACAATTATTTTTGTTGTTTTGCATTGATAAAGATAACAATTAATCCAAGAACTATAGAAACCATTAAGATAATGAAATCAAATATCCTAACTCTCTCTTTTCAACTAGTTAAATCACAAGGATTGTTATCCGAGAAATCACAAGTATATACAAGCCTCTCTCGATGGTCGAATACGTATTTCTCAATGCGGTGTATAGATATATCTCTATTATACACACTAGCAAGAATCCAATATCAAGAATAATTAACAAGACATGCGTCACCAAATCTCATTAATCACCCTATCAATTATCAACTTTTTCAATAGAAATCATTAAGCATGCATTCTCAAATGGATACATGTGGTATTTAGGTATATGCCTATCCTAAATACAATCAAATTATCTATTCATGAGGGTAATAAATAAAACACACGTCACTTAATTTCATAAATTACCCATAGGAATATCTAATTTTCACATGATATCATAACAAGATCTTAACACTATAATCCATTTCTCAATTTCATATAGGTTCCCAAGGTAATTACTAGCTAGGTAATTAATACATAAAGCATAAATTATGATATTCAATCACAAATAATTAACCAACATCAAAGAGAGAGCATTCAATTCAAACTATGTAATGGGTTCCATTGAAATCTTAGAAAATTAGTTCTAGTTCATGGTAACTATATAAAACATCAATTTTGATCTATATATCATCATATTGGATTTACAAAATAAGAAGAAAATACTAACTTTTGAAGATTTTCCAATGTTGCTTGCTTGAGGGTTGATGATTTCTAGCTTTCTTCCTTGATTTCGTACTCTTTTCTTCAATTGTTCCTTTGATTTTGCTGGAAATTCCTTGTATTGCAGCCCATTTCTCTTCAATTTGATGTTTATGTGCAGCCTCCACACTCCCTAGATGATGATTTTCGAGCCCCAAGAGATGTTATAAGTATTAGGTATGAGTAACCCTAGCTTAGCCTACCAAAAATGACCAAAAAACCGCACAATCTGCTGCTGTCCCCAACGAGCTTGTCCCGGCGCCCAAATTGGCCTAAATTTCCCGCCCCGGCGGTGTTCTGTAGCCCGAATCAGTTCGACATCTGTTGGAAAAATGGTCATATCATCTTCGTCTGAACTCAGATTAAAGCGATTAAGGAGGCTATGGAAAGCTAAGAAGTAGCTCTACAACTGTCGTAACTGGAGCTCGTCGAGATAATGGCCGGAGCAAGGCTCAAATTGAGCCCGAAGCGACTGCTGTGTAAAATTCATGCAAAATCTGATGGTAAAATGACCATAACTCTCTCATACGAACTTCAAATTGGATGATTCCGGATGTTCGAGAAAGCTAAAGCAAAGATCTACAACTTTCGTTTTTGAGAGATTTGGATTGGATCATGGGTAAAATTGAGAAACAAGCAGCTAGAATGCCAAATTCGAGCAAAAAACACAACGATCCAAGGGGCCTTTATTTCAATTCCTACAAAACAAATTAAAGACACATAAAAGCATACAAAAACATATAAAAGTAATACAAAACTACATTACACAACAATAAGATGAAAACACATAAAACCAAACGAAATGACTTAGGATTTACAAATTATCAAGCTCAAAAGCACTTAATTTGTGTGTATAAAACACACTCATCAACTATGCGATCGTTCAATCATCTTTACAATCGTTTACACAGCCTTACGATCGTTTAAAATCTTATAGTCTATACGTTCAAGTTATTCAATAGATCAACCTAACAAACTTGATCTTCTAAGTCCTTTTAAATTAATTATACATTTAAGGACTTCACAAAAGCTACTGGTTACAAATATCCATTATCTTATACATTATCTCATCATCATCAAATCAAAATGTGCAATTATTCTAACAAATTCTATTCGTGAGAATTCCTTGGTGGCCAAAAGATAGGATCCCCACACCACTAGATATTAATATCTAGGATACTTGGAAACCCAGAAATCAAGAGAAAACAACTCACAAACAAAAAAAATAATCGATAAAATGAGTCAAATCTTAGTTGAAATCGAGAAATTACTAAAACAATATCCTCGGTTGGTTAGGAGGAGATTACATCCATGAGAAATCCTTTCTAACCATCCATAATCCCAAAAGTAGGATCCAAACACCTCTATAAATAATCTAAGATGTTAGGAAAGCCCAAAATCAAAGACATAATTGTAAACAATAAAGCTCAAGCACAACAATCGACAAAATAAACTAGATCTATATTGAAATCGAATGATCGTTAAAATGACTTTATAAGTTGGTTAGGATGAATTTCTATAATGAGAACACTCTTTAACTATCCATGACTCAAAATAAGATCCACACACCACTAGATATCATCTAAGATGCTATGAGAGCCTTAAAACGAGAAAACGAAACAAAACCTAAACAACGTAATCGTAAACGTAAGTAAAAACGAGCATAGAGACTAGAAATTGTGATGCCCCAAAATTTTGACGTCACTGTCTCAAATTTGGTTCGTCGCGTTCTAACTCAAATAATGATATAATACTAAAACAGTGGAATAATAGAATATATTACATTGATTTAATATAATAATTCTCGTCCAAAAGTCTCGCAACCGATACTAACTTATTACACAACTTAAACATAGTCTTAAACATAAGAGAAAATACATGAACCAAGCCTAAGCTTATAACAACATAATATAGATCTTCTAATCATGGAGGAACAAAGCTATGTCGTAGCTTTGCCCTTTCCTTTATCCTTGCCGGAAGGTTCGCCTTGTTCTGCCTTAACTGAAAGGTTTAAAGAAAGCAAGAATGAGCAACAAATTTGCCTAACAAGTAATATGATAACAAGGGTAAACATTTATAAAGTTCGAAGTTTTGAGAGTATGATGGATAGTTCCAGAATATTATGAATCATCAATTATTTCGAATAAAGTCGCTATGGACGGGAATATCAATAAGATTCAAGATATAATTCTTTCAAAGTTCGAGATGGTAAACACTGAGTAGCCACAAAGGACTAAGAACTACTACTAGAATTAACAGTTATTATACTGAAAATCTAACAAAAACAAGTACACATGTGATCAGCCTATAGTACTCCATGTTATGCATAACCTTCATATGCTTGTAAGTGCACACGTCGATTCCCTGATAATATATAATTTCCCCTTCAATGAGGGTTGTTCATCTCAGTAGATAAGAGTCCGCACCAAGATAATTGGTTTGGGTAGCTTTTAAACACATGCATACTTAGCTGAAATAATGGCGTAGACAACTTTGTCAACATACACAAAGACATAATGAATCCAACATTTGCAATAAGGTTCAAGGGATATTAATCTCAAACCGACTTTAGAGCATAAGAAGTCATTCACACCAGCATATACTTGTACGATAAATGAATGTACAAGTTTAAGGACTTGCTCAATAAAAGAGAGGGTTCGAGTACTTGCCTTTAGCGTAGTCTACAAATTTAAAGCTTAATGACACGTTGCAATCCTATTGTATAATAGTTATATATACATATGTAAATTTCATTAGTGATAAGCTCAATGGGTAACCCCAATCGATATACACACACTCAACACTCATGTTAAGCACATACATCAACCCCTCTTATTTACGAAGTCAAACAATAAAATCATCACATGGTAAGTTTTAAATTCTTTATTTTAAACCTTCTAACGATTTTGATAAACATGGAATTAAGGCAATTACTATACACTTAAATGTTCAGAACATATTCCTCATTGAGTATTACGGCTCAAAGCATTAATGGTCATATGATTCAAATTTCAGATTTATAATAACATAGACAGAATGCACTGCAGAGAGGCGCGGTCGCGCTGGGACATAACTAGGGAGTGGCGCGGTCGCGCTGCTCCCTGTTAGTTCCAGAGCTGGCTTTTCTCCTGCATGGCCATTAGCTTAACACTGTTAGGTTTGTATATAGCGCGAACATGCAATCAAATTACATAAATAGTGCGAAAGCGCAATAAAACTGATTTTTAAAATTTTATACAAACCATCACCATGATCAATCTATGTGCTCAATTAACGATATAAACGAAAGAGATAGAAATTAAGAAATTATACCCTCGTAGAACCGTGCTTCCTCGGGTACAAGTTCACCTCCAATTCCTTCGCGTTCTCCTTGCATTCCACCGACTAAATTCCTTTGCTTGATCAACGTTAGTCACCCAAGTGTTTGGCCTCTAGAGGTGATCCACCAAGAAAGAATAGTTATTCAAGAAGATGGGTGTTGGCAAAATCCTAGTTTCTATCTCTATAAAAGTTGTAAGTACTCTCCACAATCTAATGCAAGAGTGTGTAACTGTCTAACCCTAAATCATGATAAGACCCCTCTTATTTATAGATATAGGGAACCCTCCTAAACTATTTAGGATTAGGGTTTTTATTTTAATTAAACTCTTTTAATTAATTAAACTCCTAATCCAATTAGGAATTTATGAGAGAGTACTTCTATTAATTAATTCCCAATCCCTATTAGGAATTAAATAATAGTAATAGTAATAATAATAATATGACTCCTCTTATTAATTTATATTTAATATTTCCAAAATATTAAATAATAAATATTAAGCTATTTAATCTATTCTATCTCCATAGATTAAATTAAATACACTTAACTTATTATTACGATTATGCCATTTACTTCTTAAATAAATATTTTCCTTTTGCGGTGTGACCCTTTACGTTCTCCATATTAAACCGGTTGTAAATAAATCAATTAGAACAATTCTAATCTTATTTAAATAAATAAATTAAACTATTTAATTCATTTAAATAAATAATATTTATTCTAAAATAAGGGTAAGCCCCCTTAGCGATCAACGACTTTCTAGATAATATAGATTTCAACATTAATCACAAAAGAACCTTTCAGTGCATAGTTACCGTACAATTCAATCCTTCTACCATACAATGTCCCAATTAAATATAAAACATGGAATTACTGCCAAGCCTTATTTTATTTAATTATATGTATTTCGATTCTTAAATGCACAACTCTGATTAATGCAAATTAGAAACTCCTTTCTAATTTCATTCTGCTTTGGCCAAAGACTTCTGAGTTGTCATTTATCGAATCACATAGGACATTCTCTCCTTTTACTAGAAGTGGTAGATTCTTTGTTAATCATTCACCTATCTCCATGTATAACTTACTATACCCAATCATACCCTTTGATATACCCTAAGGGTCTTAAGGGACATGTCAAAGTATAACTCATCACACACAAGATACTATGATGATCTCAAGTCCAAGGATCACTTGTACTACTACCACTAGAGGAATTCCTATTGACAGGCGAGTAAAACTCTATTAGGTATTCCTTAGCGAGCCACGTTCAGTGAACTTATTCTCTAATAAGCACCTACATACTTGCTTTAGTATCTCCACACAAATGATTATGAGATCAATCATCCTCTTCATAAGAGCAAGCAACGTATGTACTAATCTATCCGGATTCACTAATCCCCTTTTTAGTAATCCATCGATTAGGAATGATTTTAGTTTATGAGCTATCTAGAATTTAGATCTCATTAGCATGATCACCATCATGATTCTAAAAGCATTGCTCAAATCTATGGGTTTATCACATTTAATATAACAGTACTATGTAGATAAAGTAAAATGCCTTTAATAATCGAATAAGATTACAAAGTATATGCTACATCATATCAAATATGATTGGCTTGTGTGTATACTACTTTCAATCTCCCACTTGCAGTAAAGCCAATCGTCATGGTATCTAATACCCTTCTTCTCTAAGTGACGATCATCCTGCTGTTTGGATAAAGCTTCAGTAAATGGATATGCAATGTTGTTCTTGAGAGTCCACTATCTCTATAGTGATTTCTCCTCTTTCAATGATTCCACTAATCACATGAAAGTGCCGCAACACATGTTTGAATCCAAGATGAGACTTAGGAACTATTCCTAGTTCTGTAATGAACTTTTCATCCAAACAATCAACTTGTAGCTTCATTTACAGCTATATACTTTGTCTTTGTCACTAAACCAATAACACTTTGTTGTTTGGAACATCTCCAATTCACTGCACCACCTTTCAAGGTAACGATTTACCTTAAAGTGGATTTGTTATCGTCTTGGTCAGTCTGAAAAACTTGAGTCTGTTTAGCCCTCTAGTTTTAATTCAGACCTACCATGAATCATGATCACATCTTCAGTACCGGTTAAGTACCTAAAGATGTTTATCACTATCTTACAGTGATCATCTCTAGAATATGACTGATCAACATCAAGCCTAGTATATTCATTGCATACATGATAGTAACTCATGCGATCTCTCTTTCAATTGGGGACAATTTTAGAGAGATACACTCCATGGCTCATCATCATGAGACCTCTCTTGGAGTTTGCCATGTTAAACGCCTTTAGCATCAAATGAATATGCGTTCCTTGGGTCAAGCCGAACATCCTTTAAAATCTATCTATATAGATTTATATCCCTAATTTATAGGATGCTCCTCCCAAGTCATTCATGGAGGAATGTTTAGATAATTTTATCTTTACTGATTGTAGCATTGGTGTGTTATTCCTTATCAGTAGTATATCAACATATAATACTAGGAATGTCACAGTGCTCCCACTGACCCTTTTGTACACACTAGGTTCATTCTCATTTTTGATAAAATCAAACTCTTTTGATTGTCTCATCAAAACGAATGTTCCATCTTTGAGAAGTTTGCTTCAATCTATAAATGGATCATTGTAGCTTAAAACATGATTTGCTTCAACCTTTGAAACAAATTCCTCTGGCTGTATCATACATACATTCTCCTCAAGTCTTCATTGAGGAAGGGCGTCTCCACATCCATTTTGCCAGATTTCGTAATAAGCTGCAATCACAAGCAAAATCCAAATAGACTTGAGCATTACCCGGTAATAAGGTTTTATCACAGTCAACTCCTTGACATGAAAAACCTTTTAAACAGGTCTAGTCTTATAGGTCTTCACCTTGCCATTTGCCTCAGTCTATCTCTTAAAGACCCATATTTACACTCTAGGCACTATGCCCTTTTGTGGAGTAACCAGAGTCTATACTTGGTTCTCATACATGGAGTCTATTTCAGATTTCATGGCCATTTGTCATTTCTCTGAGTGTCTTCTACTCAAAGCCTCATCGTATATAACTGGATCATCATCCTCTATGATGCGTACCTCATCATCATCCTCTATGATGAATCCATACCTCCCAGTCATCTTCGGTACTCTTCCAGATTTACGATTCGGTTGTAGTACAATAAGTCTATCTACAGGTTCCTCGGTTCGACTTAAAGTGCTTTGTGGTTCTTGAACTCCTTCAAGATCTATTACCCTCCCACTAGCTCCTTCAATGATAAACACCTTTATCCAAGAAGACAACCTGTAGAATTATAGTAATAATACTCTAAACTTACTTTAGGGTATCCCACAAGTCTGCACTTGTCAGATTTTGTCCCAAACTTATCTTTGAAACCTTTTCACATAAGTTGGACAACCCCTTTATCTTAACTTACTTAAGACTAGGAATCCTCCATATCCATAACCTTTATGGAGTCTTGGGGCCAGATTTTTGAGGTTAGCTTATTTTGTAGATATGCAGCCGTTTCTAGGGTATAACCCAGATGGATACTAGAATGTCGGTAAAAATCATTATGGACTGCACCATTTCCAACAAGGTACAATTTCTCCTTTTAGATACACCAATCAATTATTGCGTATCAGTAGGTTTCCATTATGAGAAAATACCATTTTGAGATGATCTAGAAACTCATTGCACAAGTATTCTTTCTTCGATCTGATCAAAGAATCTTAATACTTTGTCAATTTGTTTCACTTCTGAATTCTTTGAACATTTCAAATGATTCAGACTTGTATTTCATCAAATACACATATTCAACTCTTTGAATGACCATCTCCTTTTTCTTTTACTAGTTTGTTCAATTTGTAAAATTATTTTTCATGTAAGTCAAGTATACAAAGTCTATCAAGTAATCTTCCAGTTTCAAACAAAACATTATCATTATAAATAGAACAACAATTGTTCTTAAATATAATATCAGAACCTTCCTTGTCCAACAACAAAAAGAAATAATGTTTCTAATGAGAACAGGAACATAATAACAACTTATTAACTTAATAGACTTGCCCGTAGGCTATGCTAAACTATAAGTTCCTATGGTTAATGCAGCAACCTTTGCTCCATTCCCACACATAAGATTACTTACTCTTTGTTTAGTTTTCTACTTCTGCTTAGTCTGTGCATTGGATTGCATATGTGAGAACTACATCCGGTATCCAATACCCAAGTAGAACCTTGACTTACAAAAAGATTTATTTTAATCATGAACAAACCTATATCTGTAACCGAAGCTTCACTAAGCTTCTTCTGGTTACCCTTTGTAAGATTCTTCTTACAGTTTTCCTTTCTAGTATCCAGGCTTATTATAGTGGAAGCAAACTCCTGTGCTATCTGCATCAGTCTTGTTCTTATTGTCCTTTGTTTTTGCCTTTCCATTTACCTTTTTTGAATTGTTCTTCTTTTAAGAAAATCCTTTGGCCCTCGTCCGCTTCCTGGAAAAATCATCTACCAGTAAGACTTGGTCTTTCTTGGTTGGAAAGTGACTCTTTACAGTTTTCAACATGTTTAAGCAACTCAGGCAGGCTGAGATATAGCTTGTTCATGTGGAAATTCACAATAATTTGTGAGAAAGAGTCCGGAAGTGATTGCAAGATCAAATCTTGGATCAACTCTCCATCCATTAAAACCCAGTTGTCCCAATTGTTCAATCAGATTGATCATTTTAAGGACATTTGTCTATACTGTAGTGCCATCGGTTATTCTAGATCGGAAGAGCTCCTTAGATATCTGATATCTAATAGTCCTACTTTCCTCACCCTTCAACTCCTTGAAGGTGCAGGAGTATAGTAGGAGCATCCATAGTTTCATGCTGACGCTGAAGCTCGTTACTCATGGATGCGATCATGATGCATTGAGCCAACTGTGCATCATCTTGCCACTTTCTAAAAGTAGCAATCTCTTCCTCAGAGGCACTGTTTGTAACCATTGCAGGGATAAGCGTATTAAGGACATAAGATAGCTTTTCAGCTTTGAGAACTATTCTCAAATTCCTTAACTAGTCGGTGTAATTTGGTCCCGTTAATTAGCGTCTAATATGCTCCGCAGTGATAGTGAATTAGACATTGTAAAATTTTATAAATGAATTTGTAGTTTAACAACATTTCAGCATACATTCATTTATTAAATAATTATCAAAATAAATTAGGTCTTTATTTTAAATTGGTACCTCTCACTTTTTCATCAAACTATATTACCCTCATTATTGAGTACGGCAAATCTAATTAAAGATTTGCTGGTGAGAATAAGGATCCCATTTCAAATGTATATAGCCTTGTGTGTGCACAACAAACTATATATAAATAAATAGGTAGACAACTATTGTCAATTACATCACTATGTAACTCCTTGTATTTTGCCTCTTAGATTATAATGGTCAAGTGTGTGCACATCCGAACTAAAATAATCTAAGTTAAGTCCAACCTAGCACTTCCATATATGTGAAGAGAAAAAGACCGCCCTTGTGCGTGCACAACAAAGCAGTAATGTTCAATTCCTTAATAAGCATCAAATGTGATAAAACAACATCTTAAATATTTAATACTCGCCTTGTGTGTGCACAACAAACTCATATTAAATATTTAATACTCTATTGTTTTACCATTCTAGAAGGCGATGTTCGATATTCCGAATATCTTTGAACGTTTAGGACTTAATATGATTTCTTTGAGGGGTTTGTTATTATTTGTTTCATCCTGTTTAGTGCGCATGCACATATATATATAAAATACGCGTCATATTATTTAACATGCGAGGCATGTTGTATAATATATAATATATAATATATACATAGTAAGCATGCACATATAAAATACTATATTCTACCCGGATTGATTATGGACTTTTATTCTAGTTCGGTTCACTAGAGCCACCAAGTGAACCAAAAGGTCAAACCTAGGGTGCAAGAACAAAATTTAAATATAACTATTACATTTAAACCCGGGCTCCATTACAAACGGGTCTTCAAGCGCTCCTTGCTCCTTTGTCTCCAATTCTTCAAGTAATTCTAACTAAACCTATTACATAAACTATTTACAATAAATAGAAACCTTGATCAGCAGTCAAGGGGAGGTACACAGGAGGAAGATAGAATTTACATCAAGAAAAAACTAGAGAAGACGAGGTACGCAGACCCCATTTATAAAAACTCATACATTCAAGCATCCTCTAAAATAAATCCAATCACACATTGGTCAATAGTCCATAATCAATCTCTATTTATTATCATACATATCTCTATATGTATCAATAAATAACATTCATCTCATGAATAATAAAACCATTCCATATATGCATTGATATCATTTAATGGACAATTAAAAGTTTACTAGAAATCCAATTTTGAAACAAAAATAAACTCCTTTATTTTGATCAAAATTTAAATCATAATAAACTTATTTATTTTATTTTATCCAATTTTGAATACAAATAAACTCCTTTATTTTTAATCAAATTCTAAATCAAAATAAACTCTTTTATTTCAATTAACATGGAATCCAATTTCAAGTTCAAAACAAACTCTTTTATTTTAACTTAAATTGTTGGAAAATAAAATATGTTGAATCTTATTCCTTATCAAAATAAACATCTTTATTTTTAAGGAAACATGGAATCCTATTCCATATGTGAATAAACTCCTTTATTCTAAACTTATATCAATTAAATAAACCATTTATTTTAATTGAAGGAAAAATTATTTTTCCGGATTCTGCTGTCCGGCGCAGCTGCGCCCAGAATGAACTGGAAAACAGCGCAGCTGCGTTGAACCCCAGAAACGACTTTCTGGGTTTGGGCGCAGCTGCGCTCCAGAATGAACTGGAAACGGCGTAGCTGCGCCGCGTAGCAGATTCAGAAAAACAGATTCTGCCCAAAAATTTCGATCCAATCGCATATCATACACACATGGAATCATCAAAATCGATAATTAGCACAAGATTAGGCTCTGATACCACTGTTAGGTTTGTATATAGCGCGAATATGCAATCAAATTACATAAATAGTGCGGAAGCGCGATAAAACTGATTTTAAAATTTTATACAAACCATCACCATGATCAATCTATGTGCTCAATTAACGATATAAACGAAAGAGATAGAGATTAAGAAATTATACCCTCGTAGAACCGTGCTTCCTCGAGTACAAGTTCACCTCCAATTCCTTCGCGTTCTCCTTGAATTCCACCGACTAAATTCTTTTGCTTGATCAACGTTAGTCACCCAAGTGTTTGGCCTCTAGAGGTGATCCACCAAGAAAGAATAGTTATTCAAGAAGATGGGTGTTGGCAAAACCCTAGTTTCTATCTCTATAGAAATTGTAAGTACTATCCACAATCTAATGCAAGAGTGTGTAACTGTCTAACCCTAAATCATAATAAGACCCCTCTTATTTATAGATATATGGAACCCTCCTAAACTATTTAGAATTATGGTTTTTATTTTAATTAAACTCCTTTAATTAATTAAACTCCTAATCCAATTAGGAATTTATGAGAGAGTACTTCTATTAATTAATTCTCAATCCCTATTAGGAATTAAATAATAGTAATAGTAATAATAATAATAATAAGACTCCTCTTATTAATTTATATTTAATATTTTTAAAATATTAAATAATAAATTATAAGACATGGAATTACCGTCAAGTCTTATTTTATTTAATTATATGTATTTCGATTCTCAAATGCACAACTCTGATTAATGCAAATTAGAAACTCCTTTCTAATTTCATTCTGCTTTGGCCAAAGACTTCTGAGTCGTCATTTATCGAATCACAGTGGACATTCTCTCCTTTTACTAGAAGTGGTAGATTTTTTGTTGATCATTCACCTATCTCCATGTATAACTTATTATACCCAATCATACCCTTTGATATACCCTAAGGGTCTTAAGGGACATGTCAAAGTATAACTCATCACACACAAGATACTATGATGATCTCAAGTCCAAGGATCACTTGTACTACTACCACTAGAGGAATTCCTATTGACAGGCGAGTAAAACTCTATTAGGTATTCCTTAGCGAGCCACGTTCAGTGAACTTATTCTCTAATAAGCACCTACATACTTGCTTTAGTATCTCCACACAAATGATTATGAGATCAATCATCCTCTTCATAAGAGCAAGCAACGTATGTACTAATCTATCCGGATTCACTAATCCCCTTTTTAGTAATCCATCGATTAGGAATGATTTTAGTTTATGAGCTATCTAGAATTTAGATCTCATTAGCATGATCACCATCATGATTCTAAAATCATTGCTCAAAACTATGGGTTTATCACATTTAATATAACAACACTATGTAGATAAAGTAAAATACCTTTAACAATCGAATAAGATTACAAAGTATATGCTACATCATATCAAATATGATTGGCTTGTGTGCATACTACTTTCAAACACTTATCATACAATGCTACTAATATTTAACACGCATACACGTCATAAGGTATAAACCTCAGTTGAATATCTAGCATGCTTGTCCTAAGCCATTTCCAAATATTTCATTCCATTTGAATCTACAAGATAACATGCTTAACAGGTGCACTCCATAAAGGTGAGTCGTGATGGTTAACATACCACTTGATGTTGCTTTAGACAAATCATAATACACATACGGTTGTTTTTAACAATGTTAGTCTTATAGGTTTTCATGGAAAAACTCACACTAACGCAACTAAAGGGAATGTTGACAATTATTGAAAACCTATATCGGTAATTCAGAGTCATAAATGACGAAAAAAAATAACCAAGGCAATCAAGCTTGTTCAATATGTCAGAACTAACAAAAGTGGAATTTTCTTTCTGGTGCACGGCGCGGCTGCGCTTGGTTTTGCCTGGGAGGTGGCGCGGCCGCGCTACCTCGAAGCAGAACCAGGCAACTCCCTGTATCGGCAAAATTTCCAAAAACCAACTTTTCAAAATCAACCCAAACAGCAATTTACGTATACCCACTTCACATAGAGTCCACAAACATGATATTAAGCATACCTAACATGAATATAACAATTCAAAACAAGTAAATAACTAAATTCAAGAATTAACTTCACCATTCATGCTATTTTTCCATATTTTCACATATTTAGCGATTGATCATGCTACGAACTCGTTTCTGAACTAAATCGGTCTGTTTAGCTATCATTGTTTTCGTGTTTGACTCTACTAACAATGTATAATAACCATTTACAGATTATTATAAACTTAGCTCATCAATTTTCGTACATTCAAGGCATGTATTATAGTACGTTTCTGAGAATTTGCAGAACTTGAAATTGATAGTACAAAACATGATTAATACTTTAGTAACATGCATATGAACTTGATAAACATGTGTACATCAACTACCGACCAATTAACACGAGATTCATGGCAATCTTCTAGGAATTTAACTTAAGAAATTAAGAGTATAGTTTAATGGAGTTTTACCTCTTGAAGCTAATTCAATTCTCTGATGCTATCAACTGATACCTCACTTACTCACTCTCCAATGGAACTCAACTCAGATTTCTAGCAACCAAAATGAAGAAGAGAAAGCCTCAATTTATAGAGTTTCTTTTGTCTGAAATCAGATTTTGCCCATTGATTCAAACCACTGGAAAAAGAAAGAAGATGATGGTCCTAGATTCAATAATGAAATCTACTGTTTGGACCACTCCCTCCTCCATCATCACCAAGCTCTAGCTCTCTACCAATTCTCAGTAAAGTGGGTGATAGGCCAATGGCCTATATATGGCTGATTACTAAAGGGGGACACTCAATTTGGGACAAGCTACTCAGACAATGAGGAAGCCATCTAGCAATACTTAGAGTTTATTCTATTATTGGCTCATTATGTAACTAAATGAGATAGTAATTGTTAGGTTTGTATAAAACGCAAGCATGCAATTAAATTACATAAATAGAGCGGAAGCGTGATAAAACGAATTTTAAAATTTTAATACAAACCATCACCATGATCTATCATTGTGTTCAATTATCAATTAAACGAAAGAGAAAGAGAAAGAGAATAAGAATTATACCCTCGTAGATCAAAGCTTCCTCGGGTACAAGTTCAACTCCTAGTCCTTCGTGTTCTCCTTGAATTCCACCGATTAGATTCCTTCCTTTGATCAACGTTAGCCACCCAAGTGTTTGGCCTCTAGAGGTGTTCCACCAAGGAAGAATAGGTATTCAAGAAGTTGGGTATTGACAAAATCCTAGTTTCTATCTCTATAGAAATTACAAATACTCGCCACAATCTAATGCAAGAGTGTGTAACCCTAATCTATGATAAGACTCCTCTTATTTATAGATGTAGGAATAACCCTTCCCTAAACTATTTAGGATTAGGGTTTCTATTATAATTAAACTCCTTTAATTAATTATGCTCCTAATCCAATTAGGAATTCATGGGAGAGTACTTCTATTAATTAATTCTAATCCCTATTAGGAATTAAATAATAGTAATAGTAATAATAATAATAATAATAATAATAATAATAATAATAATAATAATAATAAGACTCCTCTTATTAATTTATATTTAATATTTCTAAAATATTAAATAATAAATATTAAGCTATTTAATTTATTCTATCTCCATAGATTAAATTAAATACACTTAACTTATTATTACAATTATGTCATTTACTTCTTAAATAAATATTTTCCTTTTGCGGTGTGACCTTTTAGGTTCTCCATATTAAACCGGTTGTGAATAAATCAATTAGAACAATTCTAATCTTATTTAAATAAATAAATTAAACTATTTAATTCATTTAAATAAATAATATTTATTCTACAATAAGGGTAAGCCCCCTTAGCGATCAACGACTTTCTAGATAATATAGATTTCAACATTAATCATAAAAGACCATTTCAGTGAATAGTTACCGTACAATTCAATCCTTCTACCATACAATGTCTCAATTAAATATAAGACATGGAATTACTGTCAAGTTTTATTTTATTTAATTATATATATTTTGATTCCCAAATGCACAACTCTAAATAATGCAAATTAGAAACTCCTTTCTAATTTCATTCTGCCTTGGCCAAGGACTACTGAGTTATCATTTATCGAATCACATAGGACATTCACATTTTTTACTAGACGAGGTAGATTCTTTGTTGATCATTCACCTATCTCCATGTACAACTAATTATACCCAATCATACTCTTTGATATACCCAAAAGGTCTTAAGGGACATGTCAAAGTATAACTCATCATACACAAGATACTATGATGACCTCAAGTCCAACAATCACTTGTACTACTATCACTAGAGGAATTCCTATTGACAGGCGAGTAAAACTCCATTAGGTATTCCTTAGCGAGCCACGTTCAGTGAACTTATTCACTAATAAGCGCCTACATACTTGCTTTAGTGTCTCCACACAAATGATTATGAGATCAATCATCCTCTACTTAAGAGCAAGCAACGTATGTACTAATCTATCCGGATTCACTAATCCCCTTTTTAGTAATCCAACGATTAGGAACGATTTTAGTTTGTACGCTATCTAGAATTTAGATCTCATTAGCATGATCACCATCATGATTCTAAAAGCATTGCTCAAAACTATGAGTTTATCACATTTAATATAACAGTACTATGTAGATAATATAAAATGCCTTTTAAGAAAATCAATTCTTTTATTAATAAATGAATAAGATTACAAAGTATATGTTATAGCATATCAAATATGATTGACTTATGTGCATACTACTTTCAATCTCCCACTTGCACTAAAGCCAATCGCCATGGTATCTAATACCCATCTTCTCTAAGTGACGATCAAACTACTGTTGTGTTAAAGCTTTAGTAAATGGATCTGCAATGTTGTCTTGAGTGTCCACACGCTCCAGGGTGACATCTCCTCTTTCAATGATCTCTCTAATCAAATGAAATCGCTGCAACACGTGTTTAGATTTTTGATGAGACCTGGGTTCTTTAGCCTGCGCAACAACTTCGTTGTTGTCACAGAACAAAGGTACGGCTCCTCTAATTCTAGGAACCACTCCAAGTTTAGTTATGAACTTCTTCATCTAAACAGCTTCATTTGCAGCTTCACTTGCAGCTATGTACTCTGCCTCTGTCATTGAATTAACAACTGTTTGCTGCTTGGAAGTTTTTCAACTCACTGCGCCACTTTTTAAGGTAAACATGTACCCTGAAACGGATTTACTATCATCTTGGTCCGTTTGAAAACTTGAGTCTGTATAGCCCTCTAGTTTCAATTCAGACCCACCGTAGACTAGAAATACATCCTTAGTTCTTTTCAAGTACTTTAGGATGTTTTTCACTGCCTTCCAGTGCTCTTCTCCTGGATTCGACTGATATCTGCTTGTCATACTAAGTGCATGAGCGACATCTGGTATAGTACATATCATACCGTACATGATAGATCCTATTGCGGAAGCATAAGGAATCTTACTCATATGGTCTCTCTCCTCAGGTGCCTTTGGGGCCTGTTTCTTAGAGAGATGTATTCCATGGCTCATCGACATGAGACTTCTCTTGGAATCTTCCATGCTAAACTTCTTTAGCATCGAGACAATGTATTTTCCTTAGGTCAAGCCCAGCATCCTTTTAGATCTATCTCTATAGATCTTTATCCCCAAAATATAGGATGCCTCACCCAAGTCTTTCATGGAGAAGTGGTTAGATAACCAAATTTTGATCGACTGTAGCATAGGAACATCATTTCCTATCAGTTATATGTCATCAACATATAATACAAGGAATGAAACAGCGCTCCCACTAACCTTCTTGTACACACAAGGTTCATCCTCATTTTTGATAAAATCAAACCTTTTGATTATCTCATCAAAATGGATGTTCCATCTTCTAGAAGCTTGCTTCAACCCATAAATGGATCGTTGTAGCTTACAGACTTGGTTTGTTCTAACCGTTGAAACAAAACCCTCTGGCTGTATCATATATATATTCTCCTCAAGCTCTCCATTGAGGAAGGCCGTTTTCACGTCCATTTGCCAGATCTCGTAGTCATAATAAGCTACAATTTCAAGCAAGATCCAAATGGACTTGAGCATAGCTACTGGTGAGAAAGTTTCATCATAGTCAACTCCTTGTCTTTGTTTGAAACCTTTTGTAACCAGTCGGGCCTTATAGGTCTCTACCTTGCCATCTGCTCCAGTCTTTCTCTTAAAGACCCATTTATACCCAATAGGCTTAATGCCCTCAGGTGGTGAAACCAAAGTCCATACTTGGTTTTCATACATGGAGTCCATCTCGGATTTCATGGCTTCTAGCCATTTCTCTGAGTCTTCACTACTCATAGCCTCTTCGTCAATGGATCATCATCATCTATGATGCGTACCTCATCATCATCCTCTATGATGAATCCATATCTCTCAGGTATCTTCGGTACTCTTCCAGATTTACGAATAGGTAGTGGTACAGTAGGTTCTTCTACTTGGCCAGGTACATGTCTTTGATCCGTAGTATTTTGTGGTTCTTGAACTTCTTCAAGATATATCTTACTCCCACTAACCCCTTCAAGGATAAACTCCTTTTCCAAGAAGGCAGCGTGTTTCGCAACAAACACCTTTTGATTAGTAGGATGATAGAAATAATATCCTAAACTTTCTTTAGGATATCCCACAAATCTACACTTATTGGATCTAGTCTTCAGCTTGTCATGCTCAAACCTTTTGACATAAGCTGGACAACCCCAAGTCTTAACATGCTTAAGACTAGGTTTTCTCCCTGTATGGGGTCTTTGGGACGGATTTGGTAGGTACCTTGTTAAGTAGGTATGCAGCCGTTTCTAGGGCATAACCCCAGAAGGATATTGAAAGGTCGGTAAAACTCATCATAGAACGAACAATGTCTAACAATGTTCGATTTCTCCTTTTAGATACACCATTCAACTGTGGCGTCCCTGGTGGAGTCCATTGTGAGATTATACCATTTTCTTTGAGACAATTGAGAAACTCATTGGTCAAGTATTCCCCTCCTTGATCCGATCGAAGAATCTTAATACTCCTACCAGTTTGCTTCTCTACTTCACTTCTGAATTCTTTGAACTTTTCAAACGATTCAGATTTGTATTTTATTTAATTCAGATTGGTCAAGTCTTATTTTATTTAATTATATGTATTTCGATTCCCAAATGCGCAACTCTAAATAATGAAAATTAGAAACTCTTTTCTAATTTCATTTTGCCTTGGCCAAGGACTACTGAGTTGTCATTTATCGAATCACATAGGACATTTCACATCTTCTACTAGACGTGGTAGATTTTTTGTTGATCATTCACCTATTTCCATACACAACTTATTATACCCAATCATACCCTTTGATATACCCTAAATGTCTTAATGGATATGTCAAAGTATAACTCATCATAGACAAGATACTATGATGATCTCAAGTCCAAGGATCACTTGTACTACTATCACTAGAGGAATTCCTATTGACATACGAGTAAAACTCCATTAGGTATTCCTTAGCGAGCCACGTTCAGTGAACTTATTCTCTAATAAGCACCTACATACTTGCTTTAGTGTCTCCACACAAATGATTATGAGATCAATCATCCTCTTCCTAAGAGCAAGCAACGTATGTACTAATCTATCCGAATTCACTAATCCCCTTTTTAGTAATCCAACGATTAGGAACAATTTTAGTTTATAAGCTATCCAGAATTTTGATCTCATTAGCATGATCACCATCATGATTCTAAAAGCATTGCTCAAAACTATGAGTTTATCACATTTAATATCAGCACCATGTAGATAATATAAAATGCCTTTTAAGAAAATCAATTCTTTTATTAATAAATGAATAAGATTACAAAGTATATGTTACATCATATCAAATATGATTGGCTTGTGTGCATACTACTTTCAATCTCCCACTTGTACTAAAGCCAATCGCCTTGGTATCTAGTACCCATCTTCTCTAAGTGACGATCAAACTGATGTTGAGTTCAAGCTTTAGTAAATGGATCTGCAATGTTGTCTTGAGAGTCCACACGCTCCAGGGTGACATCTCCTCTTTCAATGATCTCTCTAATCAAATGAAACCGCCGCAACACGTGTTTGGATTTATGATGAGACCTGGGTTCCTTAGCTTGCGCAACAGCTCCATTGTTGTCACAGAATAAAGGTACGGCTCCTCTAATGCTAGGAACCACTCCAAGTTCAGTTATGAACTTCTTCATCCAAACAGCTTGCTTTGCAGCTTCACTTGCAGCTATGTACTCTGCCTCTGTCACTGAATCAGCAACTGTTTGCTACTTGGAACTTTTCCAACTCACTACACCACCGTTTAAGGTAAACACGTACCCTAAAACGGATTTACTATCATCTTGGTCCGTTTGAAAACTTGAGTCTGTATAGCCCTTTAGTTTCAATTCAGACCCTTCGTAGACAAGAAATACATCCTTAGTTCTTCTCAAGTACTTTAGGATGTTTTTCACTGCCTTCCAGTGCTCTTCTCCTGGATTCGACTGATATCTGCTTGTTACACTAAGTGCATGAGCGACATCTGGTCTAGTACATATCATACCGTACATGATAGATCCTATTGCGGAAGCATAAGGAATCTTATTCATCCGGTCTCTCTCCTCAGGTCTCTTTGGGGCCTGTTTCTTGGAGAGATGTATTCCATGGCTCATCGGCATGAGACCTCTCTTGGAATATTCCATGCTAAACTTCTTTAGCATCGAGTCAATGTACTTTCCTTGGGTCAAGCCCAGCATCCTTTTAGATCTATCTCTATAGATCTTTATCCCCAAAATATAGGATGTCTCACCCAAGTCCTTCATGGAGAAGTGTTTAGATAACCAAATTTTGATCGACTGTAGCATAGGAACATCATTCCCTATCAGTAATATATCCTCAACATATAATACAAGGAATGATACAGCGCTCCCACTAACCTTCTTGTACACACATGGTTCATCCTCGTTTTTGATAAAATCAAACCTTTTGATTATTTCATCAAAACGGATGTTCCATCCTCGAGAAGCTTGCTTCAACCCATAAATGGATCGTTGTAGCTTACAGACTTGGTTTGTTCCAACCGTTGAAACAAAACCCTCTAGCTGTATCATATATACATTTTCCTCAAGCTCTCCATTGAGGAAGGTCGTTTTCACGTCCATTTGTCAGATTTCATAATCATAATAAGCTGCAATTGCAAGCAAAATCCGAATGGACTTGAGCATAGCTACTGGTGAGAAGGTTTCATCATAGTCAACTCCTTGTCTTTGTTTGAAACCTTTTGCAACCAGTCGGGCCTTATAGGTCTCTACCTTGCCATCTGCTCCAGTCTTTCTCTTAAAGACCCATTTACACCCAATAGGCTTAATGCCCTCAGGTGGTGAAACCAAAGTCCATACTTGGTTTTCATACACGGAGTCCATCTCGGATTATATGGCTTCTAGCCATTTCTCTGAGTCATCACTACTCATAGCCTCTTCGTAAGTCAATGGTTCATCATCATCTATGATGCGTACCTCATCATCATCCTCTATGATGAATCCATACCTCTTAGGTATCTTCGGTACTCTTCCAGATTTACGAATAGGTTGTGGTACAGTAGGTTCTACTACTTGGTCAGGTACCTGACTTTGATCCGGAGTATTTTGTGGTTCTTGAACTTCTTCAAGATATATCTTACTCCCACTGATCCCTTCAAGGATAAACTCCTTTTCCAAGAAGGCAGCATGTTTCGCTACAAACACCTTTTGATCATTGGGATGATAGAAATAATACCCTACAGTTTCTTTAGGGTATCCCACAAATCTACACTTGTCGGATCTAGTCATTAGCTTATCATGCTCAAACCTTTTGACATAAGCTGGACAACCCCAAGTCTTAATATACTTAAGATTTGGTTTCCTCCCTATCCATATCTCATATGGGGTCTTTCGGACGGATTTGGTAGGTACCTTGTTAAGTAGATATGCAGCCGATTCTAGGGCATAACCCCAGAAGGATACTGGAGCGTCAGTAAAACTTATCATGGAACGAACCATGTCCAACAATGTTCGATTTCTCCTTTCAGATACACCATTCAACTGTGGCATCCCTGGTGGAGTCCATTGTGAGATTATACCATTTTCTTTGAGATAATGGAGAAACTCATTGGTCAAGTATTCCCCTCCTCGATCCGATCGAAGAATCTTAATACTCTTACCAGTTTGCTTCTCTACTTCACTTCTGAATTCTTTGAACTTTTCAAATGATTCAGATTTGTATTTCATTAAATACACATATCCAAATCTAGAATGATCATCAGTGAAAGTAATAAAATAAGAATACCCTCCTCGTGCATTCGTTGTCATAGGTCCACATACGTCTGTGTGTACTAACGCTAACAACTCTGTAACTCTTTCTCCTTTTCCACTAAAAGGAGATTTAGTCATCTTACCCATGAGACAAGATTCACAAGTTGGATATGATTCGTAATCAGATAGCTCTAAAAGCCCATCTTTATGCAACTTGGATAATCTTGTTTCATTGATATGACCGAGTCTACAGTGCCACATAAAGGTATAATTAACATCATCTCTTTTTCTTTTCTTAGTTTGTTCAATTTGAAGTATATTTCCATGCAAGTCAAGTATGTAAAGTCCATTCAGTAGATTGCCAACACCATATAAAATATTTTTATTATAAATAGAACAACTATTGTTTTTTATTATAATATCAAAACCATCCATATCCAATACAGAAATTAAAATAATGTTTCTAATGAGTGTCGGAACATAATAACAATTATTTAAACTAATGAACTGGCCCGAAGGTAGTGCTAAACAATAAGTCCATACAGCTAATGCAGCAACCTTTGCTCCATTTCCTACTCATAGGACGACTTCATCCTTATTCAGCTTTCTACTTCTGCTTAGTCCCTGCATATTATTACATATGTGAGAACTACAGCCGGTATCCAATACCCAAGTAGAATTTTGACTTTCAGAAAAATTAATCTCAATCATGAACAAACCTAGATCGGAAGTCGAAGCTTCTCCAAGCTTCTTTCGGTCCGCAAGATACTGCTTGCAGTTCCTCTTCCAGTGTCTCGGCTTATTGCAATGGTAGCAAATTTCTTTGCTATTTGGATCAGGTTTCTTTTTATCCTTTCTCTTCGCCTTGCCCTTAGCCTTCTTGTTTTTCTTCTTTTCAGAAGATATCTTGGGCCTCTTCCTTTTCTTGGAAGAATCATCCACTAGTAAGACTTGGTTCTTGTTGGATGAGAAGTGACCTTCAGTAGTTTTCAACATGTTAAGTAACTCAGGCAAGCTGACGTCCAACTTATTCATGTGAAAATTCACAACAAATTGTGAGAAGGTGTCCGGGAGTGACTGCAAGATCAAATCTTGGCTTAACTCCCCATCCATCACGAACCCAAGTTGTCCAAGTTGTTCAATCAGATTGATCATCTTAAGGACATGAGTCTCAACAGCAGTGCCCTTGGTCATACGAGATCGGAAGAGCTCCTTAGATATCTGATATCTAGCAGTCCTACTTTGCTCACCATATAACTCTTTGAGGTGCAGCAATATAGTAGGAGCATCTATAGTTTCATGTTGACGCTAAAATTCGTTACTCATGGATGCGAGCATGATGCATTGAGCCAGGATTGCATCATCTTGCCACTTTCTGAAAGTAGCAATCTCTTCCTCAGAGGCTGTTTCTGCAACACTTGCAGGGACTGGCAAATTTAGGACATAAGAAATCTTTTCAGCAGTAAGAACAATTCTCAGATTCCTTAACCAATCCGTGTAATTCGGTCCGGTCAGTTTGTTAGCATTAAGTATGCTACGCAGTGATAGTGAGTTTGACATTTTTAAATTCTGCATATGAAATAGACAACATTTTAGCATACATTCATTTAATTAATTACCAAAATAAATTAGGTCTTTATTTTAAATTGGTATCTCTCACTTTTTCATCAAACTATATTACCCTCAATATCTATAGTTCGGCAAATCTAATTAAAGGTTTGCTAGTGAGAATAAGGATCTCATTTCAACTGTATATAGCCTTGTGTGACACAACAAACGATATATAAATAAATAGGTAGACAACTATTGTCAATTACATCACTATGTAACTCCTTGTATTTTGCCTCTTAGATTATTTTGATCAAGTGTGATACATCCGAATCAAAATTATCCAAGTTAAGTCCAACCTGGCACTTCCATATATTTGAAAGAAAAACACTGTCCTTATGTGACACAACAAAACAGCATCGTTCAGTCTATGTATAAGCATCAAATGTGATAAAGCAACATCTTAAATATTTAATATTTGCCTTGTGTGACACAACAAACTCATATTAAACATTTAATACTCTATTGCTTTACCATGCTAGAAGACGACGTTCGATATTCCAAATATCTTTGAACGCTTAGGACTTAATATGATTTCTTTGAGGGGTTTATTGTTATTAGTCTCATCTTGTTTAGCGCGCATACACATATATATATATAATACGCGTCATATTATTTTACATGCGAAGCATTTTGGATAATATATAATATATATATATATAGTAAGCATGCACATATAGAATACTATATTCTACCCAGATTGATTATGGACTTTTATTCTAGTTTGGTTCACTAGAGCCACCAAGTGAACCAAAAGGTCAAACCTAGGGTGCAAGAATTAAATTTAAATATAACTATTACATTTAAACCCGAGCTCCAATACAAACGGGTCTTCATGCGCTCCTTGCTCCTTTGTCTCCAATTCTTCAAAATTAATTCTAACTAATCCTATTACAAAAACTATTTACAATAAATAGAAACCTTGATCAGCAGTCAAGGGGAAGTACATAGGAGGGAGGTATAATTTACATTAAGAAAAATTAGAGAAGACGAGGTACGCAGACCCCACTTATAAAAAAAAAACCATACATTCAAGCATCTACTAAAATAAATCCAATCACACATTGGTCAATAGTCCATAATCAATCCCTATTTATTACCATGCATATCTCTATATGTATCAATAAATAACATTCATCTCGTTAATAATAAAACCATTCCATATATGCATTGATATCAATTAATGGACAAAAGTTTTGCTAATATTTAGTTTTGAAACAAAATAAACTCTTTTATTTTAATCAAAAACCAAATCCAAATTAAACTCCTTTAATTTTAGCAATCTGAAATCCTATTCCAGATAAAATAAACATCTTTATTTTAAACTTATATCAATTAAATAAACTATTTATATTAATTAAGAAAAAAAAAATTAAAGTATGCACACCGGCGCGGCCGCGCTCCATTTTGAACTAGGAGCGGCGCGGCCGCGCTGCACCCCCAGAAACGTTTTCTAGGTTAGGGCGCAACCGCGCTCCAGAATGAACTGGAAGCGGCGCGGCCGCGCCGCGACGCAGATTCAGAAAAATTTTCGTAGCCCAAAAATCCGATCGTATCGCAGATCAATTCATACATGGAATCATCAAAATCAATAATTAACACAAGGATTAGGCTTTGATACCACTGTTAGGTTTGTATATAACGCAAGCATGCAATCAAATTACATGAATAGAGCGGAAGCATGATAAAACGGATTTTAAAATTTTAATACAAACCATCACTATGATCTATCCTTGTGTTTAATTATCAATTAACGAAAGAGAAAGAGATTAAGAAATTATACCCTCGTAGAACCGTGCTTCCTCGGGTACAAGTTCAACTCCTAGTCCTTCGTGTTATCCTCGAATTCCACCGATGAGATTCCTTCCTTTGATCAACATTAGTCACCCAAGTGTTTGGCCTCTAGAGGTGATCCACCAAGGAAGAATAGTTATTCAAGAAGATGGGTGTTGGAAAAACCTTAGTTTCTATCTCTATAGAAATTACTAGTACTCTCCACAATCTAATGCAAGAGTGTGTAACACTAATCTATGATAAGACTCCTCTTATTTATAGATATAGGAATAACACTTCCCTAAACTATTTAGGATTAAGGTTTCTATTATAATTAAACTCCTTTAATTAATTATGCTCCTAATCCAATTAGGAATTCATGGGAGAGTACTTCTATTAATTAATTCTCAATCCATATTAGGAATTAAATAATAGTAATAGTAATAATAATAATAAGACTCCTCTTATTAATTTATATTTAATATTTTTAAAATATTAAATAATAAATATTAAGCTATTTAATTTATTCTATCTCCATAGATTAAATTAAATACACTAAACTTATTATTATAATTATGTCATTTACTTCTTAAATAAATATTTTCCTTTTGCGGTGTGACACTTTAGGTTCCCCATATTAAACCGGTTGTGAATAAATCAATTAGAACAATTCTAATCTTATTTAAATAAATAAATTAAACTATTTAATTCATTTAAATAAATAATATTTATTCTACAATAAGGATAAGCCCCCTTAGCGATCAACGACTTTCCAGATAATATAGATTTCAACATTAATCACAAAAGAACCTTTCAGTGCATAGTTACCCTACAATTCAATCCTTCTACAATACAATGTCTCAATTAAATATAAGACATGGATTTACTGTCAAGTCTTTTTTATTTAATTATATGTATTTCGATTCCCAAATGCACGACTCTAAATAATGCAAATTAGAAACTCTTTTCTAATTTCATTCTGCCTTGGCCAAGGACTACTGAGTTGTCATTTATCGAATCACATAGGACATTTCACATCTTCTACTAGACGTGGTAGATTCTTTGATGATCATTCACCTATCTCCATGCACAACTTATTATACTCAATCATACCCTTTGATATACCCTAAAGGTCTTAAGGGACATGTCAAAGTATAACTCATCATACACAGGATATTATGATGATCTCAAGTCCAAGGATTGTACTACTATCACTAGAGGAATTCCTATTGACAGGCGAGTAAAACTCCATTAGGTATTCCTTAGCGAGCCACATTCAGTGAACTTATTCTCCAATAAGTACCTACATACTTGCTTTAGTGTCTCCACATAAATGATTATGAGATCAATCATCCTCTTCCTAAGAGCAAGCAACGTATGTACTAATCTATCCGGATTCACTAATCCCCTTTTTAGTAATCCAACGATTAGGAACAATTTTAGTTTATGAGCTATACAGAATTTAGATCTCATTAGCATGATCACCATCATGATTCTAAAAGCATTGCTCAAAACTATGGGTTTATCACATTTAATATAACAGCACCATGTAGATAATATAAAATGCCTTTTAAGAAAATCAATTCTTTTATTAATAAATGAATAAGATTACAAAGTATATGCTACATCATATCAAATATGATTGGCTTGTGTGCATACTACTTTCAAATATTTCCAAAATATTAAATAATAAATATTAAGCTATTTAATTTATTCTATCTCCATAAATTAAATTAAACACACTTAACTTATTATTACAATTATGCCATTTACTTCTTAAATAAATATTTTTCTTTTGCGGTGTGACCCTTTAGGTTCTCCATATTAAACCGGTTGTGAATAAATCAATTAGAACAATTCTAACCTTATTTAAATAAATAAATTAAATTATTTAATTCATTTAAATAAATAATATTTATTCTACAATAAAGGTAAGCCCCCTTAGCGATCAACGACTTTCTAGATAATATAGATTTCAACATTAATCACAAAAGAACCTTTTAGTGAATAGTTACCGTACAATTCAATCCTTCTACCATACAATGTCCCAATTAAATATAAGACATGGAATTACTGTCAAGTCTTATTTTATTTAATTATATGTATTTCGATTCCCAAATGCACAACTCTAAATAATGCAAATTAGAAACTCCTTTCTAATTTCATTCTGCTTTGGCCAAAGACTTCTGAGTCGTCATTTATCGAATCACATAGGACATTCTCTCCTTTTACTAGAAGTGGTAGATTCTTTGTTGATCATTCACCTATCTCCATGTATAACTTATTATACCCAATCATACCCTTTGATATACCCAAAAGGTCTTAAGTGACATGTCAAAGTATAACTCATCATACACAAGATACTATGATGATCTCAAGTCCAAGAATAACTTGTACTACTATCACTAGAGGAATTCCTATTGACAAGTGAGTAAAACT
This sequence comes from Aralia elata, assembly GCA_034770075.1. NCBI lineage: Eukaryota > Viridiplantae > Streptophyta > Magnoliopsida > Apiales > Araliaceae > Aralia > Aralia elata. The sequence goes on from CM068386.1 coordinate 53,086,085, forward strand.
CCATTAGGTATTCCTTAGCGAGCCACGTTCAGTGAACTTATTCTCTAATAAGCGCCTACATACTTGCTTTAGTGTCTCCACACAAATTTTTATGAGATCAATCATCCTCTACTTAAGAGCAAGCAACGTATGTACTAATCTATCCAGATTCACTAATCCCCTTTTTAGTAATCCAACGATTAGGAACGATTTTAATTTGTGAGCTATCTAGAATTTAGATCTCATTAGCATGATCACCATCATGATTCTAAAAGCATTGCTCAAAACTATGGGTTTATCACATTTAATATAACAGCACTATGTAGATAATATAAAATGCCTTTTAAGACAATCAATTCTTTTATTAATAAATGAATAAGATTACAAAGTATATGCTACATCATCTCAAATATGATTGGCTTGTGTGCATACTACTTTCAGTAATATGGTCTTGGGATAAATTGAGGAAATAAATACACACATGCCCATATAATCCATGTACATTAATTAAGGTGTAATCTAATTAATCACTAACACCCAAATATTCAACATACAGTATTATTCCATTATTCCATAACACATATTATTATTTTAATAAACATTTAAGTATTAAAATAATTATTATCTAACAATTATTAGTTCACTTCGATTATTACCTCCTGTAATTAAGATGCACATTTAGTAGTCTATATCGCACATCAATATGTCACATAAGATGTTCATACAATTTAAATGTCACGCATTTCTTTTATATGAATGCAGAAATTTTATTATAAATAATATACATCTTATCATGCGGTTACACCTCAAATAGCATGGCGTATAACACTTAAATAAATTAATAGAGATTATTAGTCACGCGATAATTAATTAACTAAGATAGTATTAATAAGCCTTTTTCTTATTAAATCACTCATTTACTAATTAAATCAAGAAATCGCTTTACCACAATACTACCAAAATGGCATAATACGTATACTCGTATTCGAATAAATATTTAACTTAAATAGAAAAGTTAATATTAATATTATTCAAAATTTTCGAGTATTACAGAAATGGACCTTAGGAATGGGAGCTTCTTCCTCCTTATGCCTCCTATTGGTTGCTTAAAAGTATTTTTTGGTGAAAGATTTGATGAGAAAAACTAGATTTAGATCTAAGTTAGAGGTTTTTTTCCTTACTTTTACTATTTTTCTCACTAGATAACATTTTTTCTCTCTCTAAAATGTTTTCTTCTCTAAGCAAATGAACCAAGCCACTTATTTATAGCCTCCCTAGCCCTGTTGCAGGTTTAGCTACGAAGTTTTGAGCGTGAGCTACCACTCATGCAGCGGTAAGGACCCGTAACTCTCGAAGGGGCCACCAACCGCCCGAATCACTGTAGCAAACCCCCCACCTATGTTGTAGTAAGGTAAGGCGGTTCGCTTGAGTTGCTCAATCGCCCGTTAACCCGGTCAATAAAAAAATCTTTCGAACTGGAAATCCAAATCAAACTTTGTTTTGGGTTATCACATTTATTTCCCTTTAATTTTATTTGAATTCATATATCAAATAGAAATGCTTTAGCCAGCCTAGGGGTAGGGCCCATGTGCCTCGTTTTTCATGTTGCGCCGTCAATTTTGTGTTGTACACCGGAACGTTTATAACTTTCAAATCGGGATAGGTTAGAAAAACGTGTCATACCAATTCGGAAAACTCTTTTCGAGAGCTACACAATGGCATCAAGTTTGATCAATTTTGGATCCAAGAAGATGGAGAAAAAGGGAAAAAATCATCCTTCTGTATACACCGGATAATCGTTCGTCCTTTTTTTGCAGTCTGACACTTAAGGGTTACTGTGTGGACTCCAAGTAATCGTCCTGAGCCTCGTGATCTTTGCTTTGATATCCTGGCCTCAAGGTGAAATGACACTATTGCCATCCTGTCATGGTTAGAGAAAACATGTGCAAATTTTGAGTGTCTACATTTAATATAATATTTTTGTACTTAATAATTCTTAAAATAGTTTTCAATAATAGATTATTGCACTAATTAAAATAAAACAAAATTAATATCAACTTTGAGAATTTTAAATTTTCGCAAATCAACTAGGAGAAAAATAAATTAGATTATTTGCTTTGAAACGAAGGATATAATAAAAGATATTATTGTCCTTACTCTCTCACACATTTGGAATTAAAAAATTATATTTCAGTATTTTTTTTATTTTAATGTCATGTCAGCTTATTTAATAAGCTAAATAGTGAGGGACTTTTTTGGAAAGAACCGTAAGGAGACAAAAATAAACCAAGTTCGTGTATAAGGACCAAATAAGTCATTTTGCCTTATAGCACTAGTAGATTGCTTTTGGAAGCAACTCTTGCAACTCCCTCTTGTTTCATCCCAACAAGGTATATATATTATCAAACTTCCTGGGGATTCTTTACATAAATTTATAGTTTTATACCACTTTCTAAGAAAATCAAAACAACAATAGAATTTTTACTTCAAGAAAATAAGTCAACACATCTTGATTCCAGTAGAAATATACATAAATATATTTACATCCCCAAATAACCCCCAACCCACAACCATCACCAAGCCACTCGGTAACTCTCCCACCAAACCAAACAAAAGAAAGAATATTACATTTCTTAAGAACATTAACACCTTGCTCCTGCATTCTAGTCATCCCAAGAACGAAGGCCTATCGGAAAAAATACACTAATAAATCCAGAGAAGAATTGATATTTGCAATCCAAAAAGACATAACCGTTGTTTTAAAGGTATTAATCTGGTCCCCAAGTTATCTCCCCTCGTCGTCCTTCACCCTCAAAGATGCATCTCTCATTAGATTCAAGCTTAGACTATTGTATCGCTCTCGAGAATACTGTCTTGATGCTTTTCTCCAATCTGTTCCTGCCTTCATCATTGCGGCAAACTCCTCATAACTTATGCGTCCATCCTGCAAGCATTCAGAAAAATAAGAAGGGAATTTGAAGTATGTACAAATATTTTCACCAGTCATCTATAAAACGCAATAATGGGGAATCATATGGTATAGCAAAAAAAGTCAAAAGTAATGGCAAATGTAATTGGTTGGGGAGAAATTACACTTCCCAAATCCCACCACAGCACGAGAATCCTCAGGCACAAAGCAATTTACATAAATAGATGAATATATATCCACTTATACTAGACACCGAAAGGGCCAATAGGTGAATTTCAAATACTAATCTATGTTTCAACAAAATAGTTGGGAGTCTAAGGAAGAAGAGGGAAAAACAAAATCACCAACCTTGTCAGTATCCACATCTTGAATAATAGCATTAATGACTTCTTCGCTATTTGTGTCAACTTCATCAGATAATGCATCCCTTAGCTCTTCGATCTCTATGTATCCATTTTTGTTGTGATCAAAGAATTCAAATGCTTTATGAAGGTGATCATCATTACCCATCTTTTTTAGGTGGACAGAAATTGCTACAAACTCTCCATAGTTCAGGTGTCCATCTTTATCAACATCACCCTGTGGAATCAGTCTATGATTGATTATCCCACATGAATATTATAAAGAATTGAAATTGTACTCATTACAGACGTCAATAGCTGCAACTAGTTGTACTACTTGGCAGTTTGGGTGGATAACATAGAATGGCGTGAAAACAAAAATGCTCAATGTGTACATGGAGAATGTGGATAACCGTCAATTCTAAGGGAACAGTAAATATTTAAAATTTACAGGGCAGTTTTCTGTTTTTTAACATTATATAACCCTTCAGTCATTTAAATTTTAAACACTCGCATTCAATTGCTTAAATTTCCTTCGGAAAAAAATAGTGGAAAGAAAAGCCATGTTTCCCTACATTTTAAGTCTTGAAATATAACAAGTTTCAGGTAAATATTGATTTTGATGCCACAGTGAACAAAACTCATAATACACCTGTAAATTGCATGATTTGTGTTTTAATCATGACAAAACACGACATTCATGTAGGACAATTCTTATTGCAAGGAGTGTAGTCCAAGCCTTTGAAAGGTTTAAAAGGGTAATTCTAGGCAGTACTTTCAAATAGGGTAAATACTTACAGCATCCATAAGAATCTGAAGATCTGCATCAGGGATCTGCTGGCCAATCTTTTGCAACCCAACTCTCAACTCATCAATATTTATCTTCCCCTTGTTGTTAATATCCATCACTTTGAATCCCTCCTTTATGCCCGCCACTTCTTCAGCTGACAAATGCTCAGCAATCACCTGCGATTTGAATAGCAGTTTAGTAACCAAGTACTTATGAAGAACTGAACGTTACAAGATTTTACCAGATTTAGTCAGAAGTTCAAAATGTTCATGAATATAAAAAACAACCAACATGTACATACATACTAATAAATATATGGACAGTACCTGCAACGCTCTTTTCTTGAGCTTGTTCATCATAGAAAATTGCTTTAGTCTTGCTTTCACAGTTTCACCCAAAGAAACATTTGGAGCCTTCTTGGCATTTTGTATCCAAGGATGATCTGCAATTAATCAAAAAACAGCAATCTTTGTTTAGGTACTGTATTTTACATTCATGAAATTTAGAACGAGCACTAAAACATAAAACATCATAAATCAACAGGATTTCATATAAACAAAATCGTAAATTACCAAGAACTTCCTGAGCAGTAAGGCGTTGCTTTGGGTCTGGGTTGAGCATCTTCTTCACAAGGTCCTTAGCATTAGCAGAAACCTTTGGCCAAGGGTCCCTTTTAAAATCTACAACAGATCGAATGATTGCTTGTGCGACTCCTTGTTCAGTTTCTGCACAGTAACAGACAAGATTTCGAGATGAGACAAAACCCAGAGGATGAAAGGTGAGAAAGAATGAAGGCAATAACATATTTCCATAAAATTAAATATTGAAGAGAAAAATGAAATCAGTAGCTGGTTGATATAGCAACTGTTCAAACCTTGAATCTTGTATGCTAATAGCATTATCCTACTTGTGAACTAAAAATAAAGTGTCTATAGGAAGAGCAAAAACAGTACATCTTGGAAAATGTTCACCTCCTTCTAAGTAAAGGAATTTAGTGAAAACAATCCCACATTTATTCCCGACCCCCAGTAATAGCTTATATCTATATCTCATTCAATCATAAGCTCCTGTTTCAGTTTTATCTATTATTCTTATCTTACTTCACCAGACAGAAAACAGGAAGCTGCTTCACTTCACCACCCACATAATATTCTCCATCGGGTTGTAGAATAAACTATATATTGCAATTAGCAAGAGGTTCCTGATCAGATTCTGGAAACTCAATGGAAATTCATGTGATTCTCTCGTATTATTATCCTTTTTGATAAGTTGACCCTCTCATATTATATCGCAAACAGCTACGTCGCACCAGAATATTATTCGTTTTTTATAGAAACAAAAGAAATACTTAAAAGTTACAAAGTAATAATACAAAAGGGTGGAACACTCTCTCAGGAACAAAAAAACTAACCTGCCCAAAAGGGTGTTGGAACACCACAGAGTAAGATGTAAAGGATTACTCCGGCACTCCAAACATCTACCATCTGGGCCATAATTTCGTCTTAGCACCTCTGGAGCCATGTAGTAAGGACTCCCAACAATCTCATTAAATCTCTTCACCTGTAAAACGTAAAAAAGTTTCAGCTAGTGTAAGTGACGAGGTTCACTCTTGATTGATGTCCTCTAAGCTAATTATTCAAATGCTATAACCATCTAAAGCTTACCAGGTTTAAAGAACACTGACAATCCGAAATCAATTGCTTTCAAGGCTGCTGTTTCCTTCTTGTTTGCAAACAATAAGTTTTCAGGTTTAAGTTCCCTGTGCATGAACCCATGAGTGTGGCACATCTGCAACATAACAAAGAAAACAATGAGCAAGCCAAAAGATAGTAGATGTTAAAATCAGGAGGGCCGGGGGGCCCCGGGGGGGGGGGGGGGGGGGGGGGGGGAGGGATTGTTAAAAGAGAAAACAAAAACAAACAACCTAAAAATTTTGAATTCACATGACTTAAATTTTGATCCAACACCTTACTTGAGGAAAGTCAGCATATAAAAGATACATCTTATCAACAATCTCAAAAATCTATCAAAAAGATTGAAGTCAACTTGCTGAAGTCCTTGTTCCCTAAAATGGCTAAATCTCATCAAAGCTATCAACCAAGATTTGTTATATAAAACAACAATCTCAAAACTCTATATAAAAATTTTCACAGAATCAGAGTTCCGATGGAGTAAGCTAAGTCCACTTGTAGAAGTCCTAGTTCTCTATATCTCATGAAGCCATATAAAATACACATTATATGTAATGCTCTATTCCCATGAATATATAGTATACAATATTCTACTCTCGAAAGAATGAACAACTTTAATTCAACCAAATTATAAATTTGGTAAACTATATTCAGAATCAAAGCACAAATTTAGCACTATTCACCTGGAATAATTTTCCCACAATTGTGCGAGTAACAGCCGCAGCAGCCCTTTCAGTATAATGCCCTCTGGCGACAATTCGATCATAAACAATTCACCACCCTCACACAACTCCATCACCAAGTGAACCGCGGTATCGTCCTCATAAGTATCCTTTAAGCTCACAATATTTGTGATGCTTAGGCAAGTGCTTCATGATCTCAAACCTCTCTTCCTAACATCCTCAATATCCACCCCTAGTCCTTAGCTTCTTCTTCGATATCGATTTGCAGGCAAACACTTCCCCTGTAGATTTATCAGTGCATACATATGTCATATGTCACCCCAAATTCACCACGGCCCAGCTCATCACCCAGCTTGTATGTCTGCTCAATTTCATGACCCGTGGGATTCTCCAATAACATAGGACTTGTATCCACCATTTCCCGTTTTATGGTTCGCACTATAGTCAATTGAAAAAGGGTTGGGCTTATTCTTCCTTCTTTTTCTTCTCAGAAGGTTCTGATGGTACTGCACAACAATTTCCCATATGAAAAAGCTTCAAAAACCAACCTCTTTTCCAATTCTGAGCCAAGATTACACAAACTCAAAAAACCCAACAAGATCCAAAAGAGAAATCAGCACAACAAAAATTTTCTGAGGTTTTTGGAGCTTTCAGCCAATTGGGTATCAAAATATGGATCAAAAATGCAATAAAAATCTGATCTATTTGACAAACTTGTAGAAAAAATCAAGATTACCCACCTGGGATTTTTTAGATCTCGCAACCCGATTTCTTTGTAATTTTTCAGAAAAAAATTGAATTAAAACCTCCGAAAATTTCGTGGATGCGAGAAGAATACAATCAGATGGGTTGATGACAAATTTGAAGGAAATGTGGAAATCTAGAAGAGAAATGATTACGCCCACAAATTGTTGGAAGCTGGGAAGGTGGCGACTTAAGGAAATAAGGGAAGGGTTTGGGGGAGGAGGAAAAGGCTAGGAATGGGAATTTAGACGAGTAAACAACTCATCATCTTGGAGGAGAGAGAAAAAGGTCAAATGCGCTTTGGCCCTTTTCTTAGACACTTCCTCCCGGAATCTTAATTCCATTTTTCTCCATCCCTCTTTGACTAAACTCCTTTCTTGTTGTTCTTTGGGTTGAATTAAAGTTTGATAGGCAGAGAATATATGTTAAGATTACGACATCTCTTATTATAAAGTCTCTGCTTTTTTAACGGTTATTTTGATAGTTTTTTATTATATTTTATTTTTAAAATTTTATTTACGTTATATTTTTTTTTATTTAGAGGATATTTAGTATCGTTTATAAGCAATCAAATCTACTTATAATTAATTTTAAAAAGTAAAAAATATTTAGTAAACTTATTTTATAACTGCTTATCATCATTTTTTATTAAAAAAATAAAAAACTTCAATTTGGAGCTAGGTTTGACCAAATATATTACTAATATATCTTTATTTATTTTAATAATTTCAATCATTACTCATATTTACTTTACAAAACATTCTTTTTTAGTAATTTACAATTGAAATAAGTGATTAGTAATTTTTTTATACCAAATATTTTTCACTTATTACTGGATTTGGCTCCCCTCCATTACACATTTCTCTCAATTCCATCAAATACACCAATTATTTGAACTTAATAATTCTGTTAGTAAATGTTAATAGATAGTTGATGGTATTAACATCAATCTTACAAAAAAATTAGAATCATAAAAAATATTTTCACCGTTAAAAGTCTAAAAGAATTTTCATCAATTAAATTTTTGATGAAAATTCACAAGTTCATCAAATAGTGAAAAAGTGTCAGATTAGTTTCATTTTTGAAACAATTATGCTATTCAATGTAATAAATTAGTTGATCGGTATCGATTTCAATTATACTATTCACAACTATAAAAATATGATGTAATGGATAGAATTGAAGAGAATGTATAATGGAGGGGATCCAAATCCCTTATTACTAATTTGAATGTTTTTTATATATCAAACACAAACTATTTTTTTTAAACTAATTATAATCAAAAGTATTAATCAGAATCAATAATTATATTTTTTTTAAACAATCCCAAAACATACTCTTAATCATTGGAGAGTAGATGTGTTTATACACTTATTGAAAGTTACTCAATAATTATTGTTTGTAGTTATTCTACTTCATCGAGGGAGTTAAAATATATATGATGTATGTATTGAAAGTAATATGCCCTCAAGCCAATTATATTTGATGTAATAAGCATTTACTTTGTAATCTTATTCAAATATTAATAATAGAATAAAAGGCATATTTTATCCATGTTAATTGGTTGAATTAATAAATGTGATGAACCCATAGTTTTCGAGCAATGCTTTTAGAATCATGATGAGATCATGCTAGTGAGATCTAAATTCAAGAAAGCTCAAAACTAAAATGTTCCTAATCGTTGGATCACTAATATTGGGATTACTGATCCGGATAGATTAGTACATACTATGCTTGATCTTTAGAAGATAATGATTGATCTCATAATCATTTGTGTGAAGGACACTAAAGCAAGTATGTAGGTGCTTATTAGAGAATAAGTTCACTGAACGTGACTCGCTTAAAGAACCCTAATGGAGTTTTATTCACCTGTCAATAGGGAAGTTCTTAAGTGATAGTTTGTACAAGTGATCCTTGGACTTGAGATCATCATAGTACCTTGTGTATGTTAAGTTATACTTTGTCATATTCCTTAATACCTTAGGGTATGTCATAGGGTATGTACGGGTATAATAAAGTATACACGGAGGTAGGTGAATGATCGACAAAGGATCTACCCACTTCTGATAAAGGGAGAGAATGTCCTATGCGATTTGATAAATGACAGCCTCAAAAAATTCCCTGGCCAGGGTTAAATGAAAATTAGAAAGGAGTTTCTAATTTACATTAATCGGAGTTGTGCATTTTTAAATCGAAATGCATATGATTAAATAAAATAAGACTTGTCAGTAATTCCATGTCTTATATTTAATCGGGGACATTGTATGGTAGAAGGATTGAATTGTACGGTAACTACTGCTGAATAGGTTCAATGTGAATTAAACGTTGATTTCATATTATACGGATAGTCATGATACATTATCGTAAGGTGTCCCTCATGATGTAAAATAAATTATTATTTATTTATATATGAATTAAAGGAGTTTAATATCATTATAAATAATATTAGAATAGTTTCTAATTTATTTATTCTAACGACCGGCATAATATTGAACCTAAAGGGTCACACCGCAAAAGAATAATTTTGTATTGGAAACAATTGGCTAAATAATAATAAATATAAGTATTTAATTTATTATTTGAATAAATTGAAATGCTTAATATTTATAATGATATAATTTGGAGAAATATTGAATTATAAATTAATGAGAGAAATCTTATTATTATTATTATTATTATTTAATTCTTAATTAGATTGAGAATTAAATTAAATGAAAATGCAAATTAAATAAAATGGTAGTTATACTTGCTTAATGTTGATTAAGCAAGTAACACATGTTAATTGCTTAAATGAATAAACACGTGGGTTAGGAGGAAAATGTATACTTACATTTTGTGTAAGTATTATTTTTGTAAGTATCCTAATAAGATTAGGGTTTCCTAATTAACCTAGCATAATTCATTAGCCTCCATCTTAAGAGTTAAGAGAGAAATAGTGTTCTTGTTATTCTTAAGAGTTAGGAATAAAATTAATGGGATTAGCCATCCAAGATTTCTAGGAAATCAAAATATTGTTTCTTGTATAATTGTTCTTGGTGGATTACCTCTAGAGTGCTACATACACTTTGTAGCTAGTGTTTAATCCAAGGAACAAAAATTGGAGGAGCTTGAAGAAATCAACAAAGGGTTGTAGATTGGAAGATCTTGAAGAAATCAAGAGAGGAGTAGATCTTGTAGCGGTTCTAGAGTTGAAATCATCAAAGGTATTATCTCTTGTTAATCTTCATCAATTAATAGTTATGCATAAGGTGATTCATGGATAAGTTGCAAAAATTTTAATTTCCATTTTCCGTTGCGTATTACAATTAGATTGTGATTTTGCAAACTTACAGTGGTATCAGAGCCATCCTTATGCGTACTATTAATTGTATCAATCATATATATGTTGATATGTGTTTAGAACAATTTTTTGGGTATAATTGTTAGTATGAAATTAGGTTTTTTGGAAAAACATCAAAAGCAAAAAAAAAAAAAAAAAAAAAAAAGGACACTGTTCATCGCCGAGAACTGTTCACCGTCGGAAACTGTTCACGCCGGACACTGTTTACCGGCACTGTTCATTGGTACTGTTCACCGGGCAGCGGGCAGCGGGGACTGTTCACCGGGCAGCGGGCAGCGGAACTGTTCACCGGGCAGCCCGAACACTGTTCACCGGGCAGCCCGGGCACTGTTCACAAAAAAAAAAAAAAATGATTTTCCAATTTTAAAATTTCAATGTTGAAAAATAAAGATGTTTATTTTAGACTTGAAATTGGTTTAAAATAAAGGAGTTTATTTTAATTAATATTGGATTTCAATTTTGAACAAAGATTCTAAATTTTATAAAGGAGTTTATATTAATTTGGAAATGGATTAAAATAAAGGAGTTTATTTTAATTGGATTTTGGATTTCTACTAGTCAATTGCCCATTAAATGATAATCAATATATATTGAATGGTTTATTATTCATGAGATGAATGGTATTTATATATGTTGATATTATATATATAGGGGATGATTAATGACTATTGACCAATGTGATTGGATTTAATTTGAATGGATGCTTGAATTGAATGGTTTTATTCATAATGGGGTCTGCGTAACCTCGCCTATCTAAATTTCTAAATGTAATTTCTATCTCTCTCCTATGTACTTCCCCTTGACTGTTGATCAAGGTTTCTATTTTGTTAAAATGAATGTAATAGGATTTAATAGAGTTACTAGAGAAATTGGAACCGAAGAGCAAGAGCATTGAAGACCCATTTGTAATGAAGTCTGGGTTGAAATGTAATAGTTATATTTCAAATTTATTCTTGCACCCTAGGTTTGACCTATTGATTTACTCGGTGGCTCGAGTGAATCAAATTAGATTAAGTCCCATAATCATCCCATATAGAATATAGTATTCTATGAATGCATGCTTATAATATATATATTAAATATATTATTATTCATGTTGATGAATGTTTAATATGACGCGTATTTATATATATATACTTGCATGCGCGCTAAACAAGATGAGACCATTAATAACAAAACCCTCATTACAAAATATTAAGTTGAATACGTTTAAAGGTATTTCAAAAATATCAAACATAGCCTTCTAGCATGATAAAGCAATAGAGTATTAATTATTTAATATTAGTTTGTTGTGCACACACAAGACTCATATTAAATTTTTAAGATGTTGGCTTTATTACATTAAAAATGTTTTATAAGGAATTGAACAATACTAGTTTTGTTGTGCACACACAAGGACTATATTTTTCTATTCGCTTATATGGAAATGCTAGGTGAAACTTAACTTGGATTATTTTAGTTCGGATGTGCACACACTTGACTATTATAATCTAAGAGGCAAAATACAAGGAGTTACATAGTTGATGTAATTGACAAGAGTTGTCTACCATTTGAATAAATATATGGTTTGTTGTGCACACACAAGGCTGCATATTTATGTCAATAGGATCCTTACTCACTAAACAGATTTTTGAAAATTTGTCGAACTATATATGGAGGGTCATATAGTTTGTATAAAATAGTGGGAGACACCCTTTTAATAAAGTCCTATATTAAATTGGTGATTAATAAAATGAATATATGCTAATGTTGTTTAAATAAAAATTCATTTACAGATTTTTTACAAATGGCTCATTCACTATCACTGCGGAGCATATTGGATGCTAATAAACTAACCGGACCAAACTACTCGGATTGGTTAAGGAATTTGAGAATTGTTCTCACCGCTGAAAAATTATCTTATGTCCTTAATTCGCCTGTTCCTGCAACTGTTGCAGAAACTGCCTCTGAGGAAGAGATTGCTACTTTTAAAAAGTGGCAAGATGATGCTATGGTAGCTCAATGCATCATGCTCGCATCCATGAGTAACGAGTTACAACGTCAACATGCGAAAATGGATGCACCTGCTATATTGCTTCACCTGCAAGAGTTGTATGGTGAACAAAGTAGGTCTGCAAGATATGAGATATCTAAGGAGCTCTTCCGATCTAGAATGACCGATGGCCCTACAGTACAAGCACATGTCCTCAAAATGATCAATTTGATTGAACAATTGGGACAACTGGGTTTTGTAATGGATGGAGAGTTGAGCCAAGATTTGATCTTGCAGTCACTCCCGGACTCCTACTCACAATTTGTTGTGAATTTTCACATGAACAAGCTTGATGTCAGCTTGCCTGAATTGCTTAACATGTTGAAAACTGCAGAGAGTCACTTTCCATCCAAGAAAGACCAAGTCTTACTGATAGGTGACGCTTCCAAGAAAAGGAAGTGGCCCAAAGGAGCTTCCTTCTCAAGAAGAAAAATTCTAAGAAGGCAAAAGGAAAGACAGTTGATAAAGGTAATAAGAATAAAACAAATACGGATAGCAAAGGAGTTTGCTTCCACTTCCACTGCAATAAGCCTGGACATTGGAAGAGAAAACTGCAAGGATTACCTTGCAGAGGCAAAGCAGAAAAAAGCTTGTTGAAGCTTCAGCTACGGATACAGGTTTATTTCATGATTGAAATAAATCTTTCTGTAAGTCAAAATTCTACTTGGGTATTAGATACCGGTTGTGGTTCTCACATATGCAATTCATTGCAGGGAATAAGCAGAAGTAGAAGGCTAAACAAAGGAGAAGTAACTCTACGAGTGGGAAATGGAGCAAAAGTTGCTGCATTAGCTGTGGGGACTTATTGTTTAGCACTGCCTACGGGAAAATCTATCAATTTAATAAATTGTTATTATGTACCTGTTCTCATCAGAAACATTATATCTATTTCTATGTTGGACAAAGAAGGATTCGCTGTTATATTTAAGAACAATGGTTGTTCTATTTATAATAATAATGTTTTGTTTGGAAATGGTAGCTTAATTGATGGACTTTACTTACTTGACTTACATGAAAATATTTTTCAAATTGAACAAACTTGTAAAAGAAAAAGAGATGAAGTAAATCATACTTTCATTTGGCACTGTAGACTCGGTCACATTAATGAAACAAGATTAAACAAGTTGCATATTGATGGTCTTTTAGAACCATTCGATTTTGAATCATATCCAACTTGTGAATCATGTCTCATGGGTAAAATGACTAAATCTCCATTTAGTGGACATGGAGAGAGGGTTACAGGATTGTTAAAGTTGGTACACACAGATGTATGTGGACCTATGACAACAAATGCTAGAGGAGGGTATTCGTATTTCATTACATTCACTGATGATCATTCAAGATTTGGATATGTGTATTTAATGAAATATAAATCCGAATCATTTGAAAAGTTCAAAGAATTCAGAAGTGAAGTAGAGAAACAAACTGGCAAAAGTGTTAAGATTCTTCGATCAGATCGAGGAGGAGAATACTTGAGCAATGAGTTTCTTAATCATCTCAAAGAAAATGGTATTCTCTCTCAATGGACGCCTCCTGGTACGCCACAATTAAATGGTGTATCTGAAAGAAGGAATCGTACCTTGTTAGACATGGTGCGGTCCATGATGAGTTTTCACCGACCTTCCAATATCATTCCTGGGGTCATGCCCTAGAAACGGCTGCATATCTACTTAACAAAATTCCCTCAAAATCCGTCCCTAAGACTCCATATGAGATGTGGACAGGGAGGAAAAACCCATCTTAAGCATGTTAAGATTTGGGGTTGTAACGCTTATGTAAAAGAAGTTACAAAGTGACAAACTTGAAGGCTAAGATCCTGACAAGTGCAAATTTGTGGGGTAATCCTAAAGAAAGTTTAGGATATTATTTCTATAATCCTACCGAGCAAAAGGTGTTTGTTGCCAAACACGCTACCTTCTTGGAAAAAGAGTTTATCCTTGAAGGGGCTGGTGGGAGGAAAATAGATTCTTGAAGAAATTCAAGAACCACAAATTACTAACAGATCAAGTGGGAATGAACATGTTCAAGTAGATATAACTTCTGTACCACAACCGAGTCGTAAATCTGGAAGAATGCCGAAAATACCTAAAAGGTATACACTTATCATAGAAGATGATGATGAGGTACGCAATCATAACTGATGATGATCCAGTAACATACGATGAGGGCTATGAGTAGTAAACACTCTGAGAAATGGCAAATAGCCATGAAAATCCGAAATGGACTCCATGTATGAAAACCAAGTATGGACTTTGGTTACTCCACCTGAAGGCATTGTGCCCTATAGGGTGTAAATGGGTCTTTAAGAAAAAGACTGGAGCAGATGGCAAGGTGGAGACCTATAAGGCCAGACTGGTTGCAAAAGGTTTCAAACAAAGACAAGGAGTTGACTATGATGAAACCTTCTCACCAGTAGCCATGCTCAAGTCCATCCGGATTTTACTTGCGATTGCAGCATTACCTATGACTACGAAATCTGGCAAATGGACGTGAAAACGGCCTTCCTCAATGGGAAACTAGATGAGGATGTATATATGATACAGCCAGAGGATTTTTGTTTCAAAGGTGTAGAACAAATCAAGTGTGTAAGTTACAAAGATCCATTTATGGATTGAAGCAAGCTTCTCGAAGTTGGAACATCCGTTTTGATGAGACACTCAAAGAGTTTGATTTTATCAAAAATGAGGATGAACCATGTGTGTACAAGAAAGTTCGTGGGAGTGCTGTGACATTCCTGGTATTATATGTTTGATGATAAATTACTTATAGGGAATGACATACCGATGCTTACAATCAGTTAAAATTTGGTTATCTAAACACTTCTCCATGAAGGACTTGGGAGAAGCATCCTACATATTGGGGATAAAGATCTATAGAGATAGATCAAAGAGGATGCTCGGCTTGACCCCAAGGTGCATACATTGATTCGATGCTAAAGAGGTTTAGCATGCAAGACTCCAAGAGAGGACTCATACCGATGAGTCATGGAGTAAATCTCTCTAAGAAATTGTCCCCAAAGACACCTGAAGAGAGAGAACGCATGAATCAAATACCTTATGCTTCGGCAATAGGATCCATAATGTATGGAATGATATGTACCAGACCAGATGTTGCTTATGCACTTAGTGTAACAAGTAGATATCAGTCTAATCCTGGAGAAGAACACTGGAAAGCTGTGAAAAACATCTTGAAGTACTTGAGAAGAACTAAAGATGTGTTTCTAGTATATGGTGGGTCTGATTTGAAACTAGAGGGCTTTACAGACTCAAGTTTTCAAACTGACCAAGATGACAGTAAATCCATGTCAGGGTATGTATTTACCTTTGAACGGTGGAGCAGTGAGTTGGAAGAGTTCCAAACAGCAAACAGTTGCTGACTCAGTGACAGAGGCAGAGTATATAGCTGCAAGTGAAGCTGTTTGGATGAAGAAGTTCATGTTCTGAACTCGGGGTAGTTCCTAGCATTACTGGAACCCGTTCCGGTTCATTGTGACAACACTGGAGCTGTTGCACAGGCTAAGGAACCCAGGTCTCATCAGAGATCCCAAACACGTGTTGCGGCGATTTCATTTAATTAGAGAAATAATTGAAAGAGGAGATGTCACCTTAGAAAGAGTGGACTCCCAGAACAACATTGCAGATCCATTTACTAAAGCATTATCGCAAGATCAATTCAATCGCCATTTCGATAAAATGGGTATTAGATACCAAGGTGATTGGCTTTAGTGCAAGTGGGAGATTGAAAAGTAATATGCCCTCAAGCCAATTATATTTGATGTAATAAGCATTTACTTTGTAATCTTATTCAAATATTAATAATAGAATAAAAGGCATATTTTATCCCATGTTAATTGGTTGAATTAATAAATGTGATGAACCCATAGTTTTCGAGCAATGCTTTTAGAATCATGATGAGATCATGCTAGTGAGATCTAAATTCAAGAAAGCTCAAAACTAAAATGTTCCTAATCCGTTGGATCACTAATATTGGGATTACTGATCCGGATAGATTAGTACATACTATGCTTGATCTTTAGAAAGATAATGATTGATCTCATAATCATTTGTGTGAAGACACTAAAGCAAGTATGTAGGTGCTTATTAGAGAATAAGTTCACTGAACGTGACTCGCTTAAAGAACCCTAATGGAGTTTTATTCACCTGTCAATAGGAAGTTCTTAAAGTGATAGTTGTACAAGTGATCCTTGGACTTGAGATCATCATAGTACCTTGTAGTATGTTAAGTTATACTTTGTCATATTCCTTAATACCTTAGGGTATGTCATAGGGTATGTAACGGGTTATAATAAAGTATACACGGAGGTAGGTGAATGATCGACAAAGGATCTACCACTTCTGATAAAGGGAGAGAATGTCCTATGCGATTTGATAAATGACAGCTCAAAAATTCCGGGGCCAGGGTTAAATGAAAATTAGAAAGGAGTTTCTAATTTACATTAATCGGAGGTGTGCATTGTTTAAATCGAAATGCATATGATTAAATAAAATAAGACTTGTCAGTAATTCCATGTCTTATATTTAATCGGGACATTGTATGGTAGAAGGATTGAATTGTACGGTAACTACTGCTGAATAGGTTCAATGTGATTAAACGTTGATTTCATATTATACGGATAGTCATGATACATTATCGTAAGGTGTCCCTCATGATGTAAAATAAATATTATTTATTTATATATGAATTAAAGGAGTTTAAATTCATTATAAATAATATTAGAATAGTTCTAATTTTATTTATTCTACGACCGGCATTAATATTGAACCTAAAGGGTCACACCGCAAAAAGAATAATTTTGTATTGGAAACACATTGGCTAAATAATAATAAATTAAGTATTTAATTTATTATTTGAATAAATTGAAATGCTTAATATTTATAATGATATATTTGGAGAAATATTGAATTATAAATTAATGAGAGAAATCTTATTATTATTATTATTATTATTTAATTCTTAATTAGATTGAGAATTAAATTAAATGAAAATGCAAATTAAATAAAATGGTAGTAATACTTTGCTTAATGTTGATTAAGCAAGTAACACATGTTAATTGCTTAAATGAATAACATGTGGGTTAGGAGAAAATGTATACTTACAGTGTGTGTAAGTATTATTTTTGTAAGTATCCTAATAAGATTAGGGTTTCCTAATTAACCTAGCATATTCATTAGCCCTCCCATCTTAAGAGTTAAGAGAGAAATAGTGTTCTTGTTATTCTTAAGAGTTAGGAATAAAATTAATGGGATTAGCCATCCAAGATTTCTAGGAAATCAAAATATTGTTTCTTGTATAATTGTTCTTGGTGGATTACCTCTAGAGTGCTACATACACTTTGTAGCTAGTGTTTAATCCAAGGAACAAAAATTGGAGGAGCTTGAAGAAATCAACAAAGGGTTGTAGATTGGAAGATCTTGAAGAAATCAAGAGAGGAGTAGATCTTGTAGCGGTTCAAGAGTTGAATCATCAAAGGTATTATCTCTTGTTAATCTTCATCAATTAATAGTTATACATAAGGTGATTCATGGATAAGTTGCAAAAATTTTAATTTCCATTTTCCGTTGCGTATTACAATTAGATTGTGATTTTGCAAACTTACATGTATAGTACTGAAGATTTTTCAGGATTCTTCTCCCTCATCTCCTCCAACACCTCTGAAATTTTACAATACGCTCCTCTACGCTAATCTATTATTATCTATTACATGTGTTTAATTTTAATCTTTTTTATATGCTGATTAAGATTTCTAAATCTAAATTCCTACGAGTTTCTTTCCCAACAATTGCAAAGGTAAACATCTTTCTCTCCCACATAATACTTTGTTCCTTTCACAAAAATAATTTTATTTATAAATTTTATTAATAATTTTTTTGACGTAATAAAGAATAAATATTTGATATTTGTTGCAGGTTTGAACGTGTGATTTTGTAGATAGGAAGGACAAACTAGATGCAAAAGGCAGGAAAAAGAATGAAGTGATATAGCGCGTCGAAGTGCAATCTTAAATTAGTACTAAAAAGGTATTTTAGTTATTGCAAATAAAAATTTTGTAAGTACGTAGATGGCAGATATTTTGATAATTTTTTTGAATAATATACTATATTTTATATTGTATTTTGTATTCTAAATAAAGAATGATGGGTTTTTTTTTGTAAGTATTGAAGTGTATGAGTTGGTAAACTATTTTGATATTTTTTTTGAATAATATACTATGTTTTATATTGTATGCGATGCGTGTGTTTCGGTCACTAGTTATTAATAAAATATTTATATTAAATAAAATTATTTTTATTTTAATAACATGTCATAATTTTAGCACCGTTGTTAGTGTAATAAATTTAAACTCATTGTTGTTTCTACTAGATATACTTATAAAATAAAAAGTTTATTATTAGTTAGAGCTACTAATTGGAAAAAGTCAATGCATCTTTTGTAATTTATAAGGTTTATAATACGTCAATTTCTTAGCCTGATGATTGAGTCTCAAATTCAATTTTCATATTTGTGTAAATTTATTTCTTTTTTTTTATGTGAAATGTATTTACTTCTTTATTTATATTTTATGAATTTATTAGTATTGTAATTATGATCGTGTATATGATAATGAAAGTTTATCATATTCATATTGCATTTACAAATTAAGACTTAAACAAATAAAATTAAATTCTGAATGCAATATAATGGGTTGTTTGACGAGAGTCACAAGACTACTCTTAGGTTGTGTTTGATAAAAATGATAATTAAGATCTGAATAATTATGATGTCTTAATAAATTAGATCATCTGAATGGTTATAAGGTCTGAATCTAAAAAACTGTTTAATAACTAAAAAGTAAGTTGTCTCTTAATGACACTATTTTACCATTTTAAAGAGTAAAATTTTATTTAATAATTTCAAATATTCAATTTAATAAAAATGAGTGAATAATATTGTTGAATATATTTATATAAAAAAAATTATCAAAAAAATTTCATTAAGAGGTATCTCTTAATTATTAAGATTTCATTTTCTGTCTTACCGATTAAGAGGCATTCAGAGGTAACAAAAAAAAAACAAACAAACAGCATTATGCCTCTTAGTGAATAAGAGACAGTCCATTAAGAAGCAATTAGATATAAACAAACAGCACCTTACATAGACTAGACCCACCTCAATCTTGCGTTTTAGTTGGGAATCAAAACAAGCTTCATTCATCTTCAAATTTATTGGAAAATTTTATGAGAAATTTAATGAGCCTTAAGCATTGTGTTTTTGTTTAGCACTCGCTGTGTGACCTTTAAACTGAATTACTCAAATTATTAGACCATTATATGCACACAATTTTATTAAAGAGTCATTTATAAAATGACGTGTGAAAATATAATTAATTAATAATTCAACATATGTAGTAGGACTACGATTATAACAAGTCATTACTATAAATATTATTTTATATATTTTAATAACAAATTTTTAGTTACCAAAATGCTATTCAAATTTTTATATGCATAGTTAAAATTCAAATAATACATGAAAACTTGAACTTTAAACAATTTGATATACAATTGGCATATTAACTATATTTAATGCACATCTATAAATTAGTTATAGTAGATCAACGGATATTTGCTTTACCTTTTTAAATAATAATAAATTATTAAAAAAAGAAGAAGAAAATTGTTGTTACATATGACAATAAATTTATGTCGATATTAAATATTAACACATGTATATACATGAAATATGAAGGAATATAGAAAGAATCCACACATTTTTATTTTATCTTATCGTTTAGTTCATGTCAATTACAATCTAAATTTATCGTTAAATTTGTCGAGAAATAAATTATTTTTCAAATTAAAATATCAAATATTACATGTTTTTTTTTTTAAATGCAAATATTATTTGCATGCTTGAGTAGGTGATCAATTCATGTAAGTCGGACAAAATAGTCCTGAGAAACTTTCTTCCTTGTTTGACATGCGCAAGTGTTTAAAATCGAGATATTATTAGTCCGCTTATCTTGGAATTATGGCAATAATGTAATTTTAGTTCAAAAAGCGGCTGCTGTACCTGTAATCCACCTGCAAATCAATTGCACACGTGGCAGGCTCGAACTGGCTTGAACGTGTCTTATTCGCCGGCCTTCTAGAAGCCAACCAAAGTCAATAGAGTCTCTTTATCATGATCATGGCCGTTCCTGAGCAGGGTCGATCGCCATGGCTCCGATTAGGGTCCCAAATTATATATATATATAATTAATTAATTAAAAATATAATAATATAAGTATATAAAAATTTAATTTTGAATATTTGATTGAAAATTTTGTCTTTAGAAATACTAGAAAATTAATATTTCAATAAATATATTCTCATATATTTTGTTGTAGTCGAATTATTTAGTCGAACTTTTCATATATTTTGTTGTAATCGAACTATTAATTTTTTAAGTTCCGAAAATATACTTTTTTTAATACAACAAGTACTTTTTATTTATTTCTTTCTTTATTTTTTGATGAAAACAATGTTTCGAAAAAGATCTCATTTTTATTTTTTGTCTTAGGCCATCAAAATCTCAAAAACGGCCCTGCTCTTTATAGTAGTAGTCCTCCTTTGGAAATAGTAAATACCGTTGTTGACTTAAATCTGCTGAGTTTGTTTGGCACACGTGAGGTTTGATTTGTTACTGTTGGGGTGTGTTTATTTGGGCCCAATGGATATGGTGGGCCATGGTCTGCGTGGAGGTATGTTCCCACATAAGAGTTTGTTTTGGCAGTGAGAGAATATTAAGGAATCATAACTGTATTTAATTTTCAACTCCTAAGGAAAGTGTCATGATATAATTCGACTTTCTTCCTTTAAGGAGATTGAGTTTAATCCCATTATGGTATCTAACCTAATGAGGAGTTCTATTTCTATACGGGGACGAGCATGAAGTTGATGGTGTGATCACTATAAATACAATGCTAGACCCTAATTTACAGGTAATCATTTTTTTCAGCACTAAACCATTAAGCCTCCATTGTTAAACCTTGTTTAGACTGTACTTATTCTCACACCGGAGCTATCCCCCGGCGGTGAAAGCCGTCAGCTCTCTGAGTGTGGTTTCGTTTCTGTGCAGGATTGGACGTGCAGTTTGGTGATTGGGCGCGTGGATGAATCTTGGCGTTAACATTAGTGCTAGAAGGAGGACCTCTTTATTGTTAGATAATTTTCAATCACTCAGTACTTTTTGATCAGAAATAATGGTGTCAAGTAAGACAAAGACAGTGTCGGCACATGGTGAATCTACGGCTGATCTTTCTCAACCCAGAGGCTCGGTCAAAGATAGGTTAGGACCGTCAAGGAGTATCTCAGACAGGCTAGGCCCTCAAAGTCATTTAGTGGGCCCAACCGATCCGCGGACGGCGATCGTAAGGAGAAAACTGTTTTCGACCACTCGAAAGACGCCAGGTTATGATAGCCTTGCCGAAGATCATAATTCTAGGTCGGGTTAGAGTCGTGACGAAAGGGACACAATACTGGCCAAAAGGATGCAACGACGAAAAGACACCGTAGAAGTCATACGCCTTCAACAGATAGAGTTGGATAAGCAGTTGGAGTCGCTGTTAGATGGAGAAGAAGTTTCCTCCAGTTGACATCGGCGTCGGGAAGTTTAGCCAGGGGACCAATCCAGGACATACCGTTCGGACGGTTCTTGGCATGAAAGGAGCAAGCTCAGGGGTCGCTCTCAAGAGAGGATCGGGCGACGAAGCCGATCCCGTGACAGGAGAAGGCGTCAGAGTCGCTCTTAGGAAGTAAGTAGTAGAAGTAGGGGAAGATCCCAAAGGAGAAGGCGGAGGGTCTCTCCGGATCATTATTGTAATACCCTGAATATTTATGAGGCTTATAAATATGATCGTATATGGTTAGAGGTTAATTTAGTGACCTAAAATTAGGTATCGAGAAGTTTAAAACCTTAAGCCCTAATGAGATTCGAATTTTGTGCTTAATAAAGATCGAAATGATATTTTGAAGCATGTGTTTTGTGATTTTATAGTGTAAACGATGAATTAGGTCAAATAAAAAATTTTGGTCAAGCTGCTTAGATGTGCTTACATTGACAAAATGATTTGTCGTGCTTTCCATGATTTCACCAATAAGTATCTTGACAAATTATTTTTGACAAGTTGCTGTGTCGTGCTTAAGAATGACAAAGTGATTTGTCGCGCTTACGGTAACAAGCTGCATTGTCGAGCTTAAAGATATTTTCATGAGGAGCTTAGAAGATAGGTTCAATTACAAGCTGCACTGTCGAGCTTGGAAGATATTTTCATTGAGGAGCTTAGATTGCAAACTGCATTGTCGAGCTTGGAAGATATTTTCATTGAGGAGCTTAGAAGATAGGTTCAATTACAAGCTGCATTGTCGAGCTTAGAAGATATTTTCATTGAGGAGCTTAGATTGCAAGCTGCATTGTCGAGCTTGGAAGATATTTTCCTTGAGGAGCTTAGAAGATAGGTTCAATTGCAAGCTGCACTGTCGAGCTTGGAAGATATTTTTATTGAGGAGCTTAGAAGAATATTCTAAGAATTTGCTAGGTGTACTAAAGTGTAATTAACCTAGGTACCAAAGTGTAATAAGCCGAGCCCCTAACGTGCAATTAGCGAAACTTGATTTTTCTATAAATAGCAAGCCCAGTTCATTCATTCCTTACTATTTTTCAAGAGCAGTTCAAGAGCAAAAACACTCAATATTTATATTCTAAGAGATATTGTGAGATAAAAATTACTTTCTAAGCATCGAAGCGCTGCGCGATTGGAAGTAAAGCTAGCAACTACAAGAGGATTTACGATGAACGTTTAGACCGTTATATTAACTGTAAAAGATATACGAGACAAGTCTTCTAAACTTGTTACATTTAAGCAAGTCTATTACATCTTGCTATCAATTATTGTGAAGTTATTGCTTCTTGTTCAACATAACTTAAGAAATGAATCGT
Source organism: Aralia elata (assembly GCA_034770075.1). NCBI lineage: Eukaryota > Viridiplantae > Streptophyta > Magnoliopsida > Apiales > Araliaceae > Aralia > Aralia elata. The sequence continues at coordinate 53,109,591 of CM068386.1, forward strand.
TATTCATATATTGTTTATTCGAGCGTAAAATGTTGTGTCAAACCAAATTGTTTTGGTACGACATATTATACTGAGAAATGGAACACCTTGATGTAAGGTGAACTGAAACACCTTGATATAAGGTGGTGGTAAATGTTGATTATATATTGACACAAAATTGTAGGATAATATGCATACTCCTAGGATATTGGTTAGGCTGATCCCCTACCAGATATCCGAAATCAAGCGGTTCTAAGTCATTAAAGACTGATAGAACTAATTGAAATATATGATTTATGTACAAAACCCTCAGTTATACATCTTTGACATCTTTCAACTCGAACACATTGTGTTCACGTTTTTAAATAAATTTGCTGAGCATTTGTAGCTCATTCTTGCATATAATCTCTTTGCAATCTTAAATGATAATTCCGTAACTTCAGAGACAACCAAAGGGAAACGACCGTGTTAATTAGTTTTACTTTATTTAAGTCTTTTAAAGGCTTTGTTGTAATAACTTAGTACTGAGAACGATGTAACCAAACTTAACGATATGAAATATATTATCATCCTTTATTATATCGAATGCATTATACTCTGATATTTAAATTGTTTAGAATAGTTGTACTAAGTTAATACAGTATCTATATGAACTATACATCTGAATGAGGGTATTTGAATGATATTGAGAGTTCTATAAGCTCTGGGGTTACACTTAATGAGCGCTGGTAAGGTGTCATCTTTACCGGAATGCGCCCCTTAGTTCTAGGGACAATCTTATCATTAATATTGTGAATACCAGATAGATAGGAACTATTGATATGAAAGAGATATACATTAGATATAAATCTATATATCCAAGTGAGGGTATCCAAACACCGTTAACGTTCTGACGAGAACTATTATCTGTTATGGGATACTGTGAACCTTGGATAGTTAGAAGTTATATATTATGGAATATCTAATAGGTGGTTAACTAGTTAAGCTTGAACACCAGATCTGTTATAGAGGTATAAAGATTTAAGTTGAAGATGTAGAAGTCATTTAAACTATGCTAGATTAACATTATTGGCAATGTCTAGAAAGTTCTGACGAGGAAAGGGGTTAGGTCATTTAATTGTGTGCCGTTTTAACGGAAAGCCCCCACTTTCTTGGGAATTACCTGGTTGCTAATACTGCAAGTCTCGGATAGATAAATGGAGATTTATTTTTAAGTCTTTTAGGACTTATGTATAATAAGAGCAAGTAACCTGGGAATGTTATAACAATAAACAAATGATATTTTATAATATTATCACTTTTCCGCACTTTACTCTGATTATTAGAAGTCAAGATTTCTATAGCATTACGTAAAGGTTGTACACGTGAGCACGAAGTCCGACCTGGCTAAAAGAAGCTAATAGGTAGATTTTCAGGGCGTCACAATTATATGGATAGGTGAGAGCCATCCCCTCGAAGGGAAATTCCCAAGGCACCAGCCCGAAAGGAAGGGATAGGCGAGAGTCATCCCCTCAAACAGGAGATCCCGAGGCACATGCCAGGAAGGACGGGGATAGGCGAGAGTCATCCCCTCGAACAAGAGATCCCGAGGCTTTAGCCCGGAGGGTTGCAGAGATGGAGAGGGTGCTCGCAACAGTTAACTAAGGGAGGCTTCAATAAGTTCAACTTCGCCATTCTCCCCAGAAATCGATCGGGTTCGGGCCGAACCTAGCAAGAAGGCCTAACACATCGAGAATTACGATGGCACGGGAGACCCGTTTGATCATAGCCAGGTGTATGACCGACTGATGAGTTATTATGACTACTCCGATGCCGCCAAGTGTCAGATGTTCATTACAACCTTGAGGAAGGAGGCTCGACAGTGGATGACATCTTTGGCCCTGAACTCTATTTCATCATGGAAGGAGCTCTGTGATAGGTTTCACGGTCGGTTCGGGAGTAACAAAAGGAGAGGAAAGCCAACGACCTCTTTGATGCAGATTCGGCAGTACTCGAATGAGACGTTGGGCCAATATGTGAAGCGGTTCCGAGAGGCGGTTGGAGCAGTGAAGGATTTGAATGGTACTCAGGCCCTCGGATACTTTACCACAGGGCTAGATGTGGTGAAGTCGAAGAAGCTGGTAAAAGATATAATGTTCGATGCTCCAAAGGATTTGGCTGAAGCTTACGATAGAGCAGAGAGACTTATCGCAATTGAAGAAGCCATGGGTAGTCTGAAATCAAACTTGACGGAGAGGCCAAAGGATCGGGATAGAAACAACCATCCCCGGTCAGATAATAATAACAGAACGGATGACCTGTCGAAGAGGAATTTTAATAGTGGTTCGGGTGGAGGACCTCCACCTTTCCCGAACAAGAAAGTTGGCAAGGTGTACACCCGTCTCAATACGGATCGAGCAACGGTGTTGGAGCATATGAGAAATAAGCCATACTTCAAACCATGCCCAAACAGTACCCATCGAGATCGGGGAAATCACAACAAGTATTGCGACTATCACCAAGCTACTAGACACTCTATCGAGGATTACAAGAATCTGAAAGCATTAATTAAGAAGAATGTGCAGAACGGGGAGTTAGTTCAGTTCATTGCAGGTCAAGGGGATTCGAGAAGGACGACGACCAATGGCAATACACAGCAGAACCCAAAGCCTCAATCCGAACCGGCCCCGATAATTTGAAGAGTGGTAGATGTGATAACAGGCGGTTCGAGTGGGAAGGTAGCTGGAAAGACACGACGAGGGATGTTGGATTCAGTTATGACAGTGTCCGAACAGCCTGCAAGGAGGGAGTGGCCATATCCCGACACTATGATATCATTCACCGATGAGGATTACCCATCGGAACCTATCGAGTCGCATGAGGGAGCATTGACCATTACTGCCCAAGTCGGATCCATGGATATGAGGTGAATCATGATCGACAACGGCTCCTCTATCGACATACTGTATGCCCATGCTTACCAGAGACTAGACCTAGGGGGAAGGAAGATGGAGGTCGGGCAGGAGCCCCCGTTGTACGGGTTCAGCAAAGATCCGGTTCGCGTAGCAGAAACCATCGAGTTGCCAATCATTTTTAGGACGAATCCTCAGCAGGTGGAGGTCAATGTCAGGTTCTTTGTCGTGCATATGGATTCTGCTTACAATGCTATTCTAGGACGACCGATATTGATGGCGTTGCAGGCGGTGACCTCTATCCCTCACTTTAAGATGAAGTTCCCTACGTTGAACGAAGTTGGCGAGGTTAAGCGTGATCTGGATATGGCTCGGAGGTGCTACAGGAATTCGTTGATATCTTCAGCTATTGGGAGATGCAAACAGAGGTAGACAATGGCGATTGAGGTTGAACCGTTTACCGAAGTTTTGGATTTGGGCCTTGTATTTAATTATTGGGCTTTTATGATGAAATCTTCCATTAAATGTCTCATTGTAATGAAAGACTGGGGGGCAATGTTGGGGTGTGTTTATTTGGGCCCAATGGATATGGTGGGTCATAGTTCACGTGGAGGTATGTTCCCACATAGGAGTTTGTTTGGGCAGTGGGAGAATATTAAGGAATCCTAACTGTATTTAATTTCCAACTCATAAGGAAAGTGTCAGGATATAATTCGACTTTCTTCCTTTAAGGAGATTAAGTTTAATCCCATTATGGTATCTAACCTAATGAGGAGTTTTATTTCCATACAGGGACGTGCATGAAGTTGATGGTGTGGTCACTATAAATACAAGGCTAGACCTTAATTTATAGGTAATCATCTTTTTTAGCACTAAAACATTAAGCCTCTATTGTTAAACCTTGTTCAGCCTGTACTTATTCTCATACCGGAGCTATCCCCCGGCGGCGAAAGCCGTCAGCTCTTTGAGTGTGGTTTCATTTCTGTGCAGGATTGGACACGCAGTTTGGTGATTGGGCGCGTGGACGAATCTTAGCGTTAAGCAGACCTAGCGTGCAAATAGAGAGAAAACTTATTAGTTAGAGCTAGCAGCAGAGGGTAGAGCAGCATATGACTTCGTCAAGCCCCTTCCCATTTTTTAGTCCGACAAGATTTTCCAAGTGATAGCCCATTTTTTGCATTATCTTCTTAGCAATAAGGCCATAGTTGGAAATCATCCTATATCTATACATTTATATCACCATATATGTTAGGAACTATTCCTATAGTAAGAAAGAAAACAACCATCACACCTAAACCAACTGCAGAAATCTCATTTAGTTAGGTATGATAGATTAAAATGGGATACCAAAAGAATTGACTGCTGAGCCGTATGAGGTAGGAAACTCTCAAGTACGGTTCTAAAGGAAGGAATTGACTCGCCTATTCCAACCGGGGAGAACAGGCCATTCGACAGGGAGATTCTGAAATAGTAAAATTTCTCTTTGCCAAGGAGAAGACGCGGGTTCGATTCCTGCTATCTGCCCAAGATGGAGCAATTTATTTCATATGATAAAAAGATAAAGGATTCGGTATAGTTGACCGTAATAGTGTAGTGATTCTATTCGCCTCTTCTTTTCCTCTCATCTCAAAATAACATGTGTTAATTAATTACTAGTTAACAGAGTCAAACCTAGAATAAAAAAGGTGTTGACAAAAAAGATATTACGGAGACAGGATTTAAACTCGTGACCTCAAGGTTATGAGCTTTGTGAGCTACCAAACTGATAGACTCCGTGACACGCTTGCGTGAGGTGGTCGTCACCCGGATCGTTTCCAACAAGTTGATAGGATGAATAACTTGCAACACCTTAACCCCTCGCCTATATATAGACGGTAATCTTGGTACAATTGCTTGCTTAGGAAATCTGCGTAGGGTGAACACCAACGACACCTCGACCCCTCGCTTATATTGAAGCGATAACCTCGGTACAATCGACGATTGATGCGGTAGAAGACGCCACACACAACTATGATTGGTTGTGTGATAAGTCAATTATGAATCTCAAAGAAGAACTAAGGAACACTTAGGAATTCTCAAAGAACCACAAGTAGAGAAACAAACTCACAATAATATTGATAATGCTGAAAATTGGTATGAAGTTGGTTTTACAAGCCTAGCATCACTTGGTATTTATAGAAACTCATGGTGTGCTAACCCATCACCATAAGTCAAGATCTAACAACTAATCACATCACATGCATCAACCATCCAAAGAGTTTATCACCCCAAAAACATGTCCATGTGATGTGCTAAAAGTCCAAATCTGACAACTAATCTGATCAGCACATTGCAAGCTATTTTTGCATTTGAAAACCACCAAATTTGGACTTGGGCTAAGCATGAAAGTTGTAGCCCTAGAAGTGTAGACAAATTTAGGCTTTTGAATCACCTCATTTGGAGTTCGTAAACTCAAGTTATGGCCAAAATACGAACTGATGTCAAACTAGTCCAAAAGTGCGGAAATGCTGATTCTTTTGTGACGGTTCGGGTATGCTTGCTTCCAATGTGTTTATGAACTTCGCATGCTTGTAACCCGTCTCTATAACCTCTATGCTCGATCCAACCTCGGTCCATAATTTATGAATCATCCCGTTAAGTCCTTCTTTGAAGCGTTTAGCTCGTGTTCTCGTAATGGGTCCAAGTGGCATATGCAATGGATCCACATGTGTTTTGTCAAGAGCTTGTGAGCTAAGGATGTCCTCATCATACCTCTCCTCTTGAAAATGATTTGTCCTCAAATCTTCACCTACATCAAACGGGCTTAGATCAGAAACATTGAAAGTTGCACTAACATTATACTCACCGGGCAAGTCCAATTTGTAAGCATTGTTGTTAATGCGTTCAAGCACTTGAAATGGTCCATCTCCTCTTGGAAGTAATTTCGAACGCCTTTGAGCAGGAAATCTTTCCTTACGCATGTGTAGCCATACCCAATCCCCGGGTTCGAAGATTACTTGACGCCGACCCTTGTTGGCCTGTTTGGCATATTGATCCGTCCTCTTCTCAATGTTGAGTCTTGTCTTCTCATGTATCTGCTTAACAAAATCAGCTTTGTTTTTGCCATTCATGTTAATATACTCGGAAACAGGTAATGGTGACAAATCCAAGGGTGTTAAAGGATTAAAGCCATACACAATTTCAAAAGGTGAGAATTTAGTAGCAGAGTGAACAGACCTATTATAAGCAAACTCAACATGTGGTAGACACTCTTCCCAAAGCTTAATATTCTTTTTAATGATAGCCCTCAATAAAGCAGATAGAGTTCTATTAACTACTTCCGTTTGGTCGTCAGTTTGTGGATGACAAATAGTTAAAAACAGCAGTTTAGTTCCTAGTTTACACCACAAAGTTTTCCAAAAATAGCTTAAGAACTTAGCATCTCTATCTGAAACAATTGTTCGGGACATGCCATGCAAACGTACAATGTCTCTAAAGAATAAATCAGCAATATGGGATGCATCATCAGCTTTGTGGCATGGGATAAAATGTGCCATTTTTGAAAATCTATCCACGACCACAAATATAGAATCATGACCATGCTTAGATCTAGGTAAACCCAACACAAAGTCCATAGACAAATCAATCCAAGGTTCACTCGAAATAGGTAATGGTGTGTATAACCCATGGGGTTGAACACGAGATTTAGCCTGACGACATGTAATGCATCTATCACAAATTTTTTCCACATCTCGTTTCATATGGGGCCAATAGAAATGTTCTTTTATCACATATAAGGTCTTATCAACACCAAAATGTCCCATCAAACCACCTCCATGTGACTCTCGAACCAATAACTCACGCAAAGAACATGCAGGTATACATAATTGATTCTCACGAAACAAGAATCCATCCATCTTGAAGTATTTACCTACAACATTCTTTTCACAATTTTTAAACTCTTCACAGAAATCATGGTCATTATCATATAATTCTTTGATTTGTTCAAAACCAAGTAATTTTGTGTCAAGAGTATTTAACAACACATACCTTCGCGAAAGAGCATCAGCCACGACATTTTCCTTACCTTGCTTATAACGAATGACGTATGGAAATGTCTCGATGAACTCCATCCATCGTGCATGTCTCTTGTTCAACTTGTGTTGGCCTTTCAAATATTTCAATGATTCATGATCCGTGTGAATCACAAATTCCTTAGGCCACAGGTAATGTTGCCAAGTCTCCAATGATCGAACTAAGGCATATAACTCTTTGTCATAGGTAGGATAGTTCAAAGCTGCTCCACTCAATTTTTCACTGAAATATGCCACTGGCTTTCCTTCTTGCATCAACACAGCTCCAATATCTAAACCTGAAGCATCACATTCAATTTCAAAGGTTTTAGTGAAATCAGGCAATACAAGTAAAGGAGCATTAGTTAATTTTTCTTTAATCAATTGAAACGCCTTTTTCTGTGAATCACCCCACTTGAATCCTACACTCTTTTTGATTACTTCGGTGAGTGGTAATGTGACTTCGCTGAAATTTCTTACAAACCGCCTATAGAAACTTGCGAGCCCATGAAAGCTACGAACTTGACTGACATTCGTAGGAGTTGGCCATTCTCGGATTGCTCGTATCTTCTCATCGTCAACCTGTACTCCCTGTGCACTGACAACAAAGCCAAGAAACACAACTCGATCCGTACAAAATGTGCATTTGTCCATATTAGCATACAATTTTTCTTTTCGAAGCACATCTAGGACAGATTTTATATGCAATGCATGCTCAACTAAATCCTTGCTGTAGATCAAAATATCATCAAAGTAGACAACTACAAATTTCCCAATGAAGGGATGCAAAACATGGTTCATTAATCTCATGAACGTGCTAGGAGCATTAGTTAAACCAAAAGGTAAAACTAACCACTCATATAACCCATATTTTGTTTTAAAAGCAGTTTTCCATTCATCTCCCTCATGCATTCTAATCTGATGATAACCACTTTTCAAATTAATTTTAGAAAACACACAAGATCCATGCAATTCATCTAACATATCATCTAACCTCGGAATGGGATGTCGATATTTTACCGTGATGTTATTTACCGCTCGACAATCAATGTACATACGCCACTTCCCATCCTTTTTAGGTACTAAGATAACTGGAACCGCACATGGACTCATGCCTTCCCTCACGAACCCCTTGTCCATTAGCTCGTCAACTTGCCTTTGCAATTCCTTTGTTTCCTCGGGATTACTTCAGTATGCCGGACGGTTTGGGATGGTCGCGCCAGGGACAAAATCAATTTGATGCTCAATTCCCCGAATGAGTGATAATCCCTGTGGAAGTTCCTCGGGAAATACATCTTGATAATCCTGTATAAGAGCAGAAACAACACTAGGCAAAAAAGATCTATTAGCGTTAGTATTTAAAAGTGCCTCCTTATACCGAAGTACAATCATTGGCTTTTTAGAATCCAAAGCTCGCCTTACATCACTCCTTTTTGCAAAAATATTTGTTTTTCTCTCTTCTCCTTTCTTTTTTTCTCTCTCTTTTATTTTTTTGTTTTCATGATCTCTCTGTAAATGCATTTGATCCTCATGCACCTGTTTTGGTGACATATGACACAATGTAACTTTCCTTTGATTGTGAACAAAAGAGTACTCATTAGTAAAACCATCGTGTTTTACTCGCTGATCAAACTGCCAAGGCCTCCCAAGTAGTAAGTGACCCGCCTGCATAAGAACTACATCACATAGAATCTCATCGACATACTTTCCAATTGTAAACGGAACTGATACTTGCTTGGTTACTTTGATGTCGCCGCTGTCATTGAGCCACTGCAATCGATATGGATGAGGATGTTTTGAGGTTGTAAGTCCCAATTTTTCCACCATAGCAATACTTGCAACATTTGTACAGCTCCCACCATCAATCACGACATAACAGATCTTACCATTTACCATGCATCTAGTATGAAACAGATTTTCTCTTTCTTTACTGCTCTCTTTTTTTACCTGTGTACTAAGCATTCTTCGAGTAACCAACACTTCACCATGCATAACAACCTTTTATCTTCCTCCAATGATGGCATAGAGTCATTGTCACTTTCTTCTTCCTCGGTTTCCACTTCTCCATTATCAAACAATAACATAGTTCTTTGATTTGGGCATTGATTTGCAATATGTCCCCTGCCTTAACATTTAAAGCATACAATATCTCGATTACGACTAGTAGAAGGTGGATTAGTTTTACCTTGCAGTCCCTAAGTAGTCGCTCCTTGCTTGATTTCTGTCTTTGGTTTGAAAACAGTTGGCTTTTCCTCGCGTTTCACATTATTGGGCTTCCATGATGGTCCTGTGGTAGGATTTGTTCGCTGGCCACCTCTCCTCTTAAGTTGTTTCTCTATTTTGATAGCCATGTGCACCATATCTTCTAATATCACATAGTGTTGACGCTCCACCAAATCTGCAATTTCCCAATTTAACCCTGCTGAAAATCGGGCCATGGTTGCCTCATTATCCTTGTCGATGTCAGCCCTAGACATTAACATCTCCATTTCCTTGAAATAGTCCTCCACACTCTTACTTCCCTGTTTCAAGTTTTGTAAGTTTCGAAATAGATCTCGGTAGTAGTGGCTTGGTACAAACCTCTTTTTCATTACCGCTTTCATTTTTGCCCAAGTCTCTATTGGACGTTCTCTACACCTTCTTCGGCTGGTCATCAATTGATCCCACCAAGTAACTGCATAATCTGAAAATTCTGTGGCTGCAATTCTAACTTTCTTGAGATCCGAGTAGTTGTGACAATCAAATATCCACTCCATTTTCTTCTCCCGCTCTAGGTATGCCTCGAGATCACTCCTGCCTTGGAATGGGGGAATTTTCATTTTGATGCTATCGAGGTTGTTGTCCTCTCGATTTCGGCCGCCTCTATCCCTTGCAAAATGTCTCCTAGGGATAAGGCCAGTTTCTCGATCCTCTTTCTCGCTAAACCTTTGATCATAGTAATTTGTCTCCTCTAGTCTAGCTTTATTTTGTTGAGCTTTTCCTTTCGGACGCCCACCCGGAAGGATTTGAGTTTGTTCCCCTCGAGTGTCACTCAACTGATCGATACAATCATGTACTTGCTCCATAGCCATTCCTAACTGTCGGGAAAATTCTTTCACCATTGCCTCCATCATGAGTTTTGGGTCAAAATTTGATGTAGAAGGTTCATTTTCAATTGCCTTATTTCTTGTGTTAGACATATTTTCTGCAAAACAAAGGTTAGTAAAAAACAAGTTCCTCACCACTCCCTTACGTGTTTCGCTCAAACAATGTATTACACAAATATGAAACGCTCGTGTATCACACAAATTGATGAGGGAATCCTTGGTTCGGGAAGGGATGACAACCATAGAGCGGATCCTATGTGCATGCCGGATGGACCTGTGACAAGAGCTCGGGCTAAACGATTCAAGGAAGGCCTTAATGGATTGATACAAGGCATATGGAGCGAGGATAGATCAAGTGTAGAGTTCGAGGAGCAGGATTCTAAGGCTTTGCATTTGGTCATGATGATAAAAGCAAACACGCCAACGTTGGGAATGATGGAAACGAGAGAAGACAAAAATTTCCAAGCTACAGAGTTCTCACCCTGGCAAGAAATTCAAGGCCAAAGTTCTCGCCTCGGCGAGAACCTCTCTGTCCATTCTCGCCCAGCCCAATCCATTCTCGCCCCAGCCAAGATGTAGCTGTCCATTCTCGCCCCGACGAGAACTTCAGTACAAATGTCTCGCCTCGACGAGAATAGTCAGTTTTGGTTGGCGCATTTTTTGAGGTAGACGCGTTTTTGAAGATTTTATTAGATTTCTTTTCCTTAATTTTAGGAATTTCAGTATATTTTCATAATTCTATTGTAATTAGGATATTTTAAGATAGAATTTTGATTCCAAATCACTTGTTATTTCCTCTTTGGATTCTAGGGTTTCATAGTTAGTATAAATAAGTTTTATGCTTGTAATTCAAACAACAATTCAATAATATTCTGAGTTTATTCATACTTGAGAGTTATTCTCTACTTTTGGTTCTTTGAAGGATTTCTAAGTAGTTTTCTTAGTTTTTCTTTTGAGATTCATATTTAACTTATCATACAACAATCCATAGTTGTGTGTGGCGTTATTCTATCGCATCATACAATCATACGAAGATTATTGTTTTCCATCTAAACGAGGGTCTAAGTGTTGTTGGTGTTCCATCCTACGCGAAATTCAATTGCTTGATCGAATATATCAAGATTCTCGTCTTCAAATTAGACGTTGGGTTAAGATTTTAAAAAGTCCATCAATTTGCTTATGTGTTTCACTCAATCAATGTTCCGCTCGTGTGTCACTCAATAGGCTTTTTCCCTCAAATGATCTCACAACTAAGCCTTTTACCTCTAAATATTCTCTCTAATAGGTTCTTTTCGAATTTACCTAGCAAAATTCTCGGTTTTACTAATCAATTCAAAAAATAACTTATCACGAACAATATAGTCGGTATGAATAGAAGTAGCAACAATCTCGATTACGGAATTGAAGATGAAATCTACAAACAAATTGAAATAACTGAAATAAAATTTTCTATATTTTTTTTACTCACAAATCCAACGATACAATAAAGATAGATACTTAGCTAGAAAAAGCAGCTCTGATACCAAATGATAGACTCCACGGCACGCTTGCGTGAGGTGGTCGTCGCTCGGATCGTTTCTAGTAAGCAAATTGATGGACTCTTTCGAAATCTTAACCCAACGTCTAATTTGAAGACGAGAATCTTGATATATTCGATCAAGCAATTGAATTTCGTGTAGGATAGAACACCAACAACACTTAGACCCTCGTTTAGATGGAAAACGATAATCTCCGTATGATTGTATGATGCGATAGAATAACGCCACACACAACTATGGATTGTTGTATGATAAGTTAAATATGAATCTCAAAAGAAAAACTAAGAAAACTACTTAGAAATCCTTCAAAGAACCAAAAGTAGAGAATAACTCTCAAGTATGAATAAACTCAGAATATTATTGAATTATTGTTTGAATTACAAGTATAAAACTTATTTATACTAACTATGAAACCCTAGAATCCAAAAAGGAAATAACAAGTGATTTGGAATCAAAATCCTATCTTAAAATATCCTAATTACAATAGAATAATGAAAATATACTGAAATTCCTAAAATTAAGGAAAAGAAATCTAATAAAATCTGCAAAAACGCGTCTGTCTCGAAAAACGCGCCAACCAAAACTGACTATTCTCGCCGGGGCGAGACATTTGTACTGAAGTTCTCGCCGGGGCGAGAATGGACAGAGAGATCTTGGCTGGGGCGAGAATGGATTGGGCTGGGGCGAGAGGTTCTCGCTGGGGCGAGAACTTTGGCCTTGAATTTCTCGCCGGGGCGAGAACTCTGTAGCTTGGAAATTTTTGTCTTATCTCGTTTCCATCGTTCCCAATGTTGGCGTGTTTGCTTTTATCATCATGACCAAATGCAAAGCCTTAGAATCCTGCTCCTCGAACTCTACACTTGATTTATCCTCGCTCCACATGCCTTGTATCAATCCATTAAGGCCTTCCTTGAATCGTTTAGCTTGAGCTCTTGTCACAGGTCCATCCGGCATGCACATAGGATCCGCTCTATGGTTGTCATCCCTTCCCGAACCAAGGATGCCCTCATCATACCTCTCCTCTTGAGAAAGATTTGTCCTCAAATCGTCACCTACATCAAACGGACTAAGATCAGTAACGTTGAAGGTTTCACTAACATTATACTCACCAGGTAAATCCGATTTGTAGGCATTATCATTGATGCGCTCAAGAACTTGAAATGGACCATCTCCCCTCGGAAGCAATTTTGAACGTCGTTGAGCTGGAAATCTTTCCTTCAGTAAATGTAACCATACCCATTCTCTCGGTTCAAAAATCACTTGACGTCGGCCCTTGTTGGCCTGTTTTGCATATTGCTCCGTCCTCCTTTCAATGTTAAGCCTTGCCTTTTCATGTATCTGCTTAACAAATTCAGCCTTTTTCTTTCCATCCATGTTAGTCAATTCAGAAATAGGTAATGGTAATAAATCCAATGGAGTTAACGGATTAAAACCATATACAATTTTGAATGGTGAAAATTGTGTAGCAGAGTGAACAGATCTATTATAAGCAAACTCAACATGCGGTATACACTCTTCCCAAACTTTAATGTTCTTTTTGATAATAGCCCTTAACAATGCAGATAAAGTTCTATTAACTACTTTTGTTTGACCATCAGTTTGTGGGTGACAAGTAGTGGAAAATAACAATTTAGTACCTAACTTACACCACAAGGTCTTCCAAAAATAACTCAAAAACTTAGTATCTCTATCAGAAACAATTGTTCTAGGCATGCCATGCAAACGCACAATTTCTCTAAAGAACAAATCAGCAATATGGGATACATCATCAGTTTTGTGACATGGAATAAAATGTGCCATTTTCGAAAACCTATCCACGACCACAAATATCGAATCATGACCACGCTTAGACCTAGGTAAACTCAATACAAAATCCATAGACAAATCAATCCAAGGTTCACTAGATATAGGCAATGGTGTATACAATCCATGAGGTTGAACACGAGACTTAGCCTGCTTACATGTAATGCATTTATCACAAATTCTTTCCACATCTCGTTTCATATGAGGCCAATAAAAATACTCTTTTAAAATAGATAAAGTCTTTTCAACACCAAAATGACCCATTAGACCTCCCCCATGTGACTCCCTAATCAACAACTCACGCAAAGAACATGCAGGTATACATAGCTTATTTTCTCGAAACAGAAAACCATCAACTTTAAAGTATTTACCTACAACATTCTTTTCACATGATCTAAACTCTTCACAAAATTCAAGGTCATTAGCATACAACTCTTTAATTCATTCAAACCCAAGCAATTTTATATCAAGAGTATTCAATAACACGTACCTTCTCGAAAGAGCATCAACAACAACATTCTCCTTACCCTATTTGTATTGGATAACGTACGGAAATGTCTCAATGAACTCCATCCACCTTGCGTGTCTTTTGTTCAACTTATGCTGTCCCTTCAAGTATTTCAATGATTCATGATCCGTGTGAATCACGAACTCTTTAGGCCAAAGGTAGTGCTGCCATGTCTCCAATGCTCGAACCAATGCATACAACTCCTTGTCATACGTCGGATAGTTCAAAGTGGCTCCACTCAATTTCTCACTGAAGTATGCTACTGGCTTCCCTTCTTGCATCAGCATAACTCCAATCCCCAAACCTGAAGCATCACACTCAATTTCAAAAGTTTTAGTAAAGTTAGGCAAAACAAGCAATAGAGCGTTAGTCAATTTATCTTTAATCAATTTAAACGCCTTTTCCTGTTCTTCACCCCACTTAAATCCCACATTCTTTTTGATTACTTCCGTCAATGGTGCCGTAATGTCGCTGAAGTTCTTCACGAATCGTCGGTAGAAACTCGCCAGTCCATGGAAACTACGAACTTGACTCACATTGGATGGACTCGGCCATTCTTGGATTGCACGTATTTTCTCCTCATCCACTTGAACTCCCTGTGAACTCACAACAAATCCAAGAAAAACAACTCTATCCGTACAAAATGTGCACTTATCCATGTTAGCAAATAACTTTTCTTTTCTAAGAACATCTAAAACAGATTTCAAATGCAATGCATGCTCTCCCAAGTTTTTGCTATATATCAAGATATCATCAAAATAAACTACCACAAATTTCCCAATGAACGGATGCAAAACATGGTTCATTAATCTCATGAAAGTACTAGGAGCATTAGTTAAACCAAAAGGTAACACTAACCACTCATAAAGACCATATTTCGTTTTGAAAGCAGTTTTCCATTCATTACCCTCTTGCATTCTAATTTGATGATAACCACTTTTTAAATCAATTTTCGAGAATATACAAGACCCATGCAATTCATCTAATATGTCATCTAATCGAGGAATGGGATGCCGATATTTTACCGTAATGTTATTTATCGCTCGACAATCGATGCACATTCGCCATTTCCCATCCTTCTTTGGCACTAAGATCACCGGAACTGCACACGGACTCATGCTTTCTCTCACAAACCCTTTCTCCATCAATTCGCCAACCTTTTTCTGCAACTCCTTTGTCTCCTCGGGATTGCTCTGATAAGCTGGACGCTTTGGAATGGTTGCGCCGGGTACGAAATCAATTTGATGCTCTATTCCCCGAATAGGTGGTAATCCTTGTGGAAGCTCATCGGGAAACACATCATGATAATCCTGCAAAAGAGATGAAACAACACCAGGCAAAGAAGAATCGTTAGCGTTAGTATTCAAAAGCGCCTCCTTATACTGAAGTATAATCATTGGTTGTTTAGAATCCAAAGCTCGCCTTACGTCACTCTTTTTTGCATATATATTCGTTTTTCTCTCATCATCTTTTCTTTTCTCTCTTTCTTTTTCTCTCTTATTATTTTTTTTCTCAATATTTTTTTCCTCTCGATTTTTCTTCTCCTCACTCTCTTTTCTTTTTTCATGGTCTTTCTGCAAATGGATTTGATCCTCATGCACCTGATGTGGTGACATAGGACATAAAGTAACCTTCCTCTTATTGTGAACAAAAGAATATTCATTGGTGAAGCTATCATGCTTCACTCACCTATCAAATTGCCATGGCCGACCAAACAATATGTGACCCGCCTACATTGGAACCACGTCGCACAAAATTTCATCCAAATACTTCCCAATAGTAAATGGCACCAACACCTGTTTAGTCACTTTAATCTCATTACTAACGTTGAGCCATTGCAATCGATACGGTTGAGGATGTTTGGTTGTGGAAAGCCCCAATTTCTCTACCATAACCTTGTTTGCCACATTCGTGCAACTACCCCCATCTATCACGACACAACAAATTTTCCCATTCACAAGACACCTAGTATGAAATAAATTTTCACGTTGCTCGCTGCTTTCCTCCTTCACTTGTGCACTAAGCACCCTTCTCGTCACCAAAACTTCCCCAAATATTGCAACTTCCCTGTCTTCTACCTCCTCTAATGGTGGCATAAAATCAGTATCGCTATCTTCCCCTTCGGTCTCCACCTCTCCATTGTCAAGTAATAACATCGTCCTTTGATTTGGACATTGACTCGCAATATGTCCCCTACCTTGACATTTAAAACATTTAATATCTCGATTACGACTAAAAGAAGTAGGGTCAGTTTTACCTTGCACTCCTCTATTAGTCGTTTTCGGTTTTGGCTCAAATTTGGGTCTACTCACGGCTGGTTTCTCCTCTCGCTTCCCAACATTAGTCTTCCATGATGATCCTAAATTAGGTATCGAACGTTGGCTACCTCTCCTCTTAAGCTGCTTCTCAATATTGATAGCCATGTGTACCATATCCTCTAACATCACATAGTGTTGTCGTTCTACTAGATCTGAAATCTCCCAATTTAGTCCTGCCGAAAATCTGGCCATGGTTGCTTCACTATCTTCATTGATGTTTGCCCTAGCTAACAACATCTCCATCTCCTTGTAATAGTCCTCTACACTCCGACTACCTTGTTTCAGACTTTGTAGACTCCGAACTAACTCACGGTGATAGTAGTCTTGTACAAATCTCTTTTTCATAACCGTCTTCATCTCATCCCAAGTTTCAATTGGCTGTTCTCCGCACCTTCTCCGGCTGATCATCAGTTGATCCCACCAAGTAACTGCATAAGCTGAAAACTCCGTAGCGGCAAGTTTGACTTTCTTGAGTTCTGAATAGTTGTGACATTCAAAAACCCATTCCATCTTTTTTTCCCACTCTAGGTATGCCTCAGGATCACTCCTCCCTTGGAAAGCTGGAATCTTCATTTTGATGCTATCCAAATTGCCATCTTCTCTATCCCTACTGCCTCTATCCCTTGCTCCTCGCCTCCTATGGATAAAGTCAGATTCACGGTCCTCTTCTTCACTAAATCCCCCTTCATAGTAATTTTCCTCTTGTCTAGCTTCTCTTTGATGCGTTCTTCTGTGCTGACGTACCCCATGATGATATTGAAACTTGAGTCCTTGGGACGCACTCATTTGGTCGAAACGCTCATTCACTTGCTCCATCGCCATATCCAACATTCTCGTGAATTCTTTCATCATAGCTTCCATCACAAATTTTGGATCAAACTTTGCTGGAGGATCTTCCATAACACCTTTATCTTTGGTACTAGACATTTTTCTTGCAAAATAGAGGTTAGTAGCAAAATATTTTCCTCACCACTCCCTTACGTGTTTCACTCGATCAATGTTCCGCTCGTGTGTCACTCAATAGGCTTTTTCCCTCGAATGATCTCACAACTAAGCCTTTTACCTCTAAATATTCTCTCTAATAGGTTCTTTTCGAATTTACCTAGCAAAATTCTCGGTTTTACTAATCAATTTAAAAAATAACTTATCACGAACAATATAGTCGGTATGAATAGAAGTAGCAACAATCTCGATTACGGAATTGAAGATGAAATCTACGAACAAATTGAAATAACTGAAATAAAATTTTCTATACTCTTTTTTTTACTCACAAATCCAACGATACAATAAAGATAAATACTTAGCTAGAAAACGCAGCTCTGATACCAAATGATAGACTCCACGGCACGCTTGCGTGATGTGGTCGTCGCCCGGATCGTTTCTAGTAAGCAAATTGATGGACTCTTTCGAAATCTTAACCCAACGTCTAATTTGAAAACGAGAATCTTGATATATTTGATCAAGCAATTGAATTTCGCGTAGGATGGAACACCAACAACACTTAGACCCTCGTTTAGATGGAAAACGATAATCTCCGTATGATTGTATGATGCGATAGAATAACGCCACACACAACTATGGATTGTTGTATGATAAGTTAAATATGAATCTCAAAAGAAAAACTAAGAAAACTACTTAGAAATCCTTCAAAGAACCAAAAGTAGAGAATAACTCTCAAGTATGAATAAACTCAGAATATTATTGAATTGTTGTTTGAATTACAAGCATAAAACTTATTTATACTAACTATGAAACCCTAGAATCCAAAAAGGAAATAACAAGTGATTTGGAATCAAAATCCTATCTTAAAATATCCTAATTATAATAGAATTATGAAAATATACTGAAATTCCTAAAATTAAGGGAAAGAAATCTAATAAAATCTTCAAAAACGCGTCTACCTCGAAAAACGCGCCAACCAAAATTTACTATTCTAGTCGGGGCGAGAAATTTGTACTTAAGTTCTTACTGGGGCGAGAATGGACAGAGAGATCTTGGCTGGGGCGAGAATGGATTGGGCTGGGGCGAGAATGGACAGAGAGGTTCTCGCCGGGGCGAGAACTTTGGCCTTGAATTTCTCGTCGGGGCGAGAACTCTGTAGCTTGGAAATTTTTGTCTTCTCTCATTTTCATCGTTCCCAACGTTGGCGTGTTTGCTTTTATCATCATGACCAAATGCAAAGCCTTAGAATCCTGCTCCTCGAACTCTACACTTGATCTATCCTCGCTCCACATGTCTTGTATCAATCCATTAAGGCCTTCCTTGAATCGTTTAGCCCGAGCTCTTGTCACAGGTCCATCCGACATGCACATAGGATCCGCTCTATGGTTGTCATCCCTTCCCGAACCAAGGATGCCCTCATCACAAATGACTTTTACCCTCTAGTAATCTCACTACTCTTGCCTTTTTTCGCTCGTAGTTCTCTCTAATAGGTTCTTTTTGAATTCACACAAATATTACCTCAATTTTTCAATTACAATCCAATAAGAACTTATCAAGATACAATATAGAAAGTATGACTCTCGAAATACCAACAAGACTTCACAATCGTCAAATATAATTCTTTGCAAATGAAATCCCAATAATAGCAATCAACAATAATAATTTTCTGCAATATATTTTTTTTTTGCAGTTTTTTTTGACTATGATCCAACAATAAAAGTAAAGATAAGTAACTTGATAGAAAACTTAGCTTTGATACCAAATGATAGACTCCACGACACGCTTGCGTGAGGTGGTCGTCGCCCGGATCGTTTCTAACAAGTTGATAGGATGGATAGTTTGTAACACCTTAACCCCTCGCCTATATATAGACGGTAATCTTGGTACAATTGCTTGCTTAGGAAATCTGCGTAGGGTGAACACCAACGACACCTCGACCCCTCGC
Organism: Aralia elata; assembly: GCA_034770075.1. Taxonomy (NCBI): domain Eukaryota; kingdom Viridiplantae; phylum Streptophyta; class Magnoliopsida; order Apiales; family Araliaceae; genus Aralia; species Aralia elata. The sequence goes on from CM068386.1 coordinate 53,128,653, forward strand.
TTATATTGAAGCGATAACCTCGGTACAATCGACGATTGATGCGGTAGAAGACGCCACACACAACTATGATTGGTTGTGTGATAAGTCAATTATGAATCTCAAAGAAGAACTAAGGAACACTTAGGAATTCTCAAAGAACCACAAGTAGAGAAACAAACTCACAATAATATTGATAATGCTGAAAATTGGTATGAAGTTGGTTTTACAAGCCTAGCATCACTTGGTATTTATAGAAACTCATGGTGTGCTAACCCATCACCATAAGTCAAGATCTAACAACTAATCACATCACATGCATCAACCATCCAAAGAGTTTATCACCCCAAAAACATGTCCATGTGATGTGCTAAAAGTCCAAATCTGACAACTAATCTGATCAGCACATTGCAAGCTATTTTTGCATTTGAAAACCACCAAATTTGGACTTGGGCAAAGCATGAAAGTTGTAGCCCTAGAAGTTTAGACAAATTTAGGCTTTTGAATCACCTCATTTGGAGTTCGGAAACTCAAGTTATGGCCAAAATACGAACTGATGTCAAACTAGTCCAAAAGTGCGGAAATGCTGATTCTTTTGTGACGGTTCGGGTATGCTTGCTTCCAATGTGTTTATGAACTTTGCGTGCTTGTAACCCATCTCTATAACCTCTATGCTCGATCCAACCTCGGTCCATAATTTATGAATCATCCTGTTAAGTCCTTCTTTGAAGCGTTTAGCTCGTGTTCTCGTAATGGGTCCAAGTGACATATGCAATGGATCCACATGTGTTTTGTCAAGAGCTTGTGAGCTAATGATGTCCTCATCACAAACTGCTAAATAACTATTCATATGCACTTTATAAAAGACGAACAATATTGTTAAAACGATACGTGTAAATTGAAGTATTAATTGTTGTTAAAATAAAAAAAATAATACGTATTGCAAATGTTTATGTTGATATTTCGATTGTCAGTTACATGAATAATTATTAGTGATAATTGTTTTGGAGAGGTGTATAATAAGTGGAGTTTTTTATAATTCCTATCAATCTTATGTATTGATAAGTTTCGTAATTGTAATTTGACGTAAATTTATCGCAACTCCTAAAACAATTATGAAATTTTATTGAATATATAGATATATTATGTGATAATATTATTATACTATGATAATATCAATAATCTAGTAAAACGTCAAAAGTATATATAGAGAGATCTGTAAAAATATTATTGAATGTAAATATCGACTAATTGTTAATAAACAATTTTAGACTTTATAAATCAGGTAAGTACAGTTGTAAACTTGAATTTTAACATATTTTTAACTTCTCAATAATATTTTTACGTAAAATTTCTTACGCATAAAAGTATATATGTTTTGTTGTCAATCCTAAAAATATTCTTTAAATCAAAAGCTATAATTGAACATTAAAGTAAAAAAAATAATTTTCAGCTCATTCAAGCTTGACACAAATTGAAAAGTTCTAATAGGGTAAGAGATAATGTTATATTTATCTTATTCGCTCTTCAAAATTGAATTACTTGTAACAAATCATAAAGGATGAATCATAACTGTTAGGTTTGTATATAACGCAAACATGCAATCAAATTACATAAATAGAGCGGAAGCGCGATAAAACAGATTTTAAAATTTTATAGAAACCATCACCATGATCAATCTATGTGCTCAATTAACGATATAAACGAAAGAGAAAAAGAATAAGAATTATACCCTCGTAGATCAAAGCTTCCTCGGGTACAAGTTCAACTCCTAGTCCTTCGTGTTCTCCTCGAATGCTACGGTGTGATTCCTTCCTTTGATCAACGTTAGCCACCCAAGTGTTTGGCCTCTAGAGGTGATCCACCAAGGAAGAACAAGTATTCAAGAAGTTGGGTGTTTGGCAAGAACCCTAGTTTCTATCTCTATAGAAATTACAAGTACTCTCCACAATCTAATGCAAGAGTGTGTAACCCTAATCTATGATAGGACTTTTCTTATTTATAGATGTAGGAATAACCTTTCCCTAAACTATTTAGGATTAGGGTTTTTATTCTAATTAAACTCCTTTAATTAATTATGCTTCTAATCCAATTAGGAATTTGTGAGAGAGTACTTCTATTAATTAATTCCCAATCCCTATTAGGAAATAAATAATAGTCCTATTAATTAATTCTCAATCCCTATTAGGAATTAAATAATAGTAATAGTAATAATAATAATAAGACTCCTCTTATTAATTTATATTTAATATTTCCAAAATATTAAATAATAAATATTAAGCTATTTAATTTATTCTATCTCCATAGACTAAATTAAATACACTTAACTTATTATTACAATTATGCCATTTACTTCTTAAATAAATATTTTCCTTTTTGCGGTGTGACCCTTTAGGTTCTCCATATTAAACCGGTTGTGAATAAATCAATTAGAACAATTCTAATCTTATTTAAAATAAATAAATTAAACTATTTAATTCATTTAAATAAATAATATTTATTCTACAATAAGGGTAAGCCCCCTTAGCGATCAACGACTTTCCAGATAATATAGATTTCAATATTAATCATAAAACAACCTTTGAGTAAATAGTTACCGTACAATTCAATCCTTCTACCGTACAATGTCCCAATTAAATATAAGACATGGATTTACTGTCAAGTCTTATTTTATTTAATTATATGTATTTCGATTCCCAAATGCACAACTCTAAATAATGCAAATTAGAAACTCCTTTCTAATTTCATTCTGCCTTGGCCAAGGACTATTGAGTTGTCATTTATCGAATCACATAGAACATTCACATCTTTTACTAGACGTGGTAGATTCTTTGTTGATCATTCATCTATCTCCATGTACAACTTATTATACCCAATCATACACAAGATACTATGATGATCTCAAGTCCAAGGATCACTTGTACTACTATCACTAGAGGAATTCCTATTGACAGGCGAGTAAAACTCCATTAGGTATTCCTTAGCGAGTCACGTTCAGTGAACTTATTCTCTAATATGCACCTACATACTTGCTTTAGTGTCTCCACACAAATGATTATGAGATCAATCATCCTCTTCCTAAGAGCAAGCAACGTATGTACTAATCTATCCGGATTCACTAATCCCCAATTTAGTAATCCAACGATTAGGAACAATTTTAGTTTGTGAGCTATCTTGAATTTAGATCTCATTAGCATGATCACCATCATGATTCTAAAATCATTGCTCAAAACTATGGGTTTATCACATTTAATATAACAACATAATGTAGATAATATCAAATGCCTTTTAAGAAACTCAATTCTTTTTTTAATAAATGAATAAGATTACAAAGTATATGCTACATCATATCAAATATGATTGGCTTGTGTGCATACTACTTTCAATCTCCCACTTGCACTAAAGCCAATCGCCATGGTATCTAATACCCATCTTCTCTAAGTGACGATCAAACTGCTGTTGTGTTAAAGCTTTAGTAAATAGATCTGCAATGTTGTCTTGAGAGTCCACACGCTCCAGGGTGACATCTCCTCTTCCAATGATTTCTCTAATCAAATGAAACCGCCGCAACACGTGTTTGGATTTCTGATGAGACCTGGGTTCCTTAGCCTGCGCAACAGCTTCGATGTTGTCACAGAATAAAGGTACGACTCCTCTAATGCTAGGAACCACTTCAAGTTCAGTTATGAACTTCTTCATCCAAACAGCTTCCTTTGCAGCTTCACTTGCAGCTATGTACTCTGCCTCTGTCACTGAATCAACAACTGTTTGCTGCTTGGAACTCTTCCAACTCACTGCGCCACCGTTTAAGGTAAACACATACCCTAAAATGGATTTATAGTCATCTTGGTCCGTTTGAAAACTTGAGTCTGTATAGCCCTCAAGTTTCAATTCAGACCCACCGTAGATAAGAAATACATCCTTAGTTCTTCTCAAGTACTTTAGGATGTTTTTCACTGCCTTCCAGTGCTCTTCTCTTGGATTCGACTGATATCTGCTTGTTACACTAAGTGCATGAGCGACATCTGGTCTAGTACATATCATACCGTACATGATAGATCCTATTGCGGAAGCATAAGGAATCTTACTCATACGGTCTCTCTCCTCAGGTGTCTTTGGGGCCTGTTTCTTGGAGAGATGTATTCCATGGCTCATCGACATGAGACCTCTCTTGGAATATTCCATACTAAACCTCTTTAGCATCGAGTCAATGTACTTTCCTTGGGTCAAGCCAAGCATCCTTTTAGATCTATCTCTATAGATCTTTATCCCCAAAATATAGGATGCCTCATCCAAGTCCTTCATGGAGAAGTGTTTAGATAACCAAATTTTGATCGACTGTAGCATAGGAACATCATTCCCTATTAGTAATATGTCATCAACATATAATACAAGGAATGAAACAGCGCTCCCACTAACCTTCTTATACACAAATGGTTCATCCTCATTTTTGATAAAATCAAACCTTTTGATTATCTCATCAAAACGGATGTTCCATCTTCGAGAAGCTTGGTTGAATCCATAAATGGATCGTTGTAGCTTACAGACTTGGTTTGTTCCAACCGTTGAAACAAAACCCTCTGGGTGTATCATATATACATTCTCCTCAAGCTCTCCATTGAAGAAGGCCGTTTTCACGTCCATTTGCCAGATCTCGTAGTCATTATAAGCTGCAATTGCAAGAAAAATCCGAATGGACTTGAGCATAGCTACTGGCGAGAAGGTTTCATCATAGTCAACTCCTTGTCTTTGTTTGAAACCTTTTGCGACCAGTCGGGCCTTATAGGTCTCTACCTTGCCATCCGCTCCAGTCTTTCGCTTAAAGACCCATTTACACCCAATAGGCTTAATGCCCTCAGGTGGTGAAACCAAAGTCCATACTTGGTTGTCATACATGGAGTCCATCTCGGATTTCATGGCTTCTAGCCATTTCTCTGAGTCTTCACTACTCATAGCCTCTTCGTAAGTCAATGGATCATCATCGTCTATGATGCGTACCTCATCATCATCCTCTATGATGAATCCATACCTTTCAGGTATCTTCGGTACTCTTCCAGATTAACGAATAGGTTGTGGTACAATAGGTTCTTCTACTTGGTTAGGTACCTGACTTTGATCCGGAGTATTTTGTGGTTCTTGAACTTCTTCAAGATATATCTTACTCCCACTGACCCCTTCAAGGACAAACTCCTTTTCCAAAAAGGCAGCATGTTTCGCTACAAACACCTTTTGATCAGTAGGATGATAGAAATAATACCCTACAGTTTCTTTAGGGTAACCAACAAATCTACACTTGTCGGATCTAGTCTTTAGCTTATTTTGCTTAAACCTTTTGACATAAGCTGGACAACCCCAAGTCTTAACATACTTAAGATTTGGTTTCCTCCCTGTCCATATCTCATATGGAGTCTTTGGGATGGATTTGGTAGGTACCTTGTTAAGTAGATATGCAGCTGTTTCTAGGGCATAACCCCAGAAGGATATTGGAAGGTCGGTAAAACTCATCATGGAACGAACCATGTCCAACAATGTTCGATTTCTCCTTTCAGATACACCATTCAACTGTGGCGTTCCTGGTGGAGTCCATTGTGAGGTTATACCATTTTCTTTGAGACAATTTAGAAACTCATTGGTCAAGTATTCCCCTCCTCGATCCGATCGAAGAATCTTTATACTCTTACCAGTTTGCTTCGCTACTTCACTTCTGAATTCTTTGAACCTTTCAAACGACTCAGATTTGTATTTCATTAAATACACATATCCAAATCTAGAATGATCATCAGTGAAAGTAATAAAGTAAGAATACCCTCCTCGTGCATTCGTTGTCAAGGTCCACATACCTCTGTGTGTACCAACGCTAACAACTCTATAACTCTTTCTCCTTTTCCAGTAAAAGGAGATTTAGTCATTTTACCCATGAGACAAGATTCACAAGTTGAATATGATTCGTAATCAGATAGCTCTAAAAGCCCATCTTTATGCAACTTGGATAATCTTGTTTTATTGATATGACCAAGTCTACAGTGCCACATAAAGGTATAATTAACATCATCTCTTTTTCTTTTCTTAGTTTGTTCAATTTGAAGTATATTTTCATGCAAGTCAAGTATGTACAGTCCATTCAGTAAGTTCCCAACACCATATAAAATATTTTTATTATAAATAGAACAACTGTTGTTCTTTATTATAATATCAAAACCATCCATATCCAATACAGAAATTGAAATAATGTTTGGATGAGTGTCAGAACATAATAACAATTATTTAAACTAATGAACTTACCCGAAGGCAGTGCTAAACGATAAGTCCCTACAGCTAATGCAGCAACCTTTGCTCCATTTTCCACTCGTAGGACGACTTCATCCTTGTCCAACTTTCTACTTCTGCTTAGTCCCTGCACATTATTACATATGTGAGAACTACAGCCGGTATCCAATACCCAAGTAGAATTTTGACTTTCAGAAAAATTAATTTCAATCATGAACAAACCTAGATCGGAAGTCGAAGCTTCTCCAAGCTTCTTTTGGTCCGCAAGATACTCCTTGCAGTTCTTCTTCCAATGTCCCGGCTTATTGCAATGGTAGTAAATTCCTTTGCTATCTGGATCAGGTTTCTTTTTATCCTTTCTCTTCGCCTTGCCCTTAGCCTTCTTGTTTTTCTTATTTTCAGAAGATACCTTGGGCCTCTTCCTTTTCTTGGAAGAATAATCCACTAGTAAGACTTGGTTCTTGTTGGATGAGAAGTGACCTTCAACAGTTTTCAGCATGTTAAGTAACTCAGGCAAGCTGACGTCCAACTTATTCATGTGAAAATTCACAACAAATTGTGAGAAGGTGTCCGGGAGTGACTGCAAGATCAAATCTTGGCTTAACTCCCCATCCATCACAAACCTAAGCTGTCCAAGTTGTTCAATCAGATTGATCATCTTAAGGACATGAGTCTCAACAGCAGTGCCCTCGGTCATACGAGATCGGAAGAGCTCCTTAGATATCTGATATCTAGCAGTCCTACTTTGTTCACCATACAACTCTTTAAGGTGCAGCAATATAGTAGGAGCATCCATAGTTTCATGCTGACGCTGAAGCTCGTTACTCATGGATGCGAGCATGATGCATTGAGCCAAGATTACATCATCTTGCCACTTTCTGAAAGTAGCAATCTCTTCCTCGAAGGCAGTTTTTGCAACATTTGTAGGGACTGGCGAATTTAGGACATAAGAAATCTTTTCAGTAGTGAGAACAATTCTCAGATTCCTTAACCAGTTCGTGTAATTCGGTCCGGTCAGTTTGTTAGCATCAAGTATGCTACGCAGTGATAGTGAGTTTGACATTTTTAAATTCTGCATGTGAAATAGACAACATTTTAGCATACATTCATTTAATTAATTACCAAAATAAATTAGGTCTTTATTTTAAATTTGTATCTCCCACTATTTTTATCAAACTATATTACCCTCATTATATAGTTCGGCAAATCTAATTAAAGATTTGCTAGTGAGAATAAGGATCCCATTTCAAATATATATAGCCTTGTGAGAGACAACAAACTATATATAAATAAATAGGTAGACAACTATTGTCAATTACATCACTATGTAACTCCTTGTATTTTGCCTCTTAGATTATTTTGATCAAGTGTGACACATCCGAATCAAAATTATCCAAGTTAAGTCCAACCTAGCACTTCCATATATTCGAAAGAAAAACATTTCCATATATTCGAAAGAAAAACATTGTCCTTGTGTGACACAACAAAACAACATCGTTCAATCTATGTATAAACATCAAATGTGATAAAGCAACATCTTAAATATTTAATACTTGCCTTGTGTGACACAACAAACTCATATTAAATATTTAATACTCTATCGCTTTACCATGCTAGAAGGCGACGTTTGATATTCCAAATATCTTTGAACGCTTAGGACTTAATATATTACTTTGAGGGGTTTGTTATTATTAGTCTCATCTTGTTTAGCGCGCATGCACACATATATATAAAATACGCGTCATATTATTTTACATGCGAAGCATGTTGGATAATATATAATATATATATAGTAAGCATGCACATATAGAATACTATATTCTACCCGGATTGATTATGGACTTTTATTCTAGTTTGGTTCACTAGAGCCACCAAGTGAACCAAAAGGTCAAACCTAGGGTGCAAGAATTAAATTTAAATATAACTATTACATTTAAACTCGGGCTCCAATACAAACGGGTCTTCAAGCGCTCCTTGCTCCTTTGTATCCAATTCTTCAAAATTAATTCTAACTAGTCCTATTACAGAAACTATTTTACAATAAATAGAAACCTTGATCAGCAGTCAAGGGGAAGTACATAGGAGGGAGATAGAATTTACATTAAGAAAAATTAGAGAAGACGAGGTACGCAGACCCCATTTATAAAAACCCATTCATTCAAGCATCCACTAAAATAAATCCAATCACACATTGGTCAATAGTCCATAATCAACCCCTATTTATTATCATACATATCTCTATATGTATCAATAAATAACATTCATCCCATGAATAATAAATCCATTCCATATATGCATTGATATCAATTAATGGGCAAAAGTTTTGCTAATATTAAGTTTTGAAACAAAATAAACTCTTTTATTTTAATCAAAAACCAAATTCAAATTAAACTCCTTTAATTTTTAGCAATCTGAAATTTCATTCCAGATAAAATAAACTCTTTTATTTTAAACTTTTATCAATTAAATAAACCATTTATATTAATTGAGAAAACAAAAAAAAATTTCAAAGTCTACACACCGGCGTGGTCGCGCTCCAATTTGAACTAGGAGCGGTGCGGCCGCGCTGCACCCCAGAAACATTTTCTGGGTTAGGGCGCAGCCGCGCTCCAGAATGAATTGGAAGCGCCGCGGCCGCGTCGCGATACAAATTCAGAAAAATTTTCCCAACCCAAAAATTTGAACGTTTCGCATATCAATTCATACATGGAATCATCAAGATCGATAATTAGCACATGATTAGGCTCTGATACCACTGTTAGGTTTGTATATTACGCAAGCATGCAATCAAATTACATAAATAGAGCGGAAACGTGATAAAACGGATTTTAAAATTTTATACAAACCATCACCATGATCGATCAATGTGCTCAATTAACGATATAAACGAAAGAGAAAGAGAATAAGAATTATACCCTCGTAGAACAAAGCTTCCTCGGGTACAAGTTCAACTCCTAGTCCTTCGTGTTCTCCTCGAATGCTACGGTGTGATTCCTTCCTTTGATCAACGTTAGCCACCCAAGTGTTTGGCCTCTAGAGGTGATCCACCAAGGAAGAACAAGTATTCAAGAAGTTGGGTGTTTGGCAAGAACCCTAGTTTCTATCTCTATAGAAATTACAAGTACTCTCCACAATCTAATGCAAGAGTGTGTAACCCTAATCTATGATAGGACTTTTCTTATTTATAGATGTAGGAATAACCTTTCCCTAAACTATTTAGGATTAGGGTTTTTATTCTAATTAAACTCCTTTAATTAATTATGCTTCTAATCCAATTAGGAATTCGTGAGAGAGTACTTCTATTAATTAATTCCCAATCCCTATTAGGAAATAAATAATAGTCCTATTAATTAATTCCTAATCCCTATTAGGAATTAAATAATAGTAATAGTAATAATAATAATAAGACTCCTCTTATTAATTTATATTTAATATTTCCAAAATATTAAATAATAAATATTAAGCTATTTAATTTATTCTATCTCCATAGACTAAATTAAATACACTTAACTTATTATTACAATTATGCCATTTACTTCTTAAATAAATATTTTCCTTTTTGCGGTGTGACCCTTTAGGTTCTCCATATTAAACCGGTTGTGAATAAATCAATTAGAACAATTCTAATCTTATTTAAATAAATAAATTAAACTATTTAATTCATTTAAATAAATAATATTTATTCTACAATAAGGGTAAGCCCCCTTAGCGATCAACGACTTTCCAGATAATATAGATTTCAACATTAATCATAAAAGAACCTTTGAGTAAATAGTTACCGTACAATTCAATCCTTCTACCGTACAATATCCCAATTAAATATAAGACATGGATTTACTGTCAAGTCTTATTTTATTTAATTATATGTATTTCGATTTTCAAATGCACAACTCTAAATAATGCAAATTAGAAACTCCTTTCTAATTTCATTCTGCCTTGGCCAAGGACTACTCAGTTGTCATTTATCGAATCACATAGAACATTCACATCTTTTACTAGACGTGGTAGATTCTTTGTTGATAATTCATCTATCTCCATGTACAACTTATTATACCCAATCATACCCTTTGATATACCCCAAAGGTCTTAAGGGACATGTCAAAGTATAACTCATCATACACAAGATACTATGATGATCCCAAGTCCAAGGATCACTTGTACTACTATCACTAGAGGAATTCCTATTGACAGGCGAGTAAAACTCCATTAGGTATTCCTTAGTGAGTCACGTTTAGTGAACTTATTCTCTAATAAGCACCTACATACTTGCTTTAGTGTCTTCACACAAATGATTATGAGATCAATCATCCTCTTCCTAAGAGCAAGCAACGTATGTACTAATCTATCCGGATTCACTAATCCCCAATTTAGTAATCCAACGATTAGGAACAATTTTAGTTTGTGAGCTATCTTGAATTTAGATCTCATTAGCATGATCACCATCATGATTCTAAAAGCATTGCTCAAAACTATGGGTTTATCACATTTAATATAACAGCACCATATAGATAATATCAAATGACTTTTAAGAAACTCAATTCTTTTATTAATAAATGAATAAGATTACAAAGTATATGCTACATCATATCAAATATGATTGGCTTGTGTGCATACTACTTTCAATGGGTAAGTTGCAAAAATTTTAATTTCCATTCTCCATTGCGTATCTTAATATGATTGTGATTTTGCAAACTTACAGTGGTATCAAGAGCCATCCTTATGCGTACTATTAATTGTGTCAATCATATATATGTTGATATATGTTTAGAACATTTTTTTTGGGTATAATTGTTAGTATGAAATTATGTTTTTTGGAAAAACATCAAAAAAAAAACCTGTTCACCGGGAACTGTTCACGCCGGAAACTGTTCACCGGAACTGTTCACCGGCACTGTTCACTGGGCAGCCCGGGCACTGTTCACTGGGCAGCCCGAGCACTGTTCACAGCTACCCAAGCACTGTTCATAAATAAATAAAAAAAATTATTGATTTTTCAATTTTAAAATTTCAATATTAAAAATAAAGATGTTTATTTTGGACTTGAAATTGGTTTAAAATAAAGGAGTTTATTTTAATTAATATTGGATTTCAATTTTGAACAAAGATTCTAAATTTTTATAAAGGAGTTTATATTAATTTGGAATGGATTAAAAATAAAGGAGTTTATTTTAATTGGATTTTGGATTTCTACTAGTCAATTGCCCATTAAATGATATCAATATATATTGAATGGTTTATTATTCATGAGATGAATGTTATTTATATATGTTGATATATATATATATATATATATATATATATATATATATATATATATATATATATATAGGGGATGATTAAGGACTATTGACCAATGTGATTGGATTTAATTTGAATGGCTGCTTGAATGAATGGTTTTATTTATAATGGGGTCTGCGTAACTCGCCTATCTAAATTTCAAAAATGTAATTTCTATCTCTCTCCTATGTACTTCCCCTTGACTGTTGATCAAGGTTTCTATTTTGTTAAAAATAGAGTGTAATAGGATTTTGTAAAGTTACTCAAGAAATTGGAGCCGAAGAACAAGAGCATTGGAGACCCATTTGTAATGAAGCTTGAGTTGAATGTAATAGTTATATTCAAATTCATTCTTGCACCCCTAGGTTTGACCTATTGATAAACTCGGTGGCTCGAGTGAATCAAATTAAATTAAGTCCATAATCATCCCATGTAGAATATAGTATTCTATGAATGCATGCTTATAATATATATATTAAATATGTTATTATTCATGTTGATGAATGTTTAATATGACGCGTATTTATATATATACTTGCATGCGCGGTAAACAAGATGAGACCATTAATAACAAAACCCTCATTTCAAAATATTAAGTTGAATACGTTTAAAGGTATTTCAAAAATATCAAACGCAGCCTTCTAGCATGATAAAACAATAGAGTATTAATTATTTAATATTAGTTTGTTGTGTACACACAAGACTCATTAAAATTTTAAGATGTTGGCTTTATTACATTAAAAATGTTTTATAAGGAATTGAACAATACTAGTTTTGTTGTGTACACACAAGGACTATATTTTTCTATTCTCTTATATGGAAATACTAGGTGAAACTTAACTTGGATTATTTTAGTTCGGATGTGCACACACTTGACTATTATAATCTAAGAGGCAAAATAAAAGGAGTTACATAGTTGATGTAATTGGCAAGAGTTGTCTACCATTGAATGAATATATAGTTTGTTGTGCACACACAAGGCTATATATTTAGGTCATTGGATCCTATCTCACTAAACAGATTTCAATAAAAATTTGTCGAACTATATATGGAGGGTCATATAGTTTGTATAAAATAGTGGGAGACACCCTTTTAATAAAGTCCTATATTAAATTGGTGATTAATAAAATGAATATATGCTAATGTTGTTTAAATAAAAATTCATTTACAGATTTTTACAAATGGCCCATTCACTATCATTGAGGAGCATATTGGATGCTAATAAATTAACCGGACCGAACTACACGAATTGGTTAAGAAATTTGAGAATTGTTCTCACCGCTGAAAGGTTGTCTTATGTCCTTAATTCACCCCTTCCTGCAACTGTTGCAGAGAATGTCTCTGAGGAAGAAATTGTTACTTTTAAAAAATGGCAAGATGATGCTATGGTAGCCCAATGCATCATGCTCGCATCCATGAGTAACGAGTTGCAGCGTCAATACTGAAAGTAGTATGCACACAAGACAATCATATTTGATATGATGTAGTATATACATTGTAATCTTATTCGATTGTTAAAGGCATTTTACTTTATCTACATAGTGCTGTTATATTAAATGTGATAAACCCATAGTTTTGAGCAATGCTTTTAGAATCATGATGGTGATCATGCTAATGAGATCTAAATTCTAGATAGCTTACAAACTAAAATCGTTCCTAATCGATGGATTACTAAAAAGGGGATTAGTAAATCCGGATAGATTAGTACATACGTTGCTTGCTCTTATGAAAAGGATGATTGATCTCATAATCATTTGTGTGGAGACACTAAAGCAAGTATGTAGGTTCTTATTAGAGAATAAGTTCACTGAACGTGGCTCGCTAAGGAATACCTAATGGAGTTTTACTCGCCTGTCAATAGGAATTCTTTTAGTGATAGTAGTACAAGTGATCCTTGGACTTGAAATCATCATAGTATCTTGTGTGTGATGAGTTATACTTTGACATGTCCCTTAAGACCCTTAGGGTATATCAAAGGGTATGATTGGGTATAATAAGTTGTGCATGGAGATAAGTGAATGATCAACAAAGAATCTACCGCGTCTAGTAAAAGATGTGAAATGTCCTATGTGATTCGATAAATGACGACTCAGAAGTCTTTGGCCAAAGTAGAATGAAATTAGAAAAGAGTTTCTAATTTGCATTATCAGAGTTGTTCATTGGAGAATCAAAATACATATAATTAAATAAAATAAGACTTAACAGTAATTCCATGTCTTATATTTAATTGGGACATTGTATGGTAGAAAGATTGAATTGTACGATAACTATTCACTGAAAGGTTCTTTTGTGATTAATGTTGAAATTTATATTATCTAGAAAGTCGTTGATCGCTAAGGGGGCTTACCCTTATTGTAGAATAAATATTATTTATTTAAATGAATTAAATAGTTTAATTTATTTATTTAAATAAGATTAGAATTGTTCTAATTGATTTATTCACAACCGGTTTAATATGGAGAACCTAAAGGGTCACACCGCAAAAGAAAAATATTTATTTAAGAAGTAAATATCATAATTGTAACAATAAGTTAAGTGTATTTAATTTAGTCTATGGAGATAGAATAAATTAAATAGCTTAATATTTATTATTTAATATTTTAAAAATATTAAATATAAATTAATAAGAGGAGTCTTATTATTATTATTATTACTATTACTATTATTTAATTCCTAATAGAGTTTGAGAATTAATTAATAGAAATACTCTATCATAAATTTCTAATTGGATTAGGAGTTTAATTAATTAAAGGAGTTTAATTAAAATAAAAATTCTAATCTTAAATAGTTTAGGAGGGTTCCCTATATCTATAAATAAGAGAAGTCTTATCATGATTTAGGGTTAGACAGTTAGACTATTAGACAGTTACACACTCTTTCATAAGAATTGGAGAGGGTGGAGAGTACTTGCAATTTCTATAGAGATAGAAATTAGGGTTTTGCCAACACCCATCTTCTTGAATAACTATTATTTCTTGGTGGATCACCTCTAGAGGCCAAACACTTGGGTGGCTAACGTTGATCAAAGGAAGGAATCTCATCGGTGGAATTCGAGAAGAATGCGAAGGACTTGGAGGTGAACTCGTACCTGTGGAAGCATGGTTCTACAAGGGTATGATTCTCATACTTTATCTTTTTCGTTTAATTGATAATTGAGCACATGGATGATCATGATGATGGTTTGTATGAAAATTTTAAAATCCGTTTTTTTTGCGCTTCTGCACTATTTATGTAATTTGATTGCATGTTCGCGCTATATACAAACCTAACAGTGGCATCAGAGCCTAACCTTGTGCTAATTATCGATTATGATGATTCCATGTGTGTATGGTATGCGATTGGATCGAAATTTTTGGGCAGAGTTTTTTTTTCTAAATCTGCTACGCGGCGCAGCTGCGCCGTTTCCCAGTTCATTCTGGGCGCAGCTGTGCCGGATAGCAGAATTCGAAAAATAATTTTTCCTTCAATTAAAATAAATGGTTTATTTAATTGATATAAGTTTAGAATAAAGGAGTTTATTCACATATGAAATAGGATTTCATGTTTCCTAGAATAAAGGAGTTTATTCACATATGGAATAGGATTCCATGTTTCCTTAAAAATAAAGATGTTTATTTTGATAAGGAATATGATTTAACATATTTTATTTTTTCAAGCAATTTTAAGTTAAAATAAAGGAGTTTATTTTGAACTTGAAATTAGTTTCCATTTTAATTAAAATAAAGGAGTTTATTTTGATTTGGAATTTGATTAAAAATAAAAGAGTTTATTTTTATTCAAAATTGGATAAAATAAAATAAATTAGTTTATTATGATTTAAATTTTTCTTAAAATAAAGGAATTTATTTTTGTTTCAAAATTGAATTTCTAGTAAACTTTTAATTGCCCATTAATTGATATCAATGCATATATGGAATGGTTTTATTATTCATGAGATGAATGTTATTTATTGATACATATAGAGATATGTATGATAATAAATAGGAATTGATTATGGACTACTGAGCAATGTGTGATTGGATTTATTTTAGTGGATGCTTGAATGTACGTGTTTTTATAAATGGGGTCTACGTACCTCGTCTTCTCTAATTTTTCTTAATGTAAATTCTATCTCCCTCCTATGTACTTTCCCTTGACTACTGATCAAGGTTTCTATTTATTGTAAATAGTTTATGTAATAGGTTTAGTTAGAATTACTTGAAGAATTGGAGACAAAGGAGCAAGGAGCGCTTGAAGACCCGTTTGTAATGGAGCTCGGGTTTAAATGTAATAGTTATATTTAAATTTTGTTCTTGCACCCTAGGTTTGACCTTTTGGTCCACTTGGTGGCTCTAGTGAACCAAACTAGAATAAAAGTCCATAATCTCCGGGTAGAATATAGTATTCTATATGTGCATGCTTACTATGTATATATTATATATTATACAACATGCTTCGTATGTTAAATAATATGACGCATATTTTATATATATATATGTGCATGTGCGCTAAACAAGATGAGACAAATAATAACAAACCCCTCAAAGAAATTATATTAAGTCATAAACGTTCAAAGATATTCGGAATATCGAACGACACCTTCTAGCATGGTAAAGCAATAGAGTATTAAATATTTAATATGAGTTTGTTGTGCACACACAAGGCAAGTATTAAATATTTAAGATGTTGTTTTATCACATTTGATGTTTATTAAGGAATTGAACATTACTGCTTTGTTGTGCACACACAAGGGCAGTCTTTTTCTCTTCACATATATGGAAGTGCTAGGTTGGACTTAACTTAGATTATTTTAGTTCGGATGTGCACACACTTGACCATTATAATCTAAGAGGCAAAATACAAGGAGTTACATAGTGATGTAATTGACAATAGTTGTCTACCTATTTATTTATATATAGTTTGTTGTGCACACACAAGGCTATATACATTTGAAATGAGATCCTTATTCTCACTAGCAAATCTTTAATTAGATTTGCTGTACTATATAATGAGGGTAATATAGTTTGATGAAAAATGAGAGATACCAATTTAAGTAAAGACCTAATTTATTTTGGTATTTAATAAATGAATGTATGCTGAAATATTGTTAAATTACAAATTTATTTACAGAATTTTACAATGTCTAATTTACTATCACTGCGGAGCATATTAGATGCTAATTAACCGGACCAAATTAAAAGGACTGGTTAAAGAATTTGAGAATAGTTCTCAAGGCTGAAAAGCTATCTTATATCCTTAATATGCCTATCCCTGCAATGGTTGCAGACAATGCCTCAGAGGAAGAGATTGTTATTTTTAAAAAGTGGCAAGATGATGCACAATTGGCTCAATGCATCATGCTCGCATCCATGAGTAACGAGCTTTAGCGTCAGCATGAAACTATGGATGCTCCTACTATATTCCTGCACCTTCAAAGAGTTGAAAGGTGAGGAAAGTAGGACTATTAGATATCAGATATCTAAGGAGGTTTTCCGATCTAGAATGACCGATGGCACTACAGTACAGACATATGTCCTAAAGTGATCAATCTGATTGAACAATTGGGACAACTGGGTTTTATTGGATGGAGAGTTGATCTAAGATTTGATCTTGCAATCACTTCCGGACTCTTTCTCACAAATTATTGTGAATTTCCACATGAACAAGCTATATGTTAGCCTGCCTGAGTTGCTTAAACATGTTAAAAACTGTAAAGAGTCACTTTCCAACCAAGAAAGACCAAGTCTTACTGGTAGATGATTCTTCCAGGAAGCGGAAGAGGGCCAAAGAATCTTCTTAAAAGAAGAACAATTCAAAGAAAGTAAATGGAAAGGCAAAAACAAAGGACAATAAGAATAAGACTGATGCAGATAGCAAAGGGGTTTGCTTCCACTGCAATAAGTCTGGATATTGGAAAGGAAAACTGTAAGGAGAATCTTACAGAGGATAACCAGAAGAAGCTTAGTGAAGCTTCAGTTACAGATATAGGTTTGTTCATGATTAAAATAAATCTTTCTGTAAGTCAGGGTTCTACTTAGGTATTGTATACCGACTATAGTTCTCACATATGCAATCCAATGCAGAGACTAAGTAGAAATAGAAAGTTAAACAAAGAGTAAGTAATCTTATGTGTGGGAATAGAGCAAAGGTTGCTGCATTAACCATAGGAACTTATAGTTTAGAATGCCTATGGGCAAGTCTATTAAGTTAATAAGTTGTTATTATGTTCCAGTTTTCTTTAGAAATATTATTACTTCCGTTGTTGGATAAGGAAGGTTCTGGTATTATATTTAAGAACAATTGTTGTTCTATTTATAATGATAATGTTTTGTTTGAAACTGGAAGATTACTTGATAGACTTTGTATACTTGACTTACACGAAAAATAATTTTGCAAATTAAACAAACTAGTAAAAGAAAAAGGAGATGGTCATTCAAAGAGTTGAATGTGTGTATTTGATGAAATACAAGTCTGAATCATTTGAAATATTCAAAGAATTTAGAAGTGAATGTGGGCAAAACTTTACTGATCGTAGAGTTGTCATAGCAAGCCATAGAATGACTCCATAGTTTAATTACACTTTATGCTTGGCTTCCAGGGGGCGCTGCCCCCTTGCAACCCCCACCAGCTCACCGGCGAGCTGGGCAGCCGCTCGCTCACTGGGGAGCGAGACCCCCGACTACTTTGTCATAGTGGCAATCAATGTGTTTTAATGATGTGATGACTTTATTGAACCTAGTCCTTATATGACTAATCATTATGACGACTTTAATGAACTATGTAGGATATACTTGAAGGACGATTAACGTCAAGATATTAACGCACGTGCAAGGCAAGTTCCTTAACTTGCACCACCTCATATATTGCGTGCCAGTGTTCTTATATAATGCAAATCTCCAGATTCAAACTTAAACTATTATTTCAAAGCATATTAGTTATTGATTGCTCCATATCCATGATAAGCATTGTTATCTGCACTAAGTGCAAGTTCTTGTATTTAGATTTGTAATTATTGGAAAAGTATCCAGTGGTATAATTATTAAAAATTATTCTACCTTACTGTTATTGTAACGATCGGGAATTTTAATTTCCTTGTAACCCGAGTGTATGTGTGAATGAAATGAATCTTTATTTTTATTTATATTATTATGTGTTATGTGCTTAAAGGTTGTGTTACAACTTAGAATATGTGCTACGTGTTATAGTTTTGTTTAAGTAAATAATTGATTTCACGTAGCGTCGCTAAATCACTATTCACGGGGCACGCTTATCGAGGCACTATTCACGCCATAATATTTTTGCGTCTTTTACGATCTAAATAAATTTCAATAATATACGTGTGCGAAGTGATAATTTTTTCAAGTGTCAGATTTTCATTTTGAGCTCAATCGTGTTTTATTCGGTATCCGAAATATATAATATGACTATTCCGAATATTTGGACAAATCCCATAATAATTATTTTTATGTACCCCAATAATTTATGGGAGTACCCATTTTAATTTTGGGCAGAGTTATTTACCAAATTGGGTACAAAAGTGGGAGTATTCGGGTATATTTTTGTGTATTTGTGTATTTATTTTGGCATGTTACTCCAAGAGGGACACAACCTAAACCTTTGGACCAATCAGATGAGGGAGTAGAATGTATAGCCGGCAGCATGCTGCTACTTGGTAGGCTCAATGCCTTATTTTTCTTCCAATTGCTGAACTTTCTTGAGCCACTCCCTCTCATTCACCCAAAGCCACCAGCTCCCTTCATTCCTCCATTTCCATTGTCAGCCTTCTTCCTTGTAGCATTCCATTTTGAAATTGCTAGAAAAATATAGAGAGAGATTGAGTGTGAGAGTGCTGCAAACATTGAGAGTGAGAGAGAGCATTAAAGAAGAAGGAGGAAGAACAAAGAAGAAACAGAGGAACAAGAAAAGAAGAAGGAGAAGAACGCGGAAGAACAAGAAGCCAAGAGAACGGGAGAAGGGAAGAGGAGCTCAATCCAATCGAACCTAACAATTTCTTAGCACCTACAAGGTAAACAATCAACCAATAAATTCATTCCATATGATTTTGATAGGATTTTCGAGTTCTATGTGTTCTTGAGCTCAAACCATTGGATTTGAGCATTTCTTGCAATTGTTCTTGTAATTGTTGGTTGTGGTCTGTTTTTATTGCTACCAAGGCATCATGTGAGCTATTAATAACCTCAAAGTGGAACAAAATCAATGAATGATCCGAACCTTGGCATAAAGGATGAAACTTTGAACTTTTTGGACAAAATGACTTTCGGACGATTTAGAGGACTTTAAAGCTTCGATTGAGTAATTGTTTGGTCTAATTGATGTTGCAATATTGTAGTTCCATGGGTTATCTTCATAACCCAGTTGGAATGGCATTAAAAGGTGTTAAAACAAAGATTTGGGGTTGATTTTGGTGAAGACCACCAAGAACACGAAAACAGAGTTTTCATTTTGTACTTTGGCTTACAAATTGGTCATGTTAATGTTTATGGGTATTTCTAAATTTTTAATATGTTGTAGCCCTATGAATTAGGAGTCCATAGAGTCTAAAATGGACCAATTTGCTTGTGTATAGGAGAAGTTATGAAGGTTTGAGTCGAAGGAGGTCGAGGTCGCGAACTGGGCAAAAGCCCAGAATCCGGCCACTGGATGGTTGACGCTACAGCGCCAACAACTCACTCTGCAGCGTGGCCTATCCAGGGAATGAAGGGGGCTCACGCCGCATCGTGACCTCTAAGCTTTGAGTGTGGCGCCACAGCGACGCCACTTGGCAGGAAACGGACGGGACTCGCGCCGCAGCGGCAAGCCCAAGTATTAAGCTTCACGCAGCAATGTGATACCCTATCATGGGAAAAATGCGGGACTCATGCTGCAGCATGAGGTCCAGCTCTAAGACTTGGCACTGTAGCGCCAGCCCCGTGTCCGACCTGGGTCGGGTCAGTCAGACTGGGTCCGGTCGGGTCGGACCTAGTAAACTTGTCCAGCGGGTCCAACACTTAAATTTCTGTCCTAAATGATTAAACAAGTTAATTATTTATACCTTGTTAGACCTTAACCTTAATTTCTTAATTATTTATTGAACGTCAACCAACTTGGTATTGTCTTAAGGTGTAAATTGAGTAACTTGGATGCAACTCACATTTGGTTTCCAGGGGGCGCTGCCCCCTTAGACCCCCGCTAGCTCACCGGCGACCTGGGCAGCCGCTCGCTCACCGGGGAGCGAGACCCCCGACTGGGTAGTCGTAGGGTAATCAATGTGTTTTAATGATGCAATGTCTGTTTTAAACTTAATCCTTATATGACTAATTGTTATATGAATATGTATTTATATGTGTAGGATATTAAGTAGCGTGTATTGTAATATTGTAGCAGTGCATCAGGCAAGTTCTCTTAACTTTATTCAAGCTATTTATTGAGGAAGTTCTATCTTACTCAAGTTATAATTGGACAAATATTCTATTGTATTGCAAGTTCCTTAACTTCATTCTTTCTATATATTGAATGCAAGTTCTTCTTTAACGCTTGTCTAACCCTTGTGTTGGGCAAGTTCTATTGTGCGAGTTATTTATTGATTGAGCAATCCTTTTATGTTATTGCAAGTTCCTCACTCAACTATTTTATTTGAGCAAGTTTCCTATCCTATACCAATGTTGTATATTGTTGCAAGTATTACTTCATTAAGTGAGTTTCTTATCTTATTCAAGATATTATGTACAGGTTCCTTTACTTCAATCATTGTTACATTGCAAATGTTCTTAGAATGAATTGATAATCATTCACGTTACCTAACTATGCTTCAATGCATGTTATTAAAGCTTTCAAATTCTATATTCCATGAACTGCATAAGATAGATGTCAAAGCCAATTGTTTCGGCTAGACGTATGTTTAATCATCATTGTTGTTAAGTAAAGCTATCTGATCAAATTGTTTGGTTTGGATTCCTATGTAAAGCTGAGATGAACAACTCTCATAGCAGGGGAAACAGTATATATGTCGGGGAACCGACACACGCGCGAACAGTATGTTAAAGGGGTTATATATAACACCAGGTACATTAGGCTGATCACCTATTGTATTAGTATGTTGGGTTATCAGATGAATTTCTGGTGATTCTAGTAAAAGTTCAGTGTCATGATGACCACTCAGTATAGAATATTTCCTCCACTTGGAAACATTGAAATCATTCGGTCCATAGAGGCCCTACAATTGTGTTAAAGAGATCATTCGTTGAGATTGTGTAAATTCTTGAGTTATCTTTTAATCTCTTGATTCTTGTAAGCTATAAAGTATTCATTTGATGATTCGCGATTATTGTTATTATACTTGCTGAGCAAATTTGTTGCTCACCCTTGCTTTTCTTAAAATATTTCAGTTAGTGGAGCTCGTGGTGAAAGCTCAGGGAAGGATAAAGGCAAAGGCAAAGCCACGGATTAGCTTTGTACCGTTAAGATTATCATTTTGATTATGTACTAAGACTCGTTAACTTTCGTGATGTATTAAGACTTAATTACCCTTATGTATTTAGTTACGTTTTGTTGAAGTTTTTGTTTTGAGACTTGGGACAGGATTATTTATGTTATATCAATGTAAATATTCCTTTATTTTCGCTGTAAGTTATCAATAGTATGATGCATGTATGAGAAAGTGACGAACCAGGTCCGCAGTTCGGGTGACCCGGATTTGGGGGCGTCACAGTTATGATTGCTCATTGCACACCTTAAAACTTGTTCGATTAGTAGAACTATGCTCAAAAAATGGAAGTTCTACTATGCATGAGTTGTTAAGTCTAAGCTAGTTGTATCAGCTAGACCGAACTTGTTTAGATTCGCTTAAGTTTTAAAAGCAGCTTCTAAGCCAATTGTTGGTAAGGACTCTTCGACTAGAAAAAAACATTTTATTAAGGGAGTAAATTGGAAAAATAAATTAATTGCCCGACTTTAAGTGATATGTATATTCACCGGGTATGAAAGGCTGATCCACTCGATTACCAAAACTTTTAAGAGGTCCGGTGTAATTACTGGTAAACCTCCGAATTTATTCAGGGTCAATTCTGACCACTCAGCATTTCCGATTCATTCATTCATATTTTGGAAACTTGAATCCTCGTCCTTTCACAATCATTATATTGTTGAAAATTCGAAGTTAAATTCTCTTCAATCATGGTATATGTATACTTCTTATATTTAAACATGCTGGGCAAAGTAGTTGCTCACCCTTGCTATATCATGATATTCATTTTAGTTAAGCCCAAGTGCTAAAAGAAGGACAAAGGCAAGGGGAAGGTTCAAGAATAGTTAATGAGCAAGCTTCGTTAATTTGATAACTTATATAGAAATACTTATGTAAATATTTTGGGATTCTAAGGACATGTAATCGATTTAAGGTTGTTAGATTTTGGGATTGATGTAGAATCTAATTGTAATGAGCAATGTATGTTTATTATTCCACAATAGTTTATAGAATGTGTACAGTAATGTTAGATTGTGAGCACCAAATGCCAAGGGTAAAGAACCCAGATTTGGGGGTGTCACAGGTTGGTATCAGAGCTGTAGGTTATAAATATTAGGATGCAAAACCTAAGTTATAACCTTAGAAGAAAACTCATATAGAGTATGCTAGGAGATGGATTATGGAAATTCATCGAGTTGTAGTTGTACATAATAAAATAACATTTCATTTCATCAATGAATATATTTTATTGTGATATTGAGGTGGGTTATTGTTTGTTTTTGGTGTTGTGATTATAGGATGTCAGAAGAGCGACAAGATAGCCATACAGTTGATCAAGATTAGGTAGATCCGATAGCAGAGCCCGTAGAGCATGAAGTGATGGAGGATACCCCTTATGATGCATTGATAGGAGACTTATTAGCTAGGAACAACGAGTTGGAGGGTAGACTATGACACCCCCAAATCCGGGTACTTCATTCCCACAGGATTTGGTGTTCATTATCTAATTAAATCACATCACATCTAAATACCCATTCAAATATAAATGAAAATTCTTAATTGAAATAGAAATCTCCCATTAAAGGGTTACAACATCTTAATAACATCAATCCCAGGTCATCTAACCTTAAACAGAAGCATCAATGCGGAAACATAATATAAATGACATAAGTCTATTACATAACATCTTTCAACAAATTAAACAAGTCTCCATCACTTGTTTGCTTTGCCTTTGCCCTTCCTAGTGGATGGCTCATCAATTCTTTCAACTTTAGCTGCAATGTTATTATGCAAGGGTGAGCAACAATTGCCCAACAAGTATCACAATAAAAATAATAATAACATGCGAATAGTCAATGGATACTGAATAACTGAAAGCTCGGCTTTTGAATTAAGATTATAAAACAAGAATCAAAAAAATATCTGAGGGTCACAAAACCACGAACTATGTCCTAGGTTATCGAGTATTTCTACTTTAAGCCTTTAACAATCGTAAGACTATATGGACCTTACTTCTCGTTCTTAGGGGGATCATCCCTTTGTACCATGTATGTGCACAACATCTTGAAAGTAGTATGCACACAAGCCAATCATATTTGATATGATGTAGCATATACTTTGTAATCTTATTCATTTATTAATAAAAGAATTAATTTTCTTAAAAGGCATTTTATATTATCTACATGGTGCTGTTATATTAAATGTGATAAACCCATAGTTTTGAGCAATGCTTTTAGAATCATGATGGTGATCATGCTAATGAGATCTAAATTCTAGATAGCTCACAAACTAAAATTGTTCCTAATCGCTGGATTACTAAATTGGGAATTAGTGAATCCGGATAAATTAGTACATACGTTGCTTGCTCTTAGGAAGAGGATGATTGATCTCATAATCATTTGTGTGGAGACACTAAAGCAAGTATGTAGGTGCTTATTAGAGAATAAGTTCACTAAACGTGACTCGCTAAGGAATACCTAATGGAGTTTTACTCGCCTGTCAATAGGAATTCCTCTAGTGATAGTAGTACAAATGATCCTTGGACTTGAGATCATCATAGTATCTTGTGTATGATGAGTTATACTTTGACATGTCCCTTAAGACCTTTGGGGTATATCAAAGGGTATGATTGGGTATAATTAGTTGTACATGGAGATAGGTTAATGATCAATAAAGAATCTACCACATCTAGTAAAAGATGTGAATGTCCTATGTGATTCGATAAATGACAACTCAGTAGTCCTTGGCCAAGGCAGAATGAAATTAGAAAGGAGTTTCTAATTTGCATTATTTAGAGTTGTGCATTTGGGAATCGAAATGCATATAATTAAATAAAATAAGACTTGACAGTAAATCCATGTCTTATATTTAATTGGGACATTGTATGGTAGAAGGATTGAATTGTACGGTAACTATTTACTCAAAGGTTCTTTTGTGATTGATGTTGAAATCTATATTATCTGGAAAGTCGTTGATCGCTAAGGAGGCTTACCCTTATTGTAGAATAAATATTATTTATTTAAATGAATTAGATAGATTGAATTGTACGGTAACTATTTACTCAAAGGTTCTTTTGTGATTGATGTTGAAATCTATATTATCTGGAAAGTCGTTGATCGCTAAGGGGGCTTACCCTTATTGTAGAATAAATATTATTTATTTAAATAAATTAAATAGTTTAATTTATTTATTTAAATAAGATTAGAATTGTTCTAATTGATTTATTCACAACCGGTTTAATATGGAGAACCTAAAGGGTCACACCGCAAAAGGAAAATATTTATTTAAGAAGTAAATGGCATAATTGTAATAATAAGTTAAGTGTATTTAATTTAATCTATGGAGATAGAATAAATTAAATAGCTTAATATTTATTATTTAATATTTTGGAAATATTAAATATAAATTAATAAGAGGAGTCTTATTATTATTATTACTATTACTATTATTTAATTCCTAATAGGGATTGAGAAATAATTAATAGAACTATTATTTATTTCCTAATAGGGATTGAGAATTAATTAATAGAAGTACTCTCTCACAAATTCATAATTGGATTAGGAGCATAATTAATTAAAGGAGTTTAATTATAATTGAAACCCTAATCCTAAATAGTTTAGGGAAGGGTTATTCCTACATCTATAAATAAGAGGAGTCTTATCATAGATTAGGGTTACACACTCTTACATTAGATTGTGGAGAGTACTTATAATTTCTATAGAGATAGAAACTAGGGTTTTGCCAAATACCCAACTTCTTGAATACTTGTTCTTCCTTGGTGGATCACCTCTAGAGGCCAAACACTTGGGTGGCTAACGTTGATCAAAGGAAGGAATCACACCGTAGCATTCGAGGAGAACACGAAGGACTAGGAGTTGAACTTGTACCCGAGGAAGCTTTGTTCTATAAGGGTATAATTCTTATTCTCTTTCTCTTTCGTTTATATCGTTAATTGAGCACATTGATCGATCATGGTGATGGTTTGTATAAAAATTTTAAAATCCGTTTTATCGCGCTTCCGCTCTATTTATGTAATTTGATTGCATGTTCACGTTATATACAAACCTAACAGTGGTATCAGAGCCTAATCTTGTGCTAATTATCGATTTTGATTATTCCATGTATGCTTGATATGCGATTGGATCAAAATTTTTGGGCAGAATAAAATTTTTTGAATCAGCGACACGGCGCAGCTGCGCCGCCTCCAGTTCATTCTGGAGCGCAGCTGCGCTGAAACTCAGAATCGTTTTTTTTTGGGGAGCAGCGCAGCTGCGCCGTTGTCCAGTTCATTCTGGGCGCAGCTGCGCCGGCTAGCAGAATCCGAAATTTTTTTTTCCTTCAATTAAAATAAATGGTTTATTTAATTGATATAAGTTTAAAATAAAGATGTTTATTTTATCTGAAATAGGATTTCAGATTGCTAAAATTAAAGGAGTTTAATTTGGATTTGGTTTTTGATTAAAATAAAAGAGTTTATTTTGTTTCAAAAACTAAATATTAGCAAAACTTTTGCCCATTTATTGATATCAATGCATATATGGAATGGATTTATTATTCATGAGATGAATGTTATTTATTAATACATATAGAGATATGTATGATAATAAATAGGGATTGATTATGGACTATTGACCAATGTGTGATTGGATTTATTTTAGTGGATGCTTGAATGTATGGGTTTTTATAAATGGGGTCTGCGTACCTCGTCTTCTCTAATTTTTCTTAATGTAAATTCTATCTCCCTCCTATGTACTTCCCCTTGACTGCTGATCAAGGTTTCTGTTTATTATAAATAGTTCATGTAATAGGAATAGTTAGAATTAATTTTGAAGAATTGGAGACAAAGGAGCAAGGAGCGCATGAAGACCCGTTTGTATTGGAGCCCGGGTTTAAATGTAATAGTTATATTTAAATTTAATTCTTGCACCCTAGGTTTGACCTTTTGGTTCACTTGGTGGCTCTAGTGAACCAAACTAGAATAAAAGTCCATAATCAATCCGGGTAGAATATAGTATTCTATATGTGCATGCTTACTATATATATATATATATATATTATATTATCCAACATGCTTCGCATGTAAAATAATATGACGCGTATTTTATATATATATAGGCATGCGCGCTAATCAAGATGAGACTAATAATAACAAACCCCTCAAAGGAATCATATTAAGTCCTAAGCGTTCAAAGATATTTGGAATATCGAACGTCGCCTTCTAGCATGGTAAAACAATAGAGTATTAAATGTTTAATATGAGTTTGTTGTGTCACCACAAGTCAAGTATTAAATATTTAAGATGTTGCTTTATCACATTTGATGCTTATAAATAGACTGAACGATGCTGTTTTGTTGTGTTACCACAAGGACAGTGTTTTTCTTTCGAATATATGGAAGTGCTAGGTTGGATTTAACTTGGAGGCAAAATACAAGGAGTTACATAGTGATGTAATTGACAATAGTTGTCTACCTATTTATTTATATATTGTTTGTTGTGTCACCACAAGGCTATATACATTTGAAATGGGATCCTTAATCTCACTAGCAAATCTTTAATTAGAATTGCCGAACTATATAATGAGGGTAATATAGTTTGATGAAAATAGTGGGAGATACCAATTTAAAATAAAGACCTAATTTATTTTGGTAATTAATAAATTGAATGTATGCTAAAATGTTGTTTATTTCACATACAGAATTTAAAAATGTCAAACTCACTATCACTGCGTAGCATACTTGATGCTAACAAACTAACCGGACCGAATTACACAGACTGGGTAAGGAATCTGAGAATTGTTCTCACTGCTGAAAAGATTTCTTATGTCCTAAATTCGCCTGTCCCTGCAAGTGTTGCAGAAACAGCCTCTGAGGAAGAGATTGCTACTTTCAGAAAGTGGCAAGATGATGCAATCTTGGCTCAATGCATCATGCTCGCATCCATGAGTAATGAGCTTCAGCGTCAGCATGAAACTATGGATGCTCCTACTATATTGCTGCATCTCAAAGAGTTGTATGGTGAGCAAAGTAGGACTGCTAGATATCAGATATCTAAGGAGCTCTTCCAATCTCGTATGACCGAGGGCACTGCTGTTGAGACTCATGTCCTTAAGATGATCAATCTGATTGAACAACTTGGACAGCTTGGGTTCGTGATAGATGGGGAGTTAAGTCAAGATTTGATCTTGCAGTCACTCCCGGACACTTTCTCACAATTTGTTGTGAATTTTCACATGAATAAGTTGGACGTCAGCTTGCCTGAGTTACTTAACATGTTGAAAACTGCTGAAGGTCACTTCTCATCCAACAAGAACCAAGTCTTACTAGTGGATGATTCTTCCAAGAAAAGGAAGAGGCCCAAGGTATCTTCTGAAAAGAAGAAAAACAAGAAGGCTAAGGGCAAGGCGAAGAGGAAGGATAAAAAGAAACCTGATCCAGATAGCAAAGGAATTTGCTACCATTGTAATAAGCCGGGACACTGGAAGAGGAACTGCAAGGAGTATCTTGCGGACCAGAAGAAGCTTGGAGAAGCTTCGACTTCCGATCTAGGTTTGTTCATGATTGAAATTAATTTTTCTGAAAGTCAAAATTCTACTTGGGTATTGGATACCGGCTGTAGTTCTCACATATGTAATAATATGCAGGGACTAAGCAGAAGTAGGAAGCTGGATAAGGATAAAGTCATCCTACGAGTGGGAAATGGAGCAAAGGTTGCTGCATTAGCTGTAGGGACTTATCGTTTAGCACTGCCTTCGGGCAAGTTCATTAGTTTAAATAATTGTTATTATGTTCCGACACTCATTAGAAACATTATTTCAATTTCTGTATTGGATATGGATGGTTTTGATATTATAATAAAGAACAACAATTGTTCTATTTATAATAAAAATGTTTTATATGGTGTTGGGAACTTACTGAATGGACTATACATACTTGACTTGCATGAAAATATACTTCAAATTGAATAAACTAAGAAAAGAAAAAGAGATGATGTTAATTATACCTTTATGTGGCACTGTAGACTCGGTCATATCAATGAAACAAGATTATCCAGGTTGCATAAAGATGGGCTTTTAGAGCTATCTGATTACGAATCATATCCAACTTGTGAATCTTGTCTCATGGGTAAAATGACTAAATCTCCTTTTACTGGAAAAGGAGAAAGAGTTACAGAGTTGTTAGCATTGGTACACACAGACGTATGTGGACCTATGACAACGAATACACGAGGAGGGTATTCTTATTTTATTACTTTCACTGATGATCATTCTAGATTTGGATATGTGTATTTAATGAAATACAAATCTGAATCGTTTGAAAAGTTCAAAGAATTCAGAAGTGAAGTAGAGAAGCAAACTGGTAAGAGTATTAAGATTCTTCGATCGGATCGAGGAGGTGAATACTTGACCAATGAGTTTCTAAGTTGTCTCAAAGAAAATGGTATAATCTCACAATGGACTCCACCAGGAACGCCACAGTTGAATGGTGTATCTGAAAGGAGAAATAGAACATTGTTGGACATGGTTCGTTCCATAATGAGTTTTACCGACCTTCCAGTATCCTTCTGGGGTTATGCTCTAGAATCGGCTGCATACCTACTTAACAAGGTACCTACCAAATCCGTCCCAAAGACTCCATATGAGATATGGACAGGGAGAAAACCAAATCTTAAGCATGTTAAGACTTGGGGTTGTCCAACTTATGTCAAAAGGTTTGAGCATGATAAGCTGAAGACTAGATCCGACAAATGTAGATTCGTGGGATACCCTAAAGAAACTGTAGGGTATTATTTCTATCATCCTACTGATCAAAAGGTGTTTGTTGCGAAACACGCTGCCTTCTTAGAAAAGGAGTTTATCCTCGAAGGGGTCAGTGGGAGTAAGATATATCTTGAAGAAGTTCAAGAACCACAAAATACTACGGATCAAAGTCAGGTACCTGACCAAGTAGAAGAACCTACTGTACCACAACCTATTCGTAAATCTGGAAGAGTACCGAAGATACCTGAGAGGTATGGATTCATCATAGAGGATGATGATGACGCATCATAGATGATGACGATCCATTAATTTACGAAGAGGCTATGAGTAGTGATGACTCAGAGAAATGGCTAGAAGCCATGAAATCCGAGATGGACTCCATGTATGAAAACCAAGTATGGACTTTGGTTTCACCACCTGAGGGCATTAAGCCAATTGGGTGTAAATGGGTCTTTAAGAGAAAGACTGGAGCAGATGGCAAGGTAGAGACCTATAAGGCCCGACTAGTTGCAAAAGGTTTCAAACAAAGACAAGGAGTTGACTATGATGAAACCTTCTCACCAGTAGCTATGCTCAAGTCCATTCGGATTTTGCTTGCAATTGCAGCTTATTATGACTACGAGATCTGGCAAATGGACGTGAAAACGACCTTCCTCAATGGAGAGCTTGAGGAGAATGTATATATGATACAGCCAGAGGGTTTTGTTTCAACGGCTGGAACAAACCAAGTCTGTAAGCTACAACGATCCATTTATGGATTGAAGCAAGCTTCTGGAAGATGGAACATCCGTTTTGATGAGATAATCAAAAGGTTTGATTTTATCAAAAATGAGGATGAACCATGTGTGTACAAGAAGGTTAGTGGGAGCGCTGTTTCATTCCTTGTATTATATGTTGATGACATATTACTGATAGGGAATGATGTTCCTATGCTACAGTCGATCAAAATTTGGTTATCTAAACACTTCTCCATGAAGGACTTGAGTGAGCATCCTATATTTTGGGGATAAAGATCTATAGAGATAGATCTAAAAGGATGCTAGGCTTGAACCAAGGAAAGTACATTGATTCGATGCTAAAGAAGTTTAGCATGGAAGATTCCAAAAGAGGTCTCATGTCGATGAGCCATGGAATACATCTCTCCAAGAACAGGCCCCAAAGACACCTGAAGAGAGAGACCGGATGAGTAAGATTCCTTATGCTTCCGCAATAGGATCTATCATGTACGGTATGATATGTACTAGACCAGATGTCGCTCATGCACTTAGTATAACAAGCAGATATCAGTCGAATCCAGGAGAAGAGCACTGGAAGGCAGTGAAAAATATCCTAAAGTACTTGAGAAGAACTAAGGATGTATTTCTTGTCTACGGTGGGTCTGAATTGAAACTAGAGGACTATACAGACTCAAGTTTTCAAACGGACAAAGATGACAGTCAATCCGTTTCAGGGTACGTGTTTACCTTAAACGGTGGCGCAGTGAGTTGGAAAAGTTCCAAGCAGCA
This sequence comes from Aralia elata, assembly GCA_034770075.1. NCBI lineage: Eukaryota > Viridiplantae > Streptophyta > Magnoliopsida > Apiales > Araliaceae > Aralia > Aralia elata. The sequence goes on from CM068386.1 coordinate 53,159,876, forward strand.
AACATTTGCTGATTCAGTGACAAAGGCAGAGTACATAGCTGCAAGTGAAGCTGCAAAGGAAGCTGTTTGGATGAAGAAGTTCATAACTGAACTTGGAGTGGTTCCTAGCATTAGAGGAGCAGTACCTTTATTCTGTGACAACAATGGAGCTGTTGCGCAGGCTAAGGAACCCAGGTCTCATCAGAAATCCAAACACGTGTTGCGGCGGTTTCATTTGATTAGAGAGATCATTGAAAGAGGAGATGTCACCCTGGAGCGTGTGGACTCTCAAGACAACATTGCAGATCCATTTACTAAAGCTTTAACTCAACAACAGTTTGATCGTCACTTAGAGAAGATGGGTATTAGATACCATGGGGATTGGCTTTAGTGCAAGTGGGAGATTGAAAGTAGTATGCACACAAGCCAATCATATTTGATATGATGTATCATATACTTTGCAATCTTATACATTTATTAATAAAAGAATTGATTTTCTTAAAAGGCATTTTATATTATCTACATGGTGCTGTTATATTAAATGTGATAAACCCATAGTTTTGAGCAATGCTTTTAGAATCATGATGGTGATCATGCTAATGAGATTTAAATTCTAGATAGCTCACAAACTAAAATTGTTCCTAATCGTTGGATTACTAAATTGGAGATTAGTGAATCCGGATAGATTAGTACATACGTTGCTTGCTCTTAGGAAGAGGATGATTGATCTCATAATCATTTGTGTGGAGACACTAAAGCAAGTATGTAGGTGCTTATTAGAGAATAAGTTCACTGAACGTGACTCGCTAAGGAATACCTAATGGAGTTTTACTCGCCTGTCAATAGGAATTCCTCTAGTGATAGTAGTACAAGTGATCCTTGGACTTGAGATCATCATAGTATCTTGTGTATGATGAGTTATACTTTGACATGTCCCTTAAGACCTTTGGGGTATATCAAAGGGTATGATTGGGTATAATTAGTTGTACATGGAGATAGGTGAAAGATCAATAAAGAATCTACCACATCTAGTAAAAGATGTGAATGTCCTATGTGATTCGCTAAATGACAACTCAGTAGTCCTTGGCCAAGGCCGAATGAAATTAGAAAGGAGTTTCTAATTTGCATTATTTAGAGTTGTGCATTTGGGAATCGAAATGCATATAATTAAATAAAATAAGACTTGACAGTAAATCCATGTCTTATATTTAATTGGGACATTGTATGGTAGAAGGATTGAATTGTACGGTAACTATTTACTCAAAGGTTCTTTTGTGATTGATGTTGAAATCTATATTATCTGGAAAGTCGTTGATCGCTAAGGGGGCTTACCCTTATTGTAGAATAAATATTATTTATTTAAATGAATTAAATAGTTTAATTTATTTATTTAAATAAGATTAGAATTGTTCTAATTGATTTATTCACAACCAGTTTAATATGGAGAACCTAAAGGGTCACACCGCAAAAGGAAAATATTTATTTAAGAAGTAAATGGCATAATTGTAATAATAAGTTAAGTGTATTTAATTTAATCTATGGAGATAGAATAAATTAAATAGCTTAATATTTATTATTTAATATTTTGGAAATATTAAATATAAATTAATAAGAGGAGTCTTATTATTATTGTTACTATTACTATTATTTAATTCCTAATAGGGATTGAGAATTAATTAATAGAACTATTATTTATTTCCTAATAGGGATTGAGAATTAATTAATAGAAGTACTCTCTCCCAAATTCCTAATTAGATTAGGAGCATAATTAATTAAAGGAGTTTAATTATAATTGAAACCCTAATCCTAAATAGTTTAGGGAAGGGTTATTCCTACATCTATAAATAAGAGGAGTCTTATCATAGATTAGGGTTACACACTCTTGCATTAGATTGTGGAGAGTACTTACAATTTCTATAGAGATAGAAACTAGGGTTTTGCCAAATACTCAACTTCTTGAATACTTGTTCTTCCTTGGTGGATCACCTCTAGAGGCCAAACACTTGGGTGGCTAACGTTGATCAAAGGAAGGAATCACACTGTAGCATTCGAGGAGAACACGGAGGACTAGGAGTTGAACTTGTACCCGAGGAAGCTTTGTTCTACAAGGGTATAATTCTTATTCTCTTTCTCTTTCGTTTATATCGTTAATTGAGCACATTGATCGATCATGGTGATGGTTTGTATAAAAATTTTAAAATCCGTTTTATCGCGCTTCCGCTCTATTTATGTAATTTGATTGCATGTTCGCGTTATATACAAACCTAACACATCTAAATGCCAACGCATAAAATAATCCCCTATAAAAGGGTTGTTCATCTCAGTTTGACATCAGAGTTCGCACCAAAGGAAGTTTGGTTTGGATTTGCTTCAATAACGTTTCTATAATTTAAAACGCTCATCAACTATGGACTAGTCGAATCAATAAGGGATCGCTAGTCAATCAAGGCTCAATAATTAAAATGTGAATGGTATTCAAGAACCAAAGACTGAAGCTCACAAAATGTACAATTGAATAAACTCTGTATAAGTGAAGTATTGAAAAAAGGGAATTAGAATATTTCATTTGGATTCATGAAATTGAATGAAAAAGAACTTGCTCAATAAAGTAATAGAGTTAGGAAACTTGCACAATAAAAGAGTGAAGTTCAGGAACTTGCGTAAAGTAATAAGTAAGGATAAGATACTTGCCTCGTGCGTAGATTATAAATTAAAATTTACGTTCATTAAACAACCTACACATTCCGTTTATAAAGCAATAACAATGATTAGTTACAATATTATCAACACTTCAGGATTCACTCTCATCCAACCTCATCTTAATATCTCAATTTTTATCAGATAATTAATCTTACTTCAGAAGTTACAAGCTTAGTTATAATAACATCACACTTAAGAATTTCCTAAAACTTAACGTTAAGTTAAGGTACATAAATTTTATATTTTGTAATCATCAAGTATATGCTTACCATCCATCACAGTATCTTAATATTCATTTAATACATTAGGATAACCTAACATGACCACAAAGAATGAAGAAAAAATTAGCAATTTCTGCATCTCCCACCGAGGCGGGAGTTTTCTTCACAAAATGTAATATTCTGAATCCTAATAAGATTTGTATATGTAAATTATGTGTGTATTAAATGAAATTTCATGTTTCGACTTTGTGTTATGTGATTGTATATTTTATTAAAGAATTAGGTTAAATAAAAATATTTTCGAAGCTGTTTAGTTGTGCTTACACAGACAAAATGATTTGTCGTGCTTCCGACGAATTCACCGAGAAGCGTCTCGGCAAATTATTTTTCTAAGCTGTTGTGTCGTGCTTGGAAATGACGAAGTGATTTGTCGTGCTTCGGAGTTAATATAATATTATATTAACTGATAAAAATCTAAAATAAGTTAACTAAGGTTTAAAATGGTAAACTAAATTAGAAACCCTAATTTAAAAATCCTAATTGGTAAAAGTTGTCTGAATTGGTAAATCAAAACCCTAATTATTACACAAGAATTCTAATTGATATAATTAGATTCTAAGTAATAAATCATAACATTAATTAGGAATCATTTAACTTAGATTAAAACCCTAATTGAAAGATTGAAACCCTAATTCATGAATTAGGAAACCGGCCCTAAACCCTAATTATGAAACCTTAATCCCAATTAGGTTATCTAAACTTTAAATTATGTAATGTAACAGCTTAATTATGATATATAAGCTTAATTGAGGTATTACTAAACATAATTAACATTCTAATCATGATCAATAAAAATCTAAGTTTAATTAGTAAGGAAATAAATCAAAAATAAAAGTGTAAACCAATCAAAAGAGGATAAGAATACAAAATCAGATATTTGTTCAAATCTCCAGCTCAAAGAGCTCAAGATATCAGTTGATGTAGCAGCACAAGTCCCTAGATAGGATATTTATGGAGGCAAGTTAGTAAAAATGACCTAAAAACCCTAATTCTTACAATGCTATAAATAGAACATCAAACTGACCATTAGACCTACGAATTTACAAAGCCTAAGCACTTATATTACAAGTCATATCAAGCCTCTGCAATCATAAGATTAGTAGCGAAGATCAGAGATCAAAAACTTGAGAAAAAGGTGCAAAAACCCTAATTTTATGCTAGATCTTTAAGGTTTAATTAGATGTTATGTTTTAGTATTTGGGAATAATATGTTATTAAGTGATCTGGGCGGTTAAATCATGTTTCCATAACATCTAGATATCACAATTAGGCAAAAATAGCTAACTGTTATTGGCAGTCAAGAACAGTCTGACAAGGCTTTTTGTCAGAGCTTTTGATCGGCTTAAATTGTTTGTTTGATATGTTTTAAAGCATGTACTAGTAGTATGCCATTTTAGCTATAATATCCAAGTGGTAGAATGTTTAAATTATCTCTAGAATGAAAGTTATTAATGGTCCAAACCCATTGACCGACCATGAATGTTCTGTTTCTGGGTAACCCAGAAAAGCGAAGAACAGCTCTGACAGTGTCTGACAAGCTTTTGACCCGCCTAGATCTTGACCACGTGAGATAATTTATGAGGTTTTACGGTTTATATCTGTTCTTTGCCATGTAATCTACAAGTATAAATCAACAAATCACATAAAGCTAACATGGAACGAAAGTTATTACCAGTCAAAACACGTTGACCGACCATGACCACTGAGTTTCAAGGTAACCCCGAAACTCAAGAATAGTTTGATCCGGCTAGTTTGACCATGATTTATCTAGCATCAATTGATGTTGTTTAAGTTAAAATTTCACATGTCGTTATACTCTGCCATGTTGGCTACAACAACAAACAAAAATCAAACATAAACATTAAAGCATCAAAGAGAAATTTATGGTCCAAAGTCACTGCCCGACATTGACCGACTGTTCTTCATGACGAATACCTTTAGTGACGATCTCCTTCCAAATTTCTAGAAAGCTAAGAACCTATGCAATCTGTCGCTAAAGCCCTTTTGCGACGGTTTTAAATAAAAATTAATAAAAATAATTAAATAAATTATAAATAAATATTAAATAATTAATAATAATTAATAATTACATGTTTAAAATTCATATTAATTATAATTAATAATTTTTTAATATTTTGAAATAATTTTTAATAATTATTTCATTTAATTTAATATTAAATTATTTAATAAATAAATGATTTAAAAATGATATTAGTGTATTTAAATTAGTTTAAATAATAATTAAATTATTTAAAAATATTACTAACATTCCAAAATTATTATAAATAATAAAATAAATTATTTTAAATAATATACTAAGTAATTGAAAATATTTTAAATGATAATTAAATCATTTAAATATTAAACTAAGTTTTAAAAAATTATTATAAATAATAATTACATCATTTAAATGATAAAATAAATTCTAAAAATATTATTAATGATAAAATAAATCATTTAAATAATATTTTAAGTTTCTAAAATTATTCTAAATGATAAATAAATTATTTAAATAACATATTAATGTTTTAAAAATATTGTAAATGATAATTAAATCATTTAAAAATATTCCTAAGCTTGTAAAATTAGTTAAAAATATTTCTAAGCTTATAAAAAATTATTTAAAAATAATATTAAGCTTCTAAAAGTGTTATAAATAATAAATAAATTATTTAAAGTAATAATTAAGCTTCCAAATGAAGTTTTATTGAACAACCTATGTGTTTAGCTCTCTAAAGTCGCGACCGAGATACCGAATCAACGTCGGACCTTAACAAAACTTGTCTAGATTAACTTAATACATGTTATTATAAGTTCTAACACTTACTATTGATATACGTAGACTACGTACGTTGACAGACTGTATTAAATTTTATAAATGAACTACGCTAAGGCAAGTCTTCTAACCTTGTTACATTTAAGCAAGTCTATTACATCTTGCTATCAATTATTGTGAAGTTATTGCTTCTTGTTCAGCATAACTTAATAAATGAATCATTATTCATATATTATTTATTCGAACGTAAATTATTTTGTCAAACCAAATTGTTTTGGTACGACATCTTATACTGAGAAATGAAATACCTTGATGTAAGGTGAACTGAAACACCTTGATATAAGGTGATAAAGGTTGATTATATATCGACACAAAATTGTAGGATGATATGCATACTCCTAGGATATTAGTTAGGCTGATCCCCTACCAGATATCCGAAATCAAGTGGTTCTAAGTCATTGAAGACTGATAGAACTGGTTGAAATATATGGTTCATGTACAGAACCCTCAGTTATACATCGTTGACATCTTTCAAATCAAACACATTGTGTTTACTTTTTTAAACGAACTTACTGAGCATTTGTAGCTCATTCTTGCATATATCTTCTTTTGCAGTTTTAAATGATAATCCCGGTACTTCTGGGACACACAAAGGAAAAGGACATGTTAGTTAGTTTTAATTACCGTTTTGAATAATTCAAGTCTTTTATAAGGCTTTGATGTAATAACTTAGTACTGAGAATGATGTAACCGAACTTAATGATATGAAATATATTATCATCTTTTATTATATCGAATACGTTATACTCTGATCGTTACTTTGTTTAGCATAGTTGTACTAAGTAAATACAGTATCTATACGAACTATACATCTGAATGAGGGTATTTGAATGATATTAAAAGTTCTATAAGCTCTGAGGTTACACTTAATGAGCGCTGATAAGGTGCCATCTTTACCGGAATGCGCCCCTCAGTTCTATGGATAATCTTATCGTTAATACTGTGAATGTTATATAGATAGGGAATATCGATATGAAAGGGGTATTGATATATGTAGACTACGTACGTTGACAGACTGTATTAAGTTCCAAGAATTGAAGCAAGAGAATTTGTCAGTTTCAGAATACGCCGCTAAGTTCAACGAGTTAGCAAGGTTTGCACCCCATCAAGTGGATACCGAGGAACGTAAGGCACGGAGATTTGAGAACAGATTAAAACCCTGGATTTTCAGCAAGATGGCAGTGTTACAAATCAATTCGTTTTTGACCTTGTTAGAGAAGGTAATCATTGCCGAAGGGGGAAGCGAAGCAGTATCTAGATATAATCGAGAGAGGAATAAGAAGAAGAATGAAGGAGGAAATCAGAACATCAGTAGTGGTGGTAGTAGTAACAATAAGCACAAATGGAATAGTAGTGGCAACAACTCAGAGAATCAGTCAAAGAGTGTGCAACAAAAGAAGCAGACATGTACCAAAGACAACATTTAGAACTCGCTACGGCCATTATGAGTTTTTAATGATGTCGTTTGGACTGACGAATGCGCCAGCGACTTTTATGGACTTGATGAACAGAATATTTAAACAACATTTGGATAAGTTTTTGGTTGTGTTCATTGACGACATTCGGGTGTATTCGAAGACAGAAAAGGTGCATGCTGGACATTTAAGGATAGTACTAGAAACATTGAGGAGAGAGAAATTGTATGCAAAATTTTCGAAGTGTGAATTTTGGCAGAAGAAAGTTCAATTTTTGGGGCATGTTATCGATGAGGAGGGAATTTTTGTTGACCCCGCAAAGGTAGAAGCAGTGAAAAATTGGGGACAACGGAAGACACCGACGGAGGTCAGAAGTTTCTTGGGATTGGCAGGATATTGTCGGAGGTTTATTAAAGATTTCTCGAAGATAGCAACGCCGTTGACCAATTTGAACAGGAAGGCAGTTAAGTATGTATGGACAGAAAAGTGTGAGCAGAGTTTTCAGGAGTTGAAGAAGCGACTAAATGAAGCACATGTGTTATCCTTACTAGATAGTACGGGAGGTTTTACAGTGTATAGTGATGTGTCTCACAAAGGACTGGGTTGTGAGCTGATGTAGAACGGAAGGGTTATTGCATACGCGTCACGTTAATTAAAGGATTACGAAAAGGGATACCCTACCCATGACTTAGAGTTAGCGGCAGTAGTGTTTGCCCTTAAGATCTGGAGGCATTATCTCTATGGAGAAAAGTATGAGATATACACAGATCACAAGAGTTTGAAGTATATCTTTACACAAAAGGAGTTAAACATTAGACAGAGGAGGTGGTTAGAATTGATCAAGGACTACGATTATGATATTTGGTACCATCCAGGAAAGGCCAATGTAGTGGCAGATGCTTTAACCAGAAAGAGCAGTGAAAAGTTATTCGTATTTACAGAATAGGGAGAATTAGTAAGAGAGCTGGAAAAAATGGAGTTAGAGGTGAAAAATCCGAAAGATTCGAATAAAGTAATGGAAGTGGAAGCAAGTTCGACCATATTAGACAAGGTGAAAGATGCCCAGGAAAATGATGAAGAATGTGATAACATCAAGAAGCAGTTAACTGAAGGTAAAGAGTTAAAGTATAAGATCGATAGCACTGGATTACTAAGATTTGATGAACGAGTTTGGGTACCCTTAGTACCGGGAATGAAAGAAAAGATTCTACAAGAGGCCCATAATGCGAGATACTTGATACACCCAGGAAGCACAAAGATGTATCAAGACCTGCGTCAACATTTCTGTTGGCCGAATATGAAAAGGGAGGTTGCAGAATGTGTCAGTCGATGTTTAACTTGTCAATGAGTTAAGGCAGAACATCAACGACCGAGTGGATTATTACAGCCGTTAGAGATTCCTGAATGGAAATGGGAGCACGTCACGATGGATTTCGTGGTGGGACTTCCAGCAACGCAGAAAGGTTACGACGCCATATGGGTGATAATGGATCGTCTTACAAAATCAGCGCACTTTTTGCCGATTAAGATTAGGTATAATTTGGACCAACTAGCCAAATTGTATATCAAAGAAATAGTTTCAAGACATGGAGTGCCGATATCAATTGTGTCTGATAGGGATCCGCACTTCACGTCAAACTTGTAGAGAAGTCTTCAAGGAAGAATGGGAACACAGCTAAGGTTGAGTACCGCGTATCATCCACAGACCGATGGGCAAAGCGAAAGAATGATTCAAACATTGGAAGTCATGCTCAGAGCTTGTGTGATGGACTTCAAGGGAAGCTGGGAAGACCATCTTCCACTGGTAGAATTTGCTTATAATAATAGTTATCACGCAAGTATTGGGATGCCACCATACGAAGCTCTGTATGGGAGGAAATGCAGAATGCTATTGTGTTGGGATGAGGTAGCAGACTGTTAGGGCCAAAATTGGTGCAGCAAACCGTGGAGATAATCAAAGTAATAAGAGCTTGACTGGTAGCAGTTCAGGATCGTCAAAAGAAGTATGCAGATTTACATCGCAAGAAAAGGGAATTTGAAGTGGGGAGTTATGTGTTTTTAAAAGTGTCTCCCTGGAAGGGAAAAATCCAATTTAGGAAGAAAGGAAAGTTAAGTCCGAGGTTCATAGGACCTTTCGAGATTTTGAGGAGAATAGGTGAAGTTGCATACGAGGTAGCCTTACCCCCTGAACTTGAACACATTCACAATATATTTCATATGTCAGTGCTGCGACCTTACAAGCCAGATTATAAGCATGTTATATCTTTTGAGCAAATTCAAGTCGAGAAGGACTTATCTTATGAAGAAATTCCTATAGAAATTTTAGATAGGAAGGAGCAAAAGTTAAGGAATAAGGTTATACATTATGTCAAATTTCTTTGAAGGAACCACAACGCTGAAGAAGCTACGTAGGAACTTGAGGAAAAGATGAGGAAGAATTATCCTAGTCCTTTTGAGTAACCTTATGCTGTAATTCCGAGGACGAAATTCTTATAAGGAGGAGAGGATGTAATAACTGGAAACTTCAAGTCTTATTGTAAATAAAATATTAAATATTTATTTATGAAAGTGAATACTTTGTGGCTTATGCTGTGTGGATATATGATTTAATGAATACGTATATATGTATGTATACCTATATATATATATATATATATATATATTCATGCTTAAGTGAGTCTATTTTTATTAAACCAATAAGGGTTACTTAACCCCAAGGTAGTGGGCTAGTAATTGGAGTAATTAAATGGATTGGATCAATATATATATATATATATATATATGAATATATATATATATATATATATATATATATATATATATATATATATATATATATATATATATATATATATATATATATATATATCACGCCTGTTCCGGTCCAATGTGACCCATTAGTGGTGACCCGAAATATCATGTGGATGACCCAATTTAACCCAATTAAGTAGCCAGTATCCAAATGGAAGAGAGAGAATGTCACGTGGGTGCATTAAATTCTCTCATCATTATTTCTAAAAGCTAGTATCCCAACACTCTAGCTCCTGTTCCATGGGGCGGCTGATGTGAAGATTTGAATTCCCTAAAAACCGGGATAGCAAAGAATAGGGAGATATGCAATGAGTACTTATACATATAGAAATCTGCTGTATGTATATGTTTTGAAGTCTATATATAGCACCTCTCGCTTGAGCTAGCAAATGTTAGCTTCATCCATTACCTTAGTCTGAAATCCAGTAAATAACAGATTTGAGAGAGAAAGGAAAAGACATGTCATGCTGAGAGAGAGAAAGAGAGAGAAAGAGAGAGAGAGAAATACCTGGTTTATGCCTGCTACATTCATCGTTTACTTCGGAAGGAAGAGAATACAGGCAACCAAAACAAAGAGGTAAGAGTTTCCTGATTTTGGTAATAATGGTTTATCTATGTAACATTTATCTTGCATACTGGTTAAAAAGAGTAGAGGTCGGAAAAGGTTTGTGAGCTAGGTGCTCTGTAACCATGTCTAAATCGATACTGAATGTTGTCCATAAAGACTTAAAACCAGCCCCTAGATAAACTATAAAGGTCGTAACACTGAAAACCCTTATAACAAACCAGTGTGACAGTTGATTTCGCGACCATCTGTTTAAAACCAGCTAATGACTTGAGCTAAGCTCAAATCAGAACTACTATAGTAAAACCAGCGAAGGTAATCTGTAGGATTAAATCTTAGAACGTTGTGTTTATAGACCGTAGGGGATGACAATCAGACCAATGATCATGACCAAAGAAGGAGTGTATCTGAGTATACACCCCGACCTATCTTTTATTTTAAACCAAAGGTCTTTGTCAAATCGATTATGAACAGACACAGTTAATAGAAAGTGAGTTTACACCAATCATGAAGTTCAGTAGAACATGAGTCAGACCCAAATCATGATGCTAGACCTGTATGACCTTAGACCAAAACAGTCAAGGGAGATTTCTTAAGCTAAAATTATGAAGTAACTCTGGATAAGAAAAGGGACGCAACGATCATAGAGTGCACTCATATCGTAGAGTATTTCTCGGTAATCGTAGAGTCGGTTAGTCTAGTGACTCAGCGATCGTAGAGTATCTCTCGATGATCGTAGAGTCGGTTAGTTCAGTGACTCGACGATCGTAGAGTATCTCTCGACAATCGTAGAGTTAGTCAACCATGTTACTCGACGATCCTAGAGTATCTCTCGGCGATCGTAGAGTAAGTTAGCCAGTCACTCCTAAATCATAGAGCTTCACCCAAGAAACCTTGGCATAACTTCATTAAGTCAGAAAGACGTTACTGATCGTAGAGTCATCTTATTGGTCGTAGAGTGACTCCAGTAGTGTTGGCAAAACTTTACTGATCATAGAGTTGTCATAGCAGGCCATAGAATGACTCCATAGTTTAATTACACTTTACGTTAGGCTTCCAGGGGGCGTTTCCCCCTTGCAACCCCTGCCAGCTCACCAGCGAGTTGAGCAGCCGCTTGCTCACTGGGGAGCCAGACCCCTGACTACTTTGTCGTAGTGGCAATCAATGTGTTTAAATGATGTGATGATATAGATTGAACTTAGTCCTTGTGGCACCCCCAAATTCGGGTACCAATACCTCAAATCTGGTGCTCATGATAAAATACATCCATACACCTCTAAACAACATAAATCAACTAATGCGACATAAATAAACATATGTTGTTCATTATAAAAGGTTTACTACGGTCCCAAGGTCCATAACCTTAAATAAATAAATCACATAATACATTAATAATACAAAATGATTCCACGATTACATAACGGGATAGTACATAAAACTATTCCTTAAGCTTTCTTTTGCCTTTGTCCGCTTTGGAACTCTCCGGCTTAACTGCAATAGGTTCATGATATAGCAAGGGTGAGCAACTACTTTGCTCAGCAAGTTTAAAATGAATAAGGAAGATATATCATGAATGAATGAGAATAATAATCGCATAGTTCAACAATTTAAGAAAATTGAAGAAATAGTTGACAATATAATCAAAGTTCAAATGAAACAATGAATATTGATTATTTACTGTTGAGTGGTCTAATAGACCATGAACTTTTGGCCCTAAGAGTCAATCATTCAACTGACTCTTTTAAAAAATTGGCCCCGACAGTAGTACTTTAGAGGATCAGCCTCTCGTACCCTATGTATATGCATAACATTTAACTCTGACTGCATCGGATAACCGACACATTAAAATCCCCTAATAAGGGTTGCTCTCTAAGTCTAAGAATCCATACCAACTACTGGTTTGGATAGCTTTTAAAATAATAACCTGTACATGTCTAGCCGAAACAAGTGGCGTAGACTGTTTCCTTAAACAGTTCATGAATGAAGAACTTAAACGTTTCACAGTCCAACAACAGATCATGAATTCAAATGCACAAGGTGCGAATATCAATAATTATCTTTGATATGGAGTAATTGACAATAATTAATCCACTAATAGAATTTGAAAGTAATAACTCGATTTGAGTCATGAAACTTGCAACAATATACAACATCTGTATAAAACAGGAAACTTGCCCAAATGTAAAGGTTGAGTAAGTTTAAGAAACTTGCAATAATATAGGATATTTGCTAAATCAATAAATAAACTCGCACAATAAATGAAAGTTGTACGGTTGAGAAAATCTTCCCGATATTAAATTGAGTTAGGGTAAGGAAACTTGCCCAACACAAGGGTTAAATAAGGGTTAGAGAAGAAACTTGCCTGGTGCGCCTGCTACAATATTACAACACACGCTCCTTAAAATCCTACACGATTAAGTACATATTCACATAACAATTAGTCACATATTGGATACCAAATAATGGTTTATACTACTCTATAATATTTCATTCTATAAGAAACATAATATTAAATAAGATTATACATACTAGTTATGGCGTTACGACGCTTGCACGTCCGTACGCTAACCTTGCCTGTTCGAATGCCCAAGCGATACGCATTTACGTACGATTAGCATGCCCATTCGATTTATCTAATACTCATTGGTTAATGCTAAGTATCATTAAAATTCATAACATTCATGTTTTAGAACTTAGAACAACATCTTACATTGTCGGGAGCATTACATGTGCTTACGCGCATAGCCGACACCCTCTGATTGCCTCCAATTACACATCAGTCCTACAAATGGCCAATTTGGGAATTGATCCCAACCTCAAATGTTAAAACTTATTAAAAGCAATTTGTAGGTCTACTCTTCCTCTTTCCGAATCATCTTGAATCATCCAATTCCGAGTTCGTATGAGAAAGTTATGCCTATTATACTAAAGGACGTCAAAACTGATTTTCACCACCTAAGGCCTAGCGCCCCGGCACTGAAACCAAGCATAATACTGAAACTAGTATGCACACAAGCCAATCATATTTGATATGATGTAGCATATACTTTGTAATCTTATTCATTTATTAATAAAAGAATTGATTTTCTTAAAAGGCATTTTATATTATCTACATAGTGTTGTTATATTAAATGTGATAAACCCATAGTTTTGAGCAATGCTTTTAGAATCATGATGGTGATCATGCTAATGAGATCTAAATTCTAGATAGCTCACAAACTAAAATCGTTCCTAATCGTTGGATTACTAAATAGGGGATTAGTGAATCCGGATAGATTAGTACATACGTTGCTTGTTCTTAGGAAGAGGATGATTGATCTCATAATCATTTGTGTAGAGACACTAAAGCAAGTATGTAGGTGCTTATTGGAGAATAAGTTCACTGAACGTGGCTCGCTAAGGAATACCTAATGGAGTTTTACTCACTTGTCAATAGGAATTCCTCAAGTGATAGTAGTACAAGTGATCCTTGGACTTGAGATCATCATAGTATCTTGTGTATGATGAGTTATACTTTGACATGTCCCTTAAGACCTTTGGGGTATATCAAAGGGTATGATTGGGTATAATAAGTTGTGCATGGAGATAGGTGAATGATCAACAAAGAATCTACCACGTCTAGTAAAAGATGTGAATGTCCTATGTGATTCGATAAATGACAACTCAGTAGTCCTTGGCCAAGGCAGAATGAAATTAGAAAGGAGTTTCTAATTTACATTATTTAGAGTTGTGCATTTGGGAATCGAAATACATATAATTAAATAAAATAAGACTTGATAGTAAATCCATGTCTTATATTTTAATTGGGACATTGTATGGTAGAAGGATTGAATTGTACGGTAACTATTCACTGAAAGGTTCTTTTGTGATTAATGTTGAAATCTATATTATCTGGAAAGTCGTTGATCGCTAAGGGAGCTTACCCTTATTGTAGAATAAATATTATTTATTTAAATGAATTAAATAGTTTAATTTATTTATTTAAATAAGATTAGAATTGTTCTAATTGATTTATTCATAACCGGTTTAATATGGAGAACCTAAAGGGTTACACCGCAAAAGAAAAATATTTATTTAAGAAGTAAATGGCATAATTGTAATAATAAGTTAAGTGTATTTAATTTAATATATAGAGATAGAATAAATTAAATAGCTTAATATTTATTATTTAATACTTTGGAAATATTAAATATAAATTAATAAGAGGAGTCTTATTATTATTATTACTATTACTATTATTTATTTCCTAATAGGGATTGGGAATTAATTAATAGAAGTACTCTCCCATGAATTCCTAATTGGATTAGGAGCATAATTAATGAAAGGAGTTTAATTATAATAGAAACTCTAATCCTAAATAGTTTAGGGAAGGGTTGTTTCTACATCTATAAATAAGAGGAGTCTTATTATAGATTAGGGTCACACACTCTTGCATTAGATTGTGGAGAGTACTTACAATTTCTATAGAGATAGAAACTAGGGTTTTGCCAAAATACCCAACTTCTTGAATACTTGTTCTTCCTTGGTGGATCACCTCTAGAGGCCAAACACTTGGGTGACTAATGTTGATCAAAGGAAAGAATCACACCGTAGCATTCGAGGAGAACACGAAGGACTAGGAGTTGAACTTGTACCCGAGGAAGCTTTGTTCTACGAGGGTATAATTCTTATTCTCTTACTCTTTCGTTTATATCGTTAATTGAGCACATTGATCGATCATGGTGATGGTTTGTATAAAATTTTAAAATCCGTTTTATCGCGCTTCCGCTCTATTTATGTAATTTGATTGTATGCTCGCGTTATATACAAACCTAATAGTGGTATCAGAGCCTAATCATGTGCTAACTATCGATCTTGATGATTCCATGTATGAATTGATATGCGAAACGTTCGAATTTTGGGGCAAGAAAATTTTTCTGATTCTGCGTCGCGGTGCGGCCGTGCCGCTTCCAGTTCATTCTGGAGCGCGGCCGCGCCCGAACCCAGAAAAACGTTTCCTGGGATGCAGCGCGGCCGCGCCGCTCCTAGTTCAAATTGGAGCGCTGCCGCGCCGGTATGCAGAATTTGAAATTTTTTGTTTTTCTCAATTAACATAAATGGTTTATTTAATTGATAAAAGTTTAAAATAAAGATATTTATTTTATCTGAAATATGATTTCAGATTGCTAAAATTAAAGGAGTTTAATTAGGATTTGGTTTTTGATTAAAATAAAAGAGTTTATTTTGTTTCAAAAACTAAATATTAGCAAAACTTTTGCCCATTAATTGATATCAATGCATATATGGAATGGATTTATTATTCATGAGATGAATGTTATTTATTGATACATATAAAGATATGTATGATAATAAATAGGGATTGATTATGGACTATTGACCAATGTGTGATTAGATTTATTTTAGTGGATGTTTGAATGAATGAGTTTTATAAATGGGGTCTGCATACCTCGTCTTCTCTAATTTTTTCTTAATGTAAATTCTATCTCTCTCCTATGTATTTCCCCTTGACTGCTGATCAAGGTTTTTATTTATTGTAAATAGTTTATGTAATTGGACTAGTTAGAATTATTTTGAAGAATTGGAGACAAAGGAGCAAGGAGCGCTTGAAGACCCGTTTGTATTGTAGCCCGGGTTTAAATGTAATAGTTATATTTAAATTAATTCTTGCACCCTAGGTTTGACCTTTTGGTTCACTTGGTGGCTCTAGTGAACCAAACTAGAATAAAAGTCCATAATCAATCCGGGTAGAATATAGTATTCTATATGTGCATGCTTACTATATATATATATATTATATATTATCCAACATGCTTCGCATGTAAAATAATATGACGCGTATTTTATATATATATGTGCATGCGCGCTAAACAAGATGAGACTAATAATTATAATAAACCCCTCAAAGTAATTATATTAAGTCCTAAGCGTTCAAACATATTTGGAATATCGAACGTCGCCTTCTAGCATGGTAAAACAATAAAGTATTAAATATTTAATATGAGTTTGTTGTGTCACCACAAGGCAAGTATTAAATATTTAAGATGTTGTCTTATCACATTTGATGCTTATAAATAGACTGAACGATGTTGTTTTGTTCTGTCACCACAAGGACAGTGTTTTTCTTTCGAATATATGGAAGTGTTAGGATGGACTTAACTTGGATAATTTTGATTCGGATGTGTCACCACTTGATCAAAAATAATCTAAGAGGCAAAATACAAGGAATTACATAGAGATGTAATTGACAATAGTTGTCTACCTATTTATTTATATATCGTTTGTTGTGTCACCACAAGGCTATATACATTTGAAATGAGATCCTTATTCTCACTAGCAAACCTTTAATTAGATTTGCTGAACTATAAATTGAGGGTAATATAGTTTGATGAAAATAGTGGGAGATACCAATTTAAAATAAAGACCTAATTTATTTTGGTAATTAATTAAATGAATTTATGCTAAAATGTTGTCTATTTCACATGCAGAATTTAAAAAATGTCAAACTCACTATCACTGCGTAGCATACTTGATGCTAACAAACTGACCGGACCGAATTACACGGACTGGTTAAGGAATCTGAGAATTGTTCTCACTGCTGAAAGGATTTCTTATGTCCTAAATTCGCCAGTCCTTGCAAGTGTTGCAGAAACAGCCTCTGAGGAAGAGATTGCTACTTTCAGAAAGTGACAAGATGATGCAATCTTGGCTCAATGCATCATGCTCGCATCCATGAGTAACGAGCTTCAGCGTCAGCATGAAACTATGGATGCTCCTACTATATTGCTGCACCTCAAAGAGTTGTATGGTGAGCAAAGTAGGACTGCTAGATATCAGATATCTAAGGAGCTCTTCCGATCTCGTATGTGTTAGGTTTGTATATAACGCGAGCATGCAATCAAATTACATAAATAGAGCGGAAGCGCGATAAAACGGATTTTAAAATTTTATACAAACCATCACCAAGATCAATCCTTGTGCTCAATTAACGATATAAACAAAAGAGAAAGAGAATAAGAATTTATACCCTCGTAGAACAAAGCTTACTCGGGTACAAGTTCAACTCCTAGTCCTTCGTGTTCTCCTCGAATGCTACGGTGTGATTCCTTCCTTTGATCAACGTTAGCCACCCAAGTGTTTGGCCTCTAGAGGTGATCCACCAAGGAAGAACAAGTATTCAAGAAGTTGGGTATTTTGGCAAAACCCTAGTTTCTATCTCTATAGAAATTGTAAGTACTCTCCACAATCTAATACAAGAGTGTGTAACCCCAATCTATGATAAGACTCCTCTTATTTATAGATGTAGGAATAACCCTTCCCTAAACTATTTAGAATTAGGGTTTGTATTATAATTAAACTCCTTTAATTAATAATGCTCCTAATCGAATTAGGAATCCATGGGAGAGTACTTTTATTAATTAATTCCCAATCCCTATTAGGATTTAAATAATAGTAAAAGTAATAATAATAATAAGACTCCTCTTATTAATTTATATTTAATATTTCCAAAATATTAAATAATAAATATTAAGCTATTTAATTTATTCTATCTCCATAGATTAAATTAAATACACTTAACTTATTATTACAATTATGCCATTTACTTCTTAAATAAATATTTTTCCTTTTGCGGTGTGACCCTTTAGGTTCTCCATATTAAACCGGTTGTGAATAAATCAATTAGAACAATTCTAATCTTATTTAAATAAATAAATTAAACTATTTAATTCATTTAAATAAATAATATTTATTCTACAATAAGGGTAAGCCCCCTTAGCGATCAACGACTTTCCAGATAATATAGATTTCAACATCAATCACAAAAGAACCTTTGAGTAAATAGTTACCGTACAATTCAATCCTTCTACCATACAATGTCCCAATTAAATATAAGACATGGATTTACTGTCAAGTCTTATTTTATTTAATTATATGCATTTCGATTCCCAAATGCACAACTCTAAGTAATGCAAATTAGAAACTCCTTTCTAATTTCATTCTGCCTTGACCAAGGACTACTGAGTTGTCATTTATCGAATCACATAGGACATTCACATCTTTTACTAGACGTGGTAGATTCTTTATTGATCATTCACCTATCTCCATGTACAACTAATTATACCCAATCATACCCTTTGATATACCCCAAAGGTCTTAAGGGACATGTCAAAGCATAACTCATCATACACAAGATACTATGATGATCTCAAGTCCAAGGATCACTTGTACTACTATCACTAGAGGAATTCCTATTGACAGGCGAGTAAAACTCCATTAGGTATTCCTTAGCGAGTCACGTTCAGTGAACTTATTCTCTAATAAGCACCTACATACTTGCTTTAGTGTCTCCACACAAATGATTATGAGATCAATCATCCTCTTCCTAAGAGTAAGCAACGTATGTACTAATCTATCCGGATTCACTAATCCCCAATTTAGTAATCCAACGATTAGGAACAATTTTAGTTTGTGAGCTATCTAGAATTTAGATCTCATTAGCATGATCACCATCATGATTCTAAAAGCATTGCTCAAAACTATGGGTTTATCACATTTAATATAACAGCACCATGTAGATAATATAAAATGCCTTTTAAGAAAATCAATTCTTTTATTAATAAATGAATAAGATTACAAAGTATATGCTACATCATATCAAATATGATTGGCTTGTGTGCATACTACTTTTAATCTCCCACTTGCACTAAAGCCAATCGCCATAGTATCTAATACCCATCTTCTCTAAGTGACGATCAAACTGCTGTTAAGTTAAAGCTTTAGTAAATGGATCTGCAATGTTGTCTTGAGAGTCCACACGCTCCAGGGTGACATCTCATCTTTCACTGATCTCTCTAATCAAATGAAACCGCCGCAACACGTGTTTGGATTTCTGCGGCGTGGGGGAACCGAGGATCGGCGCGGGGGAACCGAGGCTAGCCGCAGATCAATCTGCGGCCAAGTCGCGGATCAATCTGCGGCTGCCTCTGGCAGCCTTTATCAATGCAGTTCTTCATTTTCATCCGGGGGATACAGGGAGTAAAAAGAAAAAAAAAAGGAAAAAGGCAGCAGCGAGAAAAAGAGAGAAAAAGTGAGGATTTATACCCCTTTTGTTAGATTGTATCACATACGCTTTCTATTCTATTTAATATACGAGTTTATACGAATCGTGGTGTCATTTGCAAGGTGAAAAGCCCTTTTTATAGCATTTTTGTTATATCATTTTGTTAAACTTTTTGTCTTTCGGGCTATATCAAATGTAGTTTTCTTGTATATTATTGAGGATCCATGGATTAAGGACTAGTAGTGAGGGTTCCAACGGAACGAAATTCTTCCTAATGGCCCGGTGATATCCATTTGGTGATTTCTTTTAGCTCGTTATGGTAATGTATTATGCGTAGGGTATTTGAATTGCTATTTTAGGATATTGTAGTGCGTTAGGCAATCCGGTGTTGTTTATTTTGGTAGTATTCATTTTTGCGAGTGTGTAACAATTTTGGATGTGAGCCTAGGAACGCGACCCCATGGTCCAAATCCGATGATGGACATTTGTGGGTGTATGTAGTAGGGTCGATGCACCCTTTATTGTAAATATGTAATTGTCGGGCCTTAAAACGATATCAAGTCGAAAATCATATTTAAGGCCCCGTAATAGTGAAATATGTGGTTATGGGCGCTTGGGGTTATTTTGATGGCTCACATGCCCATGAATAGCCCCCAACGCATTTTAATGCTTGATTTGGTTTACAACACAAAAATTGATTTCAAGGCTAAACAATGAAGATTTCCATAAAATCAATCAAATTAGGTTATTAGCACCACGAGGCTTAAAATTGGAAATGCTAATGAATGTCGATTCCTTTTTAAACGAGAAGGCTAAAGAAAAATTGTTTTCAAACATCACAAAAATGGCTTTATAAAAAATAACGTTTTATTAAATCTTTGTGCATAGGGTTAAAGAGATCCTAGAAGTTGCCCGTCATTTTATTTACGAAAACAACGTATATGTCTCGATTCCTATTTTAACGAAGGTTTAAAAACTCTTATTTTTGCCAAAATGACACCTAATGAAAAATCTCACAGCTTTTGACAATTAAAATCAAACCTTTCTCATAAAAAATAAAGCTTTCTCGTATAAGCCGAAAGACATTCTAAAGCATTCTCAAAATAAAGCACGACTTCCCACAAAAAACCAAATGGTTTTTTTATGCAAACTCACCACAACATTCACATAGGCACACGCGCGCGCACATACACATTTTAAGATTTAAAAGGATAGGAAAAGCATCAAGATTGCGGTAACCGTGTTTCACGGAAGACGGGGGGTGCCTAACACCTTCCCCTCGCTTAAGCAAGCCCCCGAACTCTATGAATCTCGGTTTGCAGACCAATTAATTCGGAGTCACATATGAGCCAGCGATTTACGAAAATGAAGTTCGGATGAGTTGGTACATCCATTTCAAATATACCAACTGGCGACTCTGGTCAATTGGCTCATCATAAAAAACTATCTTTCACAACCCCGTCGACATTTGTGCCGACCTTTTCCAAAAAATCATCTAATAAAAAGTCTAAAATTGGAAAGGGTAATAATTAGCATAGAAGCGATTTTCCCGGTGTCGACAGCTGGCGACTCTGCTAGGGACATTAGAGGGCTTAAGCCGCGTTCAAATCTTGATGTTGTCCTATCCTTTAAAAATTTATGAATGTGTATGTACGTGCAATATTTTGAACTATTTTACTTGTTGTGTGAATGTGTGTTTTGTCCAAATGAATGAATGATTGAATGGATTTGCTTTACTTTAAAGTAATCATTTGCATACAGTGAGGACGATGAATGTGAATGTATGTTGAGAGTGTACCTCCTCTTGAGGCAAACCTGTCGGTTGCTTATTACTGGACTCGAAGGGGCTGCTCCCCAGAGATGGCTCAGGAAACGCACCACCCAGATCCGCTTCAATCGAAAGGATTCAGACGAGTAGATTGCGAAGATTTGGGGACCTTCATGCCGAAAAGCCGCGAGAGTAACCTTAGGGTAGGTCAGCCTCAGATTAACCCAACGCAGGGAAAGTCTCCTCATGCCCTTTTACGTTTACGTGTATAAATGTCATAGTCCCATTCAATATTTTTATATATACCTCCCCTTTTGTCAAAAGAAAGTACTAACCTCTATGTTTTGCAGGGAATAGCTGGGAAAGCATAATAATTCGTGTCTAGCATTTATTATTGTAATAAGGGACTGCTAACATTTTATTTTGTAGGGAAAGATTAAAAAACCCAAAAACACAAAAGTTACAGCTTTAGCATGCATCCACATCTTTCATTTCCCAAGATTAAACTTCAAACCATTTTCTCCTATAGGATTGCTCCTCAAACGCGTTTGCAATCTAAGAAGGCCCAGGATTCTACATCTGAAATGGCTGATCTTCCATCTCCTAATCCTGGTTCCATATCTCGGGAGGAATTCGATGATTTTAAAAAACAAATGTTGGAAATGGCCACGATGCTGAAAGAGCAGTTGCTACTGAGACAAGATCCGCCAAACAAGGATCCGCCTAAGGATAATCAACCCCAGCCTAAGGGCGAGCCAGTCATCCCCAAGGCCATTCCTACACCTAACAGAACAGTAATCACTATTCCAGAGGAGGGAGACACTGATGATCTTCGAAAGAAAATGAAGCAGATGGAGGAGACTATCTAGTCTCTGAAAGGCATAGGTTCCCTAGGCAGGGTAAATTATTCAGATCTGTGTGTCTTTCCAGGAACCAGGTATCCGAAGAAGTTCAAGATCCCCGAATTTGAGAAATATAATGGGAAGGGAGACCCCTTATACACACCTGAAGATATACATTGGGGAACTTGGGTCTTATGCAAAGGACGAAGGACTGAGGATGCAGTTATTCCAAAAGAGCTTAACGGGAGAAGTAAGAACTTGGTATGCCCGCCTTGATAATGCTCGGATCCACAACTGGGAGGAGTTGGCCCATACTTTCTTGACACAATACAGCTTCCAAGCACAGATGGCCCCTGACAGATATCAGATGACAAAGGTCAAGAAGCAACAAAAAGAAACTTTTAGGGACTATGCACAGCGGTGGAGGGGTATGGCTGCACAGGTGAATCCCCCAATGAGCGAGGTGGAGATGGTAATGACCTTTGTGGATATTCAGGAGGCGCCCTATTATGAGCGAGTGATAGCGGGAATTGGAAGACCTTTTGCCGAAATGATAAAGCATGGAGAAATGGTTGACATGGGGTTAAAGTCTGGCAAGATCCGAGACTTTACAGCTCTAGAAACAGTTGCGGAGCAAATCCAGAGTGGAAACTATGGCAGTGCTTCCCGCAGGACCCAAAAGAGAAAGGAAGAAGATGTATCCCTCATCCTGTAGGGATCATCTAGGAAGCTGGAGAATAGCCCTCCAGTGCAAATACAGAGAATGGTGCCCCCCGACAACCTAATTTCGATAATCAAAGGATGGACGGACGAAGAAGATTTGAGACCACCAGAGATCGGGTATTCACCCCGCTTGGGGATCCTCTTGAGCAGATTTTGGCAGTATTAATAGCACAAAGAAAGATAGTCGATTTGGCACCCCCAATTGACCCGAAAGGGAGAAGATTTGACCCGAGTAAGAAATGTGCGTACCATTCGGGTTCCCCTGGTCATGATACTCAGGAATGCTGGGCGCTGAAGCACAAGATTCAGAACATGATCGATAGCGGGGAGATCGTGGTGGAACAACCAGAGTCACCAAATGTTAAAGTCAATCCCCTGCCTAAGCATGATGGGGAAGGGGTCAATGTGGTGGAAGCCAGCGAACCAGGAGGACCACCAAGGCTGAATTATATAAAGAGAATGGATGAGATGATTTGCATGACAAGTGATCAGGAGAATATACGAGGGACACCGATTAGGTTGGCGGGTCTGAGCAGGGGTATCACAGAGGCGCTTATCAGGTTAACGGCTCCGAAACTTCTCACCATTGCAGCAAGACCACAAATCCCCATTAGCAGTCTGAAAACAGTACCGTGGAATTACGGGGGAGTATCAGAGGAGGCGGCCAGTTGTGCTTCTATAACATCAAAAGGGAATCCTTTATATCTTCTAGGACGAGCCCTTGAGAGCAAAGGGAAGAAGAACGAAAAGATATCCGAGGAGAAAGCTGTGGAATTCTTAAGGAAGATGAATCATCCAGAACCAAGGGGGGTCAAGGTATTGAGCGAGGAATCGACTCTGACATCGATCATGGATTTGGTATTATCATCCGACAATCACTGCAGAATTCTGGCCAAAGTCCTGGAGGAGGCACACATTCCCAAGGTGATTAGCAAAGAAGGTTTCGGCCATCTAGTGGACCATCTATTAGAAAATAATGTAATATCATTCACAGATGATGATATCCCCAAAGAGGGAAGGGGGCATCGGAAACCGCTGCATATTGCGGTAATCTCATCAGGATATGTTATGAATGGGGTGCTAATTGATGGGGGATCAGCATTAAATATCTGCCCATTCAGTACATTGAAAAAAATGAATGTCAATCCTAAGCGCCTACGGGCCAATTATGTGGTGGTGCGAGCCTTTGACGGATCCCGAAAGGATACGATGGGGGAGATAGAATTGCCTGTGGAGATAGGGCCTTGTACTTTCGATATTTTATTCCAAGTCCTGGATATCGCGGCAAGTTATAACATGTTATTGGGAAGGCCATGGATACACATGGCTGGGGCAGTTCCCTCTATGCTACACCAGCAAATTAAGTTTATCATCGACGGGAATTCGGTGACGGTCTCCGCAGAGCGTAATGGCCCTTCTCCTTCCAGGAATGGCTTGCCGGTGATTAATTTGGACGAGTCAGTGGTACCCGCCAGTTTTCAGGCACTGGAAATCAATATTCCCCACTACAGATGTCTGGGGGCTCCAGCCGTAAAACCTAAGGTCTCTCCTGAACTTACCTTTGTTGCTAGAGAAATGATGAAGATGAAGTTTCGACCTGGGCAAGGGTTGGGAAAGAACAGTCAAGGAATTACTGAGCCTATTCAACTGCCCAATCAGATAGGCAAGGCAGGGTTAGGGTATTATGGAGGCGTAGAATAGAAACACTCTCAAGGGGGGACCCCAACTCGACTGACCGAAAGTGTGATGCCGAAAGTTAACAATGAATAAGGTACTGACAAGCCTATGTCTGAGACAGGAGGTGAAAAATTGACCCCCACGAATGATGAGTCGGCCAAAAAGGAGAGTTTCCTGCAGGAGGTTATGCAACAGTTTGAAAACAAGTGTTATATCCCTGGACAGTCAGGAAGCAGTGGAAAGGGGAAGGATGTTGCCACGCCGTCAGGAGCCTAACAGAGTGTGCCTGTCATCAATTGGGCGGGGCTGACTATTCCTGAAGCGGTTATGAAGAAGGACCAAGGCGATGTGGCTGTAGTCATCGACGAAGTTTCCGATGCGAAGCCGCCTTTCATCCGTCGCATTCCGGCCGATCTGACCACCGACAACTGGACGATGGAGCTAGTAATATCCAAACGAGGGTAAAATATGGCGTCAAGATGGTAGACCCCGGACGGTGGGGGATGAATAGATACCAGTTTTTGTCCCTTATTTTGAATTTTGCATGGTTATGTTATTTTGTCATGTTATTTTAAAGATGATCATTATGGGAAAATGACTTATATATATGACAAATATTTTTGTTTCATGTCAGGTGTACCAATTTGAGTATTTCTTGCCTAACAAACGATGTTTCAAATTTGAAAGATGACTATGATTTTGATATTGAGCTGGATTTTGATTTAATGGGCATTGAGCAGGATGAGACAGATAATGACAGCACGCCTGATGAGATCAAAGGATGGGTCGAAGAAAAACCCAAACCCAACTTAGACCAAACCATCACTATAAATATCGGAACCCCTGACAAACCCAAAGAGCTCAAGATAGGGACAGATCTGACCCCTAGCTAGAAAACAGAAATAACCGAGTTGTTAAGTCAGTATGAGGATGTTTTTGCCTGGTCTCATGAGGACATGATCGGATTGTCCACCGACATTGTGGTACACCGGTTGCCCATCAAGGAGGGTTTCAAGCCTGTCAAGCAGAAACTAAGAAAGCTAAAACCGAAGTGGAGCTTGAAGGTGAAGGAAGAAATCGTCAAACAGTTCAAGGCTGAAATCATTATGGTGTCCACTTACCCGAAATGGCTGTCCAATATAGTCCCAGTGGCTAAGCCTAGAGGGAAGGTGAGGGTGTGTGTCGACTATAGAGATCTGAACAAGGCCAGTCTCAAGGACAACTTCCCAGTGCCTTTTATACACATCTTGGTGGATAACAGAGCCCAATACTAGATGTACTCTTTTGTTGACTGCTTTGCGGGGTATCATCAGATAATGGTGGCGGAAGAAGACCGGGAAATGACCGCTTTCATCACCCCTTGGGGCACCTTCTGTTACAGACGATTGGCCTTCGGTCTCATAAATGCGGGGGCTACTTATCAGAGAGCCATGATGGCCCTGTTCCACGACATGATGTACAAGGAGATAGAGGTCTACGTGGATGACATTATCATGAAATCGAGGGTAGAATCTGATCATATAACTCATCTCAAAAAGCTATTCGATCGGCTCAGAAAATATAATTTGAAGCTCAATCCGGCAAAGTGTGCTTTCAGAGTGCAGTCGGGAAAGCTCTTGGGATTCCTGGTTAGTAATCGGGGCATTGAGTTGGATCCGGCGAAGATTAAGGCCATTGTGGATATGCCGGCACCTCGCACAGAAAAGGAGATAAGAGGATTTTTGGGAAGAATAAACTTCATCAACCGCTTCATATCCCACTTGACAACTACATGCGAGCCGATTTTTTAAACTGTTAAGGAAAGATGTCTCCCAAGAGTGGAATAAGCAATGTCAGAAAGCCTTTTAGACCATTAAGAAGCAGCTGACAGAAGCACCGGTGCTGGTACCCCCGAAGGATGGGATCCCTCTGTTCATGTATATATCGGTCAATGCCATTGCGATGAGATGTATGCTAGGACAGAAGAATGAGTCAGGCAAAGAACAGGCCATCTATTACCTCAGCAAGAGATTTAGCCGATGTGAACAGAATTGCACCCCCATCGAGAGGACCTGTTGTGCTTTGGCGTGGGCTGCAGTGAGATTACAGCACTATCTCCATGGGCACACTACGTACCTGATATCGAGAATGGATCCCCTGAAGTATATCTTTGAAAGGCCCATGCTGAATTGTCGATTGTCAAGGTGGCAGTTAATCTTACAGCAGTTCGACATCGTATACATAACTCAGAAAGCCATGAAAGGGCAGAGAATTGCATATCAGTTGTCAAAAATGCCAGCAGGGGGGATGGAGCCTTTAGAAACTCCTTTGCCGGGCGAAGATGTATTCTGGGTCTTACACACGAGATGTGATGATGAGGGGCAGTTCTGGAAGTTGTATTTTAATGGTGCCATGAATGCTGAAGGGGCAGGAGCCGGAGCAGTCATGGTCTCTATCACCGGAGAGCAATACCCTGTGGCCACTAAATTGCAGTTCAGTAATTCGAATAACACAGCTGAGTATGAGGGATGTATATTGGGACTCCGTTTTGCCCGCGATATGGGAGTGAAGAGACTAGCGGTGTTCGGGGATTCAGAGCTGGTAATCAGTCAGGCGATCAGGGAGTATAGCACTAAGGAGCTCCGGTTACTTCCATACCACCGATGTGTTATCCAATTGATGCGAGAGTTTGAAGATATCGCTTTCCGACATATCCCCCGGGGACGGAATGATTTTGCCGATGCATTGGCAACTCTGGCTTCCTTAATCCACATAATCAAAGGCAGGGACGTTCCACAGATTGAAATAGCTGTACAGAATGCCCCGGCATACGAGGAGCATGTGGCAGTATTATCAGAGGAGGTAGTTCTGCCAAAGCAGCCTTGGTATCACAACATAAGGGAGTATCTGAGGGATAGATCCATTCCCGACCAAGCAAGCCGAGCTGAGAGGTTGAGAATCCAAAAGATGGCAATGAAGTTTTATCTGAGCGGGGATTCATTGTACAAGAGGGATGCCGGTTTGGGATTGTTGCGATGTGTAAATGAAATGCAGGCCCAAAAGATTATGGACGAAATACATGGTGGAGTGTGTGGGCCACACATGAGTGGACCGATGTTGGCCAAAAAGATCTTAAGAACGGGGCATTACTGTTAACACTGAAGGCCGACTGCGATGATCATGTCAAACGATGTTACCAATGCCAGACGCACGACAATGTAATCCATGCGCCTCCCAATGAACTGCATTGTATGACCTCCCCTTGGCCATTCTCAATGTGGGGTATGGATGTAATCAGACCAGTAGAGTCCAAAACAAGCAACGGACACCGATTTATCTTCGTCATGATCGATTACTTCACAAAATGGGTAGAAGCAGCTTCTTTCCCCAAAGTAACTCAGGAGATCATCGTCCGTTTCATCAGGAATAATGTCATTTGCCGATACGGGCAACCTGAGGTCTTAGTCTCCGACAATGCCAAGAATTTGAACAATGCCCTCATGAAGGAATTATGTGACCAGTTTAAGATCAAACACCTCAATTCTGTCATTTACCGTCCTAAGATGAATGGGGCAGTGGAGGCTGCAAATAAGAATATCAAGAATATCATGGCGAGAATGTTTGCCAATCATCGGGGATGGCCGGATCTGCTACCTCTTACCCTGCTGGCGTACAGAACGTCGGTGCATACTTCTATAGGGGCAACCCCTTACGCTTTGGTATACGGAATGGAGGCTGTTCTGCCAGTTGAGGTTGAGATGGCGTCCCTCAGAATCTTGATTGATGCTTAGATAAACGAGGAGGATTGGATGCAAAGTCGATACGACCAATTGGCCCTAATTGATGAAAGGAGGGTGGCTGCTGTTTTGCACGGTGAGTTATATCAGCAAAGAATCTCTCGATCGTACGACAAAAAGATAAGACCTTAGAAGTTCAAGGAAAATGACCTAGTGCTAAAGAGAGTCATGCCTTATCAGGACGAAGCCAAAGGGAAGTTTGCCCCGAGCTGGGAAGGACCTTTTGTGATTAAGAAAGTGCTGTCCGGAGGCGCCATCATATTGCAAGAGATGGACGGTGAGGTGTTTCCACAGCCCATCAATTCTGACTCGGTGAAGCGGTTCTACGCTTAAAAAAAAACCATCATTTTCTCCTCTTTCTTTAAGGAACGAACTATGTAGGACCTGATCTCCCGACTTGTGGGAGTACGTAGGCAGCCATCAGGGCACGGTCCATTTCTCTACAAAATAATACTTTCTCTAACCAAAACCAATTCCCAACAGCCAGAAAAACCCTCCTATACCCTCGAAACCTTCCCGAAACCAGCCACCTAATCAACTTCATCTCAAATGACATAACCTTAACCCAACCAAACAGTTAGCCAAAATCTAAGACTCAGTCCGATGAAATCAACAGGGTGTGCGGCAATATCTGTCAAATCTCCATCAAGACTTGAGAAGAGAAAGAAGGCGAAATATCAAAATTGTGGTTAGCTGGATAAAATGAGGATCCAATGAAAGGCAACGATACGACAAAAAAGGGAAAATGACTAATTTTAAATGCATGTCTACATATATAAGTCATTTTGTTACAAGATTTCTCTTTCAATAACCGATGAAACTGACATAGTCTATGCAGGAAATAAAATGATCTACAAATCTGAAACTAATTGAAGTAGGATGGATAAGGTGGTGGATAGATTTGAAGCATCGGCATCCCCTGCAATCTACTGCCCCATCATGTCGATGCGATCCAATAAAGCAGTGGCTCGGCTAAAAGTCTCATAGTGAGCATCTATAACTGCCCTAGTCTGCAATACAATGGCGTCTCTGTCGGTGAGGGCAGCATCTCTGGCCAGAATAGCAGCATCTCTCTCGACAAGAGCAGCGTCCCTCTTAGCCTCAGTAGTAATCAAGGCCAGTCGGATCCGGCTATCCTCAGTAACCCGACTAGGGGCAGAATTAGCTGAGATGGAATAAGGAATATGGGCGGGAGTGGAGAAGCCTTCAAAATCATATCTGGACATCATCTCTGTAGACTCAGGAGGAATAAATACCTCTGGGGTGGTATCATATGTGAAAATCACTCGAGAGTCATCAAATACTCCAGTCTGACTCAAACCAACCATATCAGAGTCCCCGTACAACCATTGCACATAAGCAGATGTCTAAATGGGGCAACTCTCATTAACCATTGCACATAAGTAGATGTCTGAATGGGGCAACTCTCATTGTACTCGGCAAAGATCCTGCGAGACCAAAGATCATATACCCGCAGTAGATCTCTCTCTGTCTGGGGTGATATGAGGAATCGGTAGTCGGCTGCGCCCGTGAAAGGGTGAAAATCCTGTATCTGATCAAACTGCCCCATAACCACCAAGGGATGATAAGTCGTCACGCCCCTCAAGCCAGAAATAGGGATGAAATCCAAGGTGGGCACATGAGTCGAGAAGCTCATGAAGGAGCAATAACCCGAATAGATCAAGAGATGAAAGGGCTCCTCAATGGCCGATAAGAATTCTATCGAGGAAGCCGAATCAATACAGCTCATGGGACGGAACGAAAATTGCATGGCTATGTCGTGGCTGAAGCAAAACCAATGGCGACGGAAATGACCGATGGGGCTGAGATGGCTCATAAACCATACATACAACAAAACAGAGCTCCCTCTGAATACTCTGCCTCATAAAGACTGACAAGATGAGGCTGACATGTAGGTGTCTGCTAATATCATGGGAATAATGGTGTGATCCTCCTGAAGGGCTCTAGTGGCCGCAATAACTCGCATATCTAACAGATCGGATCCGGCTGGCAGATACAAAACTGAGATAACACAAGCCATCAAAACATCTACTCTCAAAGCGCCCCAACGCTCCTCAGATACGAAAAAATCACCAGAGAATAGATGAAAACTGTCGGGTGAGCCGAATCGGTCAATCAGGAAATGAAGGGGAACTAGATGGTCTGATGTGATCATCGATAACAGAACTGTCCTCCGCAACCCAGTAAAAGTCAAGAACTGACGGCGCATGGGACCAGCTATGACCCTGGCACAAGGACCATCCAAAGACAAGCCGGTAAAGCGGGCATACTCCTCGAGAGTAGGGGTCAACTCCACTGTCCCTAATCTGAACACCTGACGGGCAGGGGCCCAATAGCTCAGAATACCCTCCACAAAGCCCGCCGGCACCTGAAAGGATAATAAGGACCAGGAATGTCCCAGAAGACCATCTGCGATAACCCTGTAGGTCGGCGACAAACTATCCAACCAGCAGAAAAGCCTGCCAACCAACCCTGTGGGAGGACCGAGATCCAAACGTACCACGACATCTGGTGATGACATCTGTGAAAAAATAGTGTCAAAAGGACTGTGCAGGGGTCATTATCTATCTATGAATAAAAAGCATGCATCATACAGTTAATAATAGGGCAATTGAATTGTCATAATGATAAAACTGTGCATAAATAAACAAAGGAGTTCAATACATAGTGCATGAAATGGAAAAAGAAATTGAATAGGTTCAAGTACAAAAAAGCCCTATCCTATTATGATCTAATCAAAAGTAATATCGTCTATGAAGTCGGGGTTCTCAAACTGATCCCCTAGAGTAGAAGTCGAAGTCGAAGCCCCAAAGTTAATATCTAGGATATATGGGTGCACTGGGGCATCAGATGAGCTCGGGCCTGCATCAAAACCCGCACTGTCAGGGTCATACGCATAGGCATCCTCTGGGGTCCGGCCTAACACCCGAAGATATAAGGATAGCTGGTCCACCTGACGGGTCAGAGTAGCAATCTGCTCAGCATGGGTAGGAGCCCGAACACATGTAGCCCAATCAGTCATCATCACCGACCCAGAGACCATATCTCCGAGGAAAAATGTGGCCCGAGTCTGAGGACCGATAGTGCGGGGCACCCACCAGGTACGGAAAGCCTCACTCGTGCTGGGACCTAAAGAAAGTGTCAGGCCATTCTCTCCCTCCAGCATAATCTCTGAGGGCTGAGAGTCCATCGGCCAGGATGTAGTGAGGGGGAGGGAGTGCGGAATACGGATCTCTCCAGTTACGCATCTGAATGCGCGCTCTCCCAAATACATCACCCATCCTCCAACACTCTGCAAAGTAAGGCGACGAGTGGAAAGTGCAAACTCTGGGTCGGAGGGATATCCGTCTGTAAACCCCACAGTTAGATGCTCAGACAGATAAGGAGTCTAGACGACCTCAGTGGCAGTGATCAACTCCAACTGAATACGGCAGTGGGCGAAGCTGCTAGACACCGGGACCTCTTCCAAAGTACTGTGGTGCCACCGTCGATCCCTGAGATAGGTATCCGGACCGAGAGTCGTGACAGGCCTCAGGCATGGGAGTCGCTCGTACGCCCAGAACTGTGAACAGAGAGAAGAAACGACATGAGTAACTGGTAGATGCAAAGAAGGGAAATGAAATGATAGGAAGTGCTGTAGGAAAAGAAGGCTTACTAGCAGAAAGGGGTAAAACCCAAGCCAAGCGTCTGTTTGTCCCTCTAAGCAAAGACGGAGACCAAAGAGGAAATAGGCGAAAGTGAAGGACCCCCAGTCATAATCAGCGATCCGATCCACATCCCTGATCGCTCCGACAACGCTGAAATGAATGCTAGAAGAGTTGTTCCCTAGGAAACAACCCCTCATAATAGTCAAGAACAGACGCCGGAGTAGAATGTCACGAGTAGCTCGGTCTGCAGGGAAGGGCGTCGTATAGATACCTCCAACAACATCAATAGCCAATGCTCCAGACCGAATGCTATGGGCCTTGAAGACCCGGTCTTCGGCGGCAAAACCCAGTAGAGATCGGACCTCCGCTGGAGTAATATCGAGATCTAGGGAAACACGGACTCCGGTGAACTCGATGTCGGTGATGTACCTCTAATTCCAAGGAGTCAGCACAACCTCGCAGTCCAAGAGATGAAGGGACTGGGTGATGAGGACATCCTTAGCTCACAAGCCCTTGACAAAACACAAGTGGATCCATTGCATATGCCACTTGGACCCATTACGAGAACACGAGCTAAACGCTTCAAAGAAGGACTTAACGGGATGATTCATAAATTATGGACCGAGGTTGGATCGAGCATAGAGGTTATAGAGACGGGTTACAAGCACGCGAAGTTCATAAACACATTGGAAGCAAGCATACCCGAACCGACACAAAAAAATCAGCATTTCCGCACTTTTGGACTAGTTTGACATCAGTTCATATTTTGGCCATAACTTGAGTTTCCAAACTCCAAATAAGGTGATTCAAAAGCCTAAATTTGCCTACACTTCTAGGGCTACAACTTTCATGCTTTGCCCAAGTCCAAATTTGGTGGTTTTCAAATGCAAAAATAGCTTGCAATGTGCTGATCATTAGTTGTCAGATTTGGACTTTTTAGCACATCACATGGACATGTTTTTGGGGTGATAAACTCTTTGGATGGCTGATGCATGTGATGTGATTAGTTGTTAGATCTTGACTTATGGTGATGGGTTAGCACACCATGAGTTCCTATAAATACCAAGTGATGCTAGGCTTGTACAACCAACTTCATACCAATTTCCAGCATTATCAATATTATTGTGAGTTTGTTTCTCTACTTGTGGTTCTTTGAGAATTCCTAAGTGTTCCTTAGTTCTTCTTTGAGATTCATAATTGACTTATCATACAACCAATCATAGTTGTGTGTGGCGTCTTCTACCGCATCAATCGTCGATTGTACCGAGGTTACCGCTTCAATATAAGCGAGGGGTCGAGGTGTCGTTGGTGTTCACCCTACGCAAATTTCCTAAGAAAGCAATTGTACCAAGATTACCGTCTACATATAGGCGAGGGGTTAAGGTGTTGCAAGCTATCCATCCTATCAACTTGTTAGAAACGATCTGGGCGACGACCACCTCACGCAAGCGTGCCGTGGAGTCTATCATTTGGTATCAAAGCTAAGTTTCCTATCAAGTTACTTATCTTTACTTTTATTGTTGGATCATAGTAAAAAAAAAAAAAAAAAAAAAAACTGCAAAAAAAAAAAAAAAAAACTACAAAAAAAAATATATTGCAGAAAATTATTATTGTTGATTGCTATTATTGGGATTTCATTTGCAAATAATTATATTTGACGATTGTGAAGTCTTGTTAGTATTTCGAGAGTCATACTTTCTATATTGTATCTTGATAAGTTCTTATTGGATTGTAATTGGAAAATTGAGGTAATATTTGTGTGAATTCAAAAAGAACCTATTAGAGAGAACTACGAGCGGAAAAAGGCAAGAGTAGTGAGATTACTAGAGGGTAAAAGCCATTTGTGTGATACACAAGCGTTTCATATTTGTGTAATACATTGTTTGAGCGAAACACGTAAGGGAGTGGTGAGGAACTTGTTTTCTATTAACCTTTGTTTTGCAGAAAATATGTCTAACACAAGAGATAAGACAATTGAAAATGAACCTTCTACATCAAATTTTGACCCAAAACTCATGATGGAGGCAATGATGAAAGAATTTTCCCGACAGTTAGGAATGGCTATGGAGCAGGTACATGATCGTATCGATCAGTTGAGTGACACTCGAGGGGAACAAACTCAAATCCTTCCGGGTGGACGTCCGAAAGGAAAAGCTCAACAAAAGGAAGCTAGACTAGAGGAGACAAATTACTATGATGAAAGGTTTAGCGAGGAAGAGGATCGAGAAACTGGCCTTATCCCTAGAAGACATTTTGCAAGGGAAAGAGGCGGCCGAAATCGAGAGGACAACAACCTCGATAGCATCAAAATGAAAATTCCCCCATTCCAAGGCAGGAGTGATCCCGAGGCATACTTAGAGTGGGAGAAGAAAATGGAGTGGATATTTGATTGTCACAACTACTCGGATCTCAAGAAGGTTAGAATTGCAGCTACCGAATTTTCAGATTATGCCGTTACTTGGTGGGATCAATTGATGACCAGCCGAAGGAGGTGCAGAGAACGTCCAATAGAGACTTGGGCAGAAATGAAAGCTGTGATGAAAAAGAGGTTTGTACCAAGCCACTATTATCGAGATCTGTTTCGAAATTTACAAAACTTGAAACAGGGAAATAAGAGTGTGGAGGACTACTTCAAGGAAATGGAGATGTTAATGTCTAGGGCTGAAATCGACGAGGATAATGAGGCCACCATGGCCCGATTTTCAGCAGGGTTAAATTGGGATATTGCAGATTTGGTGGAGCGTCAACATTATGTGGTATTGGAAGACATGGTGGCACATGGCTATCAAAATAGAGAAGCAACTTAAGAGGAGAGGTGGCCAGCGAATAAACACTACCACAGGTTCATCATGGAAATCCAATAATGTGAAGCGTGAGGAAAAGCCAACTGTTTTCAAACCAAAGCCAGAAATCAAGCAGGGAGCGGCTAATCAAGTGGTGCAAGGTAAAACTAATACACCTTCTACTAGTCGTAATCGAGATATTGTATGCTTTAAATGTCAAGGCAGGGGACATATTGCAAATCAATGCCCAAATCAAAGAACTATGTTATTGCTTGATAATGGGGATTTGGAGACCGAGGAAGAAGATAGTGACAATGACTCTATGCCACCGTTGGAGGAAGATAGAGAGGTTGCTATGCATGGCGAAGTGTTAGTTACACGGAGAATGCTTAGTACACAGGTAAAGGAAGAAAGCAGCGAGCAAAGAGAGAATCTATTTCATACTAGATGCATGGTAAATGGTAAGATCTGTTGTGTTGTAATTGATGGTGGGAGCTGTACAAATGTGGCAAGCATCACTATGGTGGAGAAATTGGGACTTACAACATCCAAACATCCCCATCCATACCGATTGCAGTGGCTCAATGACAGCGGCGACATCAAAGTTACCAAGCAAGTATCAGTGCCATTTACAATTGGGAAATATGTCGATGAGATTCTATGTGATGTAGTTCCTATGCAGGCAGGTCACTTACTACTTGGGAGACCTTGGCAGTTCGATCGGCGAGTAAAGCATGATGGTTTTACTAATGAGTATTCTTTTGTTCACAATCAAAGAAAAGTTACCTTGTGTCCTATGTCACCAAAACAGGTGCATGAGGATCAAATGCACTTACAGAGAGATCATGAGAAAAAAACAAAAGAGAGAGAGAAAAAAAAAAGGTGAAGAGAGAAAAACAAACATTTTTGCAAAAAGGAGTGATGTGAGGCGAGCTTTGGATTCTAAAAAGCCAATGATTATACTTCGGTATAAGGAGGCACTTTTAAATACTAACACTAATAGATCTTCTTTGCCTAGTGTTGTTTCTGCTCTTCTACAGGATTATCAAGATGTATTTCCCGAGGAACTTCCACAGGGATTACCACCCATTCGAGGAATTGAGCATCAAATTGATTTCGTCCCTGGCGCGACCATCCCAAACCGTCCGGCATACCGAAGCAATCCCGAGGAAACAAAAGAATTGCAAAGGCAAGTTGACGAGCTAATGGACAAGGGGTTCGTGAGGGAAAGCATGAGTCCATGTGCGGTTCCAGTTATCTTAGTACCTAAAAAGGATGGGAAGTGGCGTATGTGCATTGATTGTCGAGCGGTAAATAACATCACGGTAAAATATCGACATCCCATTCCGAGGTTAGATGATATGTTAGATGAATTGCATGGATCTTATGTGTTTTCTAAAATTGATTTGAAAAGTGGTTATCATCAGATTAGAATGCATGAGGGAGATGAATGGAAAACTGCTTTTAAAACAAAATATGGGTTATATGAGTGGTTAGTTTTACCTTTTGGTTTAACTAATGCTCCTAGCACGTTCATGAGATTAATGAACCATGTTTTGCGTCCCTTCATTGGGAAATTTGTAGTTGTCTACTTTGATGATATTTTGATCTACAGCAAGGATTTAGTTGAGCATGCATTGCATATAAAATCTGTCCTAGATGTGCTTCGAAAAGAAAAATTGTATGCTAATATGGACAAATGCACATTTTGTACGAATCGAGTTGTGTTTCTTGGCTTTGTTGTCAGTGCACAGGGAGTACAGGTTGACGATGAGAAGATACGAGCAATCCGAGAATGGCCAACTCCTACGAATGTCAGTCAAGTTCGTAGTTTTCATGGGCTCGCAAGTTTCTATAGGCGGTTTGTAAGAAATTTCAGCGAAGTCACAGCACCACTCACCGAAGTAATCAAAAAAAGTGTAGGATTCAAGTGGGGTGATGCACAGGAAAAGGCGTTTCAATTGATTAAAGAAAAATTAACTAACGCTCCTTTACTTGTATTGCCTAATTTCACTAAAACCTTTGAAATTGAATGTGATGCTTCAGGTTTAGGCATTGGAGCTGTGTTGATGCAAGAAGGAAAGCCAGTGGCATATTTCAGTGAAAAATTGAGTGGAGCAGCTTTGAAATATCCTACCTATGACAAGGAGTTATATGCCTTAGTTCGATCATTGGAGACTTGGCAACATTACCTGTGGCCTAAGGAATTTGTGATTCACACGGATCATGAATCATTGAAATATTTGAAAGGCCAACACAAGTTGAACAAGAGACATGCACGATGGATGGAATTCATCGAGACATTTCCATACGTCATTCGCTATAAGCAAGGTAAGGAAAATGTCGTGGCCGATGCTCTTTCGCGAAGGTATGTGTTGTTAAATACTCTTGACACAAAATTACTTGGTTTTGAACAAATCAAAGAATTATATGATAATGACCATGATTTCTGTGAAGAGTTTAAAAATTGTGGAAAGAATGTTGTAGGTAAATACTTCAAGATGGATGGATTCTTGTTTCGTGAGAATCGATTATGTATACCTGCATGTTCTTTGCGTGAGTTATTGGTTCGAGAGTCACATGGAGGTGGTTTGATGGGACATTTTGGTGTTGATAAGACCTTATCTGTGATAAAAGAACATTTCTATTGGCCCCATATGAAACGAGATGTAGAAAGAATTTGTGATAGATGCATTACATGTCGTCAGGCTAAATCTCGTGTTCAACCCCATGGGTTATACACACCATTGCCTATTTCGAGTGAACCTTGGATTGATTTGTCTATGGACTTTGTGTTAGGTTTACCTAGATCTAAGCATGGTCATGATTCTATATTTGTGGTCGTGGATAGATTTTCAAAAATGGCACATTTTATCCCATGCCACAAAGCTGATGATGCATCCCATGTTGCTGATTTATTCTTTAGAGACATTGTACGTTTGCATGGCATGCCCCGAACAATTGTTTCGGATAGAGATGCTAAGTTCTTAAGCTATTTTTGGAAAAACTTTGTGGTGTAAACTAGGAACTAAACTGCTGTTTTCAACTACTTGTCATCCACAAACTGACGGCCAAACGGAAGTAGTTAATAGAACTCTATCTGCTTTATTGAGGGCTATCATTAAAAAGAATATTAAGCTTTGGGAAGAGTGTCTACCACATGTTGAGTTTGCTTATAATAGGTCTGTTCACTCTGCTACTAAATTCTCACCTTTTGAAATTGTGTATGGCTTTAATCCTTTAACACCCTTGGATTTGTCACCATTACCTGTTTCCGAGTATACTAACATGGATGGCAAAAACAAAGCTGATTTTGTTAAGCAGATACATGAGAAGACAAGACTCAACATTGAGAAGAGGACGGATCAATATGCCAAACAGGCCAACAAGGGTCGGCGTCAAGTAATCTTCGAACCCGGGGATTGGGTATGGCTACACATGCGTAAGGAAAGATTTCCTGCTCAAAGGCGTTCGAAATTACTTCCAAGAGGAGATGGACCATTTCAAGTGCTTGAACGCATTAACAACAATGCTTACAAATTGGACTTACCCGGTGAGTATAATGTTAGTGCAACTTTCAATGTTTCTGATCTAAGCCCGTTTGACGTAGGTGAAGATTTGAGGAGAAATCATTTTCAAGAGGAGAGGTATGATGAGGACATCCTTAGCTCACAAGCCCTTGACAAAACACAAGTGGATCCATTGCATATGCCACTTGGACCCATTACGAGAACACGAGCTAAACGCTTCAAAGAAGGACTTAACGGGATGATTCATAAATTATGGACCGAGGTTGGATCGAGCATAGAGGTTATAGAGACGGGTTACAAGCACGCGAAGTTCATAAACACATTGGAAGCAAGCATACCCGAACCGACACAAAAAAATCAGCATTTCCGCACTTTTGGACTAGTTTGACATCAGTTCATATTTTGGCCATAACTTGAGTTTCCAAACTCCAAATAAGGTGATTCAAAAGCCTAAATTTGCCTACACTTCTAGGGCTACAACTTTCATGCTTTGCCCAAGTCCAAATTTGGTGGTTTTCAAATGCAAAAATAGCTTGCAATGTGCTGATCATTAGTTGTCAGATTTGGACTTTTTAGCACATCACATGGACATGTTTTTGGGGTGATAAACTCTTTTGATGGCTGATGCATGTGATGTGATTAGTTGTTAGATCTTGACTTATGGTGATGGGTTAGCACACCATGAGTTCCTATAAATACCAAGTGATGCTAGGCTTGTACAACCAACTTCATACCAATTTCCAGCATTATCAATATTATTGTGAGTTTGTTTCTCTACTTGTGGTTCTTTGAGAATTCCTAAGTGTTCCTTAGTTCTTCTTTGAGATTCATAATTGACTTATCATACAACCAATCATAGTTGTGTGTGGCGTCTTCTACCGCATCAATCGTCGATTGTACCGAGGTTACCGCTTCAATATAAGCGAGGGGTCGAGGTGTCATTGGTGTTCACCCTACGCAAATTTCCTAAGCAAGCAATTGTACCAAGATTACCGTCTACATATAAGCGAGGGGTTAAGGTGTTGCAAGCTATCCATCCTATCAACTTGTTAGAAACGATCCGGGCGACGACCACCTCACGCAAGCGTGCCGTGGAGTCTATCACTGGGTCTGGTGGAACCATCGCTCAGACAAAGCCCTCATATAACCCCATGGGCACTGACGGGGAATGATGGTGAAGAAAGAACGAAAACCCCAGGAGTCCACCACCGTGCAGTAATCGGCGTGCAGTGCTGTGTAGAGGGAATATATATTAAACCAGTTGCCCCTCGGCTGAGTGAACTCGGGCACCTGTGGCAATCACTAATGGATCAGTCCAGATACGAACAGAGATTGGGAATGAATTCAGAGGAGTAATGAGTATACCTCATTAGCGACAAGAAATGCTGAGGTGTGACGACTGAGATCTCGACCCAACAGATCGGGCACCTGAACAGAGGCACTAGGTAGAACGTGGCGAGTAGAGGGAGCTGGTGTGCCGGGGGACGGCCCCTCTGCCTCAATGTCCGGAAGAGCGGCCTCTTCAACCTCAGGATGATCAGGCCGGATGACAGCCTCCGCCAGTCGACGAGCCTGGCGAGTCCGAGTCAAAACCGGGGCAGGTACAGCCCTACGGCGGCGAACACCCGAGGCACGAGGTGCAGTGGAGCTGCTGGGAGCGTCAGGATCCATAGCTGGAACAACACAGTCAAAGAGGGAGGTACATTATATTTCGAATTGTGTCACAAACATTTTTATCTGCCTATCTTCATCATAGAATTAATGCAGCATGATGCATGATTACTATATATGCATGAATTAGATTTTAGTGGGACTCTAGTTTTTCGAAATGTTGGCAGAGTTTCGTCTATAAAATGAGCGTCCCATGCACAGCCAGACATGTTTTCAATTAACCCAAGCCACAACAGATCAAAATTGCATTTTATATGGTTAATTACGATATTAAGATGACCATAATGCATGCTCTCTTTTAAAAAATGACAAGTATGTATGACCCGCATCATGAATATAGAATATGACTCGCACAGTTGAGACATAACATATACATGCAATGACACATGGCATAGAATTTTAAAGCATACATTTCTATCTCTAAACATTCAAATAGCAAATGTATAGCGAAACATTGACGAGATAAGAAAACAATCGGTCAAAATGTTACCCGTAGCGTGTAGATCGATCTGACCGGAGCGGTTTTTGCGGGAAGGTTGAAAAAATCGGCAAAAGGGACGTATGAAGATGCAAAAACGCGAAAAGCAACAATGGATAAGGGCTGAAAACGACAGATCTGGGAAGGGGCGAACGGTTTAAAAAAGCCGATCTTGGCCGCAGATCAATCTGCGGCTGGCCGCAGATCAATCTGCGGTTGGGTCCGATGCTTGCTCCTTTTTCTCCTTTGCAAAATTGATCAATTTTAAAATCCATTTGACTTGGTATGTGAAAATAAAATACAAGATTTTGACCAATCGGGTGCGGAACACGACGAATCGATTATCGGGGCAGGACCTGACGGGAACGACGTGATTTACGAAACGATCAACCGGAAACGAGACCTGGTACGGACGAGACGATTCAACCGGAAACGAGACCCGATGCCGACGAGACGATCAACCGAAAACGAGACCCGGTGCCGACGAGACGATCAACCGAAAACGAGACCCGGTGCCGACGAGACGATCAACCGGAAACGAGACCCGGTGCCGACGAGGCGATCAACCGGAAACGAGACCCGGTGCCGACGAGACGATCAACCGGAAACGAGACCCGGTGCCGACGAGACGATCAACCGGAAATGAAACCCGATGCCGACGAGACGATCAACCGGAAACGAGACCCGGTGCCGACGAGACGATCAACCGGAAATGAAACCCGGTGCCGACGAGACGATCAACCGGAAACGAGACCCGGTGCCGACAAGACAATCAACCGGAAACGAGACTCGGTGCCGACGAGACGATCAACCGGAAACGAGACCCGGTGCCAACGAGACGATCAACCGAAAACGAGACCCGGTGCCGACGAGACGATCAACCAGAAACGAGACCCGGTGCCGACGAGACGATCAACTAGAGACGAGACCCGGTACTGACGAGACGATCAACCGGAAATGAGACCCGGTGCAGACGAGTCGACCAATCGGAGACGAGAACCGATACATACAAGTCGACTAATCGGAGATGAGAACCGATATAGGCGAGTCGACCAATCGAAGACGAGAACTGATACAGGCGAGTCGACCAATCGGAAACGAGACCTGGTGCCGACGAGTCGATCAACCGGAGACGAGACCCGGTACCGACGAGACGATCAACCGGCAACGAGACCCGGTGCAGACGAGTCGACCAATCGGAGACGAGAGCCAATATAGACGAGTTGACCAATCGGAGACGAGAACCGATACAGGCGAGTCGACCAATCGAAGACAAGAATCGATACAG
The DNA here is from genome assembly GCA_034770075.1 of Aralia elata. Lineage (NCBI taxonomy): Eukaryota > Viridiplantae > Streptophyta > Magnoliopsida > Apiales > Araliaceae > Aralia > Aralia elata. Next base: position 53,201,725 of record CM068386.1, read on the forward strand.
ACGAGATGACCCATCGAAGACCAGAACCTACATCTACGAGACGATCGATCGGATACAAGACACGACAGTTATGAGACGACGACGATTCCAAGACGACAACGATTACGAGACGGAGCACGACATCTGCGATAACGATTATAACAACGACCTGTCAGAGACGGAACCCGACAACAACGATGCAATCAGCGATTGAGTCATGTTGAGATTGATACTCACGATAAATTTACGATGGCATGATGTATTGACACCTTTACGAATGTTTTGTATGCCTTGCATCTTGTGTTGCATCATAAGCTATATGTGTTGCATCATGTATGTACTGTCATTCTTATGCACCGTCATTCATGCATCATGTGTCTACTTCTTTATCATGTTCATTTCATTTAACATTTCATAAACATGATAAAGAGGGGCAGCTGTAGACACCCAAATTTTGCACTTCGTATACTAACCCTGACAGGAGGGCAAAATCGTCAATTAACCTAGCCTACAAGAACGAAAGGTGGACATAAGTACGAACACTCAAAGCCACCACAACGACTTGCGATCAAAGCCGACACGACAACGAACGGATATCAGGAATCGACTAATGGCCAATACGCTTACCTGCTCGCCGGTGAGCTAGTGGGGGTGGGGGGGCAGTGCCCTTGAAAATAAAGCTCCAAATACAAATCCTGTGTCATGTCGCAACCAGTCGAAACGAGCATTCCTGAATGATATGACTCGTTTCCTAGCGGTTCCCAGACTACAAAATGCAAACCTTTCAGCGAAAACCAACAGTACAACACGAGAATCGAGGTGTGATACGAAAATTGAGAAAATCAGCCCAGCCAGCAGCAGATCAATCTGCGGCCAATGATGGGACGTCTGACGACACGGCACTCGAGCGCGGCGTGGGGGAACCGAGGATCGGCGTGGGGGAACCGAGGCTAGCCGTATATCAATCTGCGGCCAAGCCGCGGATCAATCTACGGCTGCCTCTGGCAGCCTTTATCAATGCAATTCTTCATTTTCATTCGGGGGATACAGGGAGTAAAAAGAAAAAAAAAGGAAAAAGGCAACAGTGAGCAGCAGAGAGAAAAAGTGAGAATTTATACCCCTTTTGTTAGATTGTATCACATACGCTTTCTATTCTATTTAATATACGAGTTTATACGAATCGTGGTGTCATTTGCAAAGTGAAAAGCCCTTTTTATAGCATTTTTATTATATCATTTTGTTAGACTTTTTGTCTTTCGGGCTATATCAAATGTAGTTTTCTTGTATATTATTGAGGATCTATGGATTAAGGACTAGTAGTGAGGGTTCCAACGGAACGAAATTCTTCCTAATGGCCCGGTGATATCCATTTGGTGATTTCTTTTAGCTCGTTATGGTAATGTATTATGCATAGGGTATTTGAATTGCTATTTTAGGATATTGTGGTGTGTTAGGCAATCCGGTGTTGTTTATTTTGGTAGTATTCATTTTTGCGGGTGTGTAGCAATTTTGGATGTGAGCCTAGGAACGCGACCCCATGGTCCAAATCCGATGATGGACATTTGTGGGTGTATGTAGTAGGGTCGATGCACCCTTTATTGTAAATATATAATTGTCGGGCCTTAAAACGATATCAAGTCGAAAATCGGATTTAAGGCCCCGTAATAGTGAAATATGTGGTTACGGGCGCTTGGGGTTATTTTGATGGCTCACATGCCCATGAATAGCCCCCAACGCGTTTTAATGCTTGATTTGGTTTACGACACAAAAATTGATTTCAAGGCTAAACGATGAAGATTTCCATAAAATCAATCAAATTAGGTTATTAGCACCACGAGGCTTAAAATTAGAAATGCTAATGAATGTCGATTCCTATTTAAACGAGAAGGCTAAAGAAAAATCGTTTTCAGACATCACAAAAATGGTTTTATAAAAAATAACGTTTTATTAAATCTTTGTGCATAGGGTTAAAGAGATCCTAGAAGTTGCCCGTCATTTTATTTACGAAAGCAACGTATATGTCTCGATTCCTATTTTGACGAAGGTTTAAAAAACTCTTATTTTTGCCAAAACGACACCTAATGAAAAAGCTCACAACTTTTGACAATTAAAATCAAACCTTTCTCATAAAAAATAAAGCTTTCTCGTATAAGCTGAAAGACATTCTAAAGCATTCTCAAAATAAAGCACGACTTCCCACAAAAAACCAAATGGTTTTTTTATGCAAACTCACCACAACATTCACATAGGCACACACGCGCGCACATACACATTTTAAGATTTAAAAGGATAGGAAAAGCATCAAGATTGCAGTAACCGTGTTTCACGGAAGACGGGGGGTGCCTAACACCTTCCCCTCGCTTAAGCAAGCCCCCGAACTCTATGAATCTCGGTTTGCAGATCAATTAATTCGGAGTCACATATGAGCCAGCGATTTACGAAAACGAAGTTCGGATGAGTTGGTACATCCATTTCAAATATACCAACTGGCGACTCTGGTCAATTGGCTCATCATAAAAAATGATCTTTTACAACCCCGTCGACATTTGTGCCGACCTTTTCCAAAAAATCATCTAATAAAAAGGCTAAAATTGGAAAGGGTAATAATTAGCATAGAAGCGATTTTCCCGGCGTCGATAGCGGGGATCTAGGAAATTAAGGTGCTTGCTTGCCCAGCTTCGCAATTTTGACCCTCTCCGACTCCGATCTTCATAACTTCTTCTATACACGTTCAAATTGGTCCATTTCGGACTCTATGGACTCCTAATTCATGAGGCTACAATCTATCAAAAATTCAGAGCTACCCATTGATGAGTGTGTTTTATATACACAAATTGGGTACTTTTAACCTTAATAATTTGTAAGTCTTTAGCTATTTCGTTTGGTTTTATGTGTTTTCATCTTATTGTTATGTAATGTAGTTTTGTATTACTTTTATATGTATTTGTATGCTTTTATGTGTTTTGTTTCGTAGGTATTGAAATACAAGCCCTTGGGATCAATGCGTTTTCGGCGTAAATCTAGCATTCCCGCTGCTTGTTTCTCAATTGGACCCATGATGCAATCCGAATCTCTCAAAACTCAAAGAACGAAAGTTGTAGATTTTGATCTTAGCTTTCCAGAACATCTGGAATCATCCAATTTGAAATTCGTATGAGAGAGTTATGATCATTTTACCGTCGGATTATTCATGCATTTTATGCAGTAGTTGCTTCGGGCTCAATTTGAGCCTTGCTCCGGCCTGTATCTCGTCACGCTCCAGTTATAGAAGTTGTAGATTTACTTCTTAGCTTTCCATAGCCTCCTTAATCGCCTTAATCCGAGTTCGGACGAAGAAGTTATGGTCATTTTACCAACAGGCGTCAGAGCTGGAAATTGCAGCAGAACTGCTGCCCGGCGCAGCTGCGCCCCTTCCTAGTATAATTTCGGTGCAGCTGCGCCCTTCCTGCAGATTCGGCATATTTGGGCGGCGCAGCTGCACCCGAACACAAGCCAAAGGCGGCGCAGCTGCGCCCGACATCCAGGGAACTCAGTATGCAGCGCATCCAAGCGCGCAGCTGCGCCGGATTCGCCAGATTTCGCGATTTCAGCTAATTTTTGGTCAAAATTCGTGGGCTAAGCTAGGTTTTTGCTTAAGGAACTATAAATACAATATGTAGCCTCCATTTTTATGGGATCTAGACCCCAGAAATCAGATTCAAGAGAGGGGGGAGCTACCAAATTCATCACCAAGGAGGGCCAAAGTGCTACAAATCAAGTTATATCAAGCAAAGGCCAAGGAGCTAAAGCATCAAGGATTGCAAAATCAAGGAGGAAAAGCTAGAGATCATCATCAACCCACCAAGCAACATCTGAATATCCATTAAAATTGGTTTCATCTCTAATTTCCCTTCTGATTTGTAATCTAACATGATGTATAATTTGAATATGATGTTATTTGTAGCTACCATGAACTAGATTTTTATTCTAAGATTTCAATGGAACCCAACACCTAGTTTGAATCAAATTATCTCTCTTTGATGTTAGTTATCATTTTAGAATTGGATATCATAATTTGCGCTTCATGTATTAATTACCTTGATCATCAATTCATGTGATAAATCTATATGGAATTGAGAAAGGAAATATAGATTGAGATCTGATTATGCTAGCATGTGTTCATGAATTCTACATGTGATGGAATTTAAGTTTCGTGCCTAGGATAGAGATATACCGAAGCACCATATGTGGCCAATTGAGAACTTATGCTTCAACCCTTTTTGATTGTAATTCACATAGAGATATAGTGCGTTAGTCATCTAGGGTGTTCACATTCATTCTATCAATTGTGGATTTAGTGTGATACGAATATGGTGCATCGAGAGGTGGCCATATTTTACATTCGTGTTCTCGACCAACATTCTAACGTAATAAATTGCGAATTGAATGTCTAGCATGATTTATAATGAAAGTTTAATTGATTGATCACCTATATGAAATTGAAAAGTGGATTATAGTGTTGAGACTTAGTTTTGATATCATACGAAAGTTAGAGATTTTTGTGGGTGATGTATGAGATTATGTGGCGTGTGTCTTATTCATTGTCTTCAAGAATGGACGACTTGCTAGTATTTGGGATAGAGATATACCTAAATGCCGTGTGTAACCATTATGAGATTACAAACTTAATGACTCCCTACACAGAGGTTCATTCGTTTGATGGGTAGATTGACTAAGATTATGTGGCGTGTGTATTGTTGATTATTCATGGAATTGAATGGATTGTTGGCATGCGGGATAAAACATATACCTATGTGTCGTGTATGAGTGATTTTCATATGACCATACACTAAGGCTTATGAATAAGGTGAATTTCTCGGTTAAGAATTCTTGTGATTTAACTAGTTGAAAAAGAGAGAGTTAAGAGATTAAAATGAAGTGTTGGGGGAAATTGTAATCTTAGACTTATTAATATTAGATTTTTATTATCTTAAAAGCTTGTTAATTAGTTAATCAAACAATTCATGTTTTCATTGTTTAAATAAGATTGAAATGAAAAAGGTTAATATTTGGTAAACATTAGAAACAATTCCTCGTGGGATCGATACTTTACTTATTCTTTATTACTTGTTGACCGCGTATACTTGCGCGTATTTATCAGTTGCGAAATCGACCAACACCCATCAAATTGGCCTTAATTTAAACTTGTATATAAATTTGTTTTTTTTTGCTTTAGTTTAACACTTTTTATGCTTTCTTCTTTGCGAGGCACACCATGGTTGGCTATAATGATCAATGGTTGTACACAAATATGACTCAACCAAAGGAGACGGGATTTGATGGACTTAATGCATTTTCTTCAATTTCAGCACAAATTAAGATACTTGAAAGGAAGTTGGATGCTTTTGAAGCAAAAAGCACTCAAAATAGATCAATGACTTGTGGTTATTATGCTGACAATCATCCGAGTCATCAATGCGCTGTCAATTTTGAACCGGTACATTACGGTGGTGATTTTCCCAACAGCTATGCTTATACTGATTATCACCAAGATTGGGGGTATCACCTGGATTTTTCATGGAGCTATAACTATGAAGATTAATACTATGTTCCAAATCCAACGTACACACCGGAATTCTCATGTCCACCTACAATATCAGCACAAATTGAGACACTTTCAAGGAAGTTAGATATTGGCCATGATAAGGTTTTGAAACTCCACGAAGATTTTAATATGAGGAAGGAAGCATTATCCAAACAAATTACAAATCTGATGGAACTAATCATCAATACCTCATCCAATAGTCCGCAATTCTTGGATTTTGAGACTGACAGTGAGCCCGAGCCAAATATACAACTGGATGCGCCACAAGATGTCGACAAAGCGGAGACAAGTGGGGCTATGGAAGATGAGGCCACCGAGGATCTAGTTGTAAGTTCTAACGAAGATGAGCCGATTGTATTAGTGCCCCAAGTGCCTTCGTCGGCAAAATTCAAGAATCCAGTCAATTTTACAAAACCATGCCCAATTGATAGTCATGTCGTCGGCAAAACTCCTTTTGACATGAGAGCTAACATAAACTTGGAACAATGGTGGGCCGAGGAAAAGAAAAAAGAAGAAGAGCCCGTTGTGCTTGTCAAGCCCCAATGCCCCAATCTTATCATAGACACAACGGAAGAGGAAGCACCTAGTTTGTCAATGTTCGCAATTGGGCACTTATCTAAAAAGATCAAACTAGGTGATCTTGATATAATGACTCCTACTAAAGCGAAGCCCTCAAATGCTCCATCACTACCAATGGATGAAGCGGGCGGGGAAAGCTTCTTTGTGCCATTAATTGAAATCAAGTTTGGGGGTCACCAACCAGGCATGCATGCCATGCAAATCAAAGAAAGAACAGCGAGGCGGCATGCAATGGTCAATTTTGTGATTGAGCCGGATTGAAATGAAATGGAGGAGTCGGGCTAACGACTTTAAACCAAGCGCTTCTTGGGAGGCAACCCAAGTTTACTATTTTGTTTTTATTTTTGTTTGATTGCATTTTAGTGGTTTAATTGCATTTTAATTTTTTTAGTCATTTGCTTTCAGGTACGCTCCCAACTTAGGGGTATTAAAAGATGATATCAATGGCGCTTGACACTGTTTTAGGGAAGTCTTCTATTTTAATTTTTCCTATATCAGACATTGAGGACAATGTCAAGTTTAAGTTTGGGGGTAGTACTTCGTATTTGTGTGTTTTTAATTTAGTTTTTATGTGATTTAAGTTATGTATTTTTGTTCAAAAAAAAAAATTCATTTATTTTTAGGATGTATCCCTTGAGCATTGTTTTAATTTGATTTGAACCATAATCCATGGTCTATGATAATGGCTTGTTTGAATTGATTATAACTCATGGAAAATGGATAAATGTTGCTTAGTCTTTGTGCTTAATCGTAATTGTTGGTTATTGTTTTGCTTATGCGTCCTTTCACTCTTTTGCACCTACCCATGAGTATTGAGCTAGTTGTATGCTTAGAGAAGGCTTTTATAACCGAATGCTTGTGGAAAATATCTATAAACTCTAGAACTCGTTTAAACATCACTCGAAGCAAGGTGTCCAAATTTGTTGTGTTTGAATTGTTGGTCATGTGGTGAGTAGAGATGGAGCGTAAAACGCACTCACTCATGGACACATGCGTAGGAGAGATAGAGCATAAAACGCACTCTCTTATAATTGTGAATAAAGAAAGAAAATTGTATATTTCAAATCTTGTGTTGAATTGAGATGGAGCGTAAAACGCACTCACCCACAAGAGTGGACTTAGGATAAGATGGAGCATAAAATACACTTACCTAGAGTCTTTTGATTTTAAATTTTTGGAAATTATGATTTGTATACCTTTTGAGTGATGCGTTAAGCATGTAGTTTTTGGTGGTTTATTTTGATTATTTCATAAGGTAATGTGGTTGCATAGATTCATCCGAGCTTGATTGGTTTAGTGCCGTTGGGTACTCACACACACACGTAAGGGACCTAAAGCAAGCTATGACTAGCTAATTGTAAATCTAGACTTGCAACGTTTTAAAAGTTTCCTTGAGTTTTCATGTGTTTATGCTTTGGGACCATTGGTTAGCTTATTAACTCATTGCTCAAGATAAGTAGTTTATTTAGAAATATTTAATTTTTATAGTTTATGTGTTTTGCTTGAGGACAAGCAAATGTTTAAGTTTGGGGGTATTTGATGAGTGTGTTTTATATACACAAATTGGGTACTTTTAGCCTTAATAATTTGTAAGTCTTTAGCTATTTCGTTTGGTTTTATGTGTTTTCATCTTATTGTTATGTAATGTAGTTTTGTATTACTTTTATATGTATTTGTATGCTTTTATGTGTTTTGTTTCGTAGGTATTGAAATAAAAGCCCTTAGGATCAATGCGTTTTCGGCGTGAATCTAGCATTCCTGCTGCTTATTTCTCAATTTGACCCATGATGCAATCCGAATCTCTCAAAACTCAAAGAACGAAAGTTGTATATTTTGATCTTAGCTTTCCTGAACATCCGGAATCATCCAATTTGAAGTTCGTATGAGAGAGTTATGATCATTTTACCGTCGGATTTTGCATGCATTTTACGCAGTAGTTGCTTCGGGCTCAATTTGAGCCTTGCTCCGGCCTGTATCGCGTCAAGCTCCAGTTATGGAAGTTGTTGAACTACTTCTTAGTTATCCATAGCCTCCTTAATCGCCTTAATCCGAGTTCGGACGAAGAAGTTATGGCCATTTTACCAACAGACGTCAGAGCTGGAAATTGCAGCAGAACTGCTGCCTGGCGCAGCTGCGCCCCTTCCTAGTATAATTTCGACGCAGCTGCGCCCTTCCTGCAGATTCGGCATATTTGGGCGGCGCAGCTGCACCCGGACGCAAGCCAAAGGCCGCGCAGCTGCGCCCGGCATCCAGGGAACTCAGTATGCAGCGCATCCAAGCGCGCAGCTGCGCCGGATTCGCCAGATTTCGCGATTTCAGCTAATTTTTGGTCAAAATTCGTGGGCTAAGCTAGGTTTTTGCTTAAGGAACTATAAATACAATATGTAGCCTCCATTTTTATGGGATCTAGACCCCAGAAATCAGATTCAAGAGAGGGGGGAGCTACCAAATTCATCACCAAGGAGGGCCAAAGTGCTACAAATCAAGTTATATCAAGCAAAGGCCAAGGAGCTAAAGCATCAAGGATTGCAAAATCAAGGAGGAAAAGCTAGAGATCATCATCAACCCACCAAGCAACATCTGAATATCCATTAAAATTGGTTTCATCTCTAATTTCCCTTCTGATTTGTAATCTAACATGATGTATAATTTGAATATGATGTTATTTGTAGCTACCATGAACTAGATTTTTATTCTAAGATTTCAATGGAACCCAACACCTAGTTTGAATCAAATTATCTCTCTTTGATGTTAGTTATCATTTTAGAATTGGATATCATAATTTGCGCTTCATGTATTAATTACCTTGATCATCAATTCATGTGATAATCTATATGGAATTGAGAAAGGAAATATAGATTGAGATCTGATTATGCTAGCATGTGTTCATGAATTCTACATGTGATGGAATTTAAGTTTCGTGCCTAGGATAGAGATATACCGAAGCACCATATGTGGCCAATTGAGAACTTATGCTTCAACCCTTTTTGATTGTAATTCACATAGAGATATAGTGCGTTAGTCATCTAGGGTGTTCACATTCATTCTATCAATTGTGGATTTAGTGTGATACGAATATGGTGCATCGAGAGGTGGCCATATTTTACATTCGTGTTCTCTACCAACATTCTAACGTAATAAATTGCGAATTGAATGTCTAGCATGATTTATAATGAAAGTTTAATTGATTGATCACCTATATGAAATTGAAAAGTGGATTATAGTGTTGAGACTTAGTTTTGATATCATACGAAAGTTAGAGATTTTTGTGGGTGATGTATGAGATTATGTGGCGTGTGTCTTATTCATTGTCTTCAAGAATGGATGACTTGCTAGTATTTGGGATAGAGATATACCTAAATGCCGTGTGTAACCATTATGAGATTACAAACTTAATGACTCCCTACACAGAGGTTCATTCGTTTGATGGGTAGATTGACTAAGATTATGTGGCGTGTGTATTGTTGATTATTCATGGAATTGAATGGATTGTTGGCATGCGGGATAAACATATACCTATGTGTCGTGTATGAGTGATTTTCATATGACCATACACTAAGGCTTATGAATAAGGTGAATTTCTCGGTTAAGAATTCTTGTGATTTAACTAGTTGAAAAAGAGAGAGTTAAGAGATTAAAATGAAGTGTTGGGGGAAATTGTAATCTTAGACTTATTAATATTAGATTTTTATTATCTTAAAAGCTTGTTAATTAGTTAATCAAACAATTCATGTTTTCATTGTTTAAATAAGATTGAAATGAAAAAGGTTAATATTTGGTAAACATTAGAAACAATTCCTCGTGGGATCGATACTTTACTTATTCTTTATTACTTGTTGACCGCGTATACTTGCGCGTATTTATCAGTTGCGAAATCGACCAACACCCATTAACATTAACATGTCCAAATCTTAAGCCAAAGTATAAGTTCATACTCTGTTTTAGGTGTTCTAAGTGTTCTTCACTAAAATCATCATCAAATTTTTGTTTTAACCCCTTTTTACTTCATTCCAACTGGGTTAAATTCATAACCCATGGAAGTACAACATCATAACAACAAACAAATTAAACAAACACAAAATCATAGCTACAAAGTCCTCTAAACCGTCCAAAAGTCCATGTTCTTGTTCAACAGTTCATTGTTCTTGCTCCATTAAGCCAAGGTAAGGATTTCTTCTATTTTTGTTCGACTTTGATGTTATTAATGTCTTACATAAACTCTTAATAACATTTACAAACATCCAGAACAAATAACAACAACAAGAATCTCAACAAAATCATCTCACAAGCTTAAGAGCTTCAAAAACCTTCAAAACTCGAAAATTTTCACAAAATCAAATGAAATCAGTTTTGGTTGATTGTTTACCTCTATAAATCTCTTCTAGAGGCTAGCTAGGCTCCTTGCTTGAGTTCCTTCCTTTGCTTGGTTACTTCTTCCTCCTCACCCATGCACTTTTATTTTTCTTCTTCCTTGTTCTTGTTCTTCTTCTTCTCAAGCTCCTTTCTTCTTTAGCTTTCTCTCTTTCTCTCTCTCTCTATCTCTACAGTAACTTGGAGGAAATGGAATGAATGAGGAGCAAATGGAATTGCAAGAGAGAAATGGAAATGGTCTTAGAGAGTGAAGGCTTCGGGTAGTGCAAATGAGGCAACCAAGGAGGATGTTAGAAGAGAATGTCTCCATTGGAGACTTGCATTTTCTTGGCTCAAGGCCATTTGGCCGACACCCTCTCCCTTACTAAGCTCCCATTGGCTCACATGTTTCTTTCTTGATTTCTATTGGCTAGCAAATGTTTACTTGCTTCCCACTTGTGTAACATGCAATAATTAATCCACCCATTTTGGTCTCTCCCTTACAATATTACCCGAATACTCTCTCATTTAATAGCCAAAATGCTAAAGTCTCTACCCATAATTAAAATGAGTCTTACCATAAAATATTGGGATGCGTAAAAATAATTAATACGGGGTTTACTCATTTATTCGGAACACCCATATTATACATTTTGGATATCGAATAAAACACGAATGAGCTCAAAATAAAAATCCGACACTTAGAAAAATTATCACTTCGCTCACATGTATTAATGAAATTTATTAAAATCGAAAAAGACACAAAAATATAATGGTGTGAATAGTGCCTCAAGAAACGTGTCCCGTGAATAGTGATTTAGCGACGCTACGCGAAATCAACTATTCACTTAAACAAAACTATAACACGTAAAATTTCATGCATTGACATAATCCAAGTTGTCACACAACCTTTAAAGACGTAACACAAAATAATGTTAATAAAATTCATAGTATTCAATAATATACATAAATTCAAATTGCAAGGCTATCCAGAATTCACGGTCGTTACAGTCCTTATGTGACTAATCATTGTGACGACTTTAATAAACTATGTATGATATACTTGAAGGACGATTAACGTCAAGATATTAACGCACGTGGAAGGCAAGTTCCTTAACTCGCACCACCTCATATATTGCGTGCCAGTTTTTGTTATATAATGCAAATCTCAAGATTAAAACCTAAACTATTATTTCAAAGCATGTTAGTTATTGATTGCTCCATATCCATGATAAGCATTGTTATCCGCACTAAGTGCAAGTTCTTGTATTCAGATTTGTAATTATTGGAAAAGTATCCAGTGGTATAATTATTAAAAATTATTCCACCTTACTGTTCTGATTGCTCATTGCACTCGTGTGCCTTAAAACTTGTTCGATTACTAGAACTATGCTCAAAAAATGGAAGTTCTACTATTCATGAACTGTTAAGTCTAAACTGTTCTGATTCGCTTAAGTTTTAAAAGAAACTTCCAAGCCAATTGTTGGTAAAGACTCTTCGACTGAGAAAATAACATTTTATTAAGGCAGTAAATTGGAAAAAGCAATTAATTGCCCGACTTTAAGTGATATGCATATTTACCAAGTATGAGAGGCTGATCCCCTCGATTACCAAAACTTTTAAGAGGTCCAATGTAATTACTGGTAAACCTCCGAATTTGTTCAGGGTCAATTCTGACCACTCAGCATTTCCGATTCATTCTTTCATATTTTGGAAACTTGAATCCTCGTCCTTTCACAATTATTATATTGTTGAAAATTCGAAGTTAAATTCTCTTCAATCATGGTATATGTATACTTCTTGTATTTAAACATGCTGAGCAAATTAGTTACTCACCCTTGCTATATCATGATATTCATTTCAGTTAAGCCCGAGCGCTCAAAGAAGGACAAAGGCAATGGAAAGGTTCAAGAATAGTTAATGAGCACACTTCGTTAATTTGATAACTTATGTAGAAATACTTATGTAAATCTTTTGGGATTGTAAGGACATGTAATTGATTTAAGGTTGTTAGATTTTGGGATTGATGTAGAACCTAATTGTAATAAACAATGTATGTTTATTATTTCACAATAGTTTATAAAATGTGTACAGTAATGTTGGATCGTGAGCACCAAATGCCAAGGGTAAAGAACCCGGATTTGGGGGTGTCACATCACTTATGAGCATGGAAGCCATCTCAATAACCTCGTACCCCCGCAATCATAATTTTCATTATCACAGGGCCTTAAATCGGATTTTCTTAGGATGAAACCCTCGATACCGTTTTAAGGCCCGAAATTACATATATATATAGGATCGCATCACAATATTACAATCGAAAAACGTCCATCGTGGGAATTACATCAAGATGCATTAAACGTAAGGTTTAAGGCCTTGACTCCATTCCTAGGCTCACATACTCAAAATCCCAACACGATAATATATATATATATATGTATATATATATATATATATATATAAAACGATAACTTGAGAAAAGGGCTCCTAAGGACCCTAATCTTTTAATTGAACGATTGAAGCCAACAAATCGAGGGACAACTATGCATCATCGATATTTAGCCAAAAGGATCCAAGATCTATGGAGACGAGATCTATAGACTTAGATTCCTATAAATCTGTTGATGACATAGGCGAGATTTTACCGATAATATAACCCAAATTAGCTATCAGGCGATTCAATTTGTTAGAATCCCTTAACGGCCAAAAGGTGGGACCCCCTCACCACTAGATATAAATCTAGGATTTTACGGGATAAACCATAGTTAAAATAATCAACTCTCAATAAAACAGTAGAAAACAAGAGAGTCAATCTTGAAAGTAAACGCAATAAATTACAAAGGGACATTATCGGGTGGCTAGGAGGAAATTGCATTTGTGAGAAATCCCCTCTAGCCACCCTAGTCCAAGGATCAAGCTCTAATGGATTATAAGGATCTCAAAAGATTGAATTTTTACAATATAAATGAATTCAAATTACAAGAAGAATACAATATAAATTAGATTTAAGCCAAATCTATGTTATAAACACAAAAAGATTGAATCTTTCACCTTGGGGTGAGGGAATAATACCTCATTGAGCTTTAAATTGAGAGATCTTACAACAATCTAGCTACAAGTATAATGAGATTTAATAGATTTAGATTGACGCTAGTATTTCTCTCTCTAAGATTTCTCCAACTTCTTTCTAAATCCTCTTCCTTTTTCCCCAAAATTCTCTCCTTTTTCTAAACTCAGCTGAAAATTACCTTATATAGGCTCCAGGGCTGGTTGCAGGTGTACCTGTCTCAGTTTTTGTGTCGTGCAGTTGGCTTTTTGTCATGTTTGCTGAAATGTTTGTAACTTTTAATCCGGGAAGAGTTGGGAGACGTACTATACCATTCCGAAAAGCTCTTTTCGAGAGCTACGCAATGACATAAAGTTTGGCTAATTTCGGATCCTGGAAGATAAAGCAAAATGTAGAAAATGGATCTTCCCATAGCCACCAATCAGTCAAACGTCATGTTTTGCATAGTTCTTCACTCGGTGATCATCGTTGTGTATCTGTTCTGAGACTTATAATCCTTCATTCGACTGTCTCATCTTCGGGATGAAATGACGCTTTCGCCCTCCTGCCAGGGTTAGATAACAAATGCAAGATTTCGAGCATCTACAAATGCCCTTCTTTATCATGTTTATGCAATGTAATGAAATGAACATGACAAAGATATAGACACCCGATGCATGACAAGATATCGATGATATGGGTTAATGATGTGATTTAAATCAAAATGATATGAGGATGCAAATATTGAAACTTAATATTATGTTGCTTTGCTAGGGAAAGTTGTAATAGTATGGTCATTATCATGTATCGTCTCCGATGCCATCGTGGGGTATCATCTTTAACTGACACGTCACCGGATATCGTATCCGATGCCATCGCTAGGTATCGTCTCTGATGCCATCGCTGCGTATCGTCTCTAACGGACATTTCACCGGGTATCGTCTTCGAAGCCATTGCTGGTATCATCTCCAACAGACACATCACCGGATATCGTCTTCGATGCCATCATTGGGTATCATCTCCAATGGACACATCATCGAGTATCGTTTTCGATGCCATCACTGGGTATCGTCTCCAACGGACACATCACCGGGTATCGTCGTCTCCAACGGACACATCATTGGGTATCGTCTTCAATGCCATCGCTGGGTATCGTCTCCAAGAGACACATCATCGAGTATCATCTTCGATGCCATCTTTTGGTATCGTCTCCAATGGACATGTCACATTTTCTTCACTAGTTGACGATTTTTCTTTTTCTTTGACCCGTTTTTTACCCTTTTTCTTGCTTTCAGATCTTAAGACCTGTCATCGTCAGATTTTAGATTCTCGTAACCGTCATTGCCCGCAAATGACGTTTTAGGCTTTAAAAGTATATTTTTCTTCGCGATTACACTTATTTGGATCGAAAAGGACGCGTTTTGACCTCAAGTGCACTAAAATAGGAGAATTAGTTGTTATAGTTGTTATTCTTAGTGTTTTGCTTGAGGACAAGCAAATATTTAAGTTTGAGGTATTTAATGAGTGAGATTTATACCTATGAATTAAGTGAGTTTGGCTTGATAATTTGTGAGTTCTTTAGTATTTTAAGTTAGTATTAGGTATTTATAATGTTTTATGTTATTTTGTAGGAAGAAGCAAGGAAACGCAATCAGGACATCTTTTGGAGTAAAATATGAAAACAAATGCAAGAAGGGAAGATTGAAGGGTTTTCAATGACAAGTTGGATGCATGTTCATGGCTTGGGATTTGAATTTTATTGTAGAGCTCGTCGAGAGCTTCGATTTGATAGGTGAGATGTCCTGTAACTCCTCACGGATCAAAAGTTATGGCCTTGATATCAATAGAGATCAAAGTTTAGAGTTGCCATTGAGATAAAAACTATTTGAAGGGCAATTTCTACCTTGATCCAGACAGAATCTCTCAATTCGTAAAGAATGCAAGTTGTAGATCTACTTCTTAGCTTTCCGGAACATCTTGAATCGTCCCAATCGGAGTTTGGATGAGAGAGTTATGACCATTTTACCAAAGGACGTCAGAGCAGAAAATTCCAACAGATTGCCTGGTGCAGCAGCGCCTATTTCTAGTACTATTCTGGCGCTGCAGCACCTGGGTCACGGCCAGACTGAGTTTTAACACGTTTTTGCATGTTTTTGACTCCAAATTGGATTTTTTTACCTCCTAAGCTTGGAAATTAGACTTGTAACCAATAAATACATGATGTGAGGCATAGAATAAAGGGGAGCTTGCTACTTTTTGCTAACCCTAGAATTAAAGAAGGATTGGAGGATTGAAGCAAGAGATTATCACGAAGAAAATCAAGATAAGAGGCTAAGGAAGATATCAAGGATTGCTTCAAAAGAGTTTTTTCTTTTTTCTTTTATCTTTTTATTTTATAACTCTTGGATGATGGTTTACTTGTGGATTATGGATTTTAATTCAATCATGAACTAATTTCTTTTTAAGATTACAATGGAACTTATTGCGTAGCTTTTATTGATATGCTTCCTTATTAATTATTGTTGATTATTATGGGATTATCTATTATGGTTTGTGTTGATTTGCTTAATTGCCTGGCTAGTAATTACCGTAATAATCTATATAAACTCGAGAGATGGATTATAGGTTTAGATTTGATCATAATAGCACGTGATTGTGTTTTCTGCATGGTGATGGAACTCATAATTTGTGTCTAGGATAAAGATATACCTATACGGCGCATGTAATCTGATAGGGAACCTATGCTTTGAATCTTTTTTAATTATAATTCACATAGAGATATAGTGAATTAGTTAACTAGGGTGTTCACCTTAATTCTATCTTCTATGGATTTAAGTTGATTCGTTTATGATGCATCGAGAGGTGATTATAAATATTGACTAGTTCTTAATTAACAATACGGAATAATTGACATAACTTAACAGGAAGTGTATTAATTCAAGTGAAACATTAAGAGAAATTATAATCTTAAGCCTTTTAATCTGAATTCAGTTCTTGGTAGTTAGTGATTAGTTAGTTTAATACTTTATTTTCAAAATTGAACAACTTTACCGAATTGTTTAAATAAAATTAATTTGATTATGAGTTAGTACTTGATAATTATTGTTAAATAATTCTTTGCGGGTTCGACACTCTCTTATCATTATATTACTTGTGGACTGCGTATACTTGCGTATTTTGCTAGTATAAATTTAGACAAACAAATTTTTGGCGACGTTGCCGGGGAATTAATTTAATATTTTTTGCTAATATTAATTTCAATCAAATTAATCTTAATTTAAACGTTTTGTTTTTATTTTTATTTATTTATTTTTTGTTTTACTACCTTTTTTGGTACACCATGGCCAACTATGACTATCAGTAGCCTTATATGAGAATGACTCAGCCAAGAGCTGCAGGGAGTTATGGACTCGATGAATTGTTAGCACAGATAGAGACACTTTCAATGAAGATTGACGCTTTAGCAGCAAAATCTATTCAAAGTGTAGCGGTTATTTGTGAGTATTGTGTTGGAAACCATCCGAGTCATTAACGCGCCATCAGTTTTGAGTCGGTATAGTATGGTGGTAACTTCGGCGACTATCTCAACAAGTATCATCATGGTTGGGGGAATCATCCAAATTTTTCATGGAGCCATAGTAATCAAGTCCAAACATTTACTCTAATCCAATCATACACTCCAGAATTTCAAGATCAAGCTCCTACTCAAGAAGAAAGGATGTCAAACTTGGAGGAACTTCTCTCCAAGTACATGGTTTTGATTGAGGAGAAGACGAATAGTCAGGAGATGTCGATTCAAAATCTTGAGAACCAGATGGGACAACTCATCAACTCCTTTAACAATTATCCTCAAGACACTTGGCCTAGCGACATGGTTCCCGAGACTGGTGGATTTCCCGCGCCAAAGCTGCAACCGGACGTGCTAACAGATTTGGATTTTAAGAAGAAGAGTGGGGACCAGGAAAAGAAGGTTGAAGAAGATCCAGCCTTGAGTTTGAATGCAGATGAGCCGATTTTGATAGTGCCTCATGTACCTTCTCCACCAGTGCTTAAGGATCCATGTAGTTTTGCAAGCCCGTGCACAATTAGTAGTCATTTCGTCGGCAAAGATAGATGAAGATCCAGTTGTGTTTAAGAAGCTTCAATACAATAATCCGTTCATAGACACAATGGAGCGAACGCCTAGCTACTTAAAGTTCATAAAGGGGATTCTATCTAAAAAGAACAAGCTAGGTGAATTTGGAACAATGGCCCTTACATAAGCGAAGCCCTCAAATGTTACATTGCTACTAATGGATGGATGGTTACTCAATTATCGAAGGGGAATTGGATAGAAAGTTGAGAAGTCGAGCTGACGACTTTAAAACAAGCGCTTCTTGGGAGGCAACCCAAGTTTAATTTTTAGTATTTTTATTTTTATTTTATTAGGTTTCATAGTAGTTAATAAATTTGCATTTATTAAGATTTAATAAACTTGCTTCTATTGTGTTTACAGGTTATTCGAGTCTAATTCAAGTGCAGTGCCTTATTCATTCTAATGTGCCTAACTTATTCTTCAGACTTAGCAGACAAGGAGGAAGATTGCTATATTTTTAGAGAAGTCATTTGCTTTACTTTTTTCTATTTTACCCATTAAGGACAATGTCTAGTTTAAGTTTGGGTGTGCATTTTTATTTTTTGTTTTATTTAGGACTTAAGAGTATTACGTTCTTAGTTTTGCATTTTAGATAGTATGTTTTTAGGATAGTTGAGCAATAGGTTAATTGAATTTGATTATGGTCGAGGATAAGAAAAAAATTTGTTGTGATTAATTTTTTTTAACTCGTGGGAATTAATAAGCATGCATAATCTATATTTTCGATTTATGAGTCGATTTTACATTGTTTGTGATCTTTTGCACTTTAAAGCACACGTCCATTTGTTTAGCTAGTTAGGGCTTAAAAAGTTTATATGGTTATATGCTTATGAAAGATATCATTGAAACTTTAAAAATTTATTTGAGCATCAGTTGAAGTGAAATTTAGGCATTAACATAAGTTTGGAAAAAATATTGGGTTATTGAAAATTTTGAAATTTTGAACCTTCCCGAGTTGAAAAAATAAATCATGTGGTGAGTTGAGATAGAGCGTAAAATGCACTCACTCATAAACACATATAGGGAACGAGATGGAGCGTAAGACGCACTCGTTCAATGGAAAGCGAGATGGAGCGTAAAACGCACTCACTAAAAGGAAAAAAATAAATAAATAAAGGAACAAAACAAACTTGTGTTTTAAAATACTTGGGAAGGGTTCAAGTGTGCTTAAATGTGCGGATTATTCTTTTGATCCTCTAAATTTTATGTTTTGTCTTTATTAGCGGAGATTGATGTGAAAGTTAGTTTGTAGAGTTGATTTGAAAATCTTTTATGAGTATTTGATTATATGAGCTTGTGTGAGACATGGTTAGTTGAATATTTGGATGCACACACGTACTTAAAGGGTCATAAGTAGTTGTTGAACTGATGATTAGGTTAAAATTTTAGGCTTTGCCTGTTTTTGAAAATTTTTCTTGAGTTTTCATTAAAGGAAATCTTTGAGGCTATTATGCAAATCCATATTGGTTCATTGTTCGAGTTGCGTGAGTTGCTATTTAGAATTAGTTGTTATAGTTGTTGTTCTTAGTCTTTTGCTTGAGGACAAGAAAAGATTTAAGTTTGAGGGTATTTAATGAGTGAGTTTTATACCTATGAATTAAGTACGTTTGGTTTGCTAATTTGTGAGTTCTTTAGTATTTTAAGTTAGTATTAGGTATTTATAGTGTTTTATGGTATTTTGTAGGAAGAAGTAAGGAAACGCAAACATGACATCTTTTGGAGTAAAATATGCAAGTAAATGCAAGAAGGGAAGATTGAAGGGTTTTCAATGACAAGTTGGATGCATGTTCATAGCTTAGGATTTGAATTTTATTGTAGAGCTCGTCGAGAGCTTCGATTTGATAGGTGAGACGTCCTGTAATTCCTCACGGATCAAAAGTTATGGCCCTGATATCAACAAAGATCAAAGTTTGGAGTTGCCATTGACATAAAAATTACTTGAAGCGCAATTTCCACCTTGATCCAGACAGAATCTCTCAATTCGCAAAGAATGCAAGTTGTAGTTCTACTTCTTAGCTTTCCGGAACATCTTGAATCGTCCCAATCGGAGTTTGGATGAGAGAATTATGACCATTTTACCAAAAGACGTCAGAGCAGAAAATTCCAGCAGATTACCTGGTGCAAGAGCGCCTATTTCTAGTACTATTCTGGCGCTGCAGCACCTGGGTCACGGCCAGACTGAGTTTTAACGCGTTTTTGCATGTTTTTGACTCCAAATTGGATTTTTTTTACCTCCTAAGCTTGGAAATTGGACTTGTAACCAATAAATACATGATGTGAGGCATAGAATAAAGGGGAGCTTGCTACTTTTTGCTAACCCTAGAATTGAAGGAGACTTGGAGGTTTGAAGCAAGAGATTATCACGAAAGAAGATCAAGATATGAGGCTAAGGAGGATATCAAGGATTGCTTCAAAAGAGTTTTTTCTTTCTTCTTTTATCTTTTTATTTTATAATTCTTGGATGATGGTTTACTTGTGGATTATGGATTTTAATTCAATCATGAACTAATTTCTTTTCAAGATTACAATGGAATTTATTTTGTAGCTTTTATTGATATGTTTCCTCATTAATTATTGTTCATTATTATGAGATTGTCTATTATGGTTTGTGTTGATTTGCTTAATTGCCTGGATAGTAATTACGATGATAATCTATATGAACTCGAGAGATGGATTATAGGTTTGAATCTGATCATAATAGCATGTGATTGTGTTTTCTGCATGGTGATGAAACTCATAATTTGTGTCTAGAATAGAGATATACCTATACGTCGCATGTAATCTGATAGGGAACCTATGTTTTAAATCTTTTTTTAATTATAATTCACATAGAGATATAGTGAATTAGTTAACTAGGGTGTTCACCTTAATTCTATTTTCTATGGATTTAAGTTGATTTGTTTATGATGCATCGAGAAATGAATATAAATATTGATGAGTTCTTGATTAACAATGCGGAAAAAATGACATAACTTAACAGGAAGTGTATTAATTCAAGTAAAACATTAAGGAAAATTGTAATCTTAAGCCTTTTAATCTGAATTCAGTTTTTGGTAGTTAGTGATTAGTTAGTTTAATACTTTGTTTTCAAAATTGAACAACTTTCATCGAATTGTTTAAATAAAATTAATTTGATTATGAGTTAGTACTTGATAATTATTATTAAATAATTCTCTGTGGGTTAGACACTCTCTTATCATTATATTACTTATGGACTGCGTATACTTGCGTATTTTACTAGTATAGATTTAGGCAAACATGTTGCGTTGTGGGCTGTGTTGCTATGCTGTGGCGACTTCCAGATGTTTTTTTTTATTTTTTTTGGTTTTCAGATCACGATTTTTGGCTTTGTTTCAATAAAACATGATTTTATACTAACAATTATGCCCAATTAAATTGTTCTAAACACATATCATTGTATATACAGAATCAAAATAATTATTAATTCGAATAAGTATGACTCTGATGTCACTGTTGGTTTGTAGAATCAAGAACATACATACAATCACATATATATAAAAGCGTTAGCATGATATAAATCATATTTAAAATTTTTCTGCAATCCCATTATCACCTTGATGCGATATTATTAATCGAGAAAGGATAAAAGATATAACTTATGAAGATGAATCAACTCTTTGATCTGATCTTCAAGTCTTAATCCTTTGATCCTTCGCACTTCTTCAAATCCACAGATCAAACGCCAGCTACTCAGTGTGTGCAACACTCTAAAAGTGATCCACCAAGAGATTATTGATTGAAGATGTAAATTTAGGTTTCTCTAAACATTGGGTAGCTAGCCCTAATTCTATCTCTCCCCTAACTACTAAGGTTGCAGAGAATTGTTATGTAGTATCTTTATACTTACAGTAACATTAGTCCCCAATCTATCATAAGACCACTTCTTATATAGACCAATCCTCTTTCTAAACCTTTAGGACCTAGGGTTTTAATTCAATTCCTAAACTATTTAGGAACTAAATTAATTATAATAATAATAAGAATAAGAATACTTCTTATTAATTTATAATTATTATTTCTCCAAATACTTAATAATAAATATTAAGCTATTTAATTTATTCTACCTTTGTATAAATTAAATACACTTTAAGTGTGACCCTTTAGGTTATTAGTGATGATTAATGACTTTATTTATGTGATTTATGACATGGATTATAATTTATTAAATTATTAGTGATGTAAATTGTAATAATCAAACAATCATTGTTAAAAATTTTATGAAAATATTAAAATTCTTTTAATTAAATTAGAGGTGAAGAAGTACACATTATTATTTATTAATTATTTAATAAAAATGTTTACTTTTAATCAATTATTAAAAAAATAAAAAGATGCTTAAGTAATAAAAAAGAAGAAGAAAATTACTACAAATTTAACAATTATTGATAAGACAAACTTTAGAATTTAATATGAAATAACCAACTATTTGTACGTAGAATTTAAAAACATTAAACATATAAGAAATACAATTCGAACTCGAGCACCTCACGAGCTACTCACGAACCAATCGAACCGAATTGCACCCGAATAGTTTGCGAATAAAGTCGAACCGAACCATATGGTTCGCGAACATGTTCGATCGAGCAATCGAACGTAATATCATGTGCGAACTTGACTCGACAAGTTAATCAAATAGAATCGAACTCGAGCTGAACTCGAACCGAACTAAACATGTTCGCGAACGGTTCAGTTCGTTTGTAGGCCTACTCTCCTTATTATTCCCTCTCTCTCTGTTTTTCTCTGTTTTTCTTCCTTCTTTGAAGAAAATAGCCTAATATAAACCCAAACAGGCCAGGCGCCACCATGATGGCGCCTAGGAGCCACCATGTTGGCACCCAAGTGGGCCCGCCTGCTCCTTTTTTGTCTTGTGCAATAAAATAGTCATATCTTGTAAACTAGCAACTTGCATCTTTTCTTTTATCTTATCTTTGTGATCCTTGTTGTCCGATTTCACAATCAACAATTACGTGCAAGTATACACGATCAACAAGTAATAAAGTGATAAGAAAGAGTGTCGAACCCACAGAGATTATTATGCTTAATATTTCCAACTGTCAATCGAAATTATGCCTATTCTATTAAACATTCGCAAATTGAGTATTGATTGAAACTAATTAAATTAAATACTAATACCCACAACTATCACAAAGGTTGAAATTCAGATTTATTATGATTAAGACTACAATATCCCCAGTTATTTATCATAAACCAATCTATCTATGTCTTCCAATTATTCACTTCAATGGAGTTGTTAACAGAAATTCAATTGTATTTATAAGCCCTTTTCCAAGTGATCAAATAAATCTATCTAATCTCATTATTCTACAATATTCCTATGCAAAGTTAAAGGATTAAATTCATTGAGTTCCAATTTCCAATTGTTATATGCAGCAAAGAGATATCCCTATTCACTTCACCAATTTAATTATTCATCACATGCAAATAATTAAAAATACACGCTATCTTATCCAGTTCTAACCCTAGATTACATCTCCCAAATTCATCTAAAGTAATCCGCTAATTGTCGGCCAACAATTAATCAATAAGCATAGAATAAAATAGACAACTCCCGTCAATTGAATAACTAGAATCCAATAAATAGTTAGTTCATAAATATAACTGGTTCAATCGTAGCCTTAACTAAGAATTTAGTTCATACTGGCAATAAAAACTAGAATACGAAAATAAGTCATCATAATTAATTACAAATCAGAGAATAAAGATCAAAAGAAAACTCAATATAATCTCTAGCTCTCCAATCTGAATTCCTCACGATGCTTGACTTGTTCTCCAATCTCTTTGCTCAGCTCTGAAAATTCAATCTCTGAATAAGTCTGTGTATCTTTTAATCAAGTCTTGATCTTCTATTTATATCCTCCTTTAGTCCCTCAATCAGATTAATAACAAGAGTCTTAGATCACTTCCACCTTTCCAAAGTAACAGCATTCCAGCAAAATCAGGATTGCTTTCTACCGCTTCCTCGCCCCGGCGAGAAGTTTCTCTTTCAGATCCTCGCCCCGACGAGATTCCGCCCCGGCGAGAAGTACAAGGCATAAGTTCTCGCCCCGGCGAGAATGCCCTGCACCCAGCCATTTTTGCTTCTTTTGATCCCGCAGCCAACAATGACCTACAAAAGCAATACAAACAAATAAAAAGCTACCAAAAACACTTAAAAACAAGTAAAGAGTAAGCCAATAAACATATCAACTCATAGGTTAAAACCTACTCATCAAATACCCCCAAACTCAAAACTTTGCTTGTCCTCAAGCAAAACACAAAACAAAGCAAAACCATAACTAAACTAGTTACTACATGAATGCAAATGCATGCCTCACCATACTCAAGCAATTAATCAATAGACATCATAAAAATCCGGTCTCAGAAATCAGTAACTACCAATTCAACAAACTTTCAACCTCACACCATCCAAGAGCCAACCATTAGCAGCTATGAACCGCTCTTAACCCTTCCACAAGTATATAACATGTATCAAACCAATTAGGATATGAATTCAACTCCAAGTATCACAATGCTCAAAAAGAGACAAATTTCACATATTTTGCTTTTAAGCTCAACTTACTATTCACTTGTCTTCTCAGTTTTTCTTTTTTTTAAACGAGTGCGTTTTACGCTCCATCTCATCATATATCTCGACTAGTGTAATGTTCATCTTTATTAGGCTATTCAGTGCCACCCGTGTAGTGAACTTTCAACCAACGACTCCCAAACCAGACGATTTTAGGGCACTGAGTGTAAAGACATCTCCTAAGGGTATACTCATTCAAATGACACCGGCCACAAAGACAAACTTAGTAAAGACCTGCTCTTATCTGTCTATATTCATTAATTCATCGTTTTCTTGCACTTAGACAGACATCAAAGCAGTATTTATTCAAATTTTTTTCATTTTTTCGGTTTTTTTTTTATAGAATCCAACAAGTGATAACAGTCTATATCTACATATGAGCACGTAATACACCAAAGAAGAATCAACCCCCAATTACTTCGATACATATTCGTGAACAAGTAAAAACCAAGGGTCTCAAATAACCACAACTAAAACAGTTAAACTCTAGATTTAGCAATAAGTATCCATCCCATTAAACTATAGTAGAACTAATCAAATTTCATCATTGGCCATCCCTAAATGACTTCCATTAATGCATTGCTTGAATACCTCTAAATGCAATATCATATGATCCTATGCTACTAAATTTTTGGATTTTTTTTTCCAAATAAATAATCAACGAGAAAAAACTAGGCTAAACTAAAACTCATGCAACTAAAACTAAAGATGCTATGCAACTAAACATGCAAATATGCAACTACACCCCCCCAAACTCAAACGAAACAATGTCCTCATTGTGTAAAAAAAAATAAAAAAAATAAAGAAAGTTAAGAACAGAGGACTCCCCTAACAGTTCAAGCAGTAGGCTCGAACTCATCATCGTCAGTTGGGGAAGGTGGTGGAAAAACTGGCAATGGCTGGGCCTCGGGAAAGTGAACATAATCCATCAACGGTTGCATATTAGAATACATGTTTGATATTGCTTGTGTACAACTTTGCTGATAAGCAAACATATGTGCCTGTCGATCTGCCAACCGCTGGTTCTGCTTCAATATGGTCTTATGATGAGAATCAATAAGACGCTGCAACTCACGAAATTGAAGGCTGAATTTGGATTTTCCTGTGCCGGTAGAACTAGAAGGATCCTCCGAAGGACCCGCTTCCCCATCATCATCAGACTCATGTGCGTCTTCACCAGGAGGAGAATGAACTATGTAACCCATACCACGAGGATGGGACTCACCGCCTTCCCATTCCTTTTAGCGTGCAATCAGACGGTGGTCCAAAACCAGCAATGGCTGCTGCAAAGCTTCCTCAGCTCCCCAACGAACTCCCGCACGAAGACACAATCCACATATCAACGAAGGGTGTGGTAAACCACCTGACTATGCAAAGTCCGTAAAGTGCGGAGAATCGATGCCTCAATCAGCTGACCCACATTGATCTCAATCCCCGTCAAAATAGCATATAACAATAAAGCTTTCTCCTAGGGTACATCATTCACATGTTGGGATGGCATAAGTTTCGCATAGAGGAAAGCATACCAGACCTTCCCATAATGACTCAAGTCCTTGCTATGGAACGAAACTGCTGCACGTGGCCCTCTGGATATCCAAGTCGTCCCCGGTTTACACAAGTCAGTAACCACCTTCTCCAAATTGGGCCCCTCTTCAAGGAATCGAGTGTATCGGCAACGTATATTAGGCCTCAAGTTGTAATACTCATTGATCGTTTGGGCACTGAATGACACTGTCTTGCCCCGTATTGTAACCTCACATGGAGCCGCGTCCTCTGTATTAGCATAAAATTCTTTGACAATGGCTATACATGCAGGTTCTGGATGGGCAGTGAATGTCTCCCATCCCCTCTCTACTATCTGATGCATCATCTCACCATCAACCACCTCATCAGGCGTGAGATCGCGCTCGGGAGTTAGAGCTTTACCCGATGTATACGATTCATACCTATTAGCCGCCTCTGCACTGACAAACTTTCTTCGATCAAAGTGCCTGGATGGAGTAGACGATGATCCCTCACCACGATGCCTCTTTGGAGCCATAATTGATCTCTTGACAAACAACCCGAACACTACAATCTGCTACGCAATAACAACTCCCCCCAAACTCCAACTTTTCTAACTCCGAAGTGATAGAAGCACAGTCCAATGGAATAGATCTGAGGAGCAAACCCTAGAATACTTGCATGCAACGATAAAGCAAATAGAAATCTTGAAAACCACAGAGTATTCCTTCTATTGAATGAGAGATGGATTAGAAAGAGGCTGGGGTTTGTTTTTAAAGTAGAATGATTTAGGGTTTGTGTAGGAATCCAAATATGAAAAGAAATTGGAAGGAAATTAGAAGAGAAATTGGATAGATTTGGGTTGGGTCGGTATTAGAGAGGTAGAAATAGTGTTTTGGAGAAGTTGCATGGGAGTGGGAATTGTAAAACTCAAATTGGAATCGGAATTTAAAAACTGAAACCGCGATTCTCGCCGGGGTGAGAAAGATAGGCTTGTGAATCTCGCCGGGGCGAGAATGAACAGAGAAGTAGGGGTTGGGGCGAGAAAAATCCAGGCTGGGGCGCGGTTTAACAGAGAGGTTCTCGCTGGGGCGAGAAACCTCAGTACAATTTTCTCGCCGGGCGAGAATCCTCAGACTTAAAATTTTTTTTCGCTTTTCCTGCTGAATCCTCTTGTCTTCTCTTGTACCATCCCAATGAACATGTTTCCTCCTTCTAAAGCATTCCCATAGACTTCATCCCTGTTCCAGTGAATAACAGCATAAATGAGACCCAATCACGGAAGATTGAAGAATAATTCAAACAAAAACAACTTAAACTACTCCTATCAACAAAAACAAACTAATAACTATACTAAATCTATGAAAGCAATAAAATATCATGATTGAGTTGCCTCCCATCAAGCGTTTGGTTTATAGTCGTCAGCCCGACTTTCTCAGCGGTATTAGGCTTCAGCTTGCTCGGGAGCAGAGAGGTGAATCACTGATACTTGTCGATCCACATTGCCTCCCCAATAATGTTTTAGTCGATGGCCGTTGACTTTGAATGTGCGCTTTGAATCCGGTTCTTCGACTTCAATTACCCCGTGAGAACCTACAACAGTGATAATGAAAGGGCCTGACCATCTAGACTTCAGCTTTCCAGGAAATAAACGCAGTCTAGAGTTGAATAATAGCACAGCTTGTCCCGGCTCGAACTTCCGATCCACTATCCGTTTGTCATGCCACCTTTTGACTTTCTCTTTGTACAGCTTAGCATTCTCATAGGCATGATGACGAAACTCCTCCATTTCGTTCAATTGAAGCAACCATTTCTCCCCAGCTGCTTGGACATCAAAGTTTAATTTCTGAATCGCCCAATAGGCCTTGTGCTCAAGTTCGACCGGTAAATGACCGGCTTTTCCATAGACCATTCGATACGGCGACATTCCAATTAGATTCTTATAAGCAGTGCGATATGCCCATAAAGCATCGTCTAATTTCAACGCCCAGTCCTTACGAGTCGGGTTTACCACTTTCTCCAGAATTTGCTTAATTTCGCGATTCGACACTTCTGCTTGACCATTCGTTTGGGGGTGATAAGCCGTAGCAATTCGGTGTTTGACTTCGTACTTATCTAACAACTTAGTGAATTGCTTGTTACAAAAATGAGTACCTTCGTCACTAATTATGGCTCTGGGTGTACCGAATCTAGTAAAAATATTCTTGTGCAGGAACCGTAGAACCACTTTGGCATCATTGGTGGGTAATGCAAGTGCTTCGACCCATTTTGACACGTAATCTACCACCAAAAGTATGTACTGATTATTGAATGATGACGGAAACGGCCCCATAAAGTCAATACCCCACACATCAAATAGTTCAACTTCAATAATACTGTTGAGGGGCATTTCGTGCCGCTTCGAAATATTTCCAACCCTTTGACATCTATCGCACTTAAGCACAAAAAGATGTGCGTCCTTGAATAATGAAGGCCAGAAAAATCTCGACTGTAGTACCTTTGCTGTAGTTCTTTCTCCTCCATAATGACCTCCATAATCTGACGAATGACAATGAGTCAAAATACTCTCCATTTCTTCCTGTGGCACACAACGTCGAATCATTTGATCCGCGCAAGTTTTGAAGAGGAATGGCTCATCCCAGAAGTACTGTTTGACATCATGGAGAAATTTCTTTCTTTGCTGAAAAGTGAAATCTTGCGGAAGAACATTACTGACTAGGAAATTCACATAATCAGCATACCAAGGGACTTCGGTGTTGATACCAAATAATTGTTCATCTGGAAACGACTCATTGATTACCACATCATTCTTTTTCTGCATATCGGCATTCTCTAACCTTAAAAGATGATCAGCCACTTGATTCTCCGTACCTTTCCTATCTCGAATCTCCAAGTCAAATTCTTACAACAAGAGGACCCATCGAATCAACCTAGGTTTGGCATCCTATTTGATAGCTGCATGATCAGTGTAGACAATCACCTTGGTTCCAATCAAATATGCTCGAAACTTGTCAAGGGAAAATACTACTGCAAGCAACTCTTTCTTTGTAGTAGTGTAATTCAATTGAGCCTCGGTAAGTGTCTTAATTAAGTAGTATATGGTGTGAAAAATCTTGTCCCTTCGCTGACCTAACACAGCTCCCACTGCATAATCACTTGCGTCACACATCAACTTAAAAGGTAAAGTCCAATCAGGAGCAACTATGATCGGGGCTGTGATTAACTTCTTTTTCAGCACTTCAAAGGCTTTGATGCAAGCTTGATCCATCTTAAAGGGAACATCTTTCTCAAGGAGTGAACACAATGGTTTTGAAATTTTTGAAAAATCTTTGATGAAACGATGGTAAAATCCTGCATGTCTGAGAAAACTTCTAACAACTTTCACAGATGTCGGTGGAGGTAACTTTTCAATAGTTTCGATCTTCGCTCTATCTACCTCTAAACCTGCTTCAGACATTTTATGTCCCAGAATAATACCTTCTTGCACCATAAAGTGGCATTTTTCCCAATTAAGAACTAGATTTGTCTCCACACAACGCTTCAGCACTAAGATGAGATTGCTAATGCACAAATCAAAACTGTCACCGAATACCAAAAAGTCATCCATAAATACCTCCAAATTCTGCTCAACCATATCCGAGAAGATAGCCACCATGCATCGCTGGAATGTAGCTGGTGCATTACATAACCCGAAAGACATTCTCCGGAATGCGAACGTTCCATAAGGGCATGTGAAAGTCGTTTTCTCCTGGTCCTCCGGAGCTATGACTATCTGGTTATATCCTGAATACCCGTCAGAAGGCAATATAACTGATGACCGGACAACCTATCCAACATCTGGTCAATAAATGGCAGTGGAAAGTGATCCTTGCGCGTAGCTTTGTTCAACTTGTGGTAATCCATACACACTCGCCAACCTATAACTGTTCTTGTAGGAATGAGTTCATTATTTTCGTTTTCAATCACTGTCATTCCTCCCTTTTTAGGCACACATTGTACGGGACTTACCCAAGAACTGTCTGAGATCGGATAGATAATACCGACATCTAACCACTTGATGATTTCCTTCTTCACTACGTCTTTCATGATCGGATTCAATCTTCTCTGTTGCTCAATCACCGGTTTTGCTCCTTCTTCAAGCAGAATTTTATGCATGCAAAACGACGGACTGACTCCCTTGATGTCTGCTATTGTCCACCCAATTGCTGTTTTATACTCACGCAAAACCCTTAATAGTTTTTCTTCTTGAGATTCATTCAAATGTGCAGAAACTATTACTGGTAGTGTATCCGAGTCTCCCAAATAAGCATACCGTAAATGTGATGGAAGAGGTTTAAGCTCAAGCACTGGTGGCTCTTCCACTGAAGGTTTGGACCTCTTTTCTCCTTCGTTTGGGCGATCAAGTACATCAAATTGCCTGCTGAATTTTCGAGGAATAGGTAATGAGTCTAAAACCTTGGCATAATCCCACTCATCACAATCATCAAAAGTGTCTATCCCAACCAGGGCAGCTTCTAATAGATTTTCATAATAACTTGCACTGGTTCACTCATGCACAATTTCATCCAGCAGGTCTATCCGTAAGCATTCCTCGCCTTCCTTAGGGAATTTCATCGATTTAAACACATTGAAGGTGACTTCCTGATCTTGAACTCTCATTGTCAATTCACCTTTTTGTATATCTATCAACGTTCTCCCTGTTGCTAAGAATGGACGACCTAATATGATGGGGATTTCTTTATCCTCTTCATAATCCAAAATGACGAAGTCAGCCGGGAAGATGAATATATCAACCTTAACCAAGATATCTTCCACAATACCCCTCGGATGTGTTACTGACCTGTCTGCCAACTGTAAGCTGATGTTTATCGGTTTTGGTGCCTTTAGCCCAAGCTGAGTGTAAACTGATAACGACATTAAATTTATGCTAGCTCCTAAGTCACACAATGCCCTTCCAGAGAACTGGTTACCAATTACACATGGAATATTGAAGCTTCCTGGATCCTTTAATTTGGGTGGCAATTTGTTCTGCAAAATTGCACTGCATTCCTCGGTTAATGCCACCATCTTGAAATCACCCAATTTTCTCTTCTTTGACAAAACCTCTGTCGACGCCGGGAAATGTCTTTTCCGATTTTAGCCTTTTTGATTAAATGATTTTTTGGAAAAGGTCGGCATTTGATGTCGATGGGGTTTTGAAAGATCGTTATTTATGATGAGCCAATTAACCAGAGTCGCCAGTTGGTATATTTGAAATGGATGTACCAACTCATCCAAGTTTTCGTTTTTTTATAAATCGCTGGCTCATATGTAACTCCGAATTAATTGGTCTGCGAACGGAGATTCATAGAGTTCGGGGGCTTGCTTAAGTGAGGGGAAGGTGTTAGGCACCCCCCGACTTCCGTGAAACACGGTTACCGCAATCTTGAT
Organism: Aralia elata; assembly: GCA_034770075.1. NCBI lineage: Eukaryota > Viridiplantae > Streptophyta > Magnoliopsida > Apiales > Araliaceae > Aralia > Aralia elata. Next base: position 53,232,938 of record CM068386.1, read on the forward strand.
GCTTTTCCTATCCTTTAATTCTTGAATGTGTGTGTATGTGCGCGCGTGTGTGTGTGTGCGCCTATGTGAATGTCGTGGTGAGTTTGCATGAATAAACCATTTGGGTTTTGATGAAAAGTCGTGCTTTCTTTTGAGAATGCTTTAGAATGTCATTCGGCTTAACGAGAAAGCTTTATGAGAAAGGTTTGATTTTAATTACCAAAAACTTATGAGATTTTCATTAGGTGTCATTTTGGCAAAACAAGAGTTTTTTAAACCTTCGTCAAAATAGGAATCGAGATCTATACGTTGCTTTCGTAAATAGCACGATGGGCAACTTCTAGGATCTCTTTAACCCTATGCACAAAGATTTAATAAAACGTTACTTATTTTTATAAAATCATTTTGTGATGTTTGAAAACGATTTTTCCTTTAGCCTTCTCGTTAAATAGGAATCGACATTCATTAGCAATCCCAAATTTTAGCCTCGTGATTCTAATAACCTAGTTCGATTGATTTTATGAAAATCTTATCGTTTAGCTTTGAAATCAATTTCGTCTCATAAATCAAATCAAGCATTAAAATGCGTTGGGGCTACTAATGGGCATGTAAGCCATCAAAATAACCCCGAACGCCCACAATCGCATACTTTCACTATGACGGGGCCTTAAACACGATTCTCGCCTTGGCGTCGTTTTAAGGCCCGACGATTACATTTTTTACAATGAAGACTACATCGCTCCTACTACATATATCAAAAGATGTCCATCATCGGATTTGGACCACGGGGTCGCGCTCCTAGGCTCACATCCAAAATCGCTACACACCCACAAGATCCTAAAATAGCAATCTAAACAATCTATGCACGATACACCATTACAACGAGCTAAAAATTCACCAAATGGACATCATCGGCCCATTAGGAGGAATTTCGTTCCATGTGGAACCCTCACTAATAGCCCTCAATCCATGGATTCACAACAATATACAAGAATAACTACATTTAATATGATTCGGATGACAAAACGCTTAACAAAAATGGTATAACAAAATGCTATAACAAAGGGTTTTTCACCTTACAAATGATCCTCACAATATGTATGAACTTGTATATTGAGTAGAGTAGAAAATATATGATGTATAATCACACAAAATGGATACAATTCCTCACTATTTTCTCTCTTTTCTCTCTTGATTTCCTCTTCTTTTCTGCTGTTTTCTTCTTCTTTTCCCAGCTGCTGTCACCTCCTCCCTTCTTCTTCTGTTTCTGGATGAAAACTGACCTGATAAGGGGTTTCCCTAGGCAGCCACAGATTGATGTGCGGCTGGCCGCAGATTAATCTGCGGCTGGCCTTGGTTTTTCCTCACTCGAGTCCCGTGTCGTCTCGAGTTCCATCCTTGGCCGCGGATTGATCTGCGGTTGGCTGTGCTGATTTTCTCGTTTTCCATACTTCACTTCGATTCTCGTGTCGTACCGTTGGTTTCCGCTGAAAGGCTTACATTTTGCAGTCCGGGAACCACTGGGAAAAGTGCCACATCATTCATGGGTGCTTGCTTCGCCCATTGTCGTGTCAGCCTTGATCGCAAGTCGTCGTGGTGGCTTTGAGTGTTCGCACTTATGTCCACCTTCCGTCTCGTAGGCTGGGTTTAATTGACGATTTTGCCCTCCTGTCAAGGTTAGTCTAGGAAACGCAAAATTTGGGTGTCTACAGCTGCCCCTCTTTATCATGTTTATGAAATGTTAAATGAAATGAACAGGATAAAGAAATAGACACCCGATGCATGAATGACAGTGCACAAGAATGACAATACATAGATGATGCAACACATACAACTTATGATGCGACACCAGATATAAAGCATGCAAAACAATTATAAAGGTGTTAATGCATCAATCCCTGACCGCATTTGTTAGTCGTCGGGTTTCGTCCTCTAATCGACCGTCTCGTAATCGCCGTGTCTCGTATCCGGTCGATTGTCTTGTCGGGGCCGGGTATCATCGCCGATCACCCATCTCGTAACCACCGGGTATCGTTGCCGGTCGATTGTCTTGTTGGGGCCGGGTATCGTCGCCGGTCACCCATCTCGTAAACACCGGGTATCATCGCCGGTTGGTTGTCTTGTCGGGACCGGGTATCGTCGTCGGTCACCCATCTCGTAACCGCCGGGTATCGTCGCCGGTCGATTGTCTTGTCGGGACCGGGTATCGTCGCCGGTCACCTATCTCGTAACCGCCGGGTATCGTCGCCGGTTGGTTGTCTTGTCGGGGCCGGGTATCGTCGCCGGTCACCCATCTCGTAACCGTCGGGTATCGTCGCCGGTCGATTGTCTTGTCGGGGCCGGGTATCGTCGCCGGTCACCCATCTCGTAACCGCCGGGTATTGTCGCCGGTCGATTGTCTTGTCGGGGCCGGGTATCGTCGCCGGTCACCCATCTCGTAACCGCCGAGTATCGTCGCCGGTCGATTGTCTTGTCGGGGCTGGGTGTCGTCCCCGGTTACCCATCTCGTAACCGCCGGGTATCGTCGCCGGTCGATTGTCTTGTCGGGACCGGGTATCGTCGCCGGTCACCCATCTCGTAACCGCCGGGTATCGTCGCCGGTTGGTTGTCTTGTCGGGGCCGGGTATCGTCGCCGGTCACCCATCTCGTAACCGCCGGGTATCGTCGCCGGTCGATTGTCTTGTCGGGGCCGGGTATCGTCGCCGGTCACCCATCTCGTAACCGCCGGGTATCGTCGCCGGTCGATTGTCTTGTCGGGGCCGGGTATCGTCGCCGATCACCCATCTCGTAACCGCTGGGTATCGTCGCCGGTCGATTGTCTTGTCGGGGCTGGGTATCGTCACCGGTTACCCATCTCGTAACCGCCGGGTATCGTCGCCGGTCGATTGTCTTGTCGGGGCCGGGTATCGTCGCCGGTCACCCATCTCGTAACCGCCGGGTATCGTCGCCGGTCGATTGTCTTGTCGGGGGCCGGGTATCGTCGCCAGTCAGCCATCTCGTAACCGCCGGGTATCGTCGCCGGTCGATTGTCTTGTTGGGGCCGGGTATCGTCGCTGGTCACCCATCTCGTAACCGCCGGGTATCGTCGCCGGTCGATTGTCTTGGATCTCAGCCCTTCCCAGGGTGGTTAGTTATTTGGATCTCAGCCCTTCCCAGGGTGTTAGTGTTTGGATCTCAGCCCTTCCCAGGGTGTTAGTGTTTGGATCTCAGCCCTTCCCAGGGTGTTAGTGTTTGGATCTCAGCCCTTCCCAGGGTGTTAGTTATTTGGATCTCAGCCCTTCCCAGGTGTTAGTGTTTGGATCTCAGCCTTTCCCAGGGTGCTCACCATCTTGTTGTGGTTTGCTTGGATGCCTTCCAGGTTTGCTCACCACCTTGTTGTGGTTTGCTTGGATGCTTTCCCAGGTTCACTCCTTGTTCGGATACCAGCCCTTCCCAGGGATCGTTGATTGCTTGGATACCAGCCCTTCCCAGGGATCATTGATTGTTTTGGATACCAGCCCTTCCCAGGGATCATTGATTGTTTTGGATACCAGCCCTTCCCAGGGATCATTGATTGTTTGGATACCAACCCTTCCCAGGGGTCATGGATTGGTTGGATACCAGCCCTTCCCAGGGGTCATTGATTGGTTGGATACCAGCCCTTCCCAGGGGTCATTGATTGGATTTGAGTGATTTTTTTTTTGTTTTTTTTTGGTTTGTTTGTTTGTTTTTTTATTATTTTGAAATGGGATGTGTGATCGGCTTCATGTCCTGGATATCCCACCCACATCGTCCACGTACCATGCCGCAAAAGCCATCACTCTGATCATTTGTGAGGTTGAAAGCGACGTGGTTGTACTTTCCTGAAGATTTTCATTTTGATCGTACCTGCATGCATGAAAAAGATGTTATGCATGATTTGGCAGATATGTTATGGACAGATGCATGTGCACAACATATGTTTAGATAGAAATGACCCCTGTTCAGTCAAATGATACGATTCGACAATCGTCGTTGTTTGCCAAAATTTGACTGGATCACGGCTCGTCATGAAGTGTAGTTTCTAGACTTCAACCCTGGTCTAGTACTCTGTCTGTTCTTGGTCGTCTTCATTTCATCGAGTTGAGGCAGTCTGTTTCGCTCTCTGTGATGACCGACAGCTATGTTGGGCTTTTTGGCCTTTTGATCATTTCTGACGGCCGATATGCTGCTGTCCAGCATTATATCATCCTTGTATATGCTCATGCACGTGGATCATTCGGATGTCGAGGCAGTGATAGTCGGGATTGGGGATAGGCCCAATGATGAGAAGTTCTGTGCAGCCTCAGCTTCCTTCCATTTCACGATTCTTAACTGCCCCTGCCTTGGCGCGTGTCGCTACCAAGAATTTCTATCGAAAACTCGCGATGTCGACCGTGCTGAGTTATCCACAGCTCTGCAAGATCCTGCATATCAGATGACTAACAAATGCCAAAACTTGAAGGCTCGGGCCGTTAGTGTTAGTTCAACACAAAGATATTATAATCTCGACAAAAGAGTAAATGCAGTTAAAGCACGTGAAATTGAATATCTGTTGATCGCACAATCTACCAAGTTGTGAACCGTGCATGTACTAGATTGGAAGTTATTTTCGATCCTTCGTGAGTTGATGATTTTCTTTTTAACGAGTTATGAAATCGTAAGAAGACCTTCAAGCATTCATGGTCATTGTACGTGAGTAAGGTCGAATTCAAAAGAACTACCTTCCCTCGTCAAAGGTATTCTGTCTCCATTCTCGACAACGTCTTTAGCAGGATTGACGTCATATGACAAATGCACTGTGCGATGCAGCATTCAGTAGGGGTTTCTCTTTCATGACTTCTTGTTTAAGACCGAGAGCTTTTCGTATTATCTTTTCTCTTTATTAGCCCACTTCACTTGTCTCGTTTTCTTAGGCTATTCAAAGTTACCCATTTAACGAGTTTTGGACCAATGACTCCCAACCAGGCGGTTTTGGGGCATTAGGTGTACAGACACCCTTTCGGGTTTATTTACTCGAGTAACAAAGGCCACGGTTCGAGACAAGATGGTGGTCTGCACCATTCATTCTTTGCTTGACCTTGCGCAAGATTCGTTTTCTTAGGCTTGAGTTACCCATGTAGCGAGTGTTAGGCCGGTGACTCCCAAACCAGACGGCTTTAGGGCACCAGATGCAGAGACACCCCTTAGGCTTAATTACTCGAGTAGCCCATGCCACGATTCGAATCTGCTCGGGCCTCCTCTACTGTAATGCTCGTTTTCTTAGGCTCTGAGTTACCCATGTAACGAGTGTTGGGCCAGCGACTCCCAAACCAGATGGCTTTAGGGCACTAGGTGTAGAGACACCCCTCGGGCTTAATTACTCGAATTACCTAGGCCACGATTCGAGACATTAGCTTGATAATCATTTATCGTCTGACTTCTTGATATTAGCTTGATAATTATTGACTGTCTGACTACGTGTTAATCGCCATCAACGTCGTCATAGTTTTATACCCCACAACTGAAAGTTTGTGCAAATGCAAAGTGAAGGTTGTCACATGAGGTCGATTCTGTCGCAAACGTTGCTTTGAATTAAGGCTTTGTACCCGATCAAAAGGTTGAATAGCCTTCTTCATCTAATCATACTCACGATCGTGCTCCACGGTTGCTTGTCAGAATTAATCCGATTCCTATCAAGCCAAATAAAATCCCCTTTCACGCGGATCATCGTATCCCGGGAAAACTATGCTTGACAATATGCCAGATGATCGTACCGTTGAAGATTGAATTGACATGAGGTAGCATTTGATGATGATGGTGCATGTTGATGGGATTGTTGCATGGGTGCCAATTTGCATGTCATCATTTCCTGGGTAGTTGCTAAATGCCCCAGTGTTACGTTGCTTTTCTTGTGATCTCCCTCGTACTGGTTGCATCGGTATCTCGCTGGGCTGACAAAAGATCCGGTCCCTTGACCTGTTGAAAGGTTTGGGGGATATTTTTTTTTTTTAGATCACAGAGTTGTTTCACAGAGTCAGAATTAACGGGCTGGGGAACGCCTTCCCGTCCATTCCTTGTAAGATGAGGGCTCCCCAGAGAGAATTTTTTAACGGGCTGGGGAACGCCTTCCCGTCCATTCCTTGTAAGATGAGGGCTCCCCCAGAGAGGATTTTTTTATCGTGACGGCTCCTTTTAATTTAGAGCAAAATTTCCCATAGCTTCGTCTTGGCAGGGCGCGATCCTTTTGAGGACTAAATCGTTTATTTTGAATTTTCGGGATCGTACCCTCTTGTCGTATGCCCGGGAGATGCGTAAGGGGCTGCCCCTGCAAATGTGCAAACTGAGGTTCGATAGGAAAACAGGGTGAGCGACAATAAATCCGGCCATCCCCGATGATTGGCGGACATTCTTCCCACGATCGTCTTTGTGTTTTATTTGCAGCCCCTACTGTCCCATTCATTTTGGGCCGGTAAATGACTAAATCAAAATGTTTGATCTTGAATTTGTTGCATATCTCCTCCTTGAGGGCATCGTTCAGATTTCTATAGTCGATGCGGCCCCTTACTTCTCCTCCAGGCTGTGGTACTGGGATTCTGTCGGAAAGCCATTCAGGGTAAATAGACACTGTGATGATTCCTGCTTTAAACCGCTTGATAATCTCGTCCTTTACTTTCAACCTCCATTCAGGCTTCAATGTTCTCAACTTTTGCTTAATTGGTCGGAACCCTCCTCGATGGGCAGTCGATGTCCTATAACGTCTGTGGACAATCCAATCACGTCGCCACGGGACCAAGCGAACATATCTCCATACAGGCTAAACATCTCGACTATTTTTTTTTTGGGTCGAATTTGCTCCTACTCTGGGTTCTTTATGATCGTTAGGGGTTCTGATGTTTGATGGCGATGGTTTGGCCTAAGTCGGGTTTGGGTTTATCTTCGACCCATCCTTTGATCTCGTCAGGCGTATTGTCGATATCTGTCTCGTCCTGCTCAATCCCCATCAGATCGAAATCTAGCTCTATACCAAAATCGTGATCCTCCTTGAAATTTGGCCTATCGCTTGTCAAGCTAGAATGCCTCAAATCGGGGTACCTGACATAAAACAAAAATGCTTGTCATATATATAAAACATTTCAGCACATGATCTTTTTTTTTTTTTTTGGATAACATGACAAAATGACATGAGCGTGCAGGGATTTGAAATAAAACTCAGAATTTTAAAACCCATTGATCTTCTACTGGCTGGGATTCACTGCCATACTCCTGGATTCACCCCTTCCTGGATATCACCTGCTGCATGGTCCAACTGGCCACGGTGAGGTCAAGCAATGGAGCTCATTAGGAGGTGCATGGATCGCATTGGCATGGATCTGGCATTGATGGCATTTCCTGACATGAGCATCGCAGTCAGTTTTCATGGTTAGCCAGTAGTGATCCGTTCACATGATTTTCTTTGCCAAAAATGTTCTGCTCATATGGGCTCCGCACACATCGCCATGTACTTCGTTCATTTGTCTGTGGGCTTCTTCAGCTTCCAGATATCTCAACAGTCCCGTAGCTAGGTCCTATTCATGCAAATCGTCTCCGCTTAGGAAGAATTTCACTGCCCATCTTTGGATTCTCTTTCCTTGGTCAGATCTACATTTTCGGGAGGGGAGCTGTCTCGAAGGAACTCTTTAATGTTTTGATACCAAGCCCATTTAGGAGGGGCGTCACTATGGGAGATCCCTCCGATCTGATCCTCATAGGCCGGACAAGTCTGTACCGCAATTTCCCCCTTAAAGCTCATCTCGTACCGTGATGTGTGAATTAGGGAAGCCAGTGTATTTCATGGCTACCGGCCCCTACCATTTGGATGGATGAAGTATGGACTTTACGGCCTCTTAGTTGGGTCTTAGGGGCAGTCTCGCAAAACAAACGAAGGCCGTAGTTTAGTACTGTGCCAGTTACAAGTTGGCAGACGCATGTCAACACTGATGCATCATTATCATTTTATTATTTCTCCTTTTTTTTTGTGGTTGAAATATGCCCCTACTCCGGGTTCTTTGTGATCGTTATGCCACGCTTTCATGGTTCTCTAATCTTATCCTGCAAAACAAGGTCACTGTTTGATGACAGGATAGTATTTAGAAGTTTTAGAAAACCTTGGTACGTGGCACGGATTGCCTTCCTGCAAAAAACCATGTCAGTATTCTCTTTATATGTGCAGGTGATGTAATCACATGATACACGACATATTTATTACGATGATGACGGTATGACAGTTGTATGCTATTTACATGACATTTATTTATTTGACTGAACGATAAAAGGTCATGAAGAAGCTTCCCTTTCGTTAGGTTTATCAGAGGCTGACCTACCCTAGGGTTACTCTCGCGGGCTTTTCGGCATGAAGGTCCCCAAATCTTCGCAATCTACTCGTCTGAATCCTTTCGATTGGAGCGGATTTGGGTGGTGCGTTTCCTGAGCCATCTCCGGGGAGCAACCCCTTCGAGTCCAGTAATAAACAACCGACAGGTTCGCCTCAGGAGGAGGTACACTCTCAACATACATTCACATTCATCGTCCTCACCGTATGCATATGATTACTTTGAAGTAAAGCAATTCCATTCAACCATTCATTCATTGGTAAAACACATTCACACAACAACAGGTCAAAATATCGCACGTACACACATTCATGATTTTTAAAGGATAGGACAGCATCAAGACTTTGAACGCGGCTTAAGCCCTCTAATCTCCCCAGCAGAGTTGCTAGCTGTCGACGCCGGGAAATGTCTTTTCCGATTTTAGCCTTTTTGATTAAATGATTTTTTGGAAAAGGTCGGCATTTGATGTCGACGGGGTTTTGAAAGATCGTTATTTATGATGAGCCAATTAACCAGAGTCGCCAGTTGGTATATTTGAAATGGATGTACCAACTCATCCAAGTTTTTGTTTTTTTTATAAATCGCTGGCTCATATGTGACTCCGAATTAATTGGTCTGCGAACCGAGATTCATAGAGTTCGGGGGCTTGCTTAAGCGAGGGGAAGGTGTTAGGCACCCCCCGAATTCCGTGAAACACGGTTACCGCAATCTTGATGCTTTTCCTATCCTTTAATTCTTGAATGTGTGTGTGTATGTGCGCGCGTGTGTGTGTGTGTGCCTATGTGAATGTCGTGGTGAGTTTGCATGAAGAAACCATTTGGGTTTTGATGAAAAGTCGTGCTTTCTTTTGAGAATGCTTTAGAATGTCATTCGGCTTAACGAGAAAGCTTTATGAGAAAGGTTTGATTTTAATTACCAAAAACTTATGAGATTTTCATTAGGTGTCATTTTTGGCAAAACAAGAGTTTTTTAAACCTTCGTCAAAATAGGAATCGAGATCTATACGTTGCTTTCGTAAATAGCACGATGGGCAACTTCTAGGATCTCTTTAACCCTATGCACAAAGATTTAATAAAACGTTACTTATTTTTATAAAATCATTTTGTGATGTTTGAAAACGATTTTTCCTTTAGCCTTCTCGTTAAATAGGAATCGACATTCATTAGCAATCCCAAATTTTAGCCTCGTGATTCTAATAACCTAGTTCGATTGATTTTATGAAAATCTTATCGTTTAGCTTTGAAATCAATTTCGTCTCATGAATCAAATCAAGCATTAAAATGCGTTGGGGTTACTCATGGGCATGTAAGCCATCAAAATAACCCTGAACGCCCACAATCGCATACTTTCACTATGACGGGGCCTTAAACACGATTCTCGCCTTGGCGTCGTTTTAAGGCCCGACGATTACATTTTTTACAATGAAGACTATATCGCTCCTACTACATATATCAAAAGATGTCCATCATCGGATTTGGACCACGGGGTCGCGCTCCTAGGCTCACATCCAAAATCGTTACACACCCACAAGATCCTAAAATAGCAATCTAAACAATCTATGCACGATACATCATTACAACGAGCTAAAAATTCACCAAATGGACATCATCGGGCCATTAGGAGGAATTTCGTTCCATTTGGAACTCTCACTAATAGCCCTCAATCCATGGATTCACAACAATATACGAGAATAACTACATTTAATATGATTCGGATGACAAAACGCTTAACAAAAATGGTATAACAAAATGCTATAACAAAGGGTTTTTCACCTTGCAAATGATCCTCACAATATGTATGAACTTGTATATTGAGTAGAGTAGAAAATATATGATGTATAATCTCACAAAATGGATACAATTCCTCACTATTTTCTCTCTTTTCTCTCTTGATTTCCTCTTCTTTTCTGCTGTTTTCTTCTTCTTTTCCCAGCTGTTGCCGCCTCCTCCCTTCTTCTTCTGTTTCTGGATGAAAACTGACCCGATAAGGGGTTGCCCTAGGCAACCGCAGATTGATCTGCGGCTGGCCTTGGTTTTCCCCCACTCGAGTCCCGTGTCGTCTCGAGTTCCGTCCTTGGCCGCAGATTGATCTGCGGTTGGCTGTGCTGATTTTCTCATTTTCCATACTTCACTTCGATTCTCGTGTCGTACCGTTGGTTTCCGCTGAAAGGCTTACATTTTGCAGTCCGGGAACCGGTGGGAAAAGTGCCACATCATTCATGGGTGCTTGCTTCGCCCGTTGTCGTGTCAACCTCGATCGCAAGTCATCGTGGTGGCTTTGAGTGTTCGCACTTATGTCCACCTTCCGTCTCGTAGGCTGGGTTTAATTGACGATTTTGCCCTCCTGTCAAGGTTAGTCTAGGAAACGCAAAATTTGGGTGTCTACAACCTCCTTCATGAATTTTGCATAACTGGGCATCTATTCCAGGGCTTCTGCAAATGGTATGTTAATGTGCAGTTTCTTTAAAACATCTAAGAATTTGGAGAATTGCTTATCTAACATAGCTTTCTGCAATCTTTGAGGGAATGGTACGGGAGGCACTACTCTATCTGACTTGAGTTCCTTTGACTTTGCCTCCAAACCTGTATCCTTCACCTTTTCTGCTTCGTTCACCTTACTTTTCACTAGGGCTTCCTCATCTTCATTCTCCACAACTGTTTCTGGTTTAGCATTTCCTTTAACCGTATCAGGCAGCTCTTTTCCACTCCTTAAAGTGACAGCCTTGCAATGTTCTTTTCCATCCATTCTTAGGTTAATCTCTGTATCGCTTGGAAGTGCTCCTTGTGGTCGATTGTTCAAGACATGAGCCAACTGTCCCAGCTGATTTTCCAAGTTCCTAATTAACACTGCCTGGCTTTTCACATTCAAATCTACCTGAGTTAACAGCTTATCTTGATCATTCATTTTTTCTCAGATGCTGTGATGAATCTTGCTAACGAGTCTTCTAAACTCGGTTTTCTTTCTGCATGTTGTGGAGCTTGGTTCTGAAAACCTGGGGGATTCTGTGATCTTGGGGCTGGATTTTGAGTCTGAGTGTTATTGCTCCAAGAGAAACCCAGATGATTTTTCTACCCCAAATTATAAGCATTCTGATACGGCTGTTGTGGTCTGTTATAACTCCCCAAATACTATACCGATTCAAGATTAATGGCACAATACTCCGTCGGATGTGCACCTGCACATAGCTCACACACGTAGGCTACTTGCTGGACTTTCAATTCTGCCAAAGCTTCAATCTTCTTAGACATGGCTGCCATCTGAGCTGTTAGTGCCGTGACCGCATCTACTTCCAAAACTCCAGCTACCTTTTGTTGATTTATTCTGGAAGTCGGCCATTGATAGTTATTTGTAGCCATAGTCTCTAACAAAGTGAAAGCTTCCTCAAAATTTTTATCCATAAGTGCTCCTCCCGTAGCTGCATCAATGCATGTTCGAGTGTCATTATTCAACCCATTGTAGAATGTCTGCACTTGTAGCCACTTGGGTAGCCCATGATGTGGATATTTCCTCAATAACTCCTTGAACCTTTCCCAAGCCTCGTATAGTGACTCTCCATGCTGTTGCCCAAATGTAAAAATCTCGTTTCTCAACTTAGTCGACTTAGCTGGCGGGAAGAATTTCGCTAGGAATTTCTGAGCTAGATCATCCCAAGTTGTGATGGACCCTGGCAGAAGTGAGTACAACCAGCTCTTTGCTTTATCTCTTAGTGTGAACGAAAATAGACGTAATCTCACTGCATCATCTGTCACATTGGGATATTTGAAGGTATCACAAATCTCCAAAAAACTAACCAAGTGTTCATTTGGATCATCGTTAGCTAAACCCCCAAACTGTACCGCATTCTGAAGCATATGAATTGTTCTCGGCTTGATTTCGAAGGAATTAGCGGTGATAACTGGTCTCGTGATGCTCGATTTGATCTCGTCTATCTTAGGCATAGCATATTCCCTCAATGATTTCTGTTCTTCGTTAGCCATTTTCTCTTTCTCAAGTGTCTCCTGACATTATTTTCTCAACTGACGAAGCTTGTTCTCAAGATTATCCTCACACTGCACGAGTTCCAGATGTTTTGATCGCGTTTGCATAAACGAATCAAAAGACACCTGAAACAAGAAAAACAAAAGAAAAATAAGTTTGCCTAATTAGAACAGACTTAATTAAACTGATATTGAAAATTATAAACACAAATAATCCCCAGCAACGGCGCCAAAAACTTGTTGTCCGATTTTACAATCAATAATTACGTGCAAGTATACACGATGAACAAGTAATAAAGTGATAAGAAAGAGTGTCGAACCCACAGAAATTATTATGCTTAATATTTCCAACTGTCAATCAAAATTATGCCTATTCTATTAAACATTCGCAAATTGAGTATTGATTGAAACTAATTAAATTAAATACTAACACCCACAATTATCACAAAGGTTGAAATTCAGATTTATTAGGATTAAGACTATAATATCCCCAGTTATTTATCATAAACCAATCTATCTATGTCTTCCAATTATTCACTTCAATGGAGTTGTTAACAGAAATTCAATTGTATTTATAAGCCCTTTTCTAAGTGATCAAATAAATCTATCTAATCCCATTACTCTACAATATTCCTATGCAAAGTTAAAGGATTAAATTCATTGAGTTCCAATTTCCAATTATTATATGCAGCAAAGAGATATCCCTATTCACTTCACCAATCTAATTATTCATCACATGCAAATAATTAAAAATACACGCTATCTTATCCAGTTCTAACCCTAGATTGCATCTCCTGAATTTGTAACGAATGCAATTTTTATGATTGAATAAAAATATTTATTGAATTATATAAATATTTTTATTAATTTATTGAGCTAAATAAATAATTTATTAAGTTTTTGTGGAATGGGTATGTGTTAAGTTTAATAATGTTAAATGCTATTTGAATGTGATTTGTTATGTTATTCTAATTTAATTTAATAATTAAATTAGATGATGAAAATGTTTATTTGAATAAATGATTTATTTGAATAAGAGAATTTATTTGGTATTATTGTTGTTTGTTAAATGAAATTATTAATTTGGTTAGTAAGGTTTAATTGAATTTATTTAATAATAAGTTCAATTAAATTCGAAGTGTGACATTTTAAACTATATGTTATAATGATTTGTTAAAATAAATGAGAAAGTGTTTAATTCAGTTTTACCAAACAAGGCCCTATGATCTTTGTTTGGAAATAATGAGTTATTTTATTTGTGTTTTACCAAACAAGGACTTATGACCTTTAGTTAGAATAATAGATTATTTTAATTTTTGTATTACCAAACAAGCCTTAGAGGCTTTTGAATTGTGTAACTGATAAGTTAATGTCAGTATACGTTATTATTCTTTTAAATTATCAGTTTTTATTTTATTTCATCAGTTTTATTTTATGTCAGTTGTTAAAAAAAACAGAGGAACAGAGTATTGAGAGAGTTAGAATTGAGAGCTCTGTGAATTAGAGATAGAGCAGAGCTTTGAGAGTTGAGAGAAAAGAGAGAAATTGAGAGAAGAGTTTGGAATTGAAGAGAAGATTTCTAGCATCAAAGGAGACTAATCAATTTTCTAAACAAATTGAAGGTATAATCCTTTTTAAGTTCTTTCCTGTATTTCATTATTTTAGTTCTCTGTATAAAATTTACTTGCTTAATACATGAATTACTTGGTGTAATTGGTAGTAATCACGTGTTAGATGATTATATGATGATTAATAATCAATTTAGAGGTATTAATCCATGAAAATATGCTTTGGAATAGAGTTTGTAATTTTACAGAGTTTGTTTCATGAATTGTATATATGTATCAAAATTGATGCTCTATTTGATTATTAATTGGTTAATTAATAATTGTTCATGATTATATGATCAAAAACAAGAATAATGCAGGAAGAATGGTTTTAATTGGTTGAAAAATTAATTTACAGAGTTTAATTTCATGAGAATGGTTAAAACTTGAATATTTGGTTTTAACAGTGAATTTTTGGTTTTAAATTGGTTGATTATGTGTTTTATAATGCTTAGATTGGTTAGAAACATGTTGGGTAAATGTTTTGTATCATATATGATGTCTGGGTATGTTTAAATTATTCATTGGATGGTAGAATTCAGAAAATTTTGGCCAAATTTGGCCTAAGTTTTCACTAGTTCGCGACCTGTAGAAGGTGTCAGTCGCGTCTACCGCCCCGGCGGTAGAAATGAGCTAGGATTATCGCCCCGGCGGTTCTGTCGCCCCGGCGGTTCTGTCGCCCCGGCGGCAAAATTTCACTAGATTCTTCGCCCCGGCGACGATTTTGTTAAGCTTTTTCTCGCCCCGGCGAGAATCGCTGCCGTAAAAAAAATTATTATTATTATTATTATTTTGTTTTCTTTTCTTGGAAGTTATGATGCATAATTAAACTTATATTAATGTATTAAATGACTAAAGAATTTCCAAGATGATTGCTAAACTAGTACTTGTTGACTATGGTATGCTAAATGAGATGTTATGATAAAAGAGCAAGCTTAGAATGCTTTTAATCTTGTGACTAATTATATTACCATTTTACAATTAAATGTTTAGGTTGTTTAAGGATAGTGAATTACTTAAATTTGTAATCTACGCTTGAGGCAAGTTTTCCTATCTCAAACCTGTTATTTCATTTAAAGCGAGTTTAATATCATTGAGCAAGTTCCTTATCTCAATTCAATACTTTTACATTGAGCAATTTGTTCTTTCCTTTTAACTTGTTAATTTATTCAAAGCAAGTTTATTCATATTAAGCAAGCTTATTGACCTTAGCTTATTGATATTCAAGCAAGGTTACTATTATGTTACGTACTTAAGCGTTCTTCCAATCATTGTTGTTATTCAAATTTCGAGTATGGTTTCTATTGAACAAACTCTATTGATGAACTAGACTAGCAAACCCTTATTGATTCAGCTAGTCCTTAGTTGATGAGCGTTTCAAAGACTTAGAATATTTACTATACTTGTTCCAAGCCAAGTTCCTTTTGGTACGGATTCAGACGATAAACTGAGATAAACAACCCTAATATAGGGGATTACTTACGCGACAGCGTTAAAATGTTTGTGCACAATACATTGTACGAAGGGCTGATCCCCCTGAGTACGAGATGTTGGTCCATAGTCTATATGACCGTTAAAGGTTACGGTAGAGATACTTGTTAACCTAGGACATAGTTCGAGGTCTTGTGACCCTCAGATATAATTTCTAAATCTTGAAATCTATTTTTCTTTGAATCGAGCATTCAAACGAGCTTTTAGACTTTGATCATTTATTGACTGAGATTCAGAAAATTATTATTCCTCAGTTGAAATCCATTTTATTTAAATATTATTGTTATCATACTTGTGAGCAATTGTTTGCTCACTCTTGCATTAAACATTGCAGCTAGGCCAGAAAAGCAGGATGAGCCGTCCACGAGTAAAGGCAAGGGCAAGATGCCAAAGTAGCAAGAGATTTATTATCCACTTGATATTTATTTGTATCAAAGACTTGTTTAAAATTATGTTTTATTCCGTATTTGATGTATTATGGTTAAGATAACCTGGGATTTGATTGTTTAATAGTTTGGTGATGTAACCCATTTTGGGAAGATGTTTCATCAAGTTTATTTAATTGTCATTTTTATTGGGTAGCTAGATTTGAATGTATGTTATAGTGAACACCAAATCAGTGGGAATTAAGTACCTGGATTTGGGGGTGTCACAGGTTGGTATCAGAGCTGATAGGTTATGAACCTTTAGGTGGGGAAAACCTTAGGGTAGTAGCCTTTTAGAAGATAGAGAATATAGAGGTGATAAACTCTTATCGAGTTTTAAGGAATGGATTACGGAAATTCATAAAAGATAATAAAATGATTATGTGCTATGTGCTTATTTGATAACAAACTTATGTGCTCGCGAGTATTATCGATTAGTGATTAAAACTTAAAATCTTGTTGTCAGGATGACTGATAGAGGAGAGCCCAGCCAGGCTAGGGAGGAGGAGCCCCGAGATATTCACGTAGTTCATGAGCAGCTAGTGCAGAGGGAGCCATCCCCATTGATTACAGTTACAGGCCACAAGTATGAGCCTTAAACTGATCCTGAGGAGGACCTTGAGGAGGATCCTGAGGAGGAGGAGGAGGAGGACCCTGAAGAGATATCATTATCTACTTTGGGTGTTCAGATGTACGAGCAGGTGTATGATCGCAACATAGAGTTGCAGGATAGAGTGGAGGAGTTAGAGGGGGGCAGCTGGCTGAACGACAGTTTGCTTTGGAGCAAAAGAACAGTGAGATTGAGGAGCTAGACATACGTCTTGGAGACGTGGAGTGGAAGCTGGTTCATGTAGAGAGTGAAAAGGAGGAGTTAGAGGAACAGGCTGCGGAACGTCAAGCCACTTTAGAACAGAAGGATGCTGAGATCCAAGACCTTTCATCACGACTTGCAGAGGCTGAGCAGAGGCTAGCACAGTCTGAGTATCGACGAGGACAGTTGATAGTCAGGAATGAGATTGTACGAGATGAGTTGAAAGAGGAGTCAGCTAAGCGGGCGAGAGCTGAGACTACTTGGTTGAGGGAGGCTAACCGCGCAGATCGTGTTGTGTGTGAGGTGCGGTCAAAGAAGGCCAAGATTGATGAGGTGCGGTCAAGCGGGCGAGAATAATGATGTAATCTTGGAACTTTACGATGTCAAGATAGATGATTTGATGTAAATAACCACGATGTTATTCCTATTATGTTTTGAAGCAGTAAATGAATAAAATGTGAAAGTTTATCAGATGTGTTATGTGTTTAAGTATTGTCTATAAATGTTTAAGTTAAGACTTAAATGTTTAAGCAATTGAATAATAATCTAATAGCGCGAATTCTTAACAGTAAGATGCCGCCAAGAAGACAAACCCGTCAACAGACCTCTGAGGGATCTACCAATAATAACGAAGAAGCCAACGCTAATCCGATGCAGCAGCTGGTGAATCTATTAACTAGAGCATTCGCAAATCAACCCCAAGCTCAGGCTACGACCTTTAAAGACTTCAAAGCAGTTGGACCTCCAGAGTTTCACGGTTCCATGAATCCGATTGAAGCACAGACTTGGGTCATGGAGATGGAGAAAGTATTCGATGTCGCCAGGGTTAGTGAGAACCAGAAGACGGCATTTGCAACCTTTATGCTGAAATCAGAAGCCAGCTACTGGTGGCAGGCGAACAAGACTCGAGGTGGCTAAGGGATTATTCCGTGGGAACGATTTAAGGAAATATTTTTCGAGACTTATTTCCCAACAAGTGCTCAGAATCAGATGGAGGTGCAGTTTCTATAGCTGAAGCAAGGTACCATGACGGTACCTGAATATGCTACAAAATTCAATGAGCTGGCGAGGTTTGCGCCGTATCAGGTCAACACGGATGAGCGAAAGGCTAGGAGATTTGAGCAGGGATTGAAGCCTTGGTTATATAGTCGAGTTTCGTTGTTTCAACTGAACTCGTTTGTGGCAGTGCTGGATAAGGCAATTATCGCTGAAGGAGGCAGTGATGCTTTGTCCAAGTATAATCAGGAGCAGAGGAAGAAGAAGAATGAGAGTGAAAATAAGGCAAGTGGTAGTCACGGGGGAAGTGGCCAGAAAAGGAAATGGAATGATAGTAACTTTGCGGGAAGTCAGCAGGGTAATCAGAAGAAGAAGATGGAGGTGTGCAGCAACTGTGGAAAGAGCCATATGGGTGTTTGTTTGAAAGGTAAGAGGGTGTGCTTCAACTGCGGGCAGGAGGGGCATGTCGCGCCGAATTGCCCTAATCCAAAGAAGGGTTCATGTTTTATCTGCGGGTCGAAGGATCACTTTACTCGGGATTGCCCTAAGAAGACAACTACAGGTGGAGCCAGTTCAGGAAAGGGAAACAGCGGAGGTGGAGGCAATCTGACTATCACAGGACCCACGCAGCCCAACCGACCTACCGCTCGAACGTTCAATATGACGGTGCAGGATGCGGTGCAGTCAAAGGATGTAGTGTCAGGTATAATTCCAGTCAATAATGTTAATGCTTATGTATTGTTTGACTCGGGTGCTACTTGCTCATTTATAACCGATGATTTTGCTAAGAAATTAGAGTTACCTCAGGAAGAATTAGATTACCCCATGAATATAGAAATTGCGAATAGGGAAGTGATTCCTGTTAGATTTGTCCACAAGAACTGTCAGATAGATATTAAGGGTCATGTAATGACTGTCAACTTAATCCCAATTCGTCTTGGGGAGTTTGACGTCATTCTGGGAATGGATTGGTTGTTCAACCATGGGGTAGTTATTGATTGTCAAAAGAAGTGTGTGAACCTTATGACTCCGTCAAAGGTAGTGTTTTATGGCAGCAAGTCGCCTAGACAAATGAGTTGTCTGACGATGGTGCAGGTTAGAAAGATGTTGAGACAAAGATGTGTAGGATATCTAGCCTACATAGTTGATATCCGAAAGGTGGGTGCAAAACTGGAGGAGATACCAGTAGTTAAGGATTTTGCGGACGTGTTTCCTGATGATTTGACAGGATTACCGCCAGATAGGGAAATCGAGTTTGTAATTGATTTAGCACCGGGAACGGCCCCTATATCAAAAGCCCCGTATCGAATGGCTCCGGTAGAATTAAAGGAGTTGATGGTGCAGCTACAAGAGCTGTTAGACAAGAAGTATATTCAACCGAGCGTTTAGCCATGGGGAGCGCCAGTATTGTTTGTTAAGAAGCAGGATGGATCAATGCGTCTTTGCATTGATTATAGAGAGTTGAACAAGGTCACGATCAAAAACAAGTACCCGTTGCCAAGGATTGACGACCTGTTTGATCAGCTGAGGGGAGCAAGGTACTTTTCAAAGATAGACCTCCAAAGTGGATACCATCAATTGAAGGTGAGAAAAGAGGACATACCAAAGACGGCGTTTCGAACCAGATATGGTCACTATGAGTTTTTGGTTATGTCATTTGGTTTAGCGAATGCGCCTGCAGCATTCATGGACTTAATGAATAGGGTGTTCAAACCATTTCTGGATAAATTTGTGGTGGTATTTATAGACGACATTTTGGTCTACTCAAAGACTCAGGAAGAACATGTGGAACATTTGAGGGTGACATTGGAGGCGTTAAGGAAGGAGAAATTGTATGCAAAATTCTTGAAGTGCGAATTTTGGTTGGAGCGTGTTCAATTCCTTGGGCATGTTATCGACAAAGACGAGATTTCAGTGGATCCAGCGAAAGTGGAAGCTGTGATGAATTGGGATCAGCCGAAGACACCGTCAGAAGTGAGGAGTTTTCTTGGTTTGGCAGGATACTACAGACGTTTTATTCAAGATTTCTCTAGGATCGCCACTCCGTTAACGAATTTAACAAGCAAATCAGTGAAGTCTGTTTGGACGGAGAAGTGCGAAGAGAGTTTCCAAGAACTAAAGAAAAGACTAAGTTCGGCACCTGTGTTGTCTTTACCAGATGATACAGGAAATTTTGTGGTGTACAGCGACGCATCGCATAAAGGACTTGGTTGTGTGCTGATGCAGAATGGTAAGGTTATTGCATATGCATCGCGCCAACTAAAAGATTATGAAAAAGGGTATCCGACCCATGATTTGGAGTTAGCAGCCGTGGTGTTTGCTCTAAAAATCTGGAGGCACTATCTCTATGGGGAGAAGTGTGAAATATATACATACCATAAAAGTCTGAAGTATATTTTCACGCAGGAGGATTTGAATATGCGGCAGAGGAGGTGGATAGAATTGATCAAAGATTATGACTGTGAAATTCTATACCATCCAGGGAAGGCTAACGTGGTTGCCGACGCTTTGAGTAGAAAAGGTCGGGAGAAACTATTTTTGTTAACTGATCAGGAGAAGCTCGTAGCGGAAATGGCTAAATTGGAGTTAGAGGTGAAGAATCTGGCAGAGCCTGATGAAAAATTGTTCCAGATGGAAACTCAACCAACTTTGGTGGAAAAAGTGAAGGAAGCGCAATTCCAAGATGAGGAGTGTATTAAAATACGGAAAAGAGTGCTTGAAGGTGAAGAGCTCAAATATAAAATCGATACCGAATGAATGCTGAGATTTGAGGGAAGAATCTGGGTTCCGTCAGTGCCAGAGATCAGAGAAGAGATTTTGAACGAAGCTCACAGTTCAAGATTTTTGATTCACCCAGGTAGTACAAAAATGTACCAGGATCTTCGGCAATATTTTTGGTGACCAAACATGAAAAGAGAGGTTGCTGAGTGTGTTGCGAAGTGTCTCACTTGTCAGAGAGTTAAAGCGGAGCATCAACGACCAAGTGGTTTGTTACAGCCCTTGGAGATACCAGAATGGAAGTGGGAGCATATCACGATGGACTTCGTGGTAGGGCTTCCAACTACTCAGAAGGGTTATGACGCAATATGGGTCATAGTTGACAGATTGACAAAATCAGCGCATTTCTTGCCTATCAAAATCAGATTCACTTTGGATCAGCTGGCAAAATTATACATCAAGGAGATTATCTCAAGGCACGGTGTTCCAGTGTCAATAGTGTCAGACAGAGATCCACGTTTCACCTCAAAATTTTGGAGGAGTCTGCAAGCTTGCTTGGGAACGCAGTTGAGAATGAGTACAGCCTACCATCCTCAAACCGATGGCTAGAGTGAAAGAACAATTCAAACGTTGGAGGTTATGCTTCGAGCGTGCGTCATGGATTTTAAAGGCAACTGGGATGATCATTTACCTCTGGTCGAATTTGCTTACAACAATAGTCATCACGCTAGTATCGGCATGCCGCCCTACGAAGCCTTGTACGGAAGGAAATGCAGATCTCCATTATGCTGGGATGAGGTTGGTGAACGACGACTATTGGGACCCGAGCTGGTACAACAAACTGCTGAAATTGTCAAGGTGATAAGAACCAGACTGATAGCCGCTCAAGACAGACAGAAGAAGTATGCTGATCAACACCGATAAAATCGCGAATTTGAAGTCGGAAGCTTTGTATTCCTCAAAGTATCTCCTTGGAAAGGGAAAATCAGATTTGGTAAAAAGGGTAAGCTGAGTCCGCGGTTTATTGGACCCTTTGAAGTGCTGAAACGGGTGGGTGAGGTAGCTTATGAGGTAGCTTTACCTCCTGAGTTAGGCCACATTCACAATGTCTTCCATATATCGGTGCTACGACAGTATAAGCCCGATTATAAACATGTAATAGAATATGAACCGATACAGTTTGAGAAAGATTTGTCTTATGAAGAGATACCTGTTCAGATAGTGGACAGGAAGGAGCAAGTACTTAGAAATAAAGTGATACCTTCTGTTAAGGTAATCTGGAGGAACCACAGTGCTGAAGAAGCAACGTGGGAACTCGAAGAGCAAATGATGCAAAATTTTCCTCAATTATTTGTTTAATCTTTATATTGCGATTATGGGGACAGAATCTTTGTAAGGAGGGGAGAATGTAACGGACGATTTAATTGCGTTGTGATTCTGGGGACAGAATCCTTTTAAGGAGGTAAAGATGTAACAAATGCAATTTTTATGATTGAATAAAAATATTTATTGAATTATATAAATATTTTTATTAATTTATTGAGCTAAATAAATAATTTATTAAGTTTTTGTGGAATGGGTATGTGTTAAGTTTAATAATGTTAAATGCTATTTGAATGTGATTTGTTATGTTATTCTAATTTGATTTAATAATTAAATTGGATGATGAAAAGGTTTATTTGAATAAATGATTTATTTGAATAAGAGAATTTATTTGGTATTATTGTTGTTTGTTAAATGAAATTATTAATTTGGTTAGTAAGGTTTAATTGAATTTATTTAATAATAAGTTCAGTTAAATTAGAAGTGTGACATTTTAAACTATATGTTATAATGATTTATTAAAATAAATGAGAAAGTGTTTAATTCAGTTTTACCAAACAAGGCCCTATGATCTTTGTTTGGAAATAATGGGTTATTTTATTTGTGTTTTACCAAACAAGGCCTTATGACTTTTAGTTAGAATAATAGATTATTTTAATTTTTGTATTACCAAACAAGCCTTAGAGGCTTTTGAATTGTGTAACTGATAAGTTAATGTTAGTATACGTTATTATTCTTTTAAATTATCAGTTTTTATTTTATTTCATCAGTTTTATTTTACGTCAGTTGTTAAAAAAACAGAGGAACAGAGTATTGAGAGAGTTAGAATTGAGAGCTCTGTGAATTAGAGATAGAGCAGAGCTTTGAGAGTTGAGAGAAAAGAGAGAAATTGAGAGAAGAGTTTGGAATTGAAGAGAAAATTTCTAGCATCAAAGGAGACTAATCAATTTTCTAAACAAATTGAAGGTATAATCCTTTTTAAGTTCTTTCCTGTATTTCATTATTTTAGTTCTCTGTATAAAATTTACTTGCTTAATACATGAATTACTTGGTGTAATTGGTAGTAATCATGTGTTAGATGATTATATGATGATTAATAATCAATTTAGAGGTATTAATCCATGAAAATATGCTTTGGAATAGAGTTTGTAATTTTACAGAGTTTGTTTCATGAATTGTATATATGTACCAAAATTGATGCTCTATTTGATTATCAATTGGTTAATTAATAATTGTTCATGATTATATGATGAAAAACAAGAATAATGCAGGAAGAATGGTTTTAATTGGTTGAAAAATGAATTTACAGAGTTTAATTTCATGAGAATGGTTAAAACTTGAATATTTGGTTTTAACAGTGAATTTTTGGTTTTAAATTGGTTGATTATGTGTTTTATAATGCTTAGATTGGTTAGAAACATGTTGGGTAAATGTTTCGTATCATATATGATGTCTGGGTATGTTTAAATTATTCATTGGATGGTAGAATTCAGAAAATTTTGGCCAAATTTGGCCTAAGTTTTCACTAGTTCGCGACCTGTAGAAGGTGTCAGTCACGTCTACCGCCCCGGCGGTAGAAATGAGCTAGGATTATCGCCCCGGCGGTTCTGTCGCCCCGGCGGCAAAATTTCACTAGATTCTTCGCCCTGGCGACAGCCTCGCCCCGACGAGAATCGCTGCCGTAAACAAAAAATTATTATTATTATTATTTTGTTTTCTTTTCTTGGAAGTTATGATGCATAATTAAACTTATATTAATGTATTAAATGACTAAAGAATTTCCAAGATGATTGCTAAACTAGTACTTGTTGACTATGGTATGCTAAATGAGATGTTATGATAAAAGAGCAAGCTTAGAATGCTTTTAATCTTGTGACTAATTATATTACCATTTTACAATTAAATGTTTAGGTTGTTTAAAGATCGTGAATTACTTAAATTTGTAATCTACGCTTGAGGCAAGTTTTCCTATCTCAAACCTGTTATTTCATTTAAAGCGAGTTTAATATCATTGAGCAAGTTCCTTATCTCAATTCAATACTTTTACATTGAGCAAGTTGTTCTTTCCTTTTAACTTGTTAATTTATTCAAAGCAAGTTTATTCATATTAAGCAAGCTTATTGACCTTAGCTTATTGATATTCAAGCAAGGTTACTATTATGTTACGTACTTAAGCGTTATTCCAATCATTGTTGTTATTCAAATTTCGAGTATGGTTTCTATTGAACAAACTCTATTGATGAACTAGACTAGCAAACCCTTATTGATTCAGCTAGTCCTTAGTTGATGAGCATATCAAAGACTTAGAATATTTTCTATACTTGTTCCAAGCCAAGTTCTTTTTGGTACGGATTCAGACGATAAACTGAGATAAACAACCCTAATATAGGGGATTACTTACGCGACAGCGTTAAAATGTTTGTGCACAATACATTGTACGAAGGGCTGATCCCCCTGAGTACGAGATGTTGGTCCATAGTCTATATGACTGTTAAAGGTTACGGTAGAGATACTTGTTAACCTAGGACATAGTTCGAGGTCTTGTGACCCTCAGATATAATTTCTAAATCTTGAAATCTATTTTTCTTTGAATCGAGCATTCAAACGAGCTTTTAGACTTTGATCATTTATTGACTGAGATTCAGAAAATTATTATTCCTCAGTTGAAATCCATTTTATTTAAATATTATTGTTATCATACTTGTGAGCAATTGTTTGCTCACTCTTGCACTAAACATTGCAGCTAGGCCAGAAAAGCAGGATGAGCCGTCCACGAGTAAAGGCAAGGGCAAGATGCCAAAGTAGCAAGAGATTTATTATCCACTTGATATTTATTTGTATCAAAGACTTGTTTAAAATTATGTTTTATTCCGCATTTGTGGTATTAAGGTTAAGATAACCTGGGATTTGATTGTTTAATAGTTTGGTGATGTAACCCATTTTGGGAAGATGTTTCATCAAGTTTATTTAATTGTCATTTTTATTGGGCAGCTAGATTTAAATGTATGTTATAGTGAATACCAAATCAGTGGGAATTAAGTACCTGGATTTGGGGGTGTCACAGAATTCATCTAAAGCAATCCGCTAATTGTCGGCCAACAATTAGTCAATAAGCATAGAATAAACTAGACAACTCCCGTCAATTGAATAACTAGAATCCAATAAATAGTTAGTTCATAAATATAACTGGTTCAATCGTAGCCTTAACTAAGAATTTAGTTCATATTGGCAATAAAAACTAGAATACCAAAATAAGTCATCATAATTAATTACAAATCAGAGAATAAAGATCAAAAGAAAACTCAATATAATCTCTAGCTCTCCAATCTGAATTCCTCACGATGCTTGACTTGTTCTCCAATCTCCTTGCTCAGCTCTGAAAATTCAATCTCTGAATAAGTCTGTGTATCTTTTAATCCAAGTCTTGATCTTCTATTTATATCCTCCTTTAGTCCCTCAATCAGATTAATAGCAAGAGTCCTAGATCACTTCCACCTTTCCAAAGTAACAGCATTCCAGCAAAATCAGGATTGCTTTATGCCGCTTCCTCGCCCCGGCGAGAAGTTTCTCTTTAAGATCCTCGCCCCGGCGAGATTCCACCCCGGCGAGAAGTACAAGGCATAAGTTCTCACCCCGGCGAGAATGCCCTGCGCCCAGCCATTTTTGCTTCTTTTGATCCCGTAGCCAACCATGACCTACAAAAGCAATACAAACAAATAAAAAGCTACCAAAAACACTTAAAAACAAGTAAAGAGTAAGCCAATAAACATATCAACTCGTAGGTTAAAACCTACTCATCAATCCTGGTAACCTTCACGAATTGGAGGATAATTTTTTCAGATAGCTCAGGAGATTCTTTGTATTCCTCGATAATTTGTTGTTTGATCGCTTCAGTCATCAGAGGGCCTCGACTCTTTAGCTTGTTGTATTCTTTCTATAAAGCCTTTCTGGCTCTTATCACTTGCATCATCTGTGAGTGCATGTCGCCCACTCGGCGTTGGAGGTGCATGATGGTGCTCTTTTGCTCTTCATTATGCTTCTTCAATAGAACACTCTCCTCTAGTAGAGTTTGGCGGTGTTGCTCGAGGGTGGTGTGCTCTTGTTAAAGGGTGGCTATTTGTTGTTGAAGTTCATCGACTTTGCATTTAGTTTGGGTGTGTTGGCATCTGGTGTTGGCATGTTGGTCTTTTTCTTTTTTGAGATCCGAGGTCAGGCCTTAGACGTCGGCTCGGAAAAGCTCAACTTCAGTCTCTAATCGTTTTTCTTTTACATCTAGTCGCGATAACAGGGGAATGATTCGTGCAAATAGGGCATTGCCCTGAAACATAAACAATTTGGGTGGAATTCAATAACAGTAACACGAAACTGTTTAAAAATTAAGACGATAATTGAGTGTACCTGACACTGGTATTTAGCATATTCGGATATAAGGTCTTGGGTGGAGAAGTCCTTGAAGCGATCGTTGTCGTGTGGAAGGATGAAGTTTTCAAGAATTTTGAAGGGAAAGTCGTTGGTTGGGCCTTCGGGCCATAGCGTGGTTAGAGGTGGTTCATCAATGGGTTGAGTTGATGAGGTGGAAGCTTTGGTTTGTTGGGTAAGGGTAGTTGGTTGTGGATCGGTGAATTTTGTTTGGCGAGGTTTCTTTACCAAAGGTACTGTAGGGATTTCGGCACATAAAAGTAGCGGAATATAAAATTTTTAAAATAATTTTCGAAACCCTAAAACAGAATCCATGCGACAGCATATTAATTCAGAGGTTTAGATTTGTTTTACCGATTATCTGAGCTTGAATGGAGACGCTGGAAAATTTTGGAACAACTTCGAATCTTCAACACAATCCAACGGAACTGCGCCTCTACGGTATCCACACGAATGCCCCGCGAATCATCACACGATGTGCAGCAAAGAGAACTGCGGTACTAGCCGCCAAGATCTTGATTTTCTGAAGTTTTTCTCTCTAGTCACTTTCTAAAATGGCTAGGGTTTTTTTTCACACACCTTTAAAACGGCTGATATATCATATATATATATAGCAATCAAAAATAATTAACCAAAACCTAATCTAATTAGAAAAGTAAAATCCGAATTTATATATATATTATATCTTAATTAAGTCTTACTTAATTAATATACATATATACAAATTATCCTATTAATTTAAATTCGTAATTTAAATATTATCAATCATATTGACATATTTAAATCCTTACAATTTAAATTAATTCCCTTTTAATTACGTTCTAAGTGTGTGACACTATAGGTTATTATTATGTTGGCAATAATTTTAAAATCATATTATAAAATTATAAACAGTGAACGGCATCTAGTAATGCATCACTGCTACCCAAGTAATAATAAGATCGGTGATTCGATGCAACCTTTTCGTGACCAATGTTTCAATGTAATTTAATCCTTTTAACCTTGACATCCTAGATTAAACTTGAGGCATGGAATGTGTCATACTCTTCATAATTTAATCTGAGTTTTCTTGATCAATGAGTAGACTATATGAAAAAAATCACTATTTGAGCATGACCATGCATTTCATAGTCCTACTCAATCAGGAGGCTTATGTATATCACCCCTAATATATAGGAGGGTTAAATTCCATCTAGATCACTCATACTCCTCACACGATTCACGATGTACCCAATAATCACCTTTATTGTCCACCCTATTAAAAGTGACCTTTGATGATATCAAAGTACATAAATTCACGTGTAGTAATATAGTGATTTTAGGTCGGAGGATCATTACATCATTGTCACTATGAGAATTGCTTATAACACTTTGCATAATGCTCCACGTAGAATTCTCATGGTGGGTTTGTCCAATACATTTTCTCTAACATGTACCTATGCATTGACTCAATATCTCATATATTTATGACCAATAAGATTTGGCCATCAGTCAATCCACATAC
Organism: Aralia elata; assembly: GCA_034770075.1. Lineage (NCBI taxonomy): Eukaryota > Viridiplantae > Streptophyta > Magnoliopsida > Apiales > Araliaceae > Aralia > Aralia elata. The sequence goes on from CM068386.1 coordinate 53,260,536, forward strand.
TAGTCTCAATGTATCATTGTTGTCCCATCAACAATGATACTCGACTAGGGACATTTAAGAGTAATGATACTAATTGTAATTATATAATCTCATGTTCAACTCACATACTTGAAGCTATATAATTTGTATCATTATTCTAAGGACTTTTATTATGCTATCATTTATATAACGCAATAAATAAAACCATAATAAAATAATTCATTTATTCAATCAAATATAATATCAAAAGAAATGTTAAGCAATTACATCAAAGAATTGGCCTCTAGGGCATAAACTCTAATAGGCATATCCTCGGTTTTAGCCTCTTCTATATTTATGGGCTCATCTTCGATACGATTGATGAGGGTAGTTTGAGGAGGAACAGGGGACTCGGTAGGATGGGATTGGGGTGGTGGCAGTTTGGTGGATGTTTGGTTGGTGGCAGTTTGGGCCGAACGACTCTTTTTTACTCGCATCAGGGTTCTTTTTTCTGATCTGTCCAAGTCAAATGTGCTTCTTTGGGTTCTTGGTGGTTGCATAGGCGTGGCTGTTATGGGTTGAATTAATAGTGGAGGGTCAGTTTCAGGGGTGGAGTCTGAGATGGCTTCGGTATTTATGGCGTCAGGATTTGTGGTGGTTTCGGGAAGAGTTTGGGAGGAACTGGTAGATATTTCGGCTAATAGGATGGTTTCTTCTTCGGGGGTGCTTTCAGTGGGAGGTCGGGCTATTGTTACGACTGTGGTAGGGGTTCAGATGGGATCTCCGTAGAAAGATTCGGGTTTATGGACTGATACTATTGATGTATAAAGTGCAAATTAATGAAAAGTTAATAAGAAAAGAATAAAAATAGAGTTTTGGGATAGAGACTTACATCCATGTTTGTAGAGCCAAGAGGCATCGGAAAGCGCTTCGAGATTCCATCGGTTTTCCTTATGCGCTGGTAGAACTTTTAGAATTCTTCAATTCGCTTTTTGGGGAAGCGGGTTACTTTCACGATTGCATCATCAGGGGCCGCCTAGTTTGGAAGGAGGTTGAGGTCTGTCCCCTTGACAAAAATCCATTGGGAGTGCCACCCCTTATTGCTCGAAGGGGTTTTGATGCAGGTGTTCCTTTCGGGCTATTTATTGAGTTGTCGGAGTCCGAGTTCTCTCGTTAATCCGAGGGTGAATAGGACAAAAAAGAAGTCCAGTCCAGGGGTAATGTTTCATTCGTGGCAGAAGGCGATATAGCTTACCGGATGAAGTTAAGAATTTGGTATCAATTGGGTGAATTCGATTCCTACAAGGCTGAGGAAAGAAGAAATAAATTCATAGAGAGGGAGTCAGACCATATATTTCATGGCCCAGAGAGGGACGATGACCCATTCTCCGTCCGGTCGCTGATACATTTGTTCAGATGGGTTGGGGATGCGGAGCTCGTATGGGATCGGGATCTTGAATAGTTCGTAGATTTGGGCTATTTAGTGGGGTTGAATAGCAGAGGGGGTGTTGATGTGGGTGAAATCGTTGGTGGAGAAGTAAAGGTTTTGTATCTTCATTTCGTCTGAATCGGCACGACTCGTTATTGGTGTTGGGATGACGGTTATTGTGGGGGTTCGTCTGTGGGTTAAAGTGTTTGGCAGTGGGTCTGGAATATCGACAGGGATTAGATCGGTTTTAGCGACGGATGAAGGGTTTGGGTTAGAATCATATGGGGTTTGTTCTGTGGGGGAGTTGATTGGGTTGTTGGTGTCGGCCATTGTTGGCTAATAATTGAAGAAGGGTGTTGTTTGTCGTTTTCCCACTTAGCAAAACACGCAAGTATACTCGTTCTAATTGTAATATTAAGCAAGCAAGGTATCATTCCCACGAAGATTTGTATTCAATAATCGACAACAAGTTTAATCAATCAATCAATTAAAGTTAACCCAATCAATTTGTGATATTAAAATAATTAAAATAGTAATAATACTAAGTAACAGAGAATTTCTTCAGATTAAAAAGGTTAAGACTACAACTTCACTTAATGCTTCACCCAAACCCTTCTTACTTCTTATTAAATTAATTAATTATACTGAATCATAAACCAGGAATTCTTTATAGTGTTTGTATACACTTCTTAATGACATGCAAACTAATTCAGACAAACCTGACCCTAAAGCAACAGATTTATCAGAAACATCCAAATTAATCAATTCACTATATCTCTATGTGAATTCAATCAAAATAGATTTAAATACAGATTCCCTTTTAGATTTTACGAGGCGAATATCTATATCTCTATGCCATACACAAATATGATTCCATCCAATGTAGAAAACATACACGTGCTATCATATCTAGGTCTAAACTCATACTCCTCTTTCGATTTTGTATGAATTACCTCTCTAATTACTGATTAGGTAATTACACTTTAGTAACATGATATGATAGATGATTCAAATATAATAATTTAATTAACACTAAGCAATTGAGTTTGAACTACACATTAAGATCCATTGAAGTCTTAAAGGAAAATTTAGTTCATGCTCATAGTTATAAAAACATCCACATAATAATCCATCTTTTCAGAGTTACAAAATTGAAGATTAGAAAACAGATTGGAAAAACTCTGTATAAAGTTCTGGATCTCCTCCTCCATCTTTCAATTCTGGCCTCCCTTTTCAATCCCCTGGTCTTCTCTTATTATGTACTGCTATATTCTTTTTTACGTCTTATGATACCCTAATATATTAATCCCACGTTCCACACTTGTAGAATCCTCTTCAAAATCAAAAGCTGCTCCGAAATCATGATCTAGTGATGAGATCCTGACCAGGCTCGCATCAAGCGTCATCGGCTTTGCTCAAGCTTCGAGGGTTCAACAAATGAATTACAGTAATTGGGATAGAATCTACTCAAGGATGCTTACATTGGAGCTCAATTCATATGAACATCGAGGAGAGAGTTATTCATATGATTTGGGATTGCTAGATACGATCTATGTAGTAAGACCAAATCATTGCAAGTCAAGCGTTTGAGATAGTGTTCGTCATGTTCGTTGGTATCGTCTAATCATTATTGAAGATATGTGTCAATTTATGCAAGATTAGCGTTCTGACGACGTTATGGATGTCCAAGAAAGCTGAAGAGGTTATGTTATATCATGGGACAACACGAGGTTGGATTGCACGGAAAACAAACTCAGAAGTTGGGATTCAAGGTTCTCGCCCCGGCGAGAACTCCTCTGTCTATTGTCGCCCCGACCTGAAATGATGTCGCCCCGGCGAAGACCTCTCGTACAAGTTTCTCGCCCCGGCGAGAACAACCAGATTTTATTGGCGCATTTTTCGAGGCACACGGTGGTTGGTACATTTCTTCTTTTATTTTAGGGATTTACATATCTTTTAGATTTCTAATGTAATTAGGATATTTATTAGATATGATTTGATTTCCATATTAATTAGTTAGGTAGAATTTGATTTCCAATTGGATTTCTATTCTTTTTAGGATTTAGGGTTTATTTAGGGTTTATTCTATTAGTATAAATAGAATACATGGATGATGTAATTAGTAGTCAACAATTCAATATCATTCTGAGTTTAATACTTGAGAGTTATTCTCTACTTTTGGTTCTTTGAAGGATTTCTAAGCTAGTTTCTTAGTTTTTCTTTTGAGATTCATATTTAACTTATCATACAACAAACCATAGTTGTGTGTGACGTTAATCTATCGCATCATACAATCATACGAAGATTATCGTTTTCCATCTAAACGAGGGTCAAAGTGTTGTTGGTGTTCCATCCATCACGCATTCAAAAATTGCTTGATCAATAATTCCAAGGTTTATCGTCTATATTCAGGTGAGGGATTAAGGATTCGAAAGAGTTCTATCAAACTTACTTACTAGAAACGATCCGGGCGACGACCACCTCACGCAAGCGTGCCGCGGAGTCTATCATTTGGTATCAGAGCTACGTTTTTTAGCTAAGTATCTATCCTTATTGTATCGTTGAATTTGTGAGTAAAAAAAAGAGAAAAAAAAAATTATTATTGTTGCAATTGCTTGGGTTTCATAAGTTTTGTGAATATTGGGATTATATTGAAGAAGCTATTATTTGATTCTATTGTTGGAATTTGTGAATTTTGAAGATATTGGGATTTCACGCAAGAGGATTTTTATTGGTGATCGTGAAATTTTGGTGGTTATCGTACGTCACACTTGCTATATTTTGTTTTATGATAAGTTCTTATTGAATTAAAAAGAAACTGTGATATTTGGTTAGTGAATTCAAAAAGAACCTATAAGAGGGAATTTGAGAGGTAAAATGCAAGAGTGTGAGATCAATTGAGGGTAAAAGCCTAAATTGTGTGATACATGAGCGTTTCATAATTGCGGGATATATTGTTTGAGCGAAACACGTAAGGGAGTGTGTGAGAAAATTTTTTCTTTATTTACTAACCTTTGTTTTGCAGCGAACATGTATAATTATGGTTATGAAAATAATTATGAGTGGCAAAAGAGATCTTTTCAAGGTAGGCGCGATCCTGAAGCTTATTTGAGTTGGGAGGAAAGGAAGGAACGAGAGTTTGGCTATCATAATTATTCCGAGTACAAGAAGTTCAAACTTGTAGTTCAAGATTTTTCTGATTATGCAGCTACATGGTGGGCTGAATTTGTGCTTAGCAGAAAAAGGTATGGAGAGCGTTCGATCGAGACGTGGGAAGAATTGAAAACCGTGATGAGAAAGCGTTATACTCCAATACAACCTAGTAGGAGGAATGAACATGCATCTCCGAAATATGTAGAGCAACCTTCAAGGCGTTCAACTTGTGATAATGAAAAGAAGGTCCGTAGACATGAAGATTTGCAGTGGAGACAGCGAAGAGAAACTCCTAGGGTGTATATTGAACCGACATCATTTGAGAACATCATAAAAACGTTTAATGAGTTAAAGGATGAGCATTTGAAACCACAACGAGTCACTCTTAAGGCACAAAGAGACAAGATCAGCCGCAATAAGAAGAAGATGTAAGAGAACATGCAGTCCAAGGAGAATTGGTGGCTTCTAGTGTGCTAAATGAAGTCCCTGACCAAAAGTAAGAAAGTGAACGACAAAAAGAAATTGAAAAAAAGATTGAGTGTGAAAAAGAAAAGTGTGAAAAAGAGAGTGAAAAGAAACGAGAGAATAAAAAGAATGAGAGTGAAAATAAAGGAGAGAAAGAAACAGTGGAGAGTAAGAGTGAAAAAAGAGAGGAGAGTGAGTTGGAAAGTGAGTTGTATTTTGAAAAGCCAATGACTGTACATTCGTACAAGACAGCGCTTTTGAATACTAACAAGATTAACTCTTCTTTGTCTAGTTTTGTTGTTTCTCTTATACAGGTGATTAAGGATATACCCCGAGCTATCATTCCATATCAGCCAGCTTGTAGTATTCCCGAGGAGACGACAGAGTTACCAAGGCGTGTTGGAGAGTTGATGGAGCCCAACTTCATCAAAGTGGGTATCGTGGGAGAAAACATTAGTGCATATGCTATTCATGAGATCATAGTATCTAAGGGAGACAAGACATTGAGCTTGTGCGTTGACTCAGCTATTACACAACTCGAGCAATATCTCAATGCAACAGTCAAAATATAAACTTCAGAGGTACATTAGCACTAACCCAAGTGTAGTACCTCGAATATTTATGAGGCTTATAAATACGATCATATATGGTTAGAGGTTAATTTAGTGACCTAAAACTAGGTATCGAGAAGTTTAAAACCTTAAACCCTAATGAGATTCGAATTTTATAACATTTGTGCTTAATAAAGATCGAAATGATATTTTAAAGCAGGTATTTTGTGATTATATAGTGTAAACGATGAATTAGGTCAAATAAAATTTTTTGGTCAAGTTGCTTAGTTGTGCTTACATTGACAAAATGATTTGTCATGCTTTCCACGATTTCACCAAGAAGCATTCCGATAAATTATTTTTGACAAGTTGTTGCGTCGTGCTTGGGAATGACAAAAGTAATTTGTCGTGCTTACGGTGACAAGCTGCATTGTCGAGCTTAGAAGATATTTTCATTGAGGAGCTTATAAGATATGTTCAATTGCAAGCTGCACTATCAAGCTTGGAAGATATTTTCATTGAGGAGCTTAGAAGATAGGTTCAATTGCAAGTTTCATTGTCGAGCTTGGAAGATATTTTCATTGAGGAGCTTAGAAAAATATTCTAAGAATTTGCTAGGTACTAAAGTGTAATTAACCTAGGTACCAAAGTGTAATAAGCCGAGCCCCTAATGTGCAATTAGCGAAACTATGTTTTTATATAAATAGCAAGCTAAGTTCATTCATTCCTTACTATTTTCAAGAGCAGTTTAAGAGAAAAAACACTCTATATTTATATTCTGAGAGATATTGTGAGATAAAAATTACTTTAAAAGCATCGAAGCGCTACGCGATTGGAAGTAAAGCTAGCAACTACAAGAGGTATACTCTAGTAGTTATTATTTTCATTCTTCTTTATATATTTAGTAAAAATATACTTTTACAAGCAGTTATAATGCCCAAATTATTTTAAGTATATAGTACAAAAGTCCTATTTACAAGCAGTTATAATGTCCGATTTATTTCTCTTATAAAGTTGAAAAAATACTTTTATAAGCAATTACTATGTTCGATTTTCTTCAAGTATTTAGTAAGAATATTCATTTTATAAGCAGTTATAATGCTGAAATTATTTCAAATATAATAGCCGAATATCCATTTTATAAGCAGTTATAATGCTGAAATTATCTCAAATATAATAGTCGAATATTCATTTTATAAGCAGTTATAATGCTCAATTTATTTTAAATATAGTTGATGAATATTCATTTTATATGCAGTTATAATGCTAAAATTATTTGATGTATAATCGAAAAAGTCTTATTTATAAGTGGTTATAATACCCGAAATAAAACTTAAAAGATTTAATCGTCAAACGCTTAATTGGTCTACATGAACTTATAATCGTGTAGGATTTACGACGAACGTGTAGGATTTACGACGAACGTGTAGACCGTTATATTTATCTGTAAAAGATATACGAGGCAAGTCTTCTACCTAAGCTTTCATTTACAAGTTTCTATTTGATTTATGCACTTTGTGCAACAATGTGTTATAAATCTTTGATATGAGAGTTATTGCTATTCGTTTCGGCATAACTTACAAAATGAACGTTGTCTTGGAGCGACCTCTATATGCAAAGTAAATGAGATGAACATGTTGTTAAAACAATGTCATGATTAGTCAGTGTAGCGTATGTTATGCATAACATAGGATGTCGTTAAATTGATCCTCTACTTGATATCCACAGTATGGTTCTAAGTCAAAAGACGGACGAACGGTTCTTGGTTTAATTACCACTCAGTCTTACTATGTTAAAACAATTGTAATATCTTTTGTTAAAACTATGATTCATTAAATCCTTATCGGTGTGAGTTCAATTATATACTATATGTTTAGATTTGTTGAGCTTTTGTATGCTCATTCTTGCGAATAAAACCTTATTTGCAGACAAACCTGAGAGTTCAGGCTCTCCAAAGAACGGAAAGAAGAAATGCGTAGACTAGTTTATATGCTTTCCTGATTGCTTGTCACTTTTGTTATAGTATTGATGACTTTTTGTAATATGAACCGACAAAGTATGTAACCGAATATTATACCAATATTATCATGTTTTCTCACACATTCTTGTCATGTCTTTACTTCGATTAAGCTTAGAATTGTTAAAACATAAACAATGTTTATAAGACTATGTATCTAAGTGAGGGTATTTGGCACGCTGAAAGTTCTGACTAAGAAATGAAGGTTAGGTCATCTAATTGCGCACCAATATCGATTTATCTTTATTGGGAAGCCCCCTTCAGATCTGGGAACTATCTCTAGTGCTAGTACTGTGAATCTTGGATCCATATAAAGCTTATAAATGATAGAATATCTAAATCATAGGGTTAAAATTTTGACCGATATATATATGGTCTTATCCATATATACGAATGAACTACAAGTTGATACTTGTAGAAGGAATGAGATCGAGATCAAGAATAGATCCAGGGAGGAAGTTAAGGAAATTTATAATTTTATAGTATATAATAGACTAATTCAACCAATATAATTATGGGATCATTGGTTAAGTTACGAAAGAAGTACGAGATAACGTCGGACCCTTGTTCGGGCGGCCAGCGCCCGAATTCGGGGGCGTTATATTTAGTATCAGAGCAATAGGTTATAGTTTCGAGGTAATAAGTACCTTGGAGTATAATCTGATGGGTTAAGATTAAAGTTCGTAGATAAGTAAAAGATATGCAGAACTTGAAAGAAATCAAGTGTTATCTGATTAGTGTTATGTGTTTGGGATTATGTTTAAATTATATTATTTTGCATAAAATCTAGTGTAAGGAAAGGTTTAGATTGAACATTTTTACCTAATTTAAGTATTAGGAATTTGATGTCAGAAAGGATGAATTCAGGAAATTCATATTGAAGACTAAGTTAGAGAAAATTTCGAAGACGAAATTCTTATAAAGAGAGGAGAATGTAATATCCCGAATATTTATAGAACTTATAAATATGATATTGAATGACTAAAGTTAGCTGTAAAGTTAATTTCGATGATAAAATTCTTATAAGTAGGGGTGAATGTAGTACCCCGAATATTTATGAGGCTTATAAATACGATCGTATACAGTTAGAGATTAATTTAGTGACCTAAAACTAGGTATCGAGAAGTTTAAAACATTAAGCCCTAATGAGATTCGAATTTTGTAACATTTGTGCTTAATAAAGATCGAAATGATATTTCAAAGCAGGTGTTTTGTGATTATATAGTGTAAACGATGAATTAGGCCAAATAAAAAATTTTGGTCAAGCTGTTTAGTCGTGCTTACATTGATAAAATGATTGTTAGGTTTGTATATAGCGCGAACATGCAATCAAATTACATAAATAGTGCGGAAGCGCGATAAAACGGATTTTAAAATTTTTCATACAAACCATCACCATGATCATCCATGTGCTCAATTATCAATTAAACGAAAGAGATAAAGTATGAGAATCATACCCTTGTAGAACCATGCTTCCACAGGTACGAGTTCACCTCCAAATCCTTCGCGTTCTCCTTGAATTTCACCGATGGGATTCCTTCCTTTGATCAACGTTAGCCACCCAAGTGTTTGGCCTCTAGAGGTGATCCACCAAGGAAGAATAGTTATTCAAGAAGATGGGTGTTGGCAAAACCCTAGTTTCTATCTCTATAGAAATTGCAAGTACTCTCTCTCTCCAATTCTCATGGAAGAGTGTGTAAATTGTCTAACAGTCTGACTGTCTAACCCTAAATCATGATAAGACTCCTCTTATTTATAGATATAGGGAACCCTCCTAAACTATTTAGGATTAAGGTTTTTATTTTAATTAAACTCCTTTAATTAATTAAACTCCTAATCCAATTAGGAATTTATAAGACTCCTCTTATTAATTTATATTTAATATTTCCAAAATATTAAATAATAAATATTAAGCTATTTAATTTATTCTATCTCCATAGATTAAATTAAATACACTTAACTTATTATTATAATTATGCCATTTACTTCTTAAACAAATATTTTCCTTTTGCGGTGTGACCCTTTAGGTTCTCCATATTAAACCGGTTGTGAATAAATCAATTAGAACAATTTTAATCTTATTTAAATAAATAAATTAAACTATTTAATTCATTTAAATAAATAATATTTATTCTACAATAAGGGTAAGCCCCCTTAGCGATCAACGACTTTCTAGATAATATAGATTTCAACATCAATCACAAAAGAACCTTTCAGTGAATAGTTATCGTACAATTCAATCCTTCTACCATACAATGTCCCAATTAAATATAAGATATGGAATTACTGTCAAGTCTTATTTTATTTAATTATATGTATTTTGATTCTCAAATGCACAACTCTGATTAATGCAAATTAGAAACTCCTTTCTAATTTCATTCTGCTTTGGCCAAAGACTTCTGAGTTGTCATTTATCGAATCACATAGGACATTCTCTCCTTTTACTAGAAGTGGTAGATTCTTTGTTGATCATTCACCTATCTCCATGTATAACTTATTATACCCAATCATACCATTTGATATACCCTAAAGGTCTTAAGGGACATGTCAAAGTATAACTCATCATACACAAGATACTATGATGATCTCAAATCCAAGGATCACTTATACTACTATCACTAGAGGAATTCCTATTGACAGTCGAGTAAAACTCCATTAGGTATTCCTTAGCGAGCCACGTTCAGTGAACTTATTCTCTAATAAGCACCTACATACTTGCTTTAGTGTCTCCACACAAATGATTATGAGATCAATCATCCTCTTCATAAGAGCAAGCAACGTATGTACTAATCTATCCGGATTCACTAATCCCCTTTTTATTAATCCAACGATTAGGAACAATTTTAGTTTATGAGCTATCTTGAATTTAGATCTCATTAGCATGATCACCATCATGATTCTAAAAGCATTGCTCAAAACTATGGGTTTATCACATTTAATATAACAGCACCATGTAGATAAAGTAAAATGCCTTTAATAGACGAATAAGATTACAAAGTATATGCTACATCATATCAAATATGATTGGCTTGTGTGCATACTACTTTCAATGATTTGTCGGGCTTTCCACGATTTCACCAAGAAGCATTCCGACAAATTATTTTTGACAAGTTGTTGTATCGTGCTTGGGAATGACAAAGTGATTTGTCGTGCTTACGGTGACAAGCTGAATTGTCGAGCTTAGAAGATAGGTTCAATTGCAAGCTGCACTGTCAAGCTTGGAAGATATTTTCATTGAGGAGCTTAGAAGATAGGTTCAATTCCAATCCGCATTGTCGAACTTGGAAGATATTTTCATTGAGGAGCTTAGAAGAATATTCTAAGAATTTGCTAGGTACTAAAGTGTAATTAACCTAGGTACCAAAGTGTAATAAGTCGAGCCCCTAACGTGAAATTAGCGAAACTATGTTTTCCTATAAATAGCAAGCTAAGTTCATTCATTCCTTACTATTTTCAAGAGCAGTTCAAGAGCAAAAACACTCTATATTTATATTCTGAGAGATATTGTGAGATAAAAATTACTTTAAAAGTATCAAAGCGCTACGCGATTGGAAGTAAAGCTAGCAACTACAAGAGGTATACTCTAGTAGTTATTATTTTCATTCTTCTTTATATATTTAGTAAAAATATACTTTTACAAGCAGTTATAATGCCCAAATTATTTTAAGTATATAGTACAAAAGTCTTATTTACAAGCAGTTATAATGTCCAAATTATTTTAAGTATATAGTACAAAAGTCCTATTTACAAGCAGTTATAATGTCCGATTTATTTCTCTTATAATGTTGAAAATATAGTTTTATAAGCAATTACTATGTTCGATTTTCTTCAAGTATTTAGTAAGAATATTTATTTTATAATCAGTTATAATGCTGAAATTATTTCAAATATAATGGCCGAATATTCATTTTATAAGCAGTTATAATACTGAAATTATCTCAAATATAATAGCCGAATATTCATTTTATAAGCAGTTATAATGCTCAATTTATTTTAAATATAGTTGATGAATATTCATTTTATATGCAGTTATAATGCTAAAATTATTTGATGTATAATAGAAAGAGTCTTATTTATAATTGGTTATAATACCCGAAATAAAACTTAAAAGATTTAATCGTTAAACGCTTAATTGGTCTAAATGAACTTATAATCGTGTAGGATTTACGACGAACGTATAGACCGTTATATTTATCTGTAAAAGATATACGAGGCAAGTCTTCTACCTAAGCTTTCATTTACAAGCTTTCTATTTAATTTATGCACTTTGTGCAACAACGTGTTATAAATCTTTGATATGAGAGTTATTGCTATTCGTTTCGGCATAACTTGCAAAATGAACGTTTATTCGTGAAGTATTGAATTGTTATAATTCTTTTGTCAAACCAAGTTGTCTTGGAGCGACCTCTATATGCAAAGTAAACTGAGATGAACATGTTGTTAAAACACTGTCATGATTAGTCAGTGTAGCATATGTTATGCATAATATAGGATGTCGTTAGATTGATCCTCTACTTGATATCCACGGTACGGTTCTAAGTCAAAAGACGGACGAACGATTCTTGGCCAAGTTGTTTTGATCTCCAATAACCCTATTGTTTGTGTTTTGTTTTTCCTCATATAGAGCACCAAGATGTCTGTTGATCGAAGTTGGATGGAACGTAGGGTAGCCACTGATAAAAGTGGGCTTAGTTATGAGTACCATAGTGGGGTTGAACAGTTTCTCAATTTTGCATTTGAGCAAGTCAGCGGCGATGAGATCGAATGTCCTTGTAAGACGTGTGTGAATGAGGTGTGGAAGGAAATGAGTGATGTCATGTGCGACCTATTTGCGTATGGGTTCAAACAGGTTATAGCACATGGATCTATCATGGGGAAACCTGGTTGAATGAACATGAATCTGAACAGGAATCTAGAGCTGACGATACCTTCGACTGTACTAACATGATAGTCGAATCTGTTGGTTCATTCTTTTAGTGTAATACAAATAGGGATGACGGTAGTGTCGAGCAAGAGCCGAATGACAGGGCTAAGGGTTTCCATCAGTTATTGCATGAATCAGCGATGCCACTGTATGACAGACACAAAAAACACACTGTGTTATCTGCAGTGACTAAGCTTTTACACTTCAAGAACGAGCATGACTGCAGCGAAAGAGGTTTTAATGAACTGCTCAACATTGTGAAGGAGTTCTTACCAGCAGGCAATAAGTTACCGGAATCGTACTACGATGTGAAGAAACTGGTGAAAAGGCTTAATCTAGGGTATGAGAAGATTGATGCTTGTGAGAATGATTGTATGTTGTATTATGATGATGACAATAAAGATAAGAGGTCATGTGATATCTGCGGTACAAGTGGATACTATGAACAGCGCTTGAAAAAGGGAAAAGACGTGGCGAGAAAGATCTTACGTTACTTTCCCATTGCACCGAGGCTTCTGCGGTTGTTCATGTCAACACATACTACTAATGATATGAGGTGGCACTCAACACGGGACACAGTCGAAGGTCAACTTACGCACCCGACAGATGGGCTTGAGTGGAAAATTTTTGACAGAAAGCACCCCTCGTTTGCTAAAGAGGTTCGTAATGTTAAGCTTGGACTTGCTACGGATGACTTTAATCTATTTAATGGGCCTTACACCAAGCCCTACTCAACTTGGCCAGTGATTATTGTTGTGTATAACCTCCCACCCTCGATGTGCATGAAAGATCCCTACATGTTCATGCATTTACTGATTTCGGGTGATAAGAGTCCAAGTAAAGACATCAATGTCTACCTTAGGCCATTAGTTGATGAGTTGAAGATGTTGTGGGATAAAGGGGTTCAAACTTCTGATGTATCTCTTAAACAAAATTTTGAAATGAGTTCCGCTTTACTGTGGACCATAAATGACTTCCTGGCATTAGGAATGATCAGTGGATAGTCGACTCACGGAGGCTTGTCATGTCCCGTGTGCATGGGGTCAGTTAAAACTACGCGGCTCAATCATTGGGGGGAAATTAGTTTCTTTGCAACTTCTAGACAGTTTTTGCCGATTGAACATCGTTATTGACAGATGAGTAGACAACAATCAAACTACAGAGAAACGTCAAATACCTGACCGTCTTTCTAGGACAGCAGTGTTGAGTTGGCTTAGTCACTTGAAATTTCCACCTCCAGGGAAGATTCACAGACTCGAGCGAGCTTATGGTTATGGTCAGGTTCACAACTGGACCCATCGTTGCATGTTCTTTGAGCTGCCTTATTGGCATACACTCTGCATCCGTCATTGTTTAGATCCGATGCATACCGAAAAGAATGTATTTGATAACATCTTTTATATAGTCCTAGATGCCAGTGGTAGAACAAAGGATAACAACAAGTCGAGACTTGATTTGGCAGAAATGAACATTTGAGAACATTTGTGGCTGCATGAGGAGGGTGGTAAGACGGTAATGCCTAAAGCTGATTATACTTTGACCAGAGGACAATTGATATTGCTATGTAATTGGATCAGTGGATTGAAGCTCCCAGATGGTTATGCTTCAAATATAGCAAGGTCTTATAAAGTCGAAGAGCCGAAACGTGCGATTGATCCACTAACAGAGCTTTCTAATTTCTTTAGAGATCTATGCTTAACGGAGCTCCAACTCAAAGACATAGATAAAATAGAGATGCAGATAGTGGAAATAATGTGCAAGTTAGAAATGATATTCCCTCCATCGTTTTTTGATTCAATGGAGCATTTGCCTATTCATCTGCCCTACGAAGCCAAGTTTGGTGGTCCCGTGCAGTATAGATGGATGTATCCATTCGAGAGGTAATGATATTAATGTTTTTAATATGCTAAAATGTTCATTCTTGTTTTTTAATGTATCCATGCATATGCAAACCCACGCAGATATATGCGACATCTAAAGCAAAAGGTGAAGAATAGAGCCCGTGTAGAGGGGTCAATTGCTGAAAGTTATGTTATGGAGGAACTTGTTAATTTATACTCGTTGTACTTTGAGCCGAATGTTCAGACGAGGCACAATCTCTTACGTCGGAACGAGGCTGTTGCACATGAGGACAATGGAGAATTAACGGCCTTTATGTCTTTTTATTTATATCTGTATGTAATAGTTTGTAGTAGTGCAATCATGATGGTGTAACTTATATTATTCTGTTAATTAAGTCTCTTAAATTACTGTGATTACAAATGTCTTATAATTTTATGTTGATTTATTTACAGTTATATACATATGGCCCATACACCACACGGTGATCGTGGAGGGCGTGCTGGCCGTGGGGGCCGTGAGGGTCGTGGGGGCGAAGATCACGCCGAATCTTCAGGTATAATTTAGTGTTAGTGTTTTTGTCAGTATTATGATTGTTTTTTTATATCGTATATTGTCATGATATTCATTCACATATTGTTCTCAAATAGGTGATTGACGTAGGCCTCCGCGGGGACTAGCACGTGGCTTGCTAGGGAATCCCCCTGGCGCCTCATATATGCCGCGTCGGGAATAACAGGTCATTGTATTAATTATAACAACAATTGTATTAATAATATATTTGTTTAGAATTATATATACTTTGTTTTACATATATATACAAACTTTGTCATTTAAAATTTTCAAATATTAAACAACAAATGTATATTATATTAATTTCAATTGTAGTATCCTTGACGCGACTCCAAGGAACACGTTGCTTGGGATCATGCGCAACCGATTCTCGAGCGCGTGGATGAGGTGGGCAGATGTGGATAACCGCTCACGCCAGTTGATTACAGATGAATTTCGGGTAAGAAAGATTTAAAATGTTAGCTTTATTGAATCAATTGCAAGTTATTATTAATATTTGACATATCGATTTATGTTGTCAATTGCAGAGATATTATCGATTTAAGGACAGGAAGGAAGCCCATGACATGACCATTCTCCAATCATACTTAGAGATGAACTAGCATAAGTGGGTCTACGACAGGAAGAAAAAGGCCCAGAGCAAGATGGCCAATGGACAAACACTGAGAGATGTCCGACCAGATTTTATTGGTGCTGCAGTGTGGGAGCAGATGTGCAGCATTTGGGAGGGCGCTGCTTTCCAGAAGAAGTCGGCACAACATATAGCAGCCCGACAATAGAGTCATCTCCCACACTACACGGGGTCTCAGTCGTACGATCTTTACAAGGAGAGACTCGAGGTTAGTCTTAAGCACCCACCGTCCCGCTTACAGTTTTGGTGGCATGCCCACCAGAAGAAAGGTGAAGGTGGTTATATCTCACCTGAGGCAGAGCGCATTGTTGTAAGTAATTTAATTCTTTTATTTAGTATGTATTTAAATTCTTGAAATTCATTTGTATTCTTTTACATACTGTGCTTTTCATATATTAATGTGTTATTTTCAGCGACGGTTCGAGGACCTTGCCGTGGCCCGGAGCAGCCAGAGAGGTGACGATGACATAGATGATTCGACGCGCACTGATGAGGATTTGGAGGACTGGCTGCAAGCTACAGGGGGACCAAAGAAGGGTAGAGTTGTGGGCATTCCCCGGGTCCCAGCTTACACTTTAGTCCCTGCTGCGAGATCTCGGCGTCGTCCACCAACCGGCACTAGTGGTGCGAGTGGATCGGGTGCCGGCCCTTCACTATCTGACGATTTCTTCCGGCGGATCATAGAGGGGTGCATGGCGAGCAGTGTTGTGTAGTCAGGCGCACCATCACGCGAGTGGATCTACTAGCTTGCTCAGGAGGTTGTCCATGGCTCAATAGATCCTACAGCATCTGCTGACAAGCTTATGGGTATAGTCCGGGAGGAGGCCATCCGTGTATGTGCGGTTGTCTTGGCCAACATATTTCCTCCACATATTCGACAGGTAAAAACAATTATTAATTTGTAATTATATTACTTATTATATTACTTATATCAAATATTGTTGACTTATTGCCTAACTTAAGAAAATTTAGAAAAATAGTCGAAAAAGAGACCAAAACCCGCCTCGGACATCGAGACGAGGCGCAAACCTAAACATAGCACCTCATACCTATTAGGCACGCATTACAACTTATGGAACTCGATTCCGATATCCAGAGGCCGAGTTATCAGTCTGTTCGCCTAACTTAAGAAAACTTAGAGCAATAGTCGAAAAAGAGACCAAAACCCGCCTCAGGCGGTCAAACGACGCGCAAACCTAGACATAGCACCTCATAGGTATTAGGCACACGTTACAATTTACGAGACTCGATTTCGATATCCGGAAGTCGAGTTATCAGTCCGTTCGCCTAACTTCAGAAAACTTAGAGCAATAGTCGAAAAAGAGACCAAAACCCGCCTCGGGCGATCAAATGACGTGCAAACTTAGACATAGCACCTCATAGGTATTAGGAACGCGTTACAACTTACAGGACTCGATTTCGATATCTGAAGGCCGAGTTATCAGTCCATTCGCCTAACTTAAGAAAACTTAGAGCAATTGTCGAAAAAGAGACCAAAATCCGTCTCGGGCAGTCAAAAGATGCACAAACCTAGACATAGTACCTCATAGGTATTAGGCACGCATTACAACTTATAGAACTCAATTCCGATATCCGGAGGCCGAATTATCAGTCTGTTCGCCTAACTTAAGAAAACTTATAGAAATAGTCGAAAAAGAGACCAAAACCCGCCTCGGGCGTCAGAACGACGCGTAAACCAAGACATAGCACTTCATAGGTATTAAGCACGCGTTACAACTGAAAGTAGTATGCACACAAGCCAATCATATTTGATATGATGTAGCATATACTCTGTAATCTTATTCGGTTGTTAGAGGCATTTTACTTTATCTACATGGTGCTGTTATATTAAATGTGATAAACCCATAGTTTTGAGCAATGCTTTTAGAATCATGATGGTGATCATGCTAATGAGATCTAAATTCTAGATAGCTCATAAACTAAAATCGTTCCTAATCGATGGATTACTAAAAAGGGGATTAGTGAATCCGGATAGATTAGTACATACGTTGCTTGCTCTTATGAAGAGGATGATTGATCTCATAATCATTTGTGTGGAGACACTAAAGCAAGTATGTAGGTGCTTATTATAAAATAAGTTCACTGAACGTGTCTCGGTAAGGAATACCTAATGGAGTTTTACTCGCATGTCAATAGGAATTCCTCTAGTGATAGTAGTACAAGTGATCCTTGGACTTGAGATCATCATAGTATCTTGTGTATGATGAGTTATACTTTGACATGTCCCTTAAGACCCTTTAGGGTATATCAAAAGGTATGATTGGGTATAATAAGTTATACATGGAGATAGGTGAAAGATCAACAAATAATCTACCACTTCTAATAAAAGGAGAAAATGTCCTATGTGATTCGATAAATGACAACTCAGAAGTCTTTGGCCAAAGCAGAATGAAATTAGAAAGGAGTTTCTAATTTGCATTAATCAGAGTTGTGCATTTGAGAATCGAAATACATATAATTAAATAAAATAAGACTTGACAGTAATTCCATGTCTTATATTTAATTGGGACATTGTATAGTAGAAGGATTGAATTGTACGGTAACTATTCAATGAAAGGTTCTTTTGTGATTAATGTTGAAATCTATATTATCTGGAAAGTCGTTGATCGCTAAGGGGGCTTACCCTTATTGTAGAATAAATATTATTTATTTAAATGAATTAAATAGTTTAATTTATTTATTTAAATAAGATTAGAATTATTCTAATTGATTTATTCACAACCGGTTTAATATGGAGAACCTAAAGGGTCACACCGCAAAACGAAAATATTTATTTAAAAAGTAAATGACATAATTGTAATAATAAGTTAAGTGTATTTAATTTAATCTATGGAGATAGAATAAATTAAATAGCTTAATATTTATTATTTAATATTTTAGAAATATTAAATATAAATTAATAAGAGGAGTCTTATTATTATTATTACTATTACTATTATTTAATTCATAATAGGGATTGAGAATTAATTAATAAAAGTACTCTCTCATAAATTCCTAATTGGATTAGGAGTTTAATTAATTAAAGGAGTTTAATTAAAATAAAAATCCTAATCCTAAATAGTTTAGGAGGGTTCCCTATATCTATAAATAAGAGGAGTCTTATCATGATTTAGGGTTAGATAGTTACACACTCTTCCATAAGAATTGGAGAGGGTGGAGAGTACTTGCAATTTCTATAGAGATAGAAACTAGGTTATTGCCAACACCCATCTTCTTGAATAACTATTATTCCTTGGTGGATCACCTCTAGAGGCCAAACACTTGGGTGGCTAACGTTGATAAAGGAAGGAATTTAATCAGTGGAATTCAAGGAGAACGCGAAGGATTTGGAGGTGAACTCGTACATGTGGAAGCATGGTTCTACAAGGGTATGATTCTCATACTTTATCTCTTTCGTTTAATTGATAATTGAGCACATGAATGATCATGGTGATGGTTTGTATGAAAATTTTAAAATCCGTTTTTATTGCGCTTCTGCACTATTTATGTAATTTGATTACATGTTCGCGCTATATACAAACCTAACAGTGGTATCAGAGCCTAACCTTGTGCTAATTATCGATTATGATGATTCCATGTGTGTATGGTATGCGATTGGATCGATTTTTTTGGGCAGGATCTGTTTTTTCTGAATCTGCTACTCGGCGCAGCTGCGCCGTTTCTACTTCATTCTAGAGCGCAGCTGCGCCCAAATCCAGAAAGTCGTTTCTGGGGTTCAGCAGCGTAGCTGCGCCGTTTCCTAGTTTATTCTGGGCGCAGCTGCGCCGGATAGCAGAATCTGGAAAAATAATTTTTCCTTCAATTAAAATAAATGGTTTATTTAATTGATATAAGTTTAGAATAAAGGAGTTTATTCACATATGGAATAGGATTCCATGTTTCCTAGAATAAAGGAGTTTATTCACACATGGAATAGGATTCCATGTTTCCTTAAAAATAAAGATGTTTATTTTGATAATGAATAGGATTCAACATATTTTATTTTTCAACAATTTTAAGTTAAAACAAAAGAGTCTATTTTGAACTTGAAATTGGATTCCATGTTAATTGAAATAAAAGAGTTTATTTTGATTTGGAATTTGATTAAAAATAAAGGAGTTTATTTTTATTCAAAATTGGATAAAATAAAATAAATAAGTTTATTATAATTTAAATTTTAATTAAAATAAAGGAGTTTATTTTATTTCAAAATTGGATTTCTAGTAAACTTTTAATTGCCCATTAAATGATATCAATGCATATATGGAATAGTTTTATTATTAATGAGATGAATGTTATTTATTGATACATATAGAGATATGTATGATAATAAATAGGGATTGATTATGGACTATTGACCAATGTGTGATTGGATTTATTTTAGAGGATGCTTGAATGTATGGGTTTTTATAAATGGGGTCTGCGTACCTCGTCTTCTCTAGTTTTTCTTGATGTAAATTCTATGTTCCTCCTATGTACCTCCCCTTGACTACTGATCAAGGTTTCTATTTATTGTAAATAGTTTTTGCAATAGGACTAGTTAGAATTAATTTTTGAAGAATTGGAGACAAAGGAGCAAGGAGCGCTTGAAGACCCGTTTGTAATGGAGCTCGGGTTTAAATATAATAGTTACATTTAAATTTTATTCTTGCACCCTAGGTTTGACCTTTTGGTTCACTTGGTGGCTCTAGTGAACCAAACTAGAATAAAAGTCCATAATCAATCCAGGTAGAATATAGTATTCTATATGTGCATGCTTACTATGTATATATTATATATTATACAACATGCTTCGCATGTTGTAGACACCCAATTTTTGCGTTCACTGTACTAACCATGACAGGAGGGCAAAATCGTCAATTGAACCGGCTTGCGGGAACGAAGGAGTGGGCACAAATGCGAACGTCCAACACCACCGCAATGATTGGCGACCAAAGCTGACATGACAATAAGGCCATCCGAAACGGGCATTCCCAAATAAGGTGGCACGTCTCCCGGAAATTCCTGGACTGCAGAATATGAGCCTATCAGCGAAAATCGACGTTACGGCACGAAAATCGAGGCGTGGCACGAAAATCGAGAAAGTCAAACCGTCCAGCCGCAGATTGATCTGCGGCCAAATAGTGCGCCTTTTGAAAACACGGAACTCGAAATCAGGTGAGTGGAAGGCAGGCGGCCAGCCAGCCGGCGGCTGGCTTTGGCTAGCCTATTTCAGCTTATTTTCGTTGAAGCATACAGGGAGTTAAAGGTTGAGCAGTTTTAGGGAAGAAGAAAGAATTCAGCAGCAGCAAGAAGCACGGAAATAGAAGGGAAAAATAGCAAATTTTGCAATCAAATAGGAAGAAAAGAGAGAAAAAAAGAGAGGATTTATATTCTTCTGATTGGGATTGTATCAAATATACTTCTCATCCTATTCAAATACACAAGTTTTCATCCATTTGAGATCATTTGCAAGGTGAAAATTCCCTTTGTTATAGCAATCTATATCATATTATTTGGTTAAGTTGAAAGTAATTTTCATGTATATTGTTGAGCAATCATGGATTAGGGATTATTAATGAGGGTTCCATCGGAACAAAATTCTTCCTAATAACCCGAGGATATCAAAGTGGTGAAATTTCTAGCTTGTTTATGATGATTTATTGGGTGTAATTTATTTAGATTATCATTGTTGGGTATCATGGTGTATTAGATAAATCCGGTTTGGGTTAGTTATGTAGTATTCATTTCGTGGACATGTAGCAATATCGGGTGTGAGCCTAGGATCGCGACCCCGTGGTCCAAATCCGATGATGGACGTTTTGATGCGTGTAATAGATTCAAGGTGCTCATTTTTGTAACATGTAATCGTCGGGCCTTAAAACGACGCTAAGGCGAGAATCGGGTTTAAGGCCCCGTAGTAGTGAAACATGTGATTGTTGGCACTCGGGGTTATTTTGATGGCTCACATGCCCATGAATAGCCCCCTATGCGGTTTGTGTTTAATTTGTTTTGTAACACCAAAGGATTTCAAAGCCAAAACAATAAAGATTTTTCTAAAATCAATCAAAGTAGGCTATTAGTATCACGAGGCTAAAAATTGGAAATGCTAATGAAAGTCGATTCCTATTTTACGAGAAAGCTAAAGAGAAGTTATTTTCTCTTAATGTCATGAAAATGGTTTTACAAAAAAGAAATAAATGTTTTATTAAACCTTGATACATAGGGCGAAAGAGATCTTAGAAATTGCCCATCGTTTATGAAAGCAACGTATAAATCTCGATTCCTATTTGAGCTAAGGTTTAACAAATTCGTGTTTTGCCAAAACAACACTTAATGAAAAATCTCATAGCTTTTTGCCAAATAAAATCAAACCTTTCTCATTAAAGAAATAGAGCTTTCTCGAATAGGCCAAAGGACATTCTGGAGCACTCCCAAAATAAAACACGTCTCTTTCATAAAACACCAAAAAAAGAATTCCTTTTTATACAAAACTCACCACAACATTTATTAGGCACACACACACACACACATACACATTTCATGAATTAAAGGATAGGAAAGTATTAAGGTTGCGGTAACCATGTTTCACGGAAGTCGGGGGTGCCTAACACCTTCCCCTCGCTTAAGCAAACCCCCGAACTCTATGAATCTCGGTTTGCAGACCAATTAATTCGGAGTCACATATGAGCCATCGATTTATAAAAAACGAAAACTCGGATGAGTTGGTACATCCATTTCAAATATACCAACTGGCGACTCTGGTCAATTGGCTCATCATAAAAAACGATCTTTCAAAACCCCGTCGACATTAATGCCAACCTTTTCCAAAAAATCATCTAATAAAAGGACAAAATCGGAAGAGGCGAAAAACCGGCGTCGACAGCTGGCGACTCTGCTGGGGACGATTAGAGGGCTTAACCTGTGTGCAAATCTTGATGCTATCATATCCTTCCAAAATTCATAAAATGTGTGTGTGTGCGATATTTTGATTTTTTACTCTTGTTGTGTGAATGTGTGTTTTGCCCAATAAATGAATGATTGAATGGATTTGCTTTATTTTTAATCATTTGCATACGGTGAGGACGATGAATATGAATGTATGTTGACATTGTACCTCCTCCCGAGGCGAACCTGTCGGTTGCTTATTATTGGACTCGAAGGGGCTGCTCCCCGGAGATGGCTCAAGAAACGCACCACCCATATCTGCTCCAATCGAAAGGATTCAGACGAGTAGATTGCGAAGATATGGGGACCTTCATGCCGAAAAGCCCGCGAGAGTAACCCTAGGATAGGTCAGCCTCTGATAAACCTGATGAAAGGGAAGCTTCTTCATGCTCTTTTATCAAATGTCATGGCATACAACTATCATATACCTTCCCTGCTGTCAAAAGAAAGTACTAACCTCTACGTTTTGCAGGGAATAGCTGGGGAAGCGTAATAATTCATGTCTATCAGTTATTATGCCATTAAAGGACTACTAACTCTCTATTTTACAGGGAAAGATTAAAAAAACCCGAAAAACAAAAGTTACCGCTTTAGCATGCATCCATATCCTCTCATTGCCCAGGACTAAAACTTCAAACTGTTGTTTCTGTAGGATTGCTCCTCAAACCCGTTCGCAGTCTAAAAGAGCCCAAAACTCTACATCTGAAATGGCTGATCTCCCACCTACTAATCCTGGTTCCATATCTAGGGAGGAATTTGATGACTTCAAAAAACAGATGTTAGAAATGGCCATCATGCTGAGGGAACAATTGATACCTCGACAAGATCCACCTAAAGAGGATCCAACCCAACCTAAGGGCGAGCCGGTCGTCCCAAAGGCCATTCCCATACCTAACAAAACAGTGATTACTATCCCGGAAGAGGGAGATACGGATGACCTGCGAAAGAAAATGAAACAAATGGAGGAAACTATCCAATCTATGAAGGGCATAGGGTCCCTAGGCAGGGTGAATTACTCAGATCTTTGTGTCTTCCCCTGAACCAGATATCCGGAGAAATTTAAAATTCCTGAGTTCGAGAAATACAACGGAAAAGGGGATCCTTATACACATCTGAAAATCTACATTGGGGAGTTGGGATCTTATGCAGAAGACGAGGGTCTAAGAATGTAACTTTTTCAAAAGAGTTTGACGGGAGAAGCGAGAATCTGGTATTCCCGTCTTGACAATGCCCGGATCCACAATTGGGAGGAATTGGCCCACACCTTCTTAACACAGTATAGTTTCCAGGCACAAATGGCCCCAGATAGATACCAAATGACAAAAGTGAAGAAGCAACCCAGGGAATCCTTCAGGGATTATGCTCAACGATGGAGGGGTATGGCCGCTCAGGTGAATGCCCCGATGAGCGAGTCGGAGATGGTGATGACCTTCGTAGATATTCAAGAGGCCCCGTATTATGAGCGGGTTATATCAGGGATTGGTAGGCCTTTCGCCGAGATGATTAAACAAGGAGAAATGGTGGATATGGGTTTGAAGTCTGGTAAGATTCGGGATTTCACGGCTTTGGAAACAGCTGCAGAACAAATACAGAGTGGAAATTATGGCAGCACTTCCCGTAGGGTGCAAAAGAAAAAGGAGGAGGATGTTTCCCTCATCCTTCAGGGGTCGTCTAGAAAGGCAGAAAACCATCTTCCAGTACAGATGCAAAGAGTAGGGCCATCCCGACAGCCTAACTTCGCTGATCAGAGGGCGGAAGGGCGAAGGAGATTTGAGGCATCGCAAAATCGAGTATTCACCCCACTCGGGGAGCCTCTCGAGCGGGTCTTAGCAGTATTGATAGCCCAAAAGAAGATAGTTGGTTTGGCACCCCCGAGTGACCCAAAGGGAAGAAGGTTTGACCCAAGCAAGCGATGCGCATACCACTCAAGTTCCCCTGGTCATGATACGCAAGACTGTTGGACGTTGAAGCACAGAATCCAGAACTTGATTGATAGTGGGGAAATTGTGGTGGAACAGCCAGACTCCCCGAATGTTAAGGCAAATCCCCTGCCAAGACATGATGGAGGGGGGTAAATGTGGCGGAGGCCAGTGAAGCCGAGGGGCCGTCAAGGCTGAATTATGTAAAGAAAATTGATGAAATGATCAACATGATAAATGATCACGGGAGTGCACGGGTAATGCCCACTAGGTTGTTGGGCGTAAGTACGAATACCACGGAGGGACCTGTCAGGTTGACGGCTCCAAGGCCCCTCATCCTTGCGGCGAGGCCGCAAATCCCTATCAGTAGTCTGAAGACGGTACCCTTGAATTATGGGGGAATGCCAGAGGAAGCGGCCAGTTGTGCTTCTGTGACGACAAAAGGAAACCCCTTATATCTTCCCGGGCGTGTCCTTGAGAGCCGAAAGAAGAAGAATGAAGAAATCTCCGAGGAGAAGGCCATATAATTCTTGAAAAGGATGGATCACCCGGAAACAAGAGGGATCCAAATTTTAAATGAGGAGTCGACCCTGTCATCAATCATGGACTTGGTGTTATCATCCAATGAGCACTGCAAAACCCTGGCAAAAGTCCTGGAGGAGGCATACGTGCCCAAGGAAATTAGTGAGGAAGGTTTCGGCCAGCTGGTGGGCCACCTGTTGGAGAATGATGTAATATCCTTTGCAGATGATGACATCCCCAAGGAGGGAAGGGGGAACCGAAAACCGCTACATATTGCGGTAATTTCCTCGGGTTATATCATGAATGGGGTGCTGATTGATGGAGGATCGGCATTGAATATCTGTCCCCTCAGTACATTGCAGAAGATGAACATCAATCCCAAGCGCCTACGGGCCAGTCATGTGGTGGTGCGAGCTTTCGATGGTTCCCGGAGGGATACAATGGGAGAGATAGAATTGCCGGTGGAAATAGGACCTTGTACTTTTGATATCTCTTTCCAGGTCCTAGACATTGCGGCCAGCTATAACCTGTTATTGGGGAGGCCATGGATACATATGGACGGGGCAGTTCCTTCCACGCTACACCAACAAATCAAGCTAATCATCGACGGGAATATGGTAACAATCTCGGCAGAATGTGATGACCCTTCTCCTCCCAGGAATGGCCTGCCAGTGATTAATGTGGAGGAGTCAGTGGCACCTGCCAGTTTTCAAGCGCTGGAAATTAGCGCTCCCCACTACAGATGCCTGGGAGCTCCAGCCATGAAACCTAGGGTCTCTCCAGAACTCACCTTCATTGCAAAGGAAATGATGAAAATGAAATTCCAGCCGGGACAGGGGTTGGGAAAAAGCAGCCAAGGAATCACCGAGCCCGTTCAACTACCCTATCAGATAGGTAAAGCAGGGTTGGGATATCGTGAAGGCATAGCACGGAGACACCGTCAGGGCGTGGCCCCGATTCGACTGGCTGGCAAGCCGGTGACCAAGGTCAATAATGAACAGGGGACTAGTGGGCTTGTGATTAAGTCAGGGGATGAAGAATTAACCCCCGCAAGTGACGAGTCGACCAGGAGGGAAAGTTTCCTGCAGGAGGTCGCAAGAGAGTTTGAAACCAAGTGCCACATCCCCGGACAATTAACAAGCAGTAGAGAGGGGACGAATATTGTCACGCCACTGGGAGCCCAACAAGGAGTGCCTGTCATCGATTGGGCAGGGCTAGCGATTCCCGAAGAAGGCAGGAGGAGGGACTCAGGCGATGTAGCCGTAGTCATCGGGGAAGTGTCCGATGTGAAGCCCCCTTTTATCCAGCGCATTTCATCTGACCTGACCGTCAGCAACTGGACCATGAAACCAGTGATATCCAAACAAGGGTAAAGCCCGACATCAGGGTGGTAGACCCCAGAGGATGGGAGGATGGAGAAGTTTATTTTGTTGTTGTTTTATATTTTGCATAATTATGTCGTTTCTTCATGTTATTTGAAAATGTGATCGTCGTGAAAAATAACTTATATATGACAAGTATTTTGTTTCATGTCAGGTGTACCAATTTGAGTAATCCTTGCCTAACAAACGGTCTTTCAAATTTGAATGATGATTATGATTTTGACATTGAGCTGGATTTCGATTTGATGGGCATTGAGCAAGACGAGACAGATTACGACGATGCGCCTGACGAGATCAAAGGATGGGTCGAGGATAAACCCAAACCCAACTTGGACCAAACCATCACTATAGATATCGGAACCCCTGACAAGCCAAAGGAACTCAAGATAGGGACAGACCTTACCCCCAACCAAAAAGCAGAAATGACTGAGTTGCTAAGCCAATATGAGGATGTCTTTGCCTGGTCTCATGAGGACATGATCGGATTATCCACCGACATTGTGGTACACCGGTTGCCCATCAAGGAGGGTTTCAGGCCTGTCAAGCAAAAATTAAGAAAGTTGAAACCGGAGTGGAGCTTAAAAGTGAAGGAAGAGATCATCAAGCAGTTCAGGGCGGGAATCATTATGGTGTCCACTTACCCAGAATGGTTGTCCAATGTGGTCCTAGTGGCTAAGCCTGGGGGAAAGGTGAGGGTATATGTAGACTATAGAGACCTAAACAAGGCCAGTCTCAAGGATAACTTCCCGGTGCCTTTCATACATATCCTGGTGGATAACACAGCCCAGTATGAGATGTACTCTTTTGTGGATTGCTTTGCGGGGTATCATCAGATAATGGTGGCGGAAGAAGATCGGGAAAAGACCGCATTCATCACCCCTTGGGGCACTTTCTGCTATAGACGATTGGCTTTTGGTCTCATGAATGCGGGGGCTACTTATCAGAGAGCCATGATGGCCCTGTTCCACGACATGATACATAAGGAGATAGAGGTCTACGTGGATGACATTATTGTGAAATCGAGGGTAGAATCTGATCATATAACCCATCTCAAAAAGCTATTCGACCGGCTCAGAAAATATAATTTGAAGCTCAATCCAGCAAAGTGTGCTTTCAGAGTGCAGTCGGGTAAGCTTTTGGGATTCCTGGTTAGTGATCGAGGCATTGAGTTGGATCCAGCAAAGATTAAGGCCATTGTGGATATGCCGGCACCCCACACGGAGAAGGAGATAAGAGGATTCCTGGGAAGAATAAACTTCATCAGCCGCTTCATATCCCACTTGACAACTACATGTGAGCCAATTTTCAAACTGTTAAGGAAAGGTGCTTCCCAAGATTGGAATGAGCAATGTCAGAAGGCTTTTCAGACCATTAAGAAGCAGCTGACAGAGGCACCAGTGCTGGTACCCCCGAAGGATGGGATCCCTCTGTTTATATATATATATCGGTCAATGCCATCGCGATGGAATGTATGCTCGGGCAGAAGAATGAGGCAGGTCAAGAGCAGGCCATCTATTACCTCAGCAAGAGATTTAGCCAATGTGAACAGAATTACACTCCCATCGAGAAGACCTGTTGCACTCTGGCCTGGGCTGCAGGGAGATTACAGCACTACCTCCATGGGCATACGACGTACCTGATATCGAGAATGGATCCCCTGAAATACATTTTTGAAAGGCCCATGCTGAATTGTCGACTGTCAAGATGGAAATTAATCTTACAACAGTTCGACATGGTGTACGTAACTCAGAAAGCCATGAAAGGGCAGGGAATTGCAGATCAGTTGGCGGAAACCCCGTCAGGAGGGATGGAGCCGTTAGAAACTCCTCTGCCGGGCGAAGATATATTTTGGGTGTCACAATCAAAATGTGATGACGAGGGGCAGTTCTGGAAGCTGTATTTTGATGGTGCCATGAATGCTGAGGGGGCAGGAGCCGGAGCGGTCCTGGTCTCTATCACCGGAGAGCAATACCCTGTGGCCACTAAATTGCAGTTCAGCAATTCAAACAACACAGCTGAATACGAGGGATGTATATTGGGACTCCGTTTTGCCCGCGATATGGGAGTGAAGAGACTAGCGGTGTTCGGGGATTCAGAATTGGTAATCAGACAGGCGATCGGGGTGTACAATACCAAGGAGCTACGGTTACTTCCATACTATCGTTGCGTTGTCCAATTAATGCAAGAGTTCTAAGATATCGCTTTCCGACATATTCCCCGGGGACGGAATGATTTTGCCGATGCGTTGGCAACCCTGGCTTCCTTAATCCATATAATCAAAAGAAAAGATGTTCCACAAATTGAGATAGCAGTACAGAGTACCCCGGCATACGAGGAACAGGTTGCAGTATTATCAGACGAGGTGGTTCCGCCAAGGCAGCCTTGGTATCACGACATAAGGGAATATCTGAGGGATAGATCCATTCCCGACCAGGCAAGCCGAACTGAGAGGATGAGAATTCAAAAGATGGCAATGAAATTTTATCTGAGTGGGGATTCACTCTACAAGAGGGATGCTGGGTTGGGACTGTTGCAATGTGTAGATGAAATACAAGCCCAAAGGATTATGAATGAAGTACATGGTGGTGTGTGTGGGCCGCACATGAGTGGACCGATGCTGGCCAAAAAGATCTTGCGAACGGGGCATTATTGGTTAACACTGAAAGCCGACTACGACGATCATGTCAAACGGTGTTATCAATGCCAGACGCACGGTAATGTGATCCATACGCCTCCCAATAAACTGCATTGTATGACTTCCCCGTGGCCATTTTCAATGTGGGGAATGGATGTGATCGGACCGATAGAGCCCAAAGCAAGCAACGGACAACGATTCATTTTTGTCATGATCGATTACTTCACCAAATGGGTAGAAGCAGCTTCTTTCCCCAAAGTAACTCAGGAGGTCATCGTCGGTTTCATCAGGAATAGTGTCATTTGTCGATACGGGCAACCTGAGGTCTTGGTCTCCGACAATGCCAAGAATTTGAACAACGCCCTCATGAAGGGATTGTGCGACCAGTTTAAGATCAAGCACCTCAACTCCGTCATTTACCGCCCTAAGATGAATGGGGCAGTGGAGGCTGCAAACAAGAACATCAAGAAGATCATGGCAAAAATGTCTGATAATCATCGAGGATGGCCGGATCTGCTACCCCTCACCCTGCTGGCATACCGAACGTCAACGCGTACTTCTACAGGGGCAACCCCTTACGCTTTGGTGTACGGAATGGAGGCTGTTCTGCCAGTTGAGGTTGATATGGCGTCCCTCAGAATAGTGATCGATGCTCAGATAAGCGAGGAGGATTGGATGCAAAGTCGATACGACCAATTGGCCCTAATTGATGAAAGGAGGTTGGCTGCTGTTTGGCACGGTCAGTTATATCAACAAAGGATCTCTCGATCATATGACAAAAGGATAAGACCTCGGAAGTTCAAGGAAAATGACCTAGTGCTAAAGAGAGTCATGCCTTGTCAAGACGAAGCCAAGGGGAAGTTCGCCCCGAACTGGGAAGGACCATTTGTGATTAAAGTGCTATCCGGAGGAGCCCTCATATTACAAGAAATGGATGGTGAGGTATTTCCACAACCCCTAAATTCCGATTCGGTGAAGCGGTTCTACGCTTGAATCATCAATTCTCCCTTTTTCTTTGAGGAACGAACTACGTAGGACCTGATCTCCCAACTTGTGGGGGTACGTAGGCAGCCATCATGGCACGGTCCGATTCCTTAAAAAATAATCCTTTCCCTAAACCCAAACCAATTCCCAATAGCCAGAAAAAGCCCTCCTCTACCCTGGAAACCTTCCCGATACTAACCCTAATCAGATTCATCCCGAGTAACATAAACCTAGCCCAACCAAACAGTCAGCCAAAATCTAAAACTCAATCCGATGAAATCGCCAGGGGTACGGCAATATCTGTCAGATCTCCATCAAGACTTGAGAAGAGAAAGAAGGCGAAATGTCAAAATCGTGGTCAACTAGATAAAATGAGGATCCAATGAAAGGCAATGATACGACGAAAAGGGAAAATGACTAAATTTAAATGCATGTCTATATATATAAGTCATTTTATTACAAGATTTCTCTTTCGATAACCGATGAAACTAACATAGTCTATGCAGGAAATAAAATAATCTACAAATCTGAAACTAGCCGGAGCAGGATGGACAAAGTGGTGGATAGATCTGAAGCATCAGCGTCCCCTGCAATCTGCTGTCCCATCATATCAATGCGATCCAGTAAAGCGGTGGCTCGGCTGACAGTCACGGAATGAGCATCTATAACTGCCTTGGTCTGAAATACAATGGCCTCTCTGTCAGCAATGGCAGCGTCTCTAGCCAGAATGGCATCATCTCTCTCAACGAGAGCGGCATCCCTCTCGGCCTCAGCAGTAATCAAGGCCAGGCGGAGTCGGGTATCCTCAGTGACCCGACTAGGGGCAAAACCAGCTGAGATGGAGTGGTCTGTGGTATCCTCTGGGAAAATCACTCCAGAGTCATTAAAGGCCCCGATCTGACTCAAACCAACCGGATCCGAGTCTCCGCGCAACCACTGCACGTAAGTAAATGTCTGGATGTGGCAGCTCTCACTATATTCGGCAAAGATCCGGCGAGACCAAAGATCGTATACCTGCAGTAGATCCCTCTCTGTCTGGGATGATATAAGGAATCGATAGGCAGTTGTGCCTGCGAAGGGGTGAAAATCCTTTGTCTGATCAAACTGCCCCATGACCGCCAGGGGATGATAAGTCGTCACGCCCCTCAAGCCAACAACGGGAATGAAGTCCAGGTCGGGCACGTGAGTCAAGAAGCTCATAAAGGAGCAATAACCCGAATAGACCAGTAGATGAAAGGGGTCCTCAATGACCGACAAAATTGATGTCCAGGAGGCCACATCAGTACAGCTCACGGGTCAAAACGAAAACTGCGTGGCTATGTCATGGCTGAAGCAAAACCCTTGGCGACGGAAATGGCCGATGGGACTGAGATGACTCATGAACCACACGTACAACAAAGTCGAGCTCCCCCTAAATACTCTGCCTCGAAAAGACTGGCAATATGAGGCCGACATGTAGGTATCCGCCAATATCATGGGAAGAATGGTGTGATCCTCCTGAAGAGCTCTAACGGCCGCAACAATCCGCATGTCCAAATGATCGGGTCCTGCAGGCAAGTACAAAACTGAGATGACACGGGCCATCAGAACGTCCACTCTCAAGGCACCCCAGCGCTCCTCGGACACGGAAAAGTCACCGAAGAAAAGACGAAAACCGTCAGGTGAGCCAAATCGGTCAATCAAGAACTGAAGGGGAACCACATGGTCTGATGTGATCACCGGTAACAAGACAGCCCTCCGCAAACTGGTGAAAGTCAAGAATTGACGGCGCATGGAACCAACTGTAACCCTAACACAAGGTCTATCCAAAGGCAAGCTGGTGAAACGAGCATACTCCTCGAGGGTGGGGGTCAGCTCTACCGTCCCTAACCTGAACACCTGACAGGCAGGCGCCCAATAGCGCAGAATACCACCCATAAAGCCCGCTGGCACCTGGAAGGATAATAGGGACCAAGAATGGCCCAAAAGACCATCTGCGATGACCCTGTCAGCCGACAATAAACTGTCCAACCAGCGGAGGAGACTGCCAACCAACCCTGTGGGAGGAATGGAATTCAAACGTACCACGATATCTGAGGACGACATCTGTGAAAAAATAGTATCAAAAGACTGTACAGGGGTCATTTTATATCCATAAATAAAAAGCATGCATCGTACAAATAATAATAAGACAAATGAATTTCATAGACATGAAAGATAAAAGCTGTGCATAATAAATAAATGAGTTCAGTACATAGTGCATAAAATGAAAAAGAGGTCTAAAAAGGTGCAGGTACAAAAGCCCTATCCTATCCTGATCTAAATGAAATCAATCTCATCTATGAAAGCGGGATCCTCAAACTGATCCCCCGGGGTCGTTGAAGTCGGAGGACCAAAGTTCATGTCAGGAATGTATGGCTGCGCTGTGGCATCAGATGAGCTCGGGCCTGCATCATAACCCGCACTGTCAGGATCGTAGGCGTAAGCCTCCTCCGGGGTCCGGCCTAGCACCCGAAGATACAGCGACAACTGCTCCACCTGGCGGGTCAATGTGGCGATCTGCTCGGCATGAGTGGGAGTCCGAACACAGGCTGCCCAGTCAGTCATCATCACCGAGCTGGGGACCATATCCCCGAGGAAGAATGTGGCCCGGGTCTGAGGACCGATAGTACGGGGCACCCACCAAGTACGAAAAGCATCACTCGTACTGGGACCTGTAGAAAGCATCCGGTCGTCCTCCCCGGCGAGCATGATCTTCGAAGGCTGAAAATCTAGCGGCCAGGAGGTAGTGAAAGGAAGGGAATGCGGGATGCGGATCTCTCCAGTAACGTATCTGAATGCGCGCTCCCCCAGGTACATCACCCATCGTCCAACACTCTGCAAAGTGAGATGACGGGTGGAAAGCTCGAACTCCGGGCCAGAAGGATGCCCATCAGCAAACCCCGCAGTCAGATGCTCGGAGAGATAGGGAACCCAGACAACATCAGCAGTCGTGATCAGCTCCAGCTGGATGCGGCAGTGCGCAAAGCTGCTAGATACCGGGACCTCCTCCAAAGTGCTATGATGCCATCGCCGGCCCCGGGGATAAGTGTCCAGGCCAAGAATGGTGACAGGCCTCAGACATGGGAGACGCTCGTAGGCCCAGAACAGCGAATAGAAACAGTGAAAAGCATGAGTAACCGACAAATGCAGAAAAGGGGAGATAAATGAAGGAAAGTCCAGTAAGAAGAGAGGAAGAGAAGCCTCACCAGCAAGAAATGATAGAATCCGAGCCCATCTGTCTGTCCCTCCGAACGTAGACGCAGACCGTGGAGGAAATAAGCAAAGGTGAAAGACCCCCAATCATAGTCACTGATCCGGTCCACGTCTCTGACAGCCCCTACGACGCTGAAATGAATGGTGGAGGAGTTGTTCCCTAGGAAACAACCCCTCATAATGGTCAGGAACAGGCGTCGTAGCAGAATGTCCCGGGTGCCCTGATCCGCTGGAATAGGCAGTGCGTACAGACCCCCGACAGCATCGACAGCCAAAGCACCGGACCGAATGCTACGGGCCTTAAAAACCCGATCCTCAGCGGCGAAGCCCAATAAAGCCCGGACCTCCGCCGGAGTGATGTCAAGATCCAGAGGGACGCGGGATCCAGTAAACTCGATGCCCGTGATGTACCTCCAGTCCCAGGGAGTCAACACAACCTCGTAGTCAAGAAGGTGAAGAGACTGCGTCTGGTGGAACCAGCGCTCGGATAAGGCCCTCATGTAACCCCAGGGGCGCTGGCGGGGAATGATGGTGAAGAAGTGACGAAAGCCCCATGAGTCCACCACCGTCCGGTACTCACTGTGCAGAGCTGTATAAAGGGAATATATGTTGAACCAGTTACCCCTTGGCTGAGTAAACTCGGGCACCTGGGGCAATCACCAATGGGTTAGTCCAGATAAAAGGGGAATTGAGAAAATTGAGAATAAAATCAGAATAGAACTGAATATACCTCGTTAGCCATGAGAGATGCTGAGGGGTGACGACTGAGATCCCGACCCAATAGATCGGGTATCTTCACAGATGCGCCAGACGGGGCACTATGAGGAGATGGAGCCGGTGTGCTGGAGGATGGCCCCTCTGCCGCAACCTCCGGAGGAGCAGCCTCCTCAACGTCCGGGTGACCGGGACGGATGACCGCCTCCGCCAAGCGACGAGCCTGACGGGTCCAAGGAAGAACAGGGGCAGGTGCAGCCCTACGACGGCGAACACCCGAGGTCCGAGACGCAGAAGAGCTACTAGGAGCGTCGGGATCCATAGCTGGAATAGAACAAGCGAAGAGGAAGGTAAGTTCCCTTTTGAATTATGTCACGAATATTCTAAATTCCTACCCTCATCATATAATTAATGCAGCATGATGCATGTTTACTATATAAAAAAAAATAATAATAATAAAAAAAAAAAATTCGGCAGAGTTCTGTTTGTAAAATGGACATCCCAGGCATAAGCCCAAACATGTTTTCCATCAATCCAAGCCTCAAACAGATCAAAGTTGCATTCATATGTGTAATTACAACATTTAAGGACCATAATGCATGATTTTCGTTCAAAAAAGGAACTACAGATATGTGGGACCCCATCATGAGCATAAAATAGGACTCACACAGTTGATACATAGCATGTATATATGATAATACATAGCATAGCATTGTAAAGCATACATTTCTATCTATAGCATGTAAATAGCCAAATGTATAGCAAAACATTGACGAATTTGAAAAGTGAACGGTCAAAGTGTTACCTGTAGCACGTAGATCGATCCTACCGGAGCAGTTTTGCAGAAAGGTTGGAAAAATTGGCAAAAGGCCCTTGCAAACGAGCAAAATCGCAAGAATCTATGTGGGGTACGAAGTTGAAAGTGACAGATCTGGAAGTGGCGAGCCGCTTAAGAAACCCGATCTTGGCCGCAGATCAATCTGCGGCTGGCCGCAGATCAATCTGCGACTGGCCCTGGTGGGTCCCCCCGGCTCCCTTGCAGCCGTTTGACTTGTTGAATGAAAATAAAGTACGAGATGGGTGACCGGCGACGAAACCCGGCCCCGACGAGATGATCGACCGGCGACGATAACCGGCGATCACGAGAAGGATGACCGGCGACAAAACCCGGCTCCGACGAGCCAATCGACCGGCGACGATAACCGGCGATTACGTGATGGATGACCGGTGACGAAAACCAGCTCTGACAAGATAACCAACCGGCGACGATAACCGGGGGTTACGAGATGGGTGACCGGCGACGATACCCGGCCCAGACGAGATATTCGACCGGCGACGATAACCGGCGATTACGAGATGGATGACCGGCGACAAAAACCGGCCCCGACGAGACAATCGACCGGCGACGATAACTGGCGATTACGAGATGGATGACCGGTGACGATAACCGGCGATTACGTGATGGATGACCGGCGACGAAAACCGGCTCCGACAAGATAACCAACCGGCGACGATAACCGGGGGTTACGAGATGGGTGACCGGCGACGATACCCGGCCCCGACGAGACAATCGACCGGCGACGATAACCGGCAATTACGAGATGGATGACCGGCGACGAAAACCGGCTCCGACAAGATAACCAACCGGCGACGATAACCGGGGGTTACGAGATGGGTGACCGGCGACGATACCCGGCCCCGACGAGACAATCGACCGGCGACGATAACCGGCGATTACGAGATGGAAGACCGGCGACGAAAACTGGCTCCGACAAGATAACCAACCGGCGACGATAACCAGGGGTTACGAGATGGGTGACTGGCGACGATACCCGGCCCCGACGAGACAATCGACCGGCGACGATAATCGGCGATTACGAGATGGATGTCCGGCGACGAAAACCGGTTCCGACAAGATAACCAACCGACGACGATACCCGGGGGTTACGAGATGGGTGACCGGCGACGATACCCGACCCCGACGAGACAATCGACCGGCGACGATAACCGGCGATTACGAGATGGATGTCCGGCGATGAAAACCGGCTCCGACAAGATAACCAACCGGCGAAGATACCCGGGGGTTACGAGACGGGTGACCGGCGACGAAACCCGGCCCCGACAAGATGATCATCTGCATTGACACCCTTTTATGAATGTTTTGCATCCATTGCATCTTACGTTGCACCATAAGTCATGTGGGTTGCATCACGTATGTATTGTAATCCTTATGCATTGTCATTCATGCATCGAGTGTCTATTCTTTATCCTGTCCATTTCATTTAAACATTGCATAAACATGATAAAGAGGGGCAGCTGTAGACACCCAATTTTTGCGTTCACTGTACTAACCATGACAGGAGGGCAAAATCGTCAATTGAATCGGCTTGCGAGAACAAAGGAGTGGGCACAAATGCGAACGTCCAACACCACCGCAATGATTGGCGACCAAAGCTGACATGACAATAAGGCCATCCGAAACGGGCATTCCCAAATAAGGTGGCACGTCTCCCGGAAATTCCTGGACTGCAGAATACGAGCCTATCAGCAAAAATCGACGTTACGGCACGAAAATCGAGGCATGGTACGGAAATCGAGAAAGTCAAACCGTCCAGCCGCGGATTGATCTGCGGCCAAATAGTGCGCCTTTTGAAAACACGGAACTCGAAACACGGAACTAGAAATCAGGTGAGTGGAAGGCAGGCGGCCAGCCTATTTCAGCTCATTTTCGTTGCAGCATACAGGGAGTTGAAGGTTGAGCAGTTTTGGGGAAGAAGAAAGAATTCAGCAGCAGCAAGAAGCACGGAAATAGAAGGGAAAAATAGCAAATTTTGCAATCAAATAGGAAGAAAAGAGAGAAAAAAAGAGAGGATTTTTATTCTTCTGATTGGGATTGTATCAAATATACTTCTCATCCTATTCAAATACACAAGTTTTCATCCATTTGAGATCATTTGCAAGGTGAAAATTCCCTTTGTTATAGCAATGTATATCATATTATTTGGTTAAGTTGAAAGTAATTTTCATGTATATTGTTGAGCAATCATGGATTAGGGATTATTAGTGAGGGTTCCATCGGAACAAAATTCTTCCTAATAACCCGAGGATATCCAAGTGGTGAAATTTCTAGCTTGTTTATGATGATTTATTGGGTGTAATTTATTTAGATTATCATTGTTGGGTATCATGGTGTATTAGATAAATCCGGTTTGGGTTAGTTATGTAGTATTCATTTCGTGGACATGTAGCAATATCGGGTGTGAGCCTAGGATCGCGACCCCGTGGTCCAAATCCGATGATGGACGTTTTGATGCGTGTAATAGATTCAAGGTGCTCATTTTTGTAACATGTAATCGTCGGGCCTTAAAACGACGCTAAGACGAGAATCGGGTTTAAGGCCCCGTAGTAGTGAAACATGTGATTGTTGGCACTCGGGGTTATTTTGATGGCTCACATGCCCGTGAATAGCCCCCTATGCGGTTTGTGTTTAATTTGTTTTGTAACACCAAAGGATTTCAAAGCCAAAACAATAAAGATTTTTCTAAAATCAATCAAAGTAGGCTATTAGTATCACGAGGCTAAAAATTGGAAATGCTAATGAAAGTCGATTCCTATTTTACGAGAAAGCTAAAGAGAAGTTGTTTTCTCTTAATGTCATGAAAATGGTTTTACAAAAAAGAAATAAATGTTTTATTAAACCTTGATACATAGGGCGAAAGAGATCTTAGAAATTGCCCATCGTTTATGAAAGCAACGTATAAATCTCGATTCCTATTTGAGCTAAGGTTTAACAGATTCGTGTTTTGCCAAAACAACACTTAATGAAAAATCTCATAGCTTTTTGCCAAATAAAATCAAACCTTTCTCATTAAAGAAATAGAGCTTTCTCAAATAGGCCAAAGGACATTCTGGAGCACTCCCAAAATAAAACATGTCTCTTTCATAAAACACCAAAAAAGAATTCCTTTTTATACAAAACTCACCACAACATTTATTAGGCACACACACACACACATACACATTTCATGAATTAAAGGATAGGAAAGTATTAAGGTTGCAGTAACCGTGTTTCACGGAAGTCGGGGGGTGCCTAACACCTTCCCTTCGCTTAAGCAAGCCCCCGAACTCTATGAATCTCGGTTTGCAGACCAATTAATTCGGAGTCACATATGAGCCATCGATTTATAAAAAATGAAAACTCGGATGAGTTGGTACATCCATTTCAAATATACCAACTGGCGACTCTGGTCAATTGGCTCATCATAAAAAACGATCTTTCAAAACCCCGTCGATATTAATGCCGACCTTTTCTAAAAAATCATCTAATAAAAGGACAAAATCGGAAGAGGCGAAAAACCGGCGTCGACACATGTTAAATAATATGACGCGTATTTTATATATATATATATATATATGTGCATGCGTGCTAAACAAATGGGACAAATAATAACAAACCCCTCAAAGAAATTATATTAAGTCCTAAGCGTTCAAAGATATTTGGAATATCGAACGTCGCCTTCTAGCATGGTAAAACGATAGAGTATTAAATATTTAATATGAGTTTGTTGTGCACACACAATGCGAGTGTTAAATATTTAAGATGTTGTTTTATCACATTTGATGCTTATTAAGGAATTGAACATTACTGCTTTGTTGTGCACATACAAGGGCGGTCTTTTTCTCTTCACATATATGGAAGTGCTAGGTTCGACTTAACTTAGATTATTTTAGTTCGGATGTGCACACACTTGACCATTATAATCTAAGAGACAAAATATAAGGAGTTACATAGTGATGTAATTGATAATAGTTGTCTACCTATTTATTTATATATAGTTTGTTGTGCACACACAAGACTATATACATTTGATATGGGATCCTTATTCTCACTAGTAAACCTTTAATTAGATTTGTCGTACTATATAATGAGGGTAATATAGTTTGATGAAAAAGTGAGAGGTACCAATTTAAAATAAAGACCTAATTTATTTTGGTAATTATTTAATAAATGAATGTATGCTGAAATGTTGTTAAACTACAAATTCATTTATAGAATTTTACAATGTCTAATTCAGTATCACTGCGGAGCATATTAGATGCTAATTAATCGGACCGAATTACACGGACTAGTTAAGGAATTTGAGAATAGTTCTCAAGGCTGAAAGCTATCTTATGTCCTTAATACGCTTATCCCTGCAATGGTTGTAGACAATGCCTCTGAGGAAGAGATTGCTACTTTTAGAAAGTGGCAAGATAATGCACAGTTAGCTCAATACATCATGCTCGTATCCATGAGTAATGAGCTTCAGCGTCAGCATGAAACTATGGATGCTCCTACTGTACTCCGGCAGCTTCAAGGAGTTGAATGGTGAGGAAAGTAGGACTATTAGATATCAGATATCTAAGGAGCTCTTCCGATCTAGAATAACCGATGGCACTACAGTATAGACAAATGTTCTCAAAATAATTAATCTGATTGAACAATTGGGATAACTGGGTTTTAATGGATGGAGAGTTGATCCAAGATTTGATCTTGCAATCACTTCCGGACTCTTTCTCACAAATTGTTGTGAATTTCCACATGAACAAGCTATATGTCAGCCTGCCTAAGTTGCTTAAACATGTAGAAAATTGTAAAGAGTCACTTTCCAACCAAGAAAGACCAAGTCTTACTTGTAGATGATTCTTCTAGGAAGCGGAAGAGGGCCAAAGGATCTTCTTAAAAGTAGAACAATTCAAAGAAGGTAAATAGAAAGGCAAAAATAAAGGACAATAAGAACAAGACTAATGTAGATAGCTAAGGAGTTTGCTTCCACTGCCATAAGCCTGGATACTGGAAAGGAAAACTGTAAGGAGAAAAAAAAAAAAAAAATTCTTACAGAGGGGTTAACTAGAAGAAGCTATAGTGAAGCTTCGGTATACAGATATAGGTTTGTTCATGATTAAAATAAATCTTTTTTTTGTAAGTCAAGGTTTCTACTTTGGGTTATTTGATATCGGTTGTAGTTCTCGCATATGCAATCCAATGCAGGGACTAAGCAAAAGTAGAAAGCTAAACATAGAGTAAGTAATCTTATGTGTGGGAATGGAGCAAAGGTTGTTGCATTAACCATAGGAACTTATAGTTTAGCATAGCCTACGGGCAAGTCTATTAAGTTTATAAGTTGTTATTATGTTCCTGTTATCATTAAAAACATTATTTCTTTCCGTTGTTGGACAATGAAGGTTCTGGTATTATATTTAAGAACAATTGTTGTTCTATTTATAATGATAATATTTTGTTTGAAACTGGAAGATTACTTGATAGACTTTGTATACTTAACTTACATAAAAAATAATTTTGCAAATTGAACAAACTAGTAAAAGAAAAAGGAGATGGTCATTCAAAGAGTTGAATGTGTGTATTTAATGAAATACAAGTCTGAATCATTTGAAATGTTCAAAGAATTCAGAAATGAAACAAATTGGACAAAGTATTAAGATTCTATTGATCAGATCGAAGAAAGAATACTTGTGCAATGAGTTTCTAGATCATCTCAAAATGGTATTTTCTCATAATGGAAACCTCCTGATACGCAATAATTGATTGGTGTATCTAAAAGGAGAAATTGTACCTTGTTGGAAATGGTGCAGTCCATAATGATTTTTACCGACATTCTAGTATCCATCTGGGATTATACCCTAGAAACGGCTGCATATCTACAAAATAAGGTAACCTCAAAAATCTGGCCCCAAGACTCCATAAAGGTTATGGATAGGGAGGATTCCTAGTCTTAAGTAAGTTAAGATAAGGGGTTGTCCAACTTATGTGAAAAGGTTTCAAAGATAAGTTTGGGACAATATATGACAAGTGCAGACTTGTGGGATATCCTAAAGTAAGTTTAGGGTATTATTACTATAATCCTACACGTTGCCTTCTTAGATAAAGGTGTTTATTATTGAAGGAGCTAGTGGGAGGGGTAATAGATCTTGAAGGAGTTCAAGAACCACAAAGCACTTTAAGTCGAACCGAGGAACCTGTAGATAGACCTATTGTACCACAACCGAATCGTAAATCTAGAAGAGTACCGAAGATACCTGGGAGGTATGGATTCATCATAGAGGATGATGATGAGGTACGCATCATAGAGGATGATGATCCAGTTATATACGATGAGGCTATGAGTAGAAGACACCCAGAGAAATGACAGATGGCCATGAAATCCAAAATGGACTCCATGTATGAGAACCAAGTATAGACTCTGGTTACTCCACATAAGGGCATAATGCCTAGAGAGTGAATATGGGTCTTTAAAAGAAAGACTGGGGAAAATGGCAAGGTGGATACCTATAAGACCAGGCCTGTTTAAAAGGTTTTTCAAGTCAAGGAGTTGACTATAATAAAACCTTATTACCGGTAATGCTCAAGTCCATTTGGATTTTGCTTGTGATTATAACTTATTATGAAATCTGGCAAAATGGATGTGGAGACGTCCTTCCTCAATGAAGTCTTGAGGAGAATGTATGTATGATACAGCCAGAGGAATTTGTTTCAAAGGTTGAAGCAAATCGTGTATATAAGCTGCAATGATCCATTTATGGATTGAAGCAAGCTTCTCAAAGATGGAACATTCATTTTGATGAGACAATCAAAAGAGTTTGATTTTATCAAAAATGAGAATGAACCTTATGTGTACAAAAGGGCCAGTGGGAGCGTTTGTGACATTCTTGGTATTATATGTTAATATACTACTAACAAGGAATAACACATCAATGCTACAATCAGTAAAGATAAAATTGTCTAAACATTCCTCCATGAATGACTTGGGAGGAGCATCCTATAAATTGGAGATATAAATCTATATAGATAGATTTAAAAGGATGTTCGGCTTGACCCAAGGAACATATATTCATTTGATACGAAAGGCGTTTAGCATTAAAAACTCCAAGAGAGGTCTCATGATGATGAACCATGGAGTGTATCTCTTAAAATTGTCCCCAATTGAAAGAGAGATCGCATGAGTTACTATCATGTATGCAAAGAATATACAAGGCTTGATGTTGATCAGTCATATTCTGGAGATGTTCACTGTAAGACAGTGATAAACATCTTTAAGTACTTAACCGGTATTGAAGATGTAATCATAATTCATGGTAGGTTTGAATTAAAACTAGAGGGCTAAACAGACTCAAGTTTTTTAGACTGACCAAGACGATAACAAAACCACTTTAAGGTAAAACGTTACCTTGAAAGTGGTGTAGTGAATTGGAAAAGTTCCAAATAGCAAAGTGTTGTTGGTTTAGTGACAAAGACAAAGTATATAGCTGTAAATGAAGCTGCAAGTTTATTGTTTGGATGAAAAGTTCATTACAGAACTAGGAATAGTTCCTAAGTCTCATCTTGGATTCAAACATGTGTTGCGGCACTTTCATTTGATTAGTGGAATCATTGAAAGAGGAGAAGTCAATATAAAGATAGTGGACTCTCAAGAACGACATTGCATATCCATTTACTGAAGCTTTATCCAAACAGCAGGATGATCGTCACTTAGAGAAGAAGGGTATTAGATACCATGATGATTGGCTTTAGTGCAAGTGGGAGATTGAAAGTAGTATGCATACAAGCCAATCATATTTGATATGATGTAGCATATACTTTGTAATCTTATTCGATTGTTAAATGCATTTTACTTTATCTAGATGGTGCTGTTATATTAAATGTGATAAACCCATAGTTTTGAGCAATGCTTTTAGAATC
Organism: Aralia elata; assembly: GCA_034770075.1. NCBI lineage: Eukaryota > Viridiplantae > Streptophyta > Magnoliopsida > Apiales > Araliaceae > Aralia > Aralia elata. The sequence continues at coordinate 53,303,130 of CM068386.1, forward strand.
ATGATTGTGATCATGCTAATGAGATCTAAATTCTAGACAGCTCACAAACTAAAATCGTTCCTAATCGATGGATTACTAAAAAGGGATTAGTGAATCCGGATAGATTAGTACATACATTGCTTGCTCTTATGAAGAGTATGATTGATCTCATAATCATTTGTGTAGAGAAAGTAAATCAAGTATGTAGGTGCTTATTAGAGAATAAGTTCACAGGCTCGCTAAGGAATACCTAATGGAGTTTTACTCGCCTGTCAATAGAAATTCCTCTAGTGATAGTAGTACAAGTGATCCTTGGACTTGAGATCATCATAGTATCTTCTGTATGATGAGTTATACTTTGACATGTCCCTTAAGACCCTTTAGGGTATATCAAAGGGTATGATTGGGTATAATAAGTTATACACGGAGATAGGTGAATGATCAACAAGGAATCTACCACTTATAGTAAAAGGAGAGAATGTCCTATGTGATTCGATAAATGACAACTCAGAAGTCTTCGGCCAAAGCAGAATGAAATTAGAAAGGAGTTTCTAATTTGCATTAATCAGAGTTATGCATTTGAGAATCGAAATACATATAATTAAATAAAATAAGACTTGACAGTAATTCCATGTCTTATATTTAATTGGGACATTGTATGGTAGAAGGATTGAATTGTACGGTAACTATTCAATAAAAGGTTCTTTTGTGATTAATGTTGAAATCTATATTATCTGGAAAGTCGTTGATCGTTAAGGGGGCTTACCCTTATTGTAGAATAAATATTATTTATTTAAATGAATTAAATAGTTTAATTTATTATTTAAATAAGATTAGAATTGTTCTAATTGATTTTTTCACAACCGGTTTAATATGGAGAACCTAAAGGGTTACACCGCAAAAGAAAAATATTTATTTAAGAAGTAAATGGCATAATTGTAATAATAAGTTAAGTGTATTTAATTTAATCTATAGAGATAGAATAAATTAAATAGCTTAATATTTATTATTTAATGTTTTGGAAATATTAAATATAAATTAATAAGAGGAGTCTTATTATTATTATTACTATTACTATTACTTAATTCCTAATAGGGATTGGGAATTAATTAATAGAAGTACTCTCTCATAAATTCCTAATTGGATTAGGAGTTTAATTAATTAAAGAAGTTTAATAATAAAAGAAACCCTAATCCTAAATAGTTTAGGGAAGGGTTATTCCTATATCTATAAATAAGAGGAGTCTTATCATGATTTAGGGTTAGACAGTTACACACTCTTTCATAAGAATTGGAGAGGGTGGAGAGTACTTGCAATTTCTATCGAGATAGAAACTGGGGTTTTGCCAACACCCATCTTCTTGAATAACTATTATTCCTTGGTGGATCACCTCTAGAGGCCAAACACTTGGGTGGCTAACGTTGATCAAAGGAAGGAATTTAATCGGTGGAATCCAAGGAGAACGCAAAGGATTTGGAGGTGAACTCGTATCTGTGGAAGCATGGTTCTACAAGGGTATGATTCTCATACTTTATCTCTTTCGTTTAATTGATAATTGAGCACATGAATGATCATGGTGATGGTTTGTATGAAAATTTTAAAATTTGTTTTTATTGCGCTTCTACACTATTTATGTAATTTGATTGCATGTTCGCGCTATATACAAACCTAACAGTGGTATCAGAGCCTAACCTTGTGCTAATTATCGATTATGATGATTCCATGTGTGTATGGTATGCGATTGGATCGAATTTTTTGGGCAGGATCTGTTTTTTCTGAATCTGCTACGCGGCGCAGCTGCGCCGTTTCCAATTCATTCTGGAGCGCAGCTGCGCCCAAACCCAGAAAGTCGTTTCTGGGGTTCAGCGCAGCTGCGCCGTTTCCTAGTTTATTCTGGGCGCAGCTGCGCCGGACAGCAGAATCCGGAAAAATAATTTTTCCTTCAATTAAAATAAATGGTTTATTTAATTGATATAAGTTTAGAATAAAAGAGTTTATTCACATATAGAATAGGATTCCATGTTTCCTACAATAAAGGAGTTTATTCACACATGGAATAAGATTCCATGTTTTCTTAAAAATAAAGATGTTTATTTTGATAAGGAATAGAATTCAACATATTTTATTTTCCAACAATTTTAAGTTAAAACAAAAGAGTCTATTTTGAACTTGAAATTGGATTCCATGTTAATTGAAATAAAAGAGTTTATTTTGATTTGGAATTTGATTAAAAATAAAGGAGTTTATTTTTATTCAAAATTGGATAAAATAAAATAAATAAGTTTATTATAATTTAAATTTTGATTAAAATAAAAGAGTTTATTTTATTTCAAAATTGGATTTCTAGTAAACTTTTAATTGCCCATTAAATGATATCAATGCATATATGGAATGGTTTTATTATTCATGAGATGAATGTTATTTATTGATACATATAGAGATATGTATGATAATAAATAGGGATTGATTATGGACTATTGACCAATGTGTGATTGGATTTATTTTAGAGGATGCTTGAATGTATGAGTTTTTATAAATGGGGTCTGCGTACCTCGTCTTCTCTAGTTTTTCTTGATGTAAATTCTATGTTCCTCCTATGTACCTTCCCTTGACTATTGAGCAAGGTTTCTATTTATTGTAAATAGTTTTTTTAATAGGACTAGTTAGAATTAATTTTTGAAGAATTGGAGACAAAGGAGCAAGGAGCGCTTGAAGACCCGTTTGTAATGGAGCCCGGGTTTAAATGTAATAGTTACATTTAAATTTTGTTCTTGCACCCTGGGTTTGACATTTTGGTTCACTTGGTGGCTCTAGTGAACCAAACTAGAATAAAAGTCCATAATCAATCCGGGTAGAATATAGTATTCTATATGTGCATGCTTACTATGTATATATTATATATTATACAACATGCTGCGCATGTTAAATAATATGACGCGTATTATATATATATATATATATATATATATATATATGTGTGTGTGTGTGTGTGTGTGTGTGTGTGTGCATGCGCGCTAAATAAGATGGGACAAATAATAACAAATCCCTCAAAGAAATTATATTAAGTCCTAAGCGTTCAAAGATATTTGGAATATCGAACGTCGCCTTCTAGCATGGTAAACGATAGAGTATTAAATATTTAATATGAGTTTGTTGTGCACACACAAGGCGAGTGTTAAATATTTAAGATGTTGTTTTATCACATTTGATGCTTATTAAGGAATCGAACATTACTGCTTTGTTGTGCACATACAAGGGCGGTCTTTTTCTCTTCACATATATGGAAATGCTAGGTTGGACTTAATTTAGATTATTTTAGTTCGGATGTGCACACACTTGACCATTATAATCTAAGAGGCAAAATACAAGGAGTTATATAGTGATGTAATTGACAATAGTTGTCTACCTATTTATTTATATATAGTTTGTTGTGCACACACAAGGCTATATACATTTGAAATGGGATCCTTATTCTCACTAGCAAATCTTTAATTAGATTTGTCGTACTATATAAAGAGGGTGATATAGTTTGATGAAAAAGTGAGAGGTACCAATTTAAAATAAAGACCTAATTTATTTTGGTAATTATTTAATAAATGATTGTATGCTGAAATGTTGTTAAACTACAAATTCATTTATAGAATTTTACAATGTCTAATTCACTATCACTGCGGAGCATATTAGATGCTAATTAACCGGACCGAATTACACTGACTAGTTAAGGAATTTGAGAATAGTTCTCAAGGCTGAAAAGCTATCTTATGTCTTTAATATGCTTATCCCTACAATGGTTGTAGGCAATGCCTCTGAGGAAGAGATTGCTACTTTTAGAAAGTGGCAAGATGATGCACAGTTGGCTCAATACATCATGCTCACATCCATGAGTAACGAGCTTCAGCGTCAGCATGAAACTATGGATGTTCCTACTGTACTCCGGCAGCTTCAAGGAGTTGAATGGTGAGTAATGTAGGACTATTAGATATCAGATATCTAAGGAGCTCTTCCGATATAGAATAACCGATGGCACTACAGTATAGACAAATGTTCTCAAAATGATTAATCTGATTGAATAATTGGGACAACTTGGTTTTAATGGATGGAGAGTTAATCCAAGATTTGATCTTGCAATCACTTCCGGACTCTTTCTCACAAATTGTTGTGAATTTTCACATGAACAAGCTATATGTCAGCCTGCCTAAGTTGCTTAAACATGTAGAAAATTGTAAAGAGTCACTTTCCAACCAAGAAAGACCAAGTCTTACTGGTAGATGATTCTTCTAGGAAGCGGAAGAGGGCCAAAGGATCTTCTTAAAAGAAGAACAATTCAAAGAAGGTAAATGAAAAGGCAAAAACAAAGGACAATAAGAACAAGACTGATGCAGATAGCTAAAGAGTTTGCTTCCACTGCAATAAGCCTGGATACTGGAAAGAAAAACTGTAAGGAGAATCTTACAAAGGGTAACCAGAAGAAGCTTAGTGAAGCTTCGGTTACAGATATAGGTTTGTTCATGATAAAAATAAATCTTTCTGTAAGTCAAGAGAGGTCTCATGATGATGAGCCATGGAGTGTATCTCTTTAAAATTGTCCCCAATTGAAAGAGAGAACGCATGAGTTACTATCATGTATGCAAAGAATATACAAGGCTTGATGTTGATCAGTCATATTCTGGAGATGATCACTGTAAGACAGTGATAAACATCTTTAAGTACTTAACCGGTATTGAAGATGTAATCATAATTCATGGTAGGTTTGAATTAAAACTAGAGGGCTAAACAGACTCAAGTTTTTTAGACTGACTAAGACGATAACAAATCCACTTTAAGGTAAAACGTTACCTTAAAAGGTGGTGCAGTGAATTGGAAAGGTTCCAAACAGCAAAGTGTTGTTGGTTTAGTGACAAAGACAAAGTATATAGCTGTAAATGAAGCTGCAAGTTGATTGTTTGGATGAAAAGTTCATTACAGAACTAGGAATAGATCCTAAGTCTCATCTTGGATTCAAACATGTGTTGCGACACTTTCATTTGATTAGTGGAATCATTGAAAGAGGAGAAGTCAATATAGAGATAGTGAACTCTCAAGAACGATATTGCATATCCATTTACTAAAGCTTTATCCAAACAGCAGGATGATCGTCACTTAGAGAAGAAGGGTATTAGATACCATGACGATTGGCTTTAGTGCAAGTGCGAGATTGAAAGTAGTATGCACACAAGCCAATCATATTTGATATGATGTAGCATATACTTTGTAATCCTATTCGATTGTTAAAGGCATTTTACTTTATCTACATGGTGCTGTTATATTAATTGTGATAAACCCATAGTTTTGAGCAATGCTTTTAGAATCAGGATGGTGATCATGCTAATGAGATCTAAATTCTAGGTAGCTCACAAACTAAAATCGTTTCTAATCGATGGATTACTAAAAAGGGGATTAGTGAATCCGGATAGATTAGTACATACGTTGCTTGCTCTTATGAAGAGGATGTTTGATCTCATAATCATTTGTGTGGAGAAAGTAAAGTAAGTATGTAGGTGCTTATTAGAGAATAAGTTCACTGAACGTGGCTTGCTAAGGAATACCTAATGGAGTTTTACTCGCCTGTCAATAGGAATTCCTCTAGTAATAGTAGTACAAGTGATTCTTGGACTTGAGATCATCATAGTATCTTGTGTATGATGAGTTATACTTTGACATGTCCCTTAAGACCCTTTAGGATATATCAAAGGGTATGATTGGGTATAATAAGTTATACATGGAGATAGGTGAATGATCAACAAAGAATCTACCACTTTTAGTAAAGGAGGAAATGTCCTATGTGATTCGATAAATGACAACTCAGAAGTCTTTGGCCAAAGCAGAATGAAATTAGAAAGGAGTTTCTAATTTGCATTAATCAGAGTTGTGCATTTGAGAATCGAAATACATATAATTAAATAAAATAAGACTTGACAGTAATTACATGTCTTATATTTAATTGGGACATTGTATGGTAGAAGGATTGAATTGTACGGTAACTATTCAATGAAAGGTTCTTTTGTGATTAATGTTGAAATCTATATTATCTGGAAAGTCGTTGATCGCTAAGGGGCTTACCCTTATTGTAGAATAAATATTATTTATTTAAATGAATTAAATAGTTTAATTTATTTATTTAAATAAGATTAGAATTATTCTAATTGATTTATTCACAACCGGTTTAATATGGAGAACCTAAAGGGTCACACCGCAAAACAAAAATATTTATTTAAAAAGTAAATGACATAATTGTAATAATAAGTTAAGTGTATTTAATTTAATCTATGGAGATAGAATAAATTAAATAGCTTAATATTTATTATTTAATATTTTAGAAATATTAAATATAAATTAATAAGAGGAGTCTTATTATTATTATTACTATTACTATTATTTAATTCATAATAGGGATTGAGAATTAATTAATAGAAGTACTCTCTCATAAATTCCTAATTGGATTAGGAGTTTAATTAATTAAAAGAGTTTAATTAAAATAAAAACCCTAATCCTAAATAGTTTAGGAGGGTTCCCTATATCTATAAATAAGAGGAGTCTTATCATGATTTAGGGTTAGACAGTTACACACTCTTCCATAAGAATTGGAGAGGGTGGAGAGTACTTGCAATTTCTATAGAGATAGAAACTAGGGTTTTGCCAACACCCATCTTCTTGAATAACTATTATTCCTTGGTGGATCACCTCTAGAGGCCAAACACTTGGGTGGCTAACGTTGATCAAAGGAAGGAATTTAATTGGTGGAATTCAAGGAAAACGCGAAGGATTTGGAGGTGAACTCGTACCTGTGGAAGCATGGTTCTACAAGGGTATGATTCTCATACTTTATCTCTTTCGTTTAATTGATAATTGAGCACATGGATGATCATGGTGATGGTTTGTATGAAAATTTTAAAATCCGTTTTTATTGCGCTTCCGCACTATTTATGTAATTTGATTGCATGTTCGCGCTATATACAAACCTAACAACAACTTACGGCACTCGATTCCGATATCCGGAGGCCGAATTATCAGTCAATTCACCTAACTTAAGAAAAAACTTAGAGCAATAGTCGAAAAAGAGACGAAACCCCGTCTCGGGCGTCAAAATGATGCGCAAACCTAGACATAACACTTCATAGGTATTAGGCACGCAATACAGTACTCGATTTCAATATCCGGAGGCCGAGTTATCAGTCTGTTCGCCTAACTTAAGAAAACTTAGAGCAATAGTCGAAAAATAGACCAAAACCCATCTCGGGCGGTCAAACGATGCGCAAACCTAGACATAGCACCTCATAGGTATTAGGCACACATTACAACTTAAGGGACTCGATTTCGATATCCGGAGGCTGAGTTATCATTCCGTTCGCCTAACTTAAGAAAACTTAGAGCAATAGTCGAAAAAGAGACCAAAACCCGCCTCGGGCGGTCAAATGACACGCAAACCTAGACATGGCACGTTATAGGTATTAGGCACGTGTTATAACTTACGGGACTTGATTCCGATATCCGGAGGCCGAGTTATCAGTTCGTTCGCCTAACTTAAGAAAACTTAGAGCAATAGTCAAAAAAGAGACCAAAACATGTCTCGGGCGTCAAAATGACACGCAACCCTAGACATAGTACCTCATAGTATTAGGCACTCATTACAACTTATGGGACTCGATTTCGATATCCGGAGGCCGAGTAATCAGTCTGTTCGCCTAACTTAAGAAAACTTAGAGCAATAGTCAAAAAAGAGACCAAAACCCGCCTCGGGCGTCAAAACAACGCGCAAACCTAGGCATAGCAGCTCATAGGTATTAGGCACACGTTACAACTTATGGGACTCGATTCCGATATCCGGAGGCCGAGTTATCAGTCCGTTCGCCTAACTTAAGAAAACTTAGAGCAATAGTCGAAAAAGAGATCAAAACCCGTCTCGGGCGTCAAAACGACGCGCAAACCAAGACATAGCACCTCATATGCGTTACATCTTACGGGACTCGATTCTGATATCCGGAGGCCGAGTTATCAGCCCGTTCGCCTAACTTAAGAAAACTTAAAGAACACAAACTAAATTAATTTAAATATACTCTCTTTTCGATTTCGTTATTAATATTTTAATTTTGTAGGGTCTTGTTGATGAGACTTGTGGGGGTGGAGGCAGCGACACAGGCGATGACCGTGGAGGAGATGGTGATGACCGCCGAGCTGATGAGACGATGGAGGGTGGGACCGACAATGGGACCGGACGTACGATAGATGGCAACGATGATGGTACTGACACTCCAAATCTGGGGTTGTAGTTAGTTTATGTTTATATTTTGACTTTCATGTATGAACTTTTATAGTTTTTGAGTTGTACAAACCAGAGTTTTGTATATTCTTAGGGTGATGGTTTATGTATCTAACTATTTGATTGTTATTGATATCCATTCGTGAAATAATATTGGTTTTTCATTAGTTTATAATAGCTACAATTATGTATAAGTAAATGAACATGGGAATTTTTAATTTGCAAAAATAAAATTTTTTTTAGAAAAATGTCATTGGCGACGGCATACATGTCATTAGCGATGGCATATCCCATCGGTAATAAGCCCTCTGATAATATTAACCAAACTCATTATCGACGGCGTACATGTCATTAGCGACGGCCTCTCCCGTCGACAATGCCATGTTAAAAAAATCCTTGTACCCATTGCCGACGGCCATTGCCGTCGCCAATGACACACTTGTCATCGCCAATGACGCCATCGCCAATGACCTCATTATCGACGGTGATCGACAGGAGCCAAGGGCGATGGGAATGGCGACGGCCTGACGCCGTCGACAATGACACATTGGCGACGGTAAGTGTGTCATTAGCGACGACAATGGCCGTCGGTAATGACCTCCTTTTTTGTAATGTATTTATGGCCCTAACATTTGTCGTTCACCGATCTCGTCCCAACATAATGGCTTCCTACATTTTCTTCCGTACAGAGCTTCAAATGGTGGCATTCCTATGCTGGCATGGTAACTATTGTTGTGACAAACTCTACTAAAGGTAACTAATCTTCCCAACTTCACTTGAAGTCCATGATGCAAGTTCGCAGCATGTCCTCCAATGTTTGAATTGTCCTCTCACTCTGACCGTCTGTTTGTGGGTGATAAGTTGTGCTTAACCTAAACTGGGTTCCTAAGTGTTTCTTTAGACTTTTCCAAAAGTTTGAAGTAAACCGTGGATCTCGGTCTGATACTATGAAAACAGGGACTACATATCTAGAAATAACTTCATTGATGTAAAGTTTGGCTAATTGGTCAAGACTGAAGTTAACTTTTATGGGTACGAAATGAGTTGTCTTAGTAAGACGATCTACAATTACCCAAATGGCATTGTGACCTTTTTGTGTGTTTGGGAGACCTACTACAAAATCCATGGTGATATGTTCCCATTTCCACTCGGGGATTTCTAAGGGCTGCAGTAATCCAATAGGTTTTTGATGTTCGACTTTAACCCTTTGACACGTTAAACATTTACTTACTCATTCCGCTATTTCTCTTTTCATGTTCGACCACCAAAAGTGTCGACTTAAATCTTTGTACATTTTTGTATTACCTGGATGCACGACAAACTTAGAACTATGGGCTTCATTCATTATTTCATCTTTTAGTTCTTATACTGAGAGGACCCAAATTCTATCCTCGTACCTCAGTACCGCATCCTTGTCTATTCTGAATTTGATATTCTTTTTATGAGTTATTTCGGTTTTACACTTTTGACACTCTTCATCTGTCTCTTGTAGTTTCCTGACTCTATCCAATAAAGTCGAACCACTCTCCACAACGAATAACTTCTGGGTAGAATTAGCTGGAACTCTGACCTCAATCTCAAGTTTATCAAACTCTTTTATCAGTACCTCGTTGTTTGTTATTACATTTAACTTTTCTTGGTTCTTTCTACTTAACGCATCCGCAACGACGTTGGCTTTTCCGGGATGATATAAGATTTCACAGTCAAAATCCTTTATCAGTTCTAGCCATCTCCTCTATCTCATGTTTAACTCCTTCTGCATGAAAATATACTTTAGACTTTTGTGATCTGTGTATATCTCACACTTCTCCTCGCACAAGTAATGCCTCCAAATTTTCAAGGCAAATACTACAGCGGCTAACTCAAGATCATGAGTAGGATACTTCTTTTCATAATCCTTGAGTTGTCGTGATGCATACGCCATCACCTTCCCATGTTGTATCAACACAAAACCTAATCCCTTATGTGATGCATCACTATAAACTACAAGGCCTCCTTTATCATCTGGTAAAGATAACACTGGTGCCATGCTCAATCGCTTCTTCAACTCTCGGAAGCTTTCTTCACATTTATCTGTCCAGACATACTTTACCGTCTTTCGAGTTAAATTGGTTAGTGGGGTTGATATTTTTGAAAAATCTTGTATAAAATGCCGTTAGTACCCTACTAAACCGAGAAAACTTCTTACTTTTGTTGGAGTTGTTGGTTGTTCCCAATTCACAACCGTCTCTATCTTTGCTGGGTCTACCGTAATTCCATTCTTATCAATCACATGACCCAAGAATTGGACTCGTTCTAACCAGAATTCACACTTGGAAAACTTTACATAAAGTTGTTCCTTTCGTAATATCTCCAATACGCTCCTGAGTGTTCAGCATGCTCCTCCTTTGTTCTCGAGTATATAAAAATATCATCAATGAACACTACGAAAAATTGGTCTAAGCATGGTTTAAACACTCGGTTCATCAAGTCCATGAATGCTGCCGGTGCATTCGTCAATCCAAAGGACATCACAAGAAACTCATAATGTCCATAGCGTGTCCTAAACGCTGTCTTCGACACATCTTCTTTTCTTACCTTTAATTGATGATAACCTGATCGTAGGTCGATCTTCGAAAAGTGTTCGGCCCCTTTCAGCTGGTCAAACAGGTCATCAATTCTTCGTAAAGGATATTTGTTCTTTATGGTTAACTTATTTAGCTCTCGATAATCAACATATAATCTCAAAGTTCCATCATTGTTCTTTACAAACAACACTGGTGCTCCCCAAGGTGAAACACTAGGTTGTATGTATTTCTTGTCTAAGAGTTCTTGTAACGGCACAAGTAACTCCTTCAACTCAACTGGTGTCATCCTATACGGTGCCTTCGAAACTAGCGTCGTACCAGGTGCAAGATCGATAACAAACTTGATCTCCCTATCCAGAGGAAGACCTAGTAAGTCATCGGGAAACACATCTTGAAATTCCCTAACTACAGGTATTTGATCTATCTTTACTCCTTCCTTTCGAGTATCCACTATATATGCCAAGTAACCTGTACAACCCTTCCAAGCAATCTCTCCGCCTGTATTACTGTTAGACATCGAGATCGTTTAGGTGAACAACCACCGTTGAACACTATCTTTGACTTCGACGCAATCGTCAGATTTACACACTTCCGATGGCAGTGAATCATTACATTATGATTAACTAACAAATCCATGCCTAAGATTATATCGAATTTCCCTAGCTGTATAGGAATGAGGTTCACAAGAAACTTGTGTCCCTTAATCTCTACCTTACAATTTCTATATATGATTTTAACAGGAATTATCTCTTGATTTGCAATTTCTACACTGAAAGGTATGTCTAAATTTTCACATGGCATATTCAAGTTTTTAGTAAAGCTATTAGACACGAATGAACAAGTAGCACCAGAGTCGAATAACACATATGCATTTAAAGTGTCGATAGGGATGATACCTGTCACCACATCCTATGAAGCAACAACATCCCTCATCGTCATATTGAATGTTTTGGCGGTTGGACGACTCTGTCCTTCCGCTCCTGCTACTGCTGGTTTGAAGGTGGCATTTATGGTTTGATTTCCTTCCCCAGTTTGATTCCTATTCCTTGGACAATTTCTAGATATATGACCCGTTGCTCCACAGTTAAAACATTTATTATTCTGATTACCTTGATTGGTATTATTATTATTCTTTTTAGGACAATCAGAGGAATAATGTCCCTCCTAACCACAGTTGTAACAAAATACCACCTTCCTACGACATACTCTTTGATGGTTCTTTCTACACGTGACACAACATTCCACCTTGTTATTATTGTTTCTGTTGGTAGTGTTGTTGTTATTATTGTAATTGTTGTAATTATTCCCCTTTTTCCCAAAGTTTGCGAAAGTGGCATCACACTTCCTCTTGTTAGTATTGTTATTGAACCCACTAGTACTTGCTTCCCCTTTAAACCTCCCCCCTTCATTTTGATTCTTTTTCTCTTTGTGAAATTTTAACAGAGCTTCACTCTCGTTTTCAGCTATGATAGCTTTTCTGATAGATATTGTGAGATAAAAATTACTTTCGAATCATCGAAGCACTACACGATTGAAAGTAAAGCTAGCAACAACAAGAGGTATACTCTAGTGGTTATAATTTTTATTTTTATGCATGTATTAGTAAAATACCCAAATTATAATACCCAAATTATTTTATGTATATAGTAAAAAAAGTCTTATTTACAAGTAGTTATAATGTCCGATTTATTTTTCTTATAAAGTAGAAAATATACTTTTATAAGCAGTTACTATGTTCGGTTTTGTTCAAGTTTTTAGTAAAAATATTCATTTTATAAGCAGTTATAATACTAAAATTATCTCAAATATAATAGTCGAATATTCAAATATAATGATGAGATCCTGACCAGGCTCACATCAAGCGTCATCGGCTCTGCTCAAGCTTCGAGGGTTTAACAAATGAATTCCAGTAATTGGGCTAGAATCTACTCAAGGATGCTTACATTGGAGCTCAATTCATATGATTTGGGATTGCTAGATACGATCTATATATTAATACCAAATCATTGTAAGTCAAGCGTTCGAGATAGTGTTCGTCATGTTCGTTGGTATCGTCTAATGATTAATGAAGATATGTGTCAATTTATGCAACGATTAGCATTCTTACGACGTTATGGATGTCCAAAAAAGCTGAAGAGGTTATGTTATATCATGGGATAACACAAGGTTGGATTGCACGGAAAACAAACTCAGAAGTTAGGATTCATGGTTCTCGCCCAGGCGAGAATCGCAGGCTTATTTTTCTCGCCCCGGCGAGAACTCCTTTGTCCATTTTCGCCCCGGCCTGAAATGATGTCGCCCCGGCGAAGACCTCTCTGGCCATTCTCACCCCGGCGAGGTTTTTAGTACAAGTTTCTTGCCCCGGCAAGAACAGCCAGATTTCATTGGTGCGTTTTTTGAGGCACGCAGTTTTTGGCAGATTTCTTCGTTTATTTTAGGGATTTACATATCTTTTAGATTTCTAATGTAATTAGGATATTTATTAGATATGATTTGATTTCCATATTAATTAGTTAGGTAGAATTTGATTCCCAATTGGATTTCTATTCCTTTTAGGATTTAGGGTTTCTTTAGGGTTTATTCTATTAGTATAAATAGAATACATGGATGATGTAATTAGTAGTCAACAATTCAATAATATGCAGAGTTTATTCATACTTCAGAGTTATTCTCTACTTTTGGTTCTTTGAAGGATTTCTAAGTAGTTTCTTAGTTTTTCTTTTGAGATTCATATTTAACTTATCATACAACAAACCATATTTGTGTGTGGCGTTATTCTATCGCATCATACAATCATACGGAGATTATCATTTTCCATCTAAATGAGGGTCAAAGTGTTGTTGGTGTTCCATCCATCATGCATTCAAAATTGCTTGATCGACTATTCCAAGGTTTATCGTCTATATTCAGGCGAGGGATTAAGGATTCGAAAGAGTTCCATCAAACTCACTTACTAAAAACGATCCGGGCGATGACCACCTCACGCAAGCGTGCCGTGGAGTCTATCATTTGGTATCAAAGCTACGTTTTCTGGCTAAGTATTTATCCTTATTGTATCGTTGAATTTGTGAGTAAAAAAAAAAGAAAAAAAATTATTATGGTTGCAATTGCTTGGGTTTCATAAGTTTCGTGAATATTGGGATTATATTGAAGAAGCTATTATTTGATTCTATTGTTGGAATTTGTGAATTTTGAGGATATTGGGATTTCACGCAAGAGGATTTTTATTAGTGATCGTGAAATTTTGGTGGTTATCGTACGTCACACTTGCTATATTTTGTTTTATGATAAGTTCTTATTGAATTAAAAAGAAACTGTGATATTTGGTTGGTGAATTAAAAAGAACCTATAAGAGGGAATTTGAGAGGTAATAGGCAAGAGTGTGATATCAATTGAGGGTAAAAGCCTAAATTGTGTGATACACGAGCTTTTCATAATTGTGGGATATATTGTTTGAGCGAAACACGTAAGGGAGTGTGTGAAGAAAAATTTTCTTTATCTACTAACCTTTGTTTTGCAGCGAACATGTATAATTATGGTTATGAAAATAATTATGAGTGGCAAAAGAGATTTTTTCAAGGTAGGCGCGATCCTGAAGCTTATTTGAGTTGGGAGGAAAGGAAGGAACGAGAGTTTGGCTATCATAATTATTCCGAGTACAAGAAGTTCAAACTTGTAGTTCAAGATTTTTCTGATTATACAGCTACATGGTGGGCTGAATTTGTGCGTAGCAGAAAAAGGTATGGAGAGCGTCCGATCAAGACGTGGGAAGAATTGAAAACCGTGATGAGAAAGCGGTATGCTCCAATACAACCTAATAGGAGGAATGAACATGCATCTCTAAAACATGTAGAGCAACCTTCAAGGCGTTCAACTTGTGATAATGAAAAGAAGGTCCGTAGACATGAAGATTTACAGTGGAGACAGCGAAGAGAAACTCCTAGGGTGTATATTGAACCGACATCATTTGAGAACATCATAAAAATGTTTAATGAGTTAAAGGATGAGCATTTGAAACCACAACGAGTCACTTTTAAGGCACAAAGAGAGCAAGATCAGCCACAGGAAGAAGAAGATGTAAGAGAACATGCAGTCCAAGGAGAATTGTTGGCTTCTAGTGTGCTAAATGAAGTCCATGACCAAAAGCAAGATAGTGAACGACAAAAAGAAATTGAAAAAAAAGATTGAGTGTGAAAAAGAAAAGTGTGAAAAAGAGAATGAAAAGAAACGAGAGAATAAAAAGAATGAGAGTGAAAATAAACGAGAGAAAGAAACAGTGGAGAGTAAGAGTGAAAAAAGAGAGGAGAGTGAGTTGGAAAGTGAGTTGTATTTTGAAAAGCCAATGACTGTACATTCGTACAAGACGGCGCTTTTGAATACTAACAAGATTAACTCTTCTTTGTCTAGTTCTATTGTTGTCTAGTTTTGTTGTTTCTCTTATACAGGTGATTGAGGATATACCCCGAGCTATCATTCCATATCAGCCAGCTTGTAGTATTCTCGAGGAGACGACGGAGTTACCAAGACGGGTTGGAGAGTTGATGGAGCCCAACTTCATCAAAGCGGGTATCGTGGGAAAAAGCATTAGTGCGTGTGCTATTCATGAGATCATAGTATCTAAGGGAGATAAGACGTTGAGCTTGTGCATTGATTTTGAATTGGTAAACAAGTATCGATATTATTTTCTTTACTTAGATAATATGTGTGATAAATTGCATAGTGCTTATGTTTTGTCTACATTGGGTGATGACCATGTGATGATATTGCCTAGTCATTTTAGCATGAGAGAGTGTGATAAATGGGAAATTGTGTTAACATGTGGATTGTATAGGTGGATAATTATCTCTGTTAGAATAACTAATGCATCTAGTAATTTCATGAGTTATTTAAAACATGTTTTGCATGCTTCCATGGATAAATTTGTGTTTGGCTATTTTGAGGGTAAAATCGTTTTTATCATAAACTATGGAGGATATTTGATATTTGTTGAGTTGGTTTATGAGCATGCGTTATATTCTCGTTGTCAATATTCCTACTATCATTTGGTAAATTCTGATTGTCAAAGTGCATATCTTCGTAGAATTTATTCTAGTGATTATTGTGGGTATTTTCGTTTTCAATGTTTGTATTTGCATGAAACTCATTCTAGGGTTTTTCATTCACATGTTGAATTAGGATTTGATGTTAATCAATCTTTGCATGGCATGTCGTTAATTGATAATGGTAGTGATTATGATTCTTTAGTAAAGAAATCTTCATTGCATGATTTGCTATCATTTGGTAATGTCTTTCAATTAGAGTTGTTATCATTGCATGATTTTGAGAATTTTGTCTTGAATGGGAAAGAACTACTATCATTTGGTATTGAATTAAAAAGTGATTATCATCAGATTGGATTGAGATATGGTTTACATATATGTCCAGTTAAATCATTCGAGTTAACTAATGCATTAAAAGTTTTTGACTTAAATCATATTTTGCATTCTTTCATGGGGAAAATATTTATTATCTATTTTCATGATATTCCTATTTTTCTCAATGCTTGAAAAAATTCTTTAGCACTTGTTGAGTTTGTTTGTGATCATCGTCAATATGCTATTGAGTTTTCGTCTTGCGATGTTGGTAGCGACCTTTTTATTCCGTTGATGCGATTGCTTGATTTTGAATGTGTTAATGTCAATGGGAAGGGAAAGGTTGTGTTTGTTTTGTAGATTTGTGATGGGTTCATACTCATCGAGGAGAAAGGTTTAGATCGATTTGCAAATCAGTTCGAACAATGCATGGAAAGTCTAAAGGGAAGTATTTTGCTTTTTGATTTAGTAGACTTTGCATGTTATTTTAATTTATTTGATTTTTTTGTGATTAAACAAAAGGAACTTGTTGATTTGTTTTGTTTTATGTTTAATCTAGGAATTCAAGAGCACTTGCGAATGCAACGAGTTGAATTTCAAATTTTGGTATTTGACCCGGGTGCATTGGAATGGAAGTTAGTACAAATGATCAAGATCATAAGGTTCGCTTTTGATCCGGGAATTTGTCAATGGGTTTATCTACGAATGGTCAAGATCATCAGACTGGTTTTTGATCCCGGAATTCGTGGATGGGAGATTATGCTACATGAAGAGTTCTACATGCTGATATTTGATCCAGGAGGATATAGGACTTTTTATAGTTTTATTTGCTTTTATTTTACTATATATGCATTTGATTTTTTAGGTAGAAACTTTGATTGTGTTTTTGCTTTAGTTTCTAATTTAGTTTGTTATTATGTGTTTAGTGTTATGGAAGAAATTGGCTTACATGTGCAAGAGTATCATGTTAGTTTGGCGAAGTGTTTGAGTCAAAGAGAACAAGAGTTTAAGTTTCCAGGTTATGATTCGAAGAGCTTACATGGAGATATGTCGATTCGATCATCATTTGGAAGGAGATCTTCACTAGTGGTTCATGTTAACTCGAGGAAGATGCTTGATAATGCTATTTTGTGTCTTGAGGGAGTTGGAAGTTCTATTGATTATTTTCATATTCTTACTTACTTTATTTATATAATTGACGTGATTGGTGAGAATTATGATTACGTTTTGTTTGACGCTTCTAACTTGGTTTGTTTGAGTGTAGGATCAGTTTTGTGGATATATCCTTCTTAAGGAGAGATGCTGGATTTGTTTTGAAGAGGGAGGGAATGATGAGATCCTGACCAGGCTCGCATCAAGCGTCATCGGCTTTGCTCAAGCTTCGAGGGTTCAACAAATGAATTCTAGTAATTAGGCTAGAATCTACTCAAGGATGCTTACATTGGAGCTCAATTCATATGAACATCGAGGAGAGAGTCATTCATGTGATTTGGGATTGCTAGATACGATCTATGTAGTAAGACCAAATCATTGCAAGTCAAGTGTTCGAGATAGTGTTCGTCATATTCGTTGGTATCGTCTAATCATTAATGAAGATATGTGTCAATTTATGCAAGGATTAGCGTTCTTACGACGTTATGGATGTCCAAGAAAGCTAAAGAGGTTATGTTATATCATGGGACAACACGAGGTTGGATTGCACGGAAAACAAACTCAGAAGTTGGGATTCAGGGTTCTCGCTCCGGCGAGAATCGTAGGCTTATTTTTCTCGCCCCGACGAGAACTCCTCTGTCCATTTTCGCCCCGGCCTGAAATGATGTCGCCTCGGCGAAGACCTCTCTGGGCATTCTCGCCCTGGCGAGGTTTCTAATACAAGTTTCTCACCCCGGTGAGAACAGCCAGATTTCATTGGCGCATTTTTTGAGGCACGCGGTTTTGGCAGATTTCTTCTTTTATTTTAGGGATTTACATATCTTTTAGATTTCTAATGTAATTAGGATTTTTATTAGATATGATTTGATTTTCATATTAATTAGTTAGGTAGAATTTGATTTTCAATTGGATTTCTATTCCTTTTAGGATTTAGGGTTTCTTTAGGGTTTATTCTATTAGTATAAATAGAATACATGGATGATGTAATTAGTAGTCAACAATTCAATAATATGCAGAGTTTATTCATACTTGAGAGTTATTCTCTACTTTTGGTTCTTTGAATGATTTCTAAGTAGTTTCTTAGTTTTTCTTTTGAGATTCATATTTAACTTATCATACAACAAACCATAGTTGTGTGTGGCGTTATTCTATCGCATCATACAATCATACGGAGATTATCGTTTTCCATTTAAACGAGGGTCAAAGTGTTGTTGGTGTTCCATCCATCACGCATTCAAAATTGCTTGATCGACTATTCCAAGGTTTATCATCTATATTCAGGCGAGGGATTAAGGATTCGAAAGAGTTCCATCAAACTCACTTACTAGAAATGATCCGGGCGACGACCACCTCACGCAAGCGTGCCGTGGAGTCTATCATATAAGCCGTTATAATGCCCAAATTATTTCAAGTATGAAATCCAAAAGCTCAAGAACATAAGTCGTTACCATATACGATTTTTCGTTCTTTGTGTGTTCTTGAGCAGAAGTCATAAATCTTACATAATTAGGTTTATGATTTTGTTATTTTCATGTTATTAAAGGTAATTAAGTATTAGTGTGACACCCCCAAATCTGGGTACTTCAACTCCACAGATTTGGTGTTCACTATACCATACACTCAAGACTAACTACCCATGTTAAAGATAACATAATTAAATTGAATGAAACATCTTCCCACAAAAAGGATTACATCACAAATCTCTTAAATAAACAAATCACAGGTTATCTAACCTCTATTACATCAGTGCGGAATAAAACATAATATTAAATAAGTCTTTGTTACAAATAAACATCAAGTGGATAATAAATCTCTTGCTACTTTGGCATCTTGCCCTTGCCTTTGCTTGTGGACGGCTCGTCCGATTTCCCTGCCATAGCTGCAATGTTTTAGCGCAAGAGTGAGCAAACAATTGCCCACAAGTGTGATAACAATAACAATTGAAAAACTAATGAAGTAGATTTCAACAGATGTATAATAGTTTTTTTTTCTGATTTCAATGAATAACTAGTAAAGATCTGAAATCTCAATAGAAAGCTTAGCTCAAGAACTGAATATAGATTCAGGATTAAAAGTGTATCTGAGGGTCACAAGACCTCGAACTATGTCCTAGGTTATCAAGTATTTCTACCGCAACCTTTAACAGTCTTATAGACTATGGACCATCCATCTCGTACTCAGGGGGATCAGCCATTTGCACAATGTATTGTGTGTAGACACCCAAATTTTGCACTTCGTATACTAACCTTGACAGGAGGGCAAAATCGTCAATTAACCCAGCCTAAGAGACGAAGGTGGACATAAGTGCGAACACTCAAAGCCACCACAACGACTTGCGAACAAAGCAGACACGACAACGAGCATTCCTGAATGATATGGCACATTTTCCAGCGGTTCCCGGACTGGTTGCCCTTGGCCAGCCTTTATCAGCTCATTTCTTCATTCGGATACAGGGGGTTGAGAGAGTTTGAGAGAACGAAAAGAGAGGAAGAAGACAGCAGAAACCAGCAGCGGAAATGAGAGAAAAGAGAGGAAAAAAAGTGAGGATTTGTACCCCTTTTGTTATATTGTATCACAAATATTTTCCATTCTACTTAATATACGAATTCATACGCATCGTGGTGTCATTTGCAAGGTGAAAAACCTTCTTTTATAGCATTTTTGTTATATCATTTTGTTAAGCTTTTTGTCATTTGGGATACATTAAATGTAATCTTTCTTGTATATTATGGCGAATCCATGGATGGAGGACTATTAGTGAGGGTTCCAAATGGAACGAATTTCTCCCTAATGGCCCGATGATATCCATTTGATGATTATTAGCTCGTTATAGTAATATAGCAATTTTGGATGTGAGCCTAGGAATGCGACCCCGTGGTCCAAATCCGATGATGGACATTTTTGGGTGTATGTAATAGGGCCGATGTACCCTTTATTGTAAATATGTAATTGTCGAGCCTTAAAACGATATCAAGTCGAAAATCGGGTTTAAGGCCCCGTAATAGTGAAATATGTGCTTGTGGGCGTTCGGGGTTATTTTGATGGCTTACATACCCATGAATAGCCCCCCACGCATTTTAATGCTTGATTTGATTTATGACACAGATTGATTTCAAAGCTAAACGATAAACATTTTCATAAAATCAATCAAACTAGATTATTAGCATCACGAGGATAAGAAATTGGGAGTGCTAATGAATGTCGATTTCTATTTAACGAGAAGGCAAAAGAAAAATCGTTTTCAAACATCACAAAAAATGGTTTTATAAAAATAAGTAACGTTTTATTAAATCTTTGTGCATAGGGTTAAAGAGATCCTAGAAGTTTCCCATCATTTGAGTTACGAAAGCAACGTATAGATCTCGATTCCTATTTTGACGAATGTTTAGAAAACTCTTGTTTTTGCCAAAACGACACCTAATGAAAATCTCATAGTTTTGACAATTAAAATCAAACCTTTCTCATAAAGCTTTCTCGTATAAGCCGTAGGACATTCTAAAATATTTTCAAAATAAAACACGCCTTTTTCATAAAACACCAAATGTTTCTTTTTCATGCAAAACTCACCACAACGTTCACATGGGCACACACACGCGCGCGCATACACACATTTTATGAATTAAAGGATAGGAAAGCATCGAGATTGCGGTAACCGTATTTCACGGAAGTCGGGGGGTGCCTAACACCTTCCCCTCGCTTAAGCAAGCCCCCGAACTCTATGAATCTCGAGTTGTAGACCAATTAATTCGGAGTCACATATGAGCCAGCGATTACGAAAACGAAACTCGGATGAGTTGGTACATCCATTTCAAATATACCAACTGGCGACTCTGGTCAATTGGCTCATCATAAAAAACGATCTTTCAAAACCCCGTTGACATTTATGCTGACCTTTTCCCCAAAATCATCTAATGAAAAGGCTAAAATTGGAAAGGGTAATAATCACCACGGAAGCGATTCCTCCCGGCGTCGACATTGTGCACAAATATTTTAACGATGTCGCGTAATTAATCCCCTATATTAGGGTTGTTCATCTCAGTTTAGCATCAGAATCCGTACCAAAACGAACTTGGTTTGAAAAGATTTTAAAATATTCTAAGTCTTTAGAACGCTCATCAACTAAGGACTAGCTGAATCAATAAGGGTTTGCTAGTCACTAAACAATTGATTCATCAATAAAGTTTGTACAATAGAAACTTTGTTCAAAGTTTGAATAATGATTAATGATCGAACAATAAATAACTGGAATAAAGCTTTAGCTCTTAATCATGATAGCAACCTTGCTTGAATAACAATAAGCCAAGGTTTATAATCTTGCTCAATGAAAATTAACTTGCTTTAAATGAAATAACAAGTTTAAGGGTTGAAAACTTGCTCAACGTAAAAGTAATAAATTGAGATAAGGAACTTGCTTCAAACGAAATAATAAGATTAAGGGTGGAAAACTTGCCTCGAGCGTAGATTACAGATTTAAATAATGCACGTCCCTTAATCACCCTATACATTTTGATTACAAAACGATAACAATAATTAGTTACACATTCATATACATTTTAAGTCTCGTTCTTCTCCTATTTTATTGTACCATCTCGATTGACATTCGATATTCCACAAATATATGCTAACAACCCTCGTGGTATCTCATTGGTCATTTATTACCTCCATATAGGTTTTAAACATACATATAATAACATAGCAATATCACAAAACAAATAAATAAATTTTAATTTTTTTTTATTACTGTTCCACCGCCGGGGCGGTGAATTACTTAACAAAATCGTCGCCGGGGCGAGGCTGTCGTCGAGGCGAGGAATCTAATGTAATTATGCTGCCGGGGCGACAGGACCGCCGGGGCGATAATTCTAGCTTAATTCTACCGCCGGGGCGGTAGACGCGACTGACACCTTCTACAGTTCGCGAACCAGTGAAAACTTAGGCCAAATTTGGCCAAATTTCCCGAATTCTACCATCCAACACATAGTTTAAACATACCCAGATATCAAATACAATATAAAACAATCACCCAACATGTTTCTAAACATCCTAACCATTATAATACACATAACCAACCAATTAGAAACCCAAAATTCTATGTTTATACAAAAACCTGATGTTTTAGTCATAACAATGAAATCAACTTCTGTAAATCCATCTCTAAACTATTTTAATCCATTTTACTAGCATTCTTTTCATTTTCATTATATAATCATAATTAAACGTCAATTTACCAGTTAATAATTAAATTAAACATCAATTTCATACACATAAGTCATACATGAAAATAAAACTCTATAAAACTAAAAACTCAATTCTAAAGCATGTTTTCATGAATTAATTCATTCAAATTAATTTATAATCACCATATAATCTCTAACACATGCTTATAATCAAATAATTTCATGCTTTGAATAACTAACTTCATATACAATAAAGTAAATTAAAAGAATGCAGTGAAGAATATTATACCTTCTATTGCTTAGAAAACTTGATTAATTCTCCTTTGATTGTAGAATTTTCTTCTCCAATCTCCAAACTTCTCTCTCAATTTTCTCTCAAACTCTCAATTTTTCTTTTCTCTCAAAAGCTCTGTTCTTTCTTTCTTTCTTTGTTTAAGCTAACAAATAAACTGATAAGCTTCAAATAAAAACTGATGAAGCATAATCACGTGTTTTAATATCAGATCATCAGTTACACAATTCAAAAGCCACTAAGGCTTGTTTGGCAAAACAAAATTGAGATAACTCATTATTTCCAACCAAATGTCATAAGGCCTTGTTTGGTTTGATGAAAAAAAAACTCTTTCTATTTATTTTAATAACTCATTACAACATATAGTTTTAATTGTCACACTTTTAATTTAATTGAACTTATTATTAAATAAATTCAATTAAACCTTACTAACTTAAATAATAGTTTCATTTAACTAATAACAATAACACCAAATAAATTATCTTATTTAAATAAATTCTTTATTCAAATAAATCATTTAATCATCTAATTTAATTATTAAATTAAATTAGAATAAACACATCCAATCACAATCAAATAACATTTAACAAAAATTCTTTCACCATAACTTATAAATTATTTATTTTACTCAATAAATAAATTAATAAAAATATTTATATAACTCAATAAATATTTTTATGTAATCACAAAAATTGCATTCGTTACAATTAGAACATGATAACATAACATTTTGATGCTTGGGGTATCATGTTTTACCAAGTGGAATGAAGAAATTGTGAACAAATTTCCATTCTACCACTTCTACCCAGATTTTCAAAAATTTAAAGTCAGAATCTGCCTTAGCAACCTAAACGAAAGTTGTAGAACATGAAATTCTAATGAATTTAGACTCAAGAATCACCTTTAAATGTTTTGTTATGAGAAAGTTTTGGCAGTTTCTGTAAAGGACGTCAAAGATGAAAATTTCTTAGAGGCTCTCGGATTTAAGGGCTTAAAAGTGTTATTTTGAGCTAGGGTGTTAGGAATCTTATAACACCTATGAAAATAGTTAAGTTAAGTTATTATATGACATATAAAATTATATAATACGATGAATCTAACCACTTATGCACTATATGATTGTGTAGGGTTATTTTTAACAAGTTTATGCTTAGTGATTATTATGCTAAACACCAAGGCAAGTTTTCTTTCCCAAACCTATGTGCAACTATTTCTAAGCTTGTTCATATGTGATAGTTGATATGTGAAAGTATATGTATGAAAGCCTTATATAATGTTAAGTAGGATATGATGATTAAATGTTAAGTGTTTAATGATATGTTATGCCATATATGATTATGTTCTATCATTAAGCATGAGTTAACATAATCGTTAACTGAAAGTTATGTCAAGTCAAACATGTTAAAGTTTATATGAAAGTATAAACTGTCTATGTATTATTAGATACACTTTTTGAGCTGTAGTGCTCATTTTTGCGAACAAACCTTTATTTGCAGTTAAGAGAGAATGATAAGAAGATCATTGATGTAAAGAAGAAGCATAGACTAGGTTTCATGTTTTATTTACTTGTATTTGTATGAAGTCATAATGACTGTTGTAATACGAACAAGCAAACCATGTAATCGACTATTATGAAATGATATTTTTATTATCATCAAATGTTATTATGTCTTTACTTTGATATAACTTAGAATTGTTAAAGAACTATAAATTTGAGTGATGGTTTTGGTAATATGGACTGATCATGTTATGCCGATACTCTGAACTTCAAATAGATAGTAAAACATTAATACAATGTTGATAAAGAACTATAAATCTGAATGAGGATATTGAATAACATTGTGAGTGCTGTAAGAACAGAGATCTAGCACCGATGAAGAAACCAAATTCATCGCAAGGTTCCTTTGTTCCTAGTACAAGTGTGTTATTAATATTATGAAATTCAGACAAATAGGAAATATCGATATGAAGAGATATATCTATAACGATATATGTCTAAGTGAGGGTATTAAATGATATTGGGAGTTCTGTAAGCACTGAAGTTAAACTAATGAGCACCTGTAAGATGCTAAAATTACCAGAATGCGCCCCTTTATTGCCAAGAACGATCTTATCATTAATGTTGTGAAACTTGATATATTAAAGTATAGAATGTTTAAATCATAAGGTTAAAAATTTGATCGATATATATATGGTGTTATCCATATATACGAATGAACTACAAGTTGATACTTGTAGAAAGAATGAGATCGAGATCAAGTTAAGATTAAGGGATGAAGTTAAGGAAATTTATAATTTTATAGTCTGTAATAGACTAATTCAACTAATATGATTTTAGGATCATAGGTTAAGTTACGAAAGACGTTGAGTTAACGTCGACTCTTATTCGGGCGGCGATCGTCCGAATTCGGGGCGTTACAGTATCTTACAAAGGCTAACCAGAAGAAGCTTAGTGAAGCTTTAGTTATAGATACACATTTGTTCATGATTGAAATAAATCTTTCTATAAGTCAAGGTTCTACTTGGGTATTGAATATTGGCTGTAGTTCTCACATATGCAATTCTATGCAAGGACTAAGCAGAAGTAGAAAGCTAAACAAAAGGGAAGTAATCATGTGCGTGGGTAATGGAGCAAAGGTTGCCGCATTAGCCGTAGGAACTTATAGTTTAGCATTGCCTATGGGCATGTCTATTAAGTTAATAAGTTATTATTATGTTCCAGTTCTCATTAAAAATATTATTTCTATTTTGTTGTTAGATAAGGAAAGTTTTGGTATTATATTTAAGAACAATGGTTGTTCTATTTATAAGGATGATGTTTTATTTGGATCTGAAAGATTACTTGATGGACTTTATATACTTGACTTGCATGAAATTATTTTGCAAATTGAACAAACTAGTAAAAGAAAAGAGATGATTATTCAAAAGTTGAATATTTGTATTTGGTGAAATACAAGTCTGATTCATTTGAACGGTTCAAATGAATCAGACTTCATTTTAAGTACAACCCAATAGCTGCTAAGTACCTAAAGATGAAGGAGATCAAAGTTAATCTTAGCAGCACAACCCAATAACTATCAACACACCAAGGAGGGTTAGAGGATCATTGTCTTAAGTGACTAAAGCTTCAAGTCTACTGGGCTTAGGAAGTGTGATGCCCCCAAATCCAGGTCCCTTGAACCTCAGATTCGGTGCTCACGGTACAACATACACATCTCATCCAATTACCCATTCATGCATGAATTATATCATTCATTACATTACCTTAATAAAAACATACATTAAAACATAATTATATCATCGTCATCCCAGGTTAACTAACCTTGACATTACATGTCTATTAATACAAAAGACTTAAGCAAATTATAATATAATAATCATTAAATAACTTGATACTACTCGGTCGCCTTCGCTTTGCCTTTGTCCTTATTAGAACCTTTTGCTATCTCGACTTTAGCTGAAATGTTTTATTTAAGCAAGGGTGAGCAATGAGTTTGCTCAGCAAGTTAAGAGTACAATAAAGGATATATATTATGAACAGAAGAGTTTAACTTTTATAGAACTTCACCAATAATCAAAAGATTTCAAAGTAGCTGAATAATAAATCATTTTTAATAACAAGAATTTTCTTGAATTCCATACGGAATAACATATCAAGGATGAAAAAGTAAAAATTCTTTCAAAGGTTGAATAATATTCAATTGATTAAGAAGAATTATCAATACTACAACAATATTCAATACATAGGGTTATTCCCAGATTTCATGCTGAGCGATCACAATGGATCGTGAACTGCTAGAGGAAATGTAACGACTCCAAAATTCATAAATTTTGTTAAAACAATTCTAAACATATATTTAACCATCCTAAATACATAACTCACATTAATCCACCAATTTAGAGCCTCAAATCTCATGTTCATACTAATTTTTACAAACTGACAAATTTAGCGTAATCAATAACTACATATTCGTTATTCAACCAATTTGGTCTGTTCAACTTCCACTGTTTTCGTTTTTTAATGCATAACAACAATCCATCATCAATTTACAGATCAACATGTAATTCAAACATAAATTTTCATACATTTAAGCCATATTCATATTTTTCTTCTCTATAAATATTTAAACTCTAATTAAACATAGTTTCATGGATTTAATTACTAGAAATTCAATTATAAACAATATAAAACAAATTACATAAACCCAAGAATAGGTATAATAGATTCCTCTACTAATTCAACATTAAAACCAATCACAGAGAACTAGTTTTAGAAAAATGAGAACTAGAAACTTTAGAATTTACCTTTGATTTCTTCTTTAAACTTAGAATAGATGACATGAATCATCTTCTTTTTCCTTCTTTGGTTCACACTTTTCTCTTCTTAATTCACATAGAATCGCAAGGCTCCCTCTCTTTTCTATGCTTAGTATTTTTTTGGCTTTATGACATTTACGTATAATATAGTAACAGATATGCGTGGGTATCAGTTAAGCACATCATAGCTTAAACTGATCCCATGTTCTCAAGGCCATGTTTAGCTAGTTCCTTAAAGCTCCTTTTTAATTTATTATAATATTCTTCCTATTATAAGGTACATTTGTCACACTTATATTTAATTAAAGTTATTATATTAATAAATCTAATTAAACTTATTAATAATTTCAATTAAAACCTTAATGACCAAATTATAGTTCAATTTAGCCAAACTATAATTTTATTAAATAAGTCATTTTATTCAATAAAACATTAATCCTCTACTTTAATTATTTAATCAAAATATAATATTCTCATCACATTAGCATATTAAAATACGTACCAACACTTCACACACAATTATATTCACATCAATTCACTATTTTAATTAAGTGAATATCTCACATTATTAATGAAATTTAATTCACAATAATTTTCATTGTCCATAAGACATAACAATCAAATTATATTATTTTCCAATATAATTTTAACTTAATAAAATTAACTAATATTATTCAACTAATTTCCTTTTCATGACAATTTCATTTAATCTTTTCAATGGTTTAATTAATTATTAAACTATTTCTTCCCAAGTACATGAATATATAATTTCTTTCACACCAAACCACATATTTCACAATATGTACCATATATATATATATATATATATATATATATATATATATATATATATTATACATACTCAAACTCAAAACGTCTCGTAATAAGAATTTTATTTATTAAATTCTTATTTAATAATTTTTGAAAATCTGGGTTATCACATCCTTCCCTCCTTACAAGGATTCTGTCCTCGGAATCAGCGAAACCTCCCTTACTTGATTTTTCACTAAATCTCTTTCACAATTATCGTTGAATAACTTAACACATTACTTTAGTGTAGGTTTTATTTCATCACCTTCACTTACCTGGAACACTTCGAGTGTTATATATTCTTTAACCCTTTGATGCATTCATTGCAAATCATACCTATTGTAATCATTTAATATCCTGATTTAGCATCGCTTAAATATTTGGGATATCACATTCACCCCTTTTTCTAAGAATTTCGTCCTCAAAATTTTGATTTACTAATATTTGTTCCATCTATCCAAATGGACTTTACGTTAATCTCTACTTATTCACTGGGTTCTACAACCCAATTCTTTCTCTAAGGATCTTTCTAAGATCATTGCATTCTTCTCATATTCCTCTTCTAAAAAAATTTCATCATTAGTCATCATCAGCTAAATTTATCTCTTCCCTTTCTGGAATTTCATTTCTTTCTTGGATTTATTATAGTTTGTTTAATTTACTCATCATTACATGCCGCATTATACAATTTACCTCTTCTTAAGGAATATCCTTCTTTCCACTTCCACCTTTCAAAAGAATAAGAATCTTCCACAATTGTTTAATAATTGGGAAACAATATGAATAACTCAGGAATTTAAAAGATTCATTCAAAAACTTTCAATATCATGTTGAGGAGTCGTAAATATTTGAACCTTGTCCTAGGTTAACAGATATTTTTACTATAACCTTTAACAGTCAAAAGACTATGGACCATCTCTTCTCGTACTCGAGGTGATCAGTCATTTGTACTATGTATTGTGCACATACATATTAACACTATTGCGTAGCCCCCATTATAGGGTTGGTTCACCTCAGACTTAATACAAATTCTACACCAGAACAATCTGGTTTGGCATAAATTCTCAAAGAATGCTTGAATCTTGTAAAACATCTTTCAATAGTAGTCTAGCCGAATCAATTAGCTTAGATCTTGAGCAACAATTCGTACATCAGTCAAAATATTTTTAGCCAACTCAATTGACATATATTTTCATAGCTTAAAAGAAAACCAAAATTCTTTTATGACGTCATGATACCATACCGTCTTAATAGTACGTTGAGGATGACTTCATTTTAGGACTTTGTCATACTACATCATACCATAGTGGGCTGACGATCCTTCAATCACATCCAACACTATGTTCAATTACATTGATGACTCCAT
This sequence comes from Aralia elata, assembly GCA_034770075.1. Classification (NCBI taxonomy): domain Eukaryota; kingdom Viridiplantae; phylum Streptophyta; class Magnoliopsida; order Apiales; family Araliaceae; genus Aralia; species Aralia elata. The sequence continues at coordinate 53,332,437 of CM068386.1, forward strand.
CGTTCAAAATACATTTTGATAATTTTAAATCATTTTTGTCTAGCTGAAACAATTAACATAGACATACGAATAATAGGATTTTTTTTTAAAACTTATTAGTTCAAACATTGACCCAATATATTTTTGAGAACACAAAATTGCGAATATCAGCACGATGTCAATAAATTTCAAAAATCTAGCATAGCTAGAAGATTTGGAATATTCATTTTCTCCATCAACTTCAATCTTTACTCCATTGATTCATTACTTAATCATTCTATCAATCTTCAATACCATCAATGCTCTTTATACCATAACTTTTTCTATACCCAATATAGTTCATCAAACTTACCACACTTTGGAAGTTCAAGAACTTACCACAATCATATAGGTTTAAGAACTTATCCTAGTCAGACCAAAATCGTCCATTCGTTGAGGGGTTCCACCATACGATTATGAGTCACGAACTTACCATAAGTATGAGTTTTAAGAACCGTACCTAATCTTAATATTCTATAACTGTCAAATATAAATATGAGAAAAGAATCACATTCTCGTCATACGTATAGTGATAGCGCGATACCAACATTGCAATGAATTATCAATATAGGAAGCTAAGCGGTTGTTACACCAAGCACAAATTCCTCGCCCATACAAGGAATTGTACAACTCAGCCACTAACATGAGTCCTCTATTGAAATCCCACCTAATTCCATCTTGCTCTTAACTTACTCTTTGCTTGATACGAAATACTCGTATTACATCATCCATAACTCCTCGCGAGTTTACCTTGTACTATTTCATAGTACCGTATCTTTATAGCAACTATTCAATCATTTAAGATCCTCTGACATTTTACAACTTTAGCAGATCACGTCGTGATCTCGTTTTATCATCAACTCTTCTTATGGTTCTTTCTTATCTTATGATCGTCTCATCCTACGATCTTCTTTATTCTTCTATTAATCATGTTATCTTATCATTAATCAACTCAGGTGTTCTTTGTTCTTTTAGCTCTTCAAGTTTTTCTTTGAACCTAAACATTTTATCATAATCTTGTCTCACATGAATTCTCTAAACTCTATTTGAGTTCATTCTTATCATTTATATTATTCTCATCTTATAGACATCGTCAATTTATTAACATCATCTTTATTACTAGAGTCAGGTAACTCCTGGTTCTCAACTTTTATAACTCTTCAAAAGTCTTCTTTGAATCTTCTTGTTTATATATATCAATTCTTCCTTTAAGAATCTCTAACTACATTTATATTATTCAATATTTTATTTGAGTTCACTTCGCGTCATTCGCATCTTCTTCTTATAACGTTTCTAGGACTTAACTCATCTCATGCATCTACCTATATAAAAAAAAATCACTTCTTAATCATATGCATCCATAATTCTATGCTCGGTACACATCGAGTCTTTAATAGTGTTAAGTACAGTACCTGAGTAGTTTTTCCACAAACAACCAACAAACTAGTTCTCGTCTCGTCTACACTGTCTTTCACAACGAGTTAGATCGGTTGGTAGTTCGTATCAACTTCCGCTCTTTGAAGGAATTGTTTAGCCCAGATACCATACATCAACCATTAAAGAGTACGATTGCACCATAATTATACTTAACTTATTATTCTCGTATTATATCGCTTACTCTATTCGAGTTCATTCCTCGTCATCCCTATCGTTTTTTCTACGGTTATAGCCTAAGGTACTCCTACCTAAGGTGTATAACCTGGCTCTGATACCAACTGTAAGGACCCCAAAATTCATAAATTTTGTTAAAACAATTCTAAACATGTATTTAACCATCCTAAATACATAACTCACATTAATCCACCAATTTAGAGCCTCAAATCTCATGATCATACTAATTTTTACAAACTTTGACAAATTTAGCGTAATCAATCACTACAGATTCGTTATTCAACTAATTTGGTCCGTTTAACTTCCGTTGTTTTTGCTTTTTAACGCATAACAACAATCCATCATCAATTTATAGATCAACATGAAATTCAAACATAAATTTTCATACATTTAAGCCATATTCATATTTTTCTTCTCTATAAATTTCTAAACTCTAATTAAACATAGTTTCATGGACTTAATTACTTGAAATTCAATTATAAACAATATAAAACAAATTACATAAACCCAAGAACATGTATAATAGATTCCTCTACTAATTCAACATTAAAACCAATCACAGAGAACTAGTTTTAGAAAAATGAGAACTAGTAACTTTAGAATTTACCTTTGATTTTTTCTTTAAACCTAGAATAGATGACATGAATCATCTTCTTCTTCCTTCTTTGGTTCTCACTTTTCTCTTCTTAATTCACAGAGAATCGCAAGGCTCCCTCTCTTTTCTATGCTTAGTATTTTTTTTGGCTTTATGACATTTACGTATAATATAACAACTGATATGCGTGGGTATCAGTTAAGCGCATCATAGCTTAAACTAATTCCATGTTCTCAAGGCCATGTTTGGCTAGTTCCTTAAAGCTCCTTTTTAATTTATTATAATATTCTTCTTATTATAAGGTACATTTGTCACACTTATATTTAATTAAAATTATTATATTAATAAATCTAATCAAACTTATTAATAATTTCAATTAAAACCTTAATGACCAAATTATAATTCAATTTAGCCAAACTATAAATTTATTAAATAAGTCATTTTATTCAATAAAACATTAATCCTCTAATTTAATTATTTAATCAAAATATAATATTCTTATCACATTAGCTTACTAAAATACGTACCAACACTTCACACACAATTATATTCACATCAATTCACTATTTTAATTAAGTGAATCACTAACATTATTAATGAAATTTAATTCACAATAATTTTTATTGTCCACAAGACATAACAATCAAATTATATTATTTCCCAATATAATTTTAACTTAATTAAATTAATTAATATTATTCAACTAATTTCCTTTTCATGGACAATTTCATTTAATCTTTTCCATTGGTTTAATTAATTATTAAATCATTTCTTCCCAATTACATGAATATATAATTTCTTTCACACCAAACCACATATTTCACAATATGAAACATATATATATATATATATACACACATACTCAAACTCAAAACGTCTCGTAATAAGAATTCTATTTATTAAATTCTTATTTAATAATTTTTGAAAATTTGGGTTATCACATCCTTCCCTCCTTATAAGGATTCCGTCATCGGAATCAACGAAACCTCCCTTACTTGATTTTTCACTAAATCTCTTTCGCAATTATCGTTGAATAACTTAACACAATACTTTAGTGTAGGTTTTATTTCATCACCTTCACTTAAACCTGGAACACTTCGAGTGTTATATATTCTTTAACCCTTTAACGCATTCATTGCAAATCATACCTATTGTAATCATTTAATATCCTGATTTAGCATCGCCTAAATATTCGAGATATCACATTCACCCCTTCTTCTAAGAATTTTGTCCTCGAAATTTTGATTTACTAATATTTGTTCCATCTATCCAAATGGACTTTACGTTAATCTCTACTTATTCACTGGGTTCAACAATCCAATTCTTTCTCTAAGGATCTTTCTAAGATCATTGCATTCTTCTCATATTCTTCTTCTAAAAATTTTTCATCATTAGTCATCATTAGCTAAATTTATCTCTTCCCTTTCTGGAATTTCATTTCTTTCTTGGATTTATTATAGTTTGTTTAAGTTACTCATCATTACATGCCGCATTCTACAACTTACCACTTCTTAAGGAATATCCTTCTTTCCACTTCTACCTTTCAAAAGAATAAGAATCTTCCATAATTGTTCAATAATTGGGAAACAGTATGAATAACTCAGGAATATAAAAGATTCATACAAAAACTTTCAATATCATGTTGAGGAGTCGTAAAGACTTGAACCTTGTCCTAGGTTAACAGATATTTCTACGATAACCTTTAACAGTCAAAAGACTATGGACCATCTCTTCTCGTACTCCAGGTGATCAGCCATTCATACTATGTATGGTGCATATACATATTAACACTATTGCGTAGCCCCCATTATAGGGTTGGTTCACCTCAGACTTAATACAAATTCCACACCAGAACAATCTGGTTTGGCATAAATTCTCAAAGAATGCTTGAATCTTGTAAAACATCTTTCAATAGTCGTCTAGCCGAATCAATTAGCTTAGACCTTGAGCAACAATTCGGACATCAGTCAAAACATTTTTAGCCAACTCAATTGGCATATCTTTTCATAGCTTAAAAGAAAACCAAAATTCTTTTATGACGTCATGATACCGTACCGTCTTAATAGTACGTTGAGGATGACTTCATTTTAGGACTTTGTCATACTACATTATACCATAGTGGGCTGACGATCCTTCGATCACATCCAACACTATGTTCAATTACATTGATAACTCCATCGTTCAAAATACATTTTGATAATTTTAAATCATTTTTGTCTAGCTAAAACAATTAACATAGACATACGAATAATAGGATTATTTTTTTTAAAACTTATTGGTTCAAACATTGACCCAATATATTTTTGAGAACACAAAATTGTGAATATCAGCATGATGTCAATAAATTTCGAAAATCTAGCATAGCTAGAAGATTTGGAATATTCATTTTCTCCATCAACGTCAATCTTTACTCCATTGCTTCATTACTTAATTATTCTATCAATCTTCAATACCATCAATGCTCTTTATACCATAACGTTTTCTATACCCAATATAGTTCATCAAACTTACCACACTTTGGAAGTTCAAGAACTTACCACAATCATATAGGTTTAAGAACTTATCCTAGTCAGACCAAAATCGTCCATTCGCTGAGGGGTTCCACCATACGATTATGAGTCGCGAACTTACCATAAGTATGAGTTTTAAGAACCGTACCTAATCTTAATATTGTATAACTATCAAATATAAATAAGAGAAAAGAATCACCTTCTCGTCATACGTATAATGATAGCGCGATACCAACATTGCAATGAATTGTCAATATAGGAAGCTAAGCGGTTGTTACACCAAGCACAAATTCCTCGCCCATACAAGGAATTGTACAACTCAACCACTAACATGAGTCCTCTATTGAAATCCTACCTAATTCCATCTTGCACTTAACTTACTCTTTGCTTGATACGAAATACTCGTATTACATCATCCATAACTCCTCGCGAGTTTACCTTGTACTATTTCATAGTACCGTATCTTTATAGCAACTATTCAATCATTTAAGATCCTCTGACATTTTACAACTTTAGCAGATCACGTCGTGATCTCGTTTTATCATCAACTCTTCTTATGGTTATTTCTTATCTTATGATCGTCTCATCCTACGATCTTCTTTATTCTTCTATTAATCATATTATCTTATCATTAATCAACTCAGGTGTTCTTTGTTCTTTTAGCTCTTCAAGTTTTTCTTTGAACCTAAACATTTTATCATAATCTTGTCTCACATGAATTCTCTAAACTCTATTTGAGTTCATTCTTATCATTTATATTATTCTCATCTTATAGACATCGTCAATTTATTAACATCATCTTTATTACTAGAGTCAGGTAACTCTTGGTTCTCATATTTTATAACTCTTCAAGAGTCTTCTTTGAATCTTCTTGTTTACATATATCAATTCTTCCTTTAAAAATCTCTCTAACTTCATTCATAATATTCAATATTTTATTCGAGTTCACGTCGCGTCATTCGCATCTTCTTCTTGTAATGTTTCTAGGACTTAACTCATCTCATGCATCTACCTATATAAAAAAAATCACTTCTTAATCATACGCATCCATAATTCTACACATTGAGTCTTTAACAGTGATCAGTACAGTACCTGAGTGGTTTCCCACAAACAACCAACAAACTAGTTCCCGTATCGTCTACACTGTCTTTCGCAGTGAGTTAGATCGGTTGCTAGTTCGTATCAACCTCCGCTCTTTGAAGGAATTGTTTAGCCCAGATACCATACATCAACCATTAAAGAGTACGATTGTACCATAATTATACTTAACTTATTATTCTCGTATTATATCGCTTACTCTATTCGAGTTCATTCCTCGTCATCCCTATCATTTTTTCTACGGTTATAGCCTAAGGTACTCCTAACTAAGGTGTATAACCTGGCTCTGATACCAACTGTAAGGACCCCAAAATTCATAAATTTTTATACTAATTTTTATAAACTTTGACAAATTTAGCATAATCAATCACTACAGATTTGTTATTCAACCAATTTGGTCCGTTTAACTTCCGTTATTTTCGTTTTTTAACGCATAACAATAATCCATCATCAATTTACAGATCAACATGAAATTCAAACATAAATTTTTATACATTTAAGTCATATTCGTATTTTTCTTCTCTATAAATTTCTAAACTCTAATTAAACATAGTTTCATGGATTTAATTACTGGAAATTCAATTATAAACAATATAAAACAAATTACATAAACCAAAGAACATGTATAATAGATTCCTCTACTAATTCAACATCAAAACCAATCACAGAGAACTAGTTTTAGAAAAATGAGAACTAGAAATTTTAGAATTTACCTTTGATTTCTTTTTAAACCTAGAATAGATGACATGAATCATCTTCTTCTTCCTTCTTTGGTTCTCACTTTTCTCTTCTCAATTTATAGAGAATCTCAAGGCTCCCTCTCTTTTCTATGCTTAGTATTTTTTTTGGCTTTATGACATTTACGTATAATATAACAACTGATATGCGTGGGTATCAGTTAAGCGCATCATAGCTTAAATTGATCCCATGTTCTCAAGGCCATGTTTGTTTGGTTTGTATAACGCGAACATGCAATCCAATTACATAAATAAAGCGGAAGCGCGATAAAATAAGATTTTAAAATTTTATACAAACCATCACCATGATCTTTCTTTATGCACAATTATTAATTAAATGAAAGAGATGGTGAATAAGAATTATACCCTTGTAGAATTCTAGTTTCCTCAAGTACAAGTTCACCTCCAATTCCTTCGCGTTCTTCTTGAATTCCACCGATTAAATTCCTTCCTTTGATCAACGTTAGCCACCCAAGTGTTTGGCCTCTAGAGGTGGTCCACCAAGGAATAATACTTGTTCAAGAAGATGGGTGTTGACAAAACCCTAGTTTCTATCTCTATAGAAATTGTAAGTACTCTCTACAATTCTTATGCAAGAGTGTGTAACCCTAATCTATGATAAGACTTCTCTTATTTATAGATGTAGGAAAACCCTTCCCTAAACTATTTAGGATTAGGGTTTCTATTCTAATTAAACTCCTTTAATTAAATTAAACTCCTAATCCAATTAGGAATTCATGTGAGAGTACTTCTATTAATTAATTTCCAATCCCTATTAGGAATTAAATAATAGTAATAGTAATAATAATAATAAGACTCCTCTTATTAATTTATATTTAATATTTCTAAAATATTAAATAATAAATATTAAGCTATTTAATTTATTCTATCTCCATAGACTAAATTAAATACATTTAACTTATTATTACAATTATGTCATTTACTTCTTAAATAAATATTTTTCTTTTGCGGTGTGACCCTTTAGGTTCTCCATATTAAACCGGTTGTGAATAAATCAATTAGAACAATTCTAATCTTATTTAAATAAATAAATTAAACTATTTAATTCATTTAAATAAATAATATTTATTCTACAATAAGGGTAAGCCCTCTTAGCGATCAACGACTTTCCAGATAATATAGATTTCAACATTAATCATAAAAGAACCTTTCAGTGCATAGTTACCGTACAATTCAATCCTTCTACCATACAATGTCCCAATTAAATATAAGACATGGAATTACTGTCAAGTCTTATTTTATTTAATTATATGTATTTCGATTCTCAAATGCACAACTCTAAATAATGCAAATTAGAAACTCTTTTCTAATTTCATTCTGCCTTGGCCAATGACTACTGAGTTGTCATTTATCGAATCACATAGGACATTCACATCTTTTACTAGACGTGGCAGATTCTTTGTTGATCATTCACCTATCTCCATGTACAACTTATTATACCCAATCATACCCTTTGTTATACCCTAAAGGTCTTAAGGGACATATCAAAGTATAACTCATCATACACAAGATACTATGATGATCTCAAGTCCAAGGATCACTTGTACTACTATCACTAGTGGAATTCCTATTGACAGGCGAGTAAAACTCCATTAGGTATTCCTTAGCGAGCCACGTTCAGTGAACTTATTCTCCAATAAGCACCTACATACTTGCTTTAGTGTCTCCACACAAATGATTATGAGATCAATCATCCTCTTCTTAAGAGCAAGCAACGTATGTACTAATCTATCCGGATTCACTAATCCCCTTTTTAGTAATCCAACGATTAGGAACGATTTTAATTTGTGAGCTATCTAGAATTTAGATCTCATTAACATGATCATCATCATGATTCTAAAAGCATTGCTCAAAACTATGGGTTTATCACATTTAATATAACAGCACTATGTAGATAATATAAAATGCCTTTTAAGAAACTCAATTCTTTTATTAATAAATGAATAAGATTACAAAGTATATGCTACATCATATCAAATATGATTGGCTTGTGTGCATACTACTTTCAATCTCCCACTTGCACTAAAGCCAATCGCCTTGGTATCTAATACCCATCTTCTCTAAGTGACGATCAAACTGTTGTTGTGTTAAAGCTTTAGTAAATGGATCTGCAATGTTGTCTTGAGAGTCCACACGTTCCAGGGTGACATCTCCTCTTTCAATGATCTCTCTAATCAAATGAAACCGCCGCAACACGTGTTTGGATTTCTGATGAGACCTGGGTTCCTTAACCTGCGCAATAGCTCCGTTGTTGTCACAGAATAAAGGTACAACTCCTCTAATGTTAGGAACCACTCCAAGTTCAGTTATGAACTTCTTCATCTAAACAGCTTCCTTTGCAGCTTCACTTGCAGCTATGTACTCTGCCTCTGTCACTGAATCAGCAACTGTTTGCTGCTTGGAACTTTTCCAACTCACTGCGCCACCGTTTAAGGTAAACACGTACCCTGAAACGGATTTACTGTCATCTTGGTCCGTTTGAAAACTTAAGTCTGTATAGCCCTCTAGTTTCAATTCAGACCCACCGTAGACAAGAAATACATCCTTAGTTCTTTTCAAGTACTTTAGGATGTTTTTCACTGCCTTTCAGTGCTCTTCTCCTGGATTCGACTGATATCTGCTTGTTACACTAAGTGCATGAGCGATATCTGGCCTAGTACATATCATACCGTACATGATAAATCCTATTGCGGAAGCATAAGGAATCTTACTCATACGGTCTCTCTCCTCAGGTGTCTTTGGGGCCTGTTTCTTGGAGAGATGTATTCCATAGCTCATTGGCATGAGACCTCTCTTGGAATCTTCCATGCTAAAATTTTTTAGCATCGAGTCAATGTACTTTCCTTGGGTCAAGCCCAGCATCCTTTTAGATCTATCTCTATAGATCTTTATCCCCAAAATATAGGATGCCTCACCCAAGTCCTTCATGGAGAAGTGTTTAGATAACCATATTTTGATCGATTGTAGCATAGGAACATCATTCCCTATCAGTAATATATCATCAACATATAATACAAGGAATGAAACAGCGCTCCCACTAACCTTCTTGTACACACAAGGTTCATCCTCATTTTTGATAAAATCAAACCTTTTGATTATCTTATCAAAACGGATGTTCCATCTTCGAGAAGCTTGCTTCAATCCATAAATGGATCGTTGTAGCTTACAGACTAGGTTTGTTCCAACCGTTGAAATAAAACCCTCTGGCTGTATCATATATACATTCTCCTCAAGCTCTCCATTGAGGAAGGCCGTTTTCACGTCCATTTGCCAGATCTCGTAGTCATAATAAGCTGCAATTGCAAGCAAAATCCGAATGGACTTGAGCATAGCTACAGGTGAGAAGGTTTCATATAGTCAACTCCTTGTCTTTGTTTGAAACCTTTTGCAACCAGTCGGGCCTTATAGGTCTCTACCTTGTCGTCCGCTCCAGTCTTTCTCTATAAAGACCCATTTACACCCAATAGGCTTAATGCCCTCAGGTGGAGAAACCAAAGTCCATACTTGGTTTTCATACATGGAGTCCATCTCGGATTTCATGGCTTCTAGCCATTTCTCTAAGTCTTCATTACTCATAGCCTCTTCGTAAGTCAATGGATCATCATCATCTATGATGTGTACCTCATCATCATCCTCTATGATGAATCCATACCTATCAGGTATCTTCGGTACTCTTCCAGATTTATGAATAGGTAGTGGTACAGTAGGTTCTTCTACTTGGTCAGGTACCTGATTTTGATCCGTAGTATTTTGTGGTTCTTGAACTTCTTCAAGATATATCTTACTCCCACTGACCCCTTCGAGGATAAACTCCTTTTCCAAGAAGGCAGCGTGTTTCGCTACAAACACCTTTTGATCAGTAGGATGATAGAAATAATACCCTGATGTTTCTTTAGGGTATCCCACGAATCTACATTTGTCAGATCTAGTCTTCAGCTTATCATGCTCAAACCTTTTGATATAAGCTGGACAACCCCAAGTTTTAACATGCTTAAGATTTGGTTTCCTCCCTGTCCATATCTCATATGGAGTCTTTGGGACGGATTTGGTAGGTACCTTGTTAAGTAGGTATGCAGCCGATTCTAGGGCATAATCCCAAAAGGATACTGGAAGGTCGGTAAAACTCATCATGGAACGAACCATGTCCAACAATGTTCTATTTCTCCTTTCAGATACACCATTCAACTGTGGCGTTCCAGGTGGAGTCCATTGTGAGATTATACCATTTTCTTTGAGACAATTGAGAAACTCATTGGTTAAGTATTCCCCTCCTCGATCCGATCGAAGAATCTTAATACTCTTACCAGTTTGCTTCTCTACTTCACTTCTGAATTCTTTAAACCTTTCAAACGATTCAGATTTGTATTTTATTAAATACACATATCCAAATCTAGAATGATCATCAGTGACAGTAAGAAAATAAGAATACCCTCCTCGTGTATTCGTTGTCATCGGTCCACATACGTCTGTGGGTACCAACGCTAAAAACTCTGTAACTCTTTCTCCTTTTCCAGTAAAAGGAGATTTAGTCATTTTACCCATGAGACAAGATTTACAAGTTGGATATAATTCTTAATCAGATAGCTCTAAAAGCCCATCTTTATGCAACTTGGATAATCTTGTTTCATTGATATGACCGAGTTTACAATGCCACATAAAGGTATAATTAACATCATCTCTTTTTCTTTTCTTAGTTTGTTCAATTTGAAGTATATTTTCATGCAAGTCAAGTATGTAAAGTCCATTCAGCAAGTTCCCAACACCATATAAAACATTTTTATTATAAATAGAACAACTGTTGTTCTTTATTATAATATCAAAACCATCCATATCCAATACAGAAATTGAAATAATGTTTCTAATGAGTGTCGGAACATAATAACAATTATTTAAACTAATGAACTTTCCCGAAGGCAGTGCTAAACAATAAGTCCCTACAGCTAATGTTGCAACCTTTGCTCCATTTCCCACTCGTAGGACGACTTCATCCTTCTTTAGCTTTCTACTTCTACTTAGTCCCTGCATATTATTACATATGTGAGAACTACAGCCGGTATCCAATACCCAAGTAGAATTTTGACTTTCAGAAAAATTAATTTCAATCATGAACAAACCTAGATCGGAAGTCGAAGCTTCTCCAAGCTTCTTTTGGTCCGCAAGATACTCCTTGCAGTTCCTCTTTCAGTGTCCCGACTTATTGCAATGGTAGAAAATTCCTTTGCTATCTGGATCAGGTTTCTTTTTATCCTTTCTCTTCGCCTTGCCCTTAGCCTTCTTGTTTTTCTTCTTTTCAGAAGATACCTTGGGCCTCTTCCTTTTCTTGGAAGAATCATCCACTAGTAAGACTTGGTTCTTGTTGGATGAGAAGTGACCTTCAGTAGTTTTCAACATGTTAAGTAACTCAGGCAAGCTGACATCTAACTTATTCATGTGAAAATTCACAACAAATTATGAGAAGGTGTCTGGGAGTGACTGCAAGATCAAATCTTGACTTAACTCCCCATCCATCACGAACCCTAGCTGTCCTAGTTGTTCAATCAGATTGATCATTTTAAGGACATGAGTCTCAACAGCATTGCCCTCGGTCATACGAGATCGGAAGAGCTCCTTAGATATCTGATATCTAGCAGTCCTACTTTGCTCACCATACAACTCTTTGAGGTGCAGCAATATAGTAGTAGCATCCATAGTTTCATGCTGACGCTAAAGCTCGTTACTCATGGATGCGAGCATGATGCATTGAGCCAAGATTGCATCATCTTGCCACTTTCTAAAAGTAGCAATCTCTTCCTCAGAGGCTGTTTCTGCAACACTTGCAGGGACTGGCGAATTTAGGACATAAGAAATCTTTTCAGCAGTGAGAACAATTCTCAGATTCCTTAACCAGTCCGTGTAATTCGGTCCGGTCATTTTGTTAGCATCAAGTATGCTACGCAGTGATAGTGAGTTTGACATTTTTAAATTCTGCATGTGAAATAGACAACATTTTAGCATACATTCATTTAATTAATTACCAAAATAAATTAGGTCTTTATTTTAAATTGGTATCTACCACTATTTCCATCAAACTATATTACCCTCAATATATAGTTCGGCAAATCTAATTAAAGGTCTGCTAGTGAGAATAAGGATCCCATTTCAAATGTATATAGCCTTGTGGTGCCACAACAAACGATATATAAATAAATAGGTAGACAACTATTGTCAATTACATCTCTATGTAATTCCTTGTATTTTGCCTCTTAGATTATTTTGATCAAGTGGTGACACATCCGAATCAAAATTATCCAAGTTAAGTCCATCCTAGCACTTCCATATATTCGAAAGAAAAACACTGTCCTTGTGGTGACACAACAAAACAGCATCGTTCAGTCTATTTATAAGCATCAAATGTGGTAAGACAACATCTTAAATATTTAATACTTGTCTTGTGGTGACACAACAAACTCATATTAAATATTTAATACTCTATTGTTTTACCATGCTAGAAGGCGACGTTCGATATTCCAAATATCTTTGAACGCTTAGGACTTAATATGATTTCTTGAGGGATTTATTATTATTAGTCTCATCTTGTTTAGCGGGCATGCACATATATATATAAAATACGCGTCATATTATTTTACATGCGAATCATGTTGGATAATATATAATATATATATAGTAAGCATGCACATATAGAATACTATATTCTACCCAGATTGATTATGGACTTTTATTCTAGTTTGGTTCACTAGAGCCACCAAGTGAACCAAAAGGTCAAACCTAGGGTGCAAGAATTAAATTTAAATATAACTATTACATTTAAACCCGGACTCCATTACAAACGGGTCTTCAAGCGCTCCTTGCTCCTTTGTCTCAAATTCTTCAAAATTAATTCTAACTAGTCCTATTACAAAAATTATTTACAATAAATAGAAACCTTGATCAGCAGTCAGGGGAAGTACATAGAAGGGAGATAGAATTTACATTAAGAAAAAATTAGAGAAGACGAGGTACGCAGACCCATTTATAAAAACCCATACATTCAAGCATCCACTAAAATAAATCCAATCACACATTGGTCAATAGTCCATAATCAATCCCTATTTATTATCATACATATCTCTATATGTATCAATAAATAACATTCATCCCATGAATAATAAAACCATTCCATATATGCACTGATATCATTTAATGGGCAATATTAGTTAGTATAAAATTCAATTTCAACTCCAATTAGTTATCATGGAATTCAATTCCAACTCTAATTAGTTATCATGAAATCCAATTTCAATTAAAATAAACTTCTTTATTTTAATCATATTCCAAATCAAAATAAACTCTTTTATTTTAATCATATTCCAAATCAAAATAAACTCTTTTATTTTAATTTATCCAATTTTGAATAAAATAAACTCCTTTATTTTTAATCAAATTCCAAATCAAAATAAACTTCTTTATTTTAATTTATCCAATTTTTTTGAATAAAAATAAACACCTTTATTTTTAATCAAATTCCAAATCAAAATAAAATCCTTTATTTTAATTTACAAAAATAAAAAATAATTTTACACAAACAATTATGCCCAATTAAATTGTTCTAAACACATATCAATGTATATACAGAATCAAAACAATTAATAATTCGCATAAAGTTTGGCTCTTGATACCACTGTTAGGTTTGTATAACGCGAACATGCAATCCAATTACATAAATAAAGCGGAAGCGCGATAAAATAAGATTTTAAAATTTTATACAAACCATCACCATGATCTTTCTTTATGCACAATTATTAATTAAATGAAAGAGATGGTGAATAAGAATTATACCCTTGTAGAATTCTAGTTTCCTCAGGTACAAGTTCACCTCCAATTCCTTCGCGTTCTTCTTGAATTCCACCGATTAAATTCCTTCCTTTGATCAACGTTAGCCACCCAAGTGTTTGGCCTCTAGAGGTGATCCACCAAGGAATAATACTTGTTCAAGAAGATGGGTGTTGACAAAACCCTAGTTTCTATCTCTATAGAAATTGTAAGTACTCTCTATAATTCTTATGCAAGAGTGTGTAACCCTAATCTATGATAAGACTTCTCTTATTTATAGATGTAGGAAAACCCTTCCCTAAACTATTTAGGATTAGGGTTTCTATTCTAATTAAACTCCTTTAATTAAATTAAACTCCTAATCCAATTAGGAATTCATGTGAGAGTACTTCTATTAATTAATTTCCAATCCCTATTAGGAATTAAATAATAGTAATAGTAATAATAATAATAAGACTCCTCTTATTAATTTATATTTAATATTTCTAAAATATTAAATAATAAATATTAAGCTATTTAATTTATTCTATCTCCATAGACTAAATTAAATACACTTAACTTATTATTACAATTATGTCATTTACTTCTTAAATAAATATTTTTCTTTTGCGGTGTGACCCTTTAGGTTCTCCATATTAAACCGGTTGTGAATAAATCAATTAGAACAATTCTAATCTTATTTAAATAAATAAATTAAACTATTTAATTCATTTAAATAAATAATATTTATTCTACAATAAGGGTAAGCCCCCTTAGCGATCAACGACTTTCCAGATAATATAGATTTCAACATTAATCATAAAAGAACCTTTCAGTGCATAGTTACTGTAGAATTCAATCCTTCTACCATACAATGTCCCAATTAAATATAAGACATGGAATTACTGTCAAGTCTTATTTTATTTAATTATATGTATTTCGATTCTCAAATGCACAACTCTAAATAATGCAAATTAGAAACTCTTTTCTAAATTCATTCTGCCTTGGCCAAGGACTACTGAGTTGTCATTTATCGAATCACATAGGACATTTGTGACGCCCCCAAATTCGGGTCTCCAAATACCCGGATCCGGTCATCACGATCCAACATAAACATCCACCTATAACAACATATGGTATCTAAAATGCGGAATAAAATAAACATACGTTGTTCATTACAAGGTGTTACTAGTCCCAGAACACGATTAACCTTAAACATTTACACAATCCATACCCTAAATAGTTATCAGGATTTAAATTACAATAACCGTACTTAACTAACACATGAATCTAAAGTCTGCTACGAGAAGTCTATCATTTCATCTTTTCTTTCCCTTTGTTCTTCCCTGACGTCCCGGGTTTAGCTGCAATGAAGTCATGATATAGCAAGAATGAGCAACGAGTTTGCCCAGCAAGTTTAAAGTGCAACAATAAGGATATATCATGATGAAGGGATATTAAAGGAATTTCAACATTAGAGAAAATAAATCAGAAGCAAGAATAATAATTGCTTTTAGAACAATTGATAGTCAAATAGACTTTGAACGATAACTTCCAGAGGAGTCAATAGTTGGTTGACCCTCTGGTTACTGGCTACAGAATAACGTACTTGAGGGGATCAGCCTCGCGTACCCTATGTATATGCATAACATTTAATTCTGCTATTTGTACCTTATATACGGTACGTGGGGTACTCCCCTATAAATAAAGGGGTGTTCACACAGTCTAAGAATCCTTACCATTGATTGGTTCGGATAGCTTTTATAAATTCTCACATAATTGTCTGACCGAACAAGGGTTCAGACTTAACCATGAATGGTTTATAAATTCCTGAATTTAAATATACGACTTTCAAATGCACGAGTGCGAATGTCAATAAATATACAGATGTGGAATAATTTTAAAAGTAATTAGACCACTTAAAGCGTGCTCGGAAATAAAATTCAAGCTTAAAGAATAACTTGCAACATTATATACCTTTTTGCACGAATTAAAACAATGCATAAGGTTTAAAAGCTTGCTCAATGCCAAAAATTGAGTGAGAAGAACTTGCAAAAATGAAAGAAGTTTAGGGTTAGGAACTTGCCTGTTTGCTCAGCTACAGATATAGTTTAGCTTTAATTAATTGATCTTGGATAACCTATCAATTGGTAGGGTTGGTTTATCCATTAGCATCGCGTAACTGTATACTGATACACTCAATTATGCTATTTAAACAGATAATAATTAATCATGGCCACTATCATTTGAATACTCAATTTATTACCTTTAATTGTATCTAGGTATGGTTTAACAATCCTTATAAAATAATTTTATTTTGGTTTAGAGATAACGGAAAGCCATTGATCAATTATTTAGTTGATTTACTCTTAATTACCATTACCTTAGGGGTAATTTAGTAATTATTATACTTGTTCTTTATTCAACATTAATTAAGGTATAAATTTACACACACTTAATTATATTAATAATCGCTAAGTTTTTATTATCTTTATTTATTAAGGCCCAAAAATAATTAACTTATTAATCTCCCTCATACTTAATCATCATTCCATTGATGATTAAGTACTTACCATCCTTATTATTTCGTAAATTCATTATCATTATTATTAAATAATAATTAAATATTTTTTTATCTTTATTTATTATTTATTAATAAATAATAAATAATTATTTTATTAAATTTATTCATATTTAATTATTATTATTATTAAATAATAATTAAATATTTATTATCTTTATTAATAAATAATAAATAATTATTTTATTAACTTTATTCATATTTAATTATTATTAAATAATAATTAAATATTTATTATCTTTATTTATTATTTATTAATAAATAATAAATAATTATTTTATTAACTTTATTCATATTTAATTATTATTAAATAATAATTAAATATTTATTATCTTTATTTATTATTTATTAATAAATAATAAATAATTATTTTATTAACTTTATTCATATTTAATTATTATTATTATTAAATAATAATTAAATATTTATTACCTTTATTTATTATTTATTAATAAATAATAAATAATTATTTTATAGATTTGATTCATACTTAATTATTATAATTATTAAATAATAACTAAATATTCATTACCTTTATTTATTAATAATAAATAATTATTAACTTATTTATTAGTTACTCTAACCAATCATTTTGCAAATGCATTATTGACTCAATTTAATTACCCATTTAATTAAGTCAATACTTGGATAGTTGATTAACAATGTAACAACCATTAGACTCCATTGGCTAATTATTTTTGTTTAAATAAACAAATGAATTACAAAATCCAATTTGGAAATTGACTAACTTATTGCCTAGCACCACTAAACATCACAGTTCCTGCAATAACCTTTCAAGCTCATTGCAGCCCAACAAGAACAACACAGTACTGATTCCCCACATTAAAACCAACCCAGACAAGGTAACCCCATACCAGTCTCTTAACTGAGGGGATCAACACAATGAAATGCTACTATATGTATAAATTTCACAATAGTACAGTCCCAAAACAGGCATAGAAAAACTAATTTCACCGGCTGCTAGAACCTTTAAGGTTCATAATTAACAGCTTCTCAATCAACTATGGAATACCATACACTGTATAGTAGAATCAATGCCAACACAGCACAGTTGGTGATACAAAAAAACCAAGTATACAAGAAAAGAATTTGTACAACCCAAAACAGAGGACTATCTCAGTGCTATAAACGAATTCAATATCTTATTACCAGGTTTGCCCAAATCAAAACCAAACAAGGATATTAACAATTCATTACCAGATTTTAAACCCAAAAATTATAATACAATGTTCTGAGTTCTCAAACCCAAGCAGTTACAATACCTATACAGTGAAACCTAAATCAATAAGACCATAACAGTAGCTTAATAACCTATTTTCTATACCTTGTGTTTGATCGCGCCGCTGTCCTCCTCCTTCTTCCACAGTACACAACCCAGCCAGTGGACATTCACGGCTAGTCTCCCCTGCTCCCTTTCTTCTCTGAATTTCCTCTTCCTCTAATTTGAAACCCTAATTTTCGTCTAAATTTCAAACCCTGATTTAGGACTCACAATCAAAGGGTTCGGCAACTATGGTTTAGGGGATGGGGGTCCAATTTATAGAAGAATTTTGACCCAAATGGGTTTGGGTATTACCTAGATGACCGGTTAAGGACCGTCGGTAGGAAGGGGGACAGCGACGGCGACTCACCAACTGGCCTTTGAGCCGTGTGCCTCGCCGGTCACTTCGCCGAAAACCTGGGACCTTTGGTCCGTTTGATTTCTTCTGCTCGGTTGCTCCCTCAAACCCTTGAGTAACCGTCGGTCGACGTCCCTCCCGTCTTTCACTTGTCTGGCCAATTCGTGACGCCGCCGGCTCCTTCCTCGCGTGCCGTCCAGCTCGATTGATTGAAGTCTGAGGTTGGACGTTCCCTCCCGTCTTTCGCTTGGCTGTGGATTTGGGGGGCTAGGGATTGCTACTTGTGAGATTAGGCTGATAGGATTTTCCCCCAATTTGATTTCTTTGTCGGTATGAACCCCTCCCATATGCGTTTACCAGTTGACCCAATTTGAGGGGAACGGGTACAACCCGTGGCTAGACACCCGACTGAAGAGAGGATTGGCTCGGCCCAATTGGTTTAGTGACCCAGTTCACTTGGTTGGCCCAACCGGAGAATAAAATAGGAACTCAGCCCAATAGGAAATAAAAGGAAATTCGGCCCAAATAAAATAAAAGGAAAATGGGTCCAACCCAAATGAAGGAAATGTGGTTTATTAAATTAATATCCTTATGTTCTAATATTTAAATTAATGACTAATTCGATTAATTACTTAAAATTTTCATTTCCACAATAACTCCCTATTTGAATTATTTAAATTCGATAATAGTGAAATGAATTCATTTATAAATTTTCTTCCCAATTTTCTTGAAATTAAATCCTTAAGGTTAACTTACTAATTTATCCCAACTATTAGTGAGCCCTTTTTATGTAAGAAAATTATTGGACCTATAATTAAAAATTTCTTACAGGAGTCCAATTAAATTCATAAAATTATATAAAATGAATTTTATCTATCAAAATAATTTGATACAATGTTTTGAAAATTCCTGGACTTTACAACATTCACATCTTTTACTAGACGTGGTAGATTTTTTGTTGATCATTCACCTATCTCCATTTACAACTTATTATACCCAATCATACCCTTTGTTATACCCTAAAGGTCTTAAGGGACATGTCAAAGTATAACTCATCATACACAAGATACTATGATGATCTCAAGTCCAAGGATCACTTGTACTACTATCACTAGAGGAATTCCTATTGACAGGCGAGTAAAACTCCATTAGGTATTCCTTAGCGAGCCACGTTCAGTGAATTTATTCTCCAATAAACACCTACATACTTGCTTTAGTGTCTCCACACAAATGATTATGAGATCAATGATCCTCTTCTTAAGAGCAAGCAACGTATGTACTAATCTATCTGGATTCACTAATCCTCTTTTTAGTAATCCAACGATTAGGAACGATTTTAGTTTGTGAGCTATCTAGAATTTAGATCTCATTAACATGATCACCATCATGATTCTAAAAGCATTGCTCAAAACTATGGGTTTATCACATTTAATATAACAGCACTATGTAGATAATATAAAATGCCTTTTAAGAAACTCAATTCTTTTATTAATAAATGAATAAGATTATAAAGTATATGCTACATCATATCAAATATGATTGGCTTGTGTGCATACTACTTTCAATGTTTTGCTAGTTCCTTAAAGCTCCTTTTTAATTTATTATAATATTCGTCCTATTATAAGGTACATTTGTCACACTTATATTTAATTAAACTTATTATATTAATAAATCTAATTAAACTTATTAATAATTTCAATTAAAACCTTAATGACCAAATTATAATTCAATTTAGCCAAACTATAATTTTATTAAATAAGTCATTTTATTCAATAAAACATTAATCCTCTAATTTAATTATTTAATCAAAATATAATATTCTCATCACATTAGCGTACTAAAATACGTACCAACACTTCATCAAAAAAGCACTGGCACCGGGCTGGGGAGATTAGTCGGGTTGCGACCCGGAAACTCCACATCATAAAAAAAAAAGAATCACTCACATTATTAATGAAATTTAATTCACAATAATTTTCATTGTCCACAAGACATAATAATCAAATTATATTATTTCCCAATATAATTTTAACTTAATTAAATTAACTAATATTATTCAGCCAATTTCCTTTTCATGACAATTTCATTTAATCTTTTCAATGGTTTAATTAATTATTAAACCATCTCTTCCCAATTACATGAATATATAATTTCTTTCACACCAAACCACATATATTACAATATGAAACATATATATATAAATATATATATATATATATATATATATATGTATACACACACACACACATACTCAAACTCAAAACGTCTCGTAATAAGAATTTTATTTATTAAATTCTTATTTAATAATTTCTGAAAATCTGGGTTATCACATCCTTATAAGGATTCCGTCATCGGAATCAACGAAACCTCCCTTACTCGATTTTTCACTAAATCTCTTTCACAATTATCGTTGAATAACTTAACACATTACTTTAGTGTAGGTTTTACTTCATCACCTTCACTTAAACCTGGAATACTTCGAGTGTTATATATTCTTTAACCCTTTAACGCATTCATTGCATATCATACCCGTTGTAATCATTTAATATCCTGATTTAGCATCGCCTAAATATTCGGGATATCACAGGAATCATCAGTTATTATAATTACTGACTACCTCAAGAGTAAAAGTTAGCAATAAAAACTAATCTTTATTTTTCTGCAAGTACGTAAGGTGATCAGCCTTATTGAACCCGAGATTATGTATAATTCTCAAACATAGCGCGCGGTCGGGTTACCGACAATAAAATTTCCCTGATTTATTTTTCAGGGTTGTTCATCTCAGTCTTACATCATGCGTCCGTACCACATCAATATGGTTTGGATTGCTTTCAAAGAAATACTATGAGTTCAACATATTATAGCAATTTTTGATCTAGCCGAATCAAATGGCATATATCTTTAATAACAAATTAGTTCCAACAATAGAACGTTTCATACGATATCAATTTAACATTAGTCTAGCCAAAACAACTAGCTAAGACATGGCTAACAAACAGTTATTTGGTCTAGCTGACACAACTAGCTGAGACATGGCTCATAAACAATTGATGAATAAAAAATTCTAATTATTTTACAGTTCAAATAATAGAATAAAAATTCAATTGCACAAAGTGTGAATCTCAATAATCATAGATGTACAATAATTGTCGATAATTAATCCACTAGCATACTTGAAATATAATAACTCGAGTTTGAGTTAGGGAACTTGCCTTGGTCGTTGACTACTGCTACGTAATTTAATTTAACTTCTTTCGTAAGATCTATCAGTTATAAGATTGATCTTTCAATCAGTAAATCATATTATACCTTATAATATCACTTCTTTATAAGTAAATTATCTAACATTTAACTACCACATCAAATATTAGATAACACCTTAACACCATACGTGTTCATAATTCTAAACTAGCACACATCGAGTCTTTAACAGTATTCAATATAGTATGCTGAGTGGTTTCCCACAAACAACCAACAAGCTAATTTCTGTCTCGTCTACACTATTTTCACAGTGAGTTAGATCGGTTGTTAGTTCGTATATACCTCCGCTCCTTGAAGGAATCGTTTAGCCTAGATATTATACATCAACTATTAAAGAGTACGACTGTACCACTACTTTATCATATACCTAATGAATTAACACTAAGTCTTTCGTTATATAAATCTTTCTTTATGACCCCGTAGGTTAAATACCCAATCCAGCAAACTGGATTCCAAATCCAGCTAACTAGATGGCTATCCAGCAACCTATATTCCAATCTAGCAAACTAGATTCAACCTGGATTACAATCTAGCAACCTGGATTCATATTGACCTCTAATCTAGCAACCTGGATTCATACTGACCTCTAATTCAGCAACTTGGATTCATACTGACCTCTAATTCAGCAACCTGGATTCATACTATTCAATTCATCAAATCATTTTCCAATCCAACAACATGGATTCACACTATTCAATTCATCGTACTATTCAATATGAGCTATTGAATGCCTAACTCAATATCTTAACTCCTCTTTTGAACTCTCATATAATATTATTAATTATTTGTCCTTATTTATTATTTAATATGAATTAAATAATAAATACTCAATTCATAACTTTTTATGTTAATTAAATAACATGTGAGTAAGTCATTATCTGTGATATCATGAATATTTATGCGATGCTGAATCAGGATATTAAATGTTTACGACGAGTATGTTATGCAATGAGTGCGTTAAAGGATTAAAAAATATATAACACTCGAAGTGTTTCAAGTTTAAGTGAAGGTGATGAAATAAAACCTACATTAAGGTAATATGTTGAAGTTATTCAACGATAATTGTGAAAGAGATTTATAAAAACTGAGTAAGGGAGGTTTCGTTGATTCAGAGGATGGAATCCTTATAAGGAGGGAAGGATGTGATAACCCAAATTTTCAGTAATTATTAAATGAGAATTTAATAAATAAATTGTTATTATGAGAGGTATTGGATGTGAATAAATAAATATATGTGTTATATATTTTGAAATATATGATTCGATGTGAAGTGGTTAAGTGTGAATATAAAAGAGAAATATATATCTATGTATTGGAAAATTAGGTTTAATAAATAATGAGAGTAATTCACTTAATTTAAATAGTGAATTAATGTAAATGTGTATATATATATATATATATTTGTTTTGATAAAACGAGAAGATAATATGTTACATGTTAATGTATTACGATTGTAAATTTCGTAAATGAATAAAATATTTATTGAGTAGAATAAATATTTTAATTGGGATGTTTATTTAATAAAATAAATATTTGATGAGAATATTGTGAGATAATTTATTTGTATGAGAATATTAAGTAAAGTGATAATAAATATTTTTATACTTGATGCGTATTTTATTATGCATGGATGTTGATAAGATGTTGATAATTTATTAAATGAGAGGATGAGTAATTTTATTAAATAAAATTATTTATTAAGTAAAAGATGATTTTATTAAACAAAATTATTTATTGACTAAAAATTATATTTTTGTGTGACTAAATTAATTGTTATAATTTTATTGGTTTGGAATAATTGGATTATTAATAAGAAGGGTTATTTGTATTTAATTAAATCAAGTGTGTCATGGGTACCATATAATAGAAGAAATATTAAAATAAAGAGAAAATGAGTTTTTTTTAGGAAGAACCAAACATGGCCTTATGGCCTTTGGCTTTCTTAACTGATGAAACAAAAGATCGTAAGTTTCATCAGATGGTTTTGTGAGCCAAACCAAAGAACAAAGAAGGATAGAAAAGAAAATTGAGAGAACAAGAGAAGAAATTCTCTGAGAAAATTGAGAAGAAGGTCGGTGAATCTAAAGAAGAATTAAGAGGTAAATATCTAACTTTAAACTCTTAGTTTATATTCCTTAAAATTTACTTCACTGTGATAGTTCTTGATGAACTAAGTTGAAAGGATTTAATTATATGTTGATTATGTATGTTAGTAAGTGTATATAATCTATTGTATAACATCTGTAAATGATTTTCAGTAGTTAAAATTCGTGTATAAGCATGAAATAAGAATAATTAGACTTTTGGTTTCACAGTGTTTCTATGGTCTGTTTTAAGTCCAAAATTGAGTGTCAATACATACATGGAATTTGAAATTGATAGTTGTTTGTTATAATTCGTTGAAATACAAAAACAACAGAAGTTAAACCGATGGAATTGGTTGATTAACAAATTCGTGGTGGTTGATTACGCTAAAAGTAGTGAAATATGAAAACTAGTATGAATTGTGATTTTTGAGTCTTTAAAATTTGTTGTTTAAATTGTTTAAGATGATAGAATCAGTATACATGTTGGGTATATTGATTCTATAAAGGTTATAATATTTGGGTATGTCTAAATTGCTGTTAAAATGAGGAAATTGGGAAATTTTGGTCTGAAAATTCTGCAGTTCGCGAACTACAGAATCTAGAATTCATGAAGCTCGCCCCGGCGAGATCAACAAGCCAAATTTCTCGCCCCGGCGAGAGCTCGCCTCGGCGAGAGTTTTGTACTAAGTTTTCTCGCCCCGGCGAGAATTTTGTGTACTAATTTTCTCGCCCCGGCGGGAATTGCAGAAATGAAAAATTTTCTTGTTTTTAATTCTTTTCTTTTGGTCATGCTATGTTACCCTATATGTTTATAAACATTATACATTTAATGTAAAGCAAAGTTTAAGACCTAACTAAGGGTTAAGTGTCGATTAAAGTGGAGCGAAGTTAAATGAAGGATTATGAATTGTTAAGTAGAATTAATACTAAGTGTTACTATGTGGCTAATAAATGATGTACGTGATTATATATATCGTGTAGGATACGTGAAATGCAGATATATAAGTTGGTTATGGTAATTGATAATCTACAAACCAGGTAAGTCTTTCAGTTTCTATTTGTTATGTGAATTAATTGATTAATTATCTTAATCATATGATGTAAAAGCATGATGCATTTTATATATGTTACGTGTATGAGACGACAATGTCAAATTATGACTACGTTCGTTGAATGGAGAATGTTAATTGAGTTATGGAACTGTGACACCCCCAAATCCGGGTACTTCAACTCCACAGACTTGGTGTTCACTATATCATACATTCAAGACTAACTACCCATAATAGAGATAATATAATTAAACTGAATGAAACATCTTCCCACAAAAAAAGGGCTACATCTCAAATCTCATAAATAAACAAATCCCAAGTTATCTAACCTCTATTACATCAATGCGAAATTAAAACATAAAATTTAAATAAGTCTTTTACAAAGAACTGAAACAAATAGACTAAACATCTTCATTTGCTCATCTTGCCCTTGCCTTTGCTAGTGGACGGCTCATCTGATTTCTCAGTCTTAGCTGCAATGTTTTTAATGCAAGAGTGAGCAAACAATTGCCCACAAGTATGAACACAATAACATTTATATGATTATTGGAATAAATTTTACTGAGAAGTAATAGTTTTTCTGAAGTTAATCAATGACAAATCAAAAATCTGAAAGCTCAATAGAATGCTTAGCTCAAGAACTGAATATAGATTCAAGGATAAAAGTGTATCTGAGGGTCACAAGACCTCGAACTATGTCCTAGGTTAACAAGTATTTCTACAGTAACCTTTAACAGTCTTATAGACTATGGACCATCCATCTCGTACTCAGGGGGATCCGCCCTTTGTACAATGTATTGTGCACAAACATTTCAACGTTGTCGCGTAATTAATCCCCTATATTAGGGTTGTTCATCTCAGTTTAGCATCAGAATCCGTACTAAAAGGAACTTGGTTCGGATTAATTTTAAAATATTCTAAGTCTTTAGAATGCTCACCAACTAAGGACTAGCTGAATCAATTAGGGTTTGCTAGTCTCTAAACATTTGATTCATCAATAGAGTTTGTACAATAGAAATTCTGTTCAAAGTTTGAATAACGATCCATGATCGAACAACAAATGGCTGAAGTAAATATAAACACTTGCCATGATAACTACCTTGCTCGAACAATAATAAGCTAAGGTTACTAAGCTTGCTCAATGAAAGTAAACTTGCTTTAAAGGAACTAACAAGTTTAAGGAAGAAAACTTGCCTCGTGCGTAGATTACAGATTAAATAATTCACGTTCTTTAATCGACCTATACATTTCGATTATAAAATGGTAACAATAATTAGTTATAGAACAACATACACTTAAGGATTCGATCTTATCTTATTTCATTATAACATCTCGATTGTCATTCGATAATCATTAAGTACTGGCTTAGCAACCATCGTGGTGTCTTATAAGTCGCTTTATACCTTAATATAAATTTTAAACTTGTTTATAGCATCATAGTAAAATCACAAAGAAAATAAAAAAAATAAAATTTCAGTACTGCTCCTTCGCCGGGGCGAGGATTTACTGAACAAAAAGCTCGCCGGGGCGAGGTTTTCCTTAACAAAATTCTCGCCTGGGCGAAGATTTATAGTTCATTTTTCTCGCCGGGGCGAGAGACTTGGCAGTCACCTCCTACAGTTCGCGAACCAGTGAAAACTTAGGCCAAAATTTCTCGAATTCTACCATCCAACACACAAATTAAACACACCGAGACATCCAACATGCTAGAAAATAATTACCCAACATGTTTCTAACCAATTTAACCATTATAACACACCTAATCAACTAATTAGAACCCAAAAATTCACTGTTTAAACAAAATACTAATGTTTTAGCCATAACAATGAAATCAACCACTGTAAATCCATCTCTAAACCATTTTAATCCATTCTACTTGCATTCTTTTTATTTTTCATTATATAATCATAATCAAATGCCAATTACCGATTAATAACCAAATTGAACATCAATTTCATACACATAAGCCATACATGAAAATAAAGCTCTTTAAAACCAAAAACTTTATTCTAAAACATGCTTCCATGGATTAATTCATTCAAATTGGTTTATAATCATCCCATAATCACTAATACATGCTTACTATCAACCATAACCAAATAATTCATGTATTTAGCATATAATTTCACATATAGTAAAATAGAAATCATATACAAAGAAAAGAAAACTAATAACAAAATTTAAAAGAGATTATACCTTCAAGCTATGTATGATTCCTTAGCTTCCCCCTTTTTCTTGATTTTCTCAATTAACAAAACTCTCTTAATCTCTCTTTCAATTTTTTTTTCTCTTTTTCTCTGTTAAACCTTTCTTCTCTTCTTCTTCTTTAGACTTTAAAAAAAACAACTGACAACCTTTCATACTTTAACGTACTTAGCTTAATTAGTCAGTTTAAGAAAAACAAAGGGTTAGGCCTTGTTTGGCAAACCCAAATATCAAATAATCCATTTTTACCAACCAAGGGTCACAAGGCCTTGTTTGGTTTATCTAAATAAAATCCTTTCTCCATTTATTTTAATAATCCATTTTACTATATAGTTTTAATTGTCACACTTTTAATTAAACTTGTTATTAAATAAATTCAATTAAACCTTACTAACTTAATTAATAATTCCATTTAACCAATAACAATAACACCAAATAAATTATCTTATTCACATAAATCCTTTATTCAAATAAATCATTTAATCATCTAATTTAATTATTAAATTAAATTAGAATAATCACATCAAATCACATTTAAATAGCATTTAACATAAATTCTTTCACCATAACTTTATAAATTATTTATTTTACTCAATAAATAAATTAACAAAAATATTTATATATCTCAATAAATATTTTTATTTAATCATAAAAATCGCATTTGTTACATCCTTCCCTCCTTAAAAGGATTCTGTCCCCAGAATCACAACGCAATTAATTTATCCGTTACAGGAACTCAATCCTTAATCGTTATGTGATGATCATTATGTATGATATATTTAGTCAAATGATTATGATTTAGATGTTGAGCATGTTATTTATGTGCTATGTGATGCATGCAAACTATTAGATTTTGTTGAGCTGTCGAGCTCATTCTTGCAATTAACCATTTTTACAGGTTAAGAATTCAAGGTAAAGTTAAGTGCTGCTTGAATGACATGATTCAGATGTAATGCATGTAGATTAAATGTTGTAGCTTAAATTAATATTTTTGAACCATAATTGAGGTTCTGAAAAATGTATTTGACGATTTGATAAGTGTAATAGATATAGAGTTATTAAATTTGTATTGAGTTGTAAATTTAATTTTATATAGCACATAATTCTCATTAATTAATGTACAAAATTTATTTACTTACTATATTCATTTTAATTGAATACTTAATTAGTTACTATCTTATCCATTTCCTTGTTATTTAAACTCTTAGGTTAGTCCACTAATTTAAATAACTATTAGTGGACCCTACTTTAACTAACAATTAGTCACATACATTTTTTCACATAAGTCATAATATATTTATCATCATGGATAAACAATTATTATATTTATTTATCCACATCCATTCAATGTAAGTCACCAAGTGTTCATTACACTAACAAATAATTCAATATACTTATTTTCTTTAATAAGTTATTACACATTCATATAATCACTTTGTATTAGTAATACTAATTAATCATTTAAAGATTATAAATCTTTTATTCACCATTCAAGGTTAACATTCAAGTTATGTTCATTCTCAACATAACTTATCTTACTTTCCTTAATCAAATTGATTAAGTGTTCATCTTAGTTAACTTAAAATAAAATAAATTAACTATCTTGCTTAATTCACATATTTACTTATATGCTCCAGGTAATTTCTAAATAAAAAAAAATTATTCGTAAAATTCTACATATATAATCATATAAAATTTTCGGTCCTTATAGGAAGAGGGTCTTCTGAGTCCTTGTCTTAATTGACTAAAGCTTCAGAGTCTGCTGGGCTTGGAGCAGAAGGGTGTTGTGTCCTTGTCTTATGACTAAACACCTCATGTCTGCTAGACTTGAGGAGGGTCAGACGATCCTTGCCTTAGTGGCTAAAAATAACTCATATTTGCTGGACTTGAGGAGGGTCAGAGGATCCTTGCCTTAGTTGCTAAAAACAACTCATGTCTGCTGGACTTGAGGAGGGTCAGAGGATCCTTACCTTAGTGGCTAAAAACAACTCATGTCTGCTAGACTTGAGGAGGGCGGAGCATCCTTGTCTTAGTGACTAAATTCTTAGTAGATTTCCTACTTGTTGAAGTAGAAGAGTGGAGTAGGAGTTGTTTAGTCTCTAAACCACTTAAAATCTCTTGTGTCATTTACTTTATGTCTTTTACATTGTGCACAATAATTGCTATATCTGCTATCAGCCATATCGTAGATTTAATCATAGAACTGAGATTATTTTTATATCTTTGAAGGGGTTCTTAAAGTATATTATGTTGTGCATGAATTCATTCCACTAATCTTAACTATAATATTTTCTTAATAAATGAAAAAGTTTTAAAGGATCTATTCAACTCTCCCTTTCTAGATCTCTATTGTGTCCTAGGGAGCTAACATAGTTGTCTACCTATTTATTTATATATCGTTTGTTGTGTCACCACAAGGCTATATATATTTGAAATGGGATCCTTACTTTCACTAGTAAATCTTTAATTAGATTTGTCGAACGATATATTGAGGGTAATATAGTTTGATGAAAATAGTGGGAGATACCAATTTAAATAAAGACATAATTTATTTTTGTAATTAATAAAATGAATGTATGCTAAACTGTTGTCTATTTCCACATGCAAAATTTGAAAAAATGTCAAACTCACTATCACTGCGTAGCATACTTGATGCTAACAAACTGACCGGACCGAATTGCACGAATTGGTTAAGGAATCTGAGAATTATTCTCACTACTGAAAAGATTTCTTATGTCCTAAATTCGCCCGTCCCTGCAACTGTTGCAAAAACAGCCTTTGAGGAAGAGATTGCTACTTTTAGAAAGTGGCAATATGATGCAATCCTGGCTCAATGCATCATACTCGTATCCATGAGTAACGAGCTTCAGTGTTAGCATGAAACTATGGATGTCCTACTATATTGCTGCACCTCAAGGAGTTGCATGGTGAGCAAAGTAGGACTACAAGGTATTAGATATCTAAGGAGCTCTTCCGATCTCGAATGACCAAGGGCACTACTATTGAGACTCATGTCCTAAAGATGATCAATCTGATTGAACAACTTGGACAGTTAGGGTTCGTAATGGATGGGGAGTTAAGTCCAGATTTGATCTTGCAGTCACTCCCAGACACCTTCTCACAATTTATTGTGAATTTTCATATGAATAAGTTGGACGTCAACTTGCCTAAGTTACTTAACATGCTGAAAACTGCTGAAGGTCACTTCCCATTCAAAAAGGACCAAGTCTTATTAGTGGATAATTCTCCTAAGAAAAGGAAGAGGCCCAAGGTATCTTCTGAAAAGAAGAAAAAGAAGAAGGCTAAGGGCAAGGCGAAAGGAAAGGATAATAAGAAAACTGACCCTGATAGCAAAGGAATATGCTACCATTGTAATAAGCCGAGACACTGGAAGAGGAACTGCAAGGAGTATCTTGCGGACCAGAAGAAGCTTAGAGAAGCTTCGACTTCCGATCTAGATTTGTTCATGATTGAAATTAATTTTTCTGAAAGTCAAAATTTTACTTGGGTATTGGATACCGGCTGTGGTTCTCACATATGTAACAATATACAGGGACTAAGCAGAAGTAGAAAGCTGAACAAGGATGAAGTCCTCCTACGAGTGGGAAATGGAACAAAGGTTGGTGCATTAGCTGTAGGAACTTATTGTTTAGCACTACTTACGGGCAAGTGAAAGTAGTATACACACAAGCCAATCATATTTGATATGATGTAGCATATACTTTGTAATCTTATTCGGTTGTTAAAGGCATTTTACTTTATCT
The DNA here is from genome assembly GCA_034770075.1 of Aralia elata. Classification (NCBI taxonomy): domain Eukaryota; kingdom Viridiplantae; phylum Streptophyta; class Magnoliopsida; order Apiales; family Araliaceae; genus Aralia; species Aralia elata. The sequence goes on from CM068386.1 coordinate 53,363,402, forward strand.
ACATAGTGTTGTTATATTAAATGTGATAAACCCATCGTTTTGAGCAATGCTTTTAGAATCATGATGGTGATCATGCTAATGAGATCTAAATTTGAGATAACTCACAAACTAAAATTGTTCCTAATCGTTGGATTACTAAAAAGGGGATTAGTGAATCCGGATAGATTAGTACATACGTTGCTTGCTCTTATGAAGAGGATAATTGATCTCATAATCATTTGTGTGGAGACACTAATGCAAGTATGTAGGTGCTTATTAGAGAATAAGTTCACTGAACGTGGCTCGCTAAGGAATACCTAATGGAGTTTTACTCGCCTATCAATAGGAATTCCTCTAGTGATAGTAGTATAAGTGATTGATAGACTCCACGGCACACTTGCGTGAGGTGGTCGTCGCCCGGATCGTTTCCAGCAAGTTATGAAGGTGGAACGCTCACAACACCTTAACCCTTCGCCTAGATTGAGACGAGAACCTTGGTATAATTGCTTTGCGCTAGGAAGCTTGCGTTGAATGGACACCAACGACACCTAAACCCCGTGCTTATAAGAAGCAGGAACCTCGGTACAATCGACGATTGATGGTTCGGTAGAATGACACCACAAACAACTATGATCTGTTGAATGATAAGTCGATAATTGAATCTCAAGAAAACTAAAAAAATAATCTAGGAATTCTTAAAGAACCAAAAGATGAGAAGAATCTCACAATAATTTCTTTAATCAAAATGTGTAGTCTTAATAATTGTCTCTATTACATAAGTCATGTGTTCTATTTATACTAATAGAATAAAACCCTAAAAAACCCTAAATCCTAAAAGGTCCAATTGGAAATCAAATTCTACCTAACTAATTAATATGGAAAACAAATCATATCTAATAAATATCCTAATTACAATAGAAATCTAAAAGATATGTAAATCCCTAAAATAAAAGAAAGAAATCTGTCAAAACCCGCGTGCCTCGAAAAACGTGTCAGACAAATTCGCTTGTTCTCGTCGGGGCTAGAAACTTTGCACTAGAATCCTCGTCGGGGCGAGAATGGGCAGAGAGGTCTTGGCCGGGGCGGCTTCAGTTTGGGCCGGGGCAAAAATATCCAGAGGAGTTCTCGTCGGGGCGAGAAAAATAAGCCTGTGATCCTCGCCGGGGCGAGAACCCTGAATCCCAACTTCTGAGTTTGTTTTTCCAAGCAATCCGGCCTCGTGTTGTCCCATGATATAACATAACCTCTTCAGCTTTCTTGGACATCCATAACGTCGTAAGAACGCTAATCATTGCATTAATTTACACATATCTTTATTGTTGATTAGACGAACACGTCGAACATGATGAACACTATCTCGAACGCTTAACTTGCATTGATTTGGTCTTACTACATAGGTTATATCTAGCAATCCCAAATCACATGAATGATCCTCTCCTCGATGTTCATATGAATTGAGCTCCAATGTAAGCATCCTTGAGCAAATTCTAGTCCAATCACTTGAATTTATTTGTTGAACCCTCGAAGCTTGAGTTGAGTCGATGACGCTTAATGCGAGCCCGGTCAGGATCTCATCATTCCCCTCCTCTTGAAAAGGATTTGTCTTCAAATCTGACATCTCCCCTTGAAAAGGATATATCCACAAAACTGATCTTACACCCAAACAAACCAAGTTAGAAGCGTCAAACAAAACATAATCACCATTCTCACCAATCACATGAAATATATAAATAAAGTATGTAAGAATATGAAAATAATCAATAGAACTTCTAACTCCCTCAAGACTCAAAATAGCAATATCAAGCATCTTCCTCGAGTTAACATGAATCACTATTGAAGATCTCCTTCCAAATGATGATCGAATCGACATATCCATATATAAGCTCTTCGAATCATAACCTGGAAACTTAAACTTTTGTTCTCTTTGACTCAAACACTTCGCCAAACTAACATGATACTCTTGCACATGTAAGCCAATTTCTTCCATAACACTAAACACATAATAACAAACTAAATTAGAAACTAAAACAAAAATACAATCAAAGTTTCTACCTAAGAAATCAAATGCATATATAGTAAAATAAAAGCAAATAAAACTATGAAAAATCCTATATCCCCCTGGATCAAATATCAGCATGTAGAACTCTTCATGTAGCATAATCTCCCATCCACGAATTCCCAGATCAAAACCCAGTCTGATGATCTTGACCATTCGTAGATAAACCCATTGACAAATTCCCGGATCAAAAGTGAACCTTATGATCTCGATCATTTGTACTAACTTCTATTCCAATACACCCAGGTCAAATACCAAAATTTGAAATTCAACTCATTGCATTCGCAAGTGCTCTTGAATTCCTGGATTAAACACAAAACCAAACAAATCAACAAGTTCCTTTTGTTTAATCACAAAGAAATCAAATAACTCAAAATCACATGCAAAGTCTACTAAAACAAAATCCAAAACACTTCCCTTTAGACTTTCCACGCATTGTTCCATTTGATGTGCACATTGATCCATATTATCCCCCTTGATGAGTACGAACCCATCTTGAACCTGCACAACAAAACTAACCTTTCCCTTCCCATTGACATTAACCAATGCAACATCAGATAACGACATCAATGGAATTGAAAGATCAAAACCAACACCACAAGATAAAAACTCACTAGCATACTTATGATACTCACAATCAAACTCAACATATGCCAAAGAATTTTTCCAAGTGTCAACAAAAGTCGAAGTATCATCAGCACAGATATTAGCAAGTTTTCCCATAAAAGAATGCAAAATATGATTTAACATGAAAACATTTAATGCATTAGTTAATCCCAACGATTTAACTAAACATGTATGTAAACCATATCTCAATCCAATCTGATGATAATCACTTTTCAAAACAATACCAAATGACAGTAATTCTTTTCCATTCAAGACAAAATTCTCAAAATCATGCAATGATAACAACTCTAATGGAAAGACATTACCAAATAATAGTAAATCATGCAATGAAGATTTCTCTACTGACAAATCATGATCACTACCATTATCAATTAACGACATGTCATGTAAAGATTGATCAAAATCTAATTCAACATGTGAATGAAAAATCCTAGAATGAGTTTCATGCAAGTACAAATGTTGAAAACGAGAATGCCCACAATAATCACTAGAATAAATTCTACAAAGATATGCACTTTGACATTGAGAATTTACTAAATGATAGTAGGAATATTGGCAACGAAAATATAACGCATGAACATAAACTAACTCGACAAATATCAAATATCCTCCATAGTTTATGATAAAGACGATTCTACCATCAAAATAGCCAAACACAAATTTATCCATGGAAGCATGTAAAACATGTTTTAAATAACTCATGAAAATACTAGATGCATTAGTTAATCTAACAGAAATAACTATCCACCTATACAAATCACATGTTAACACAATTTTCCATTCATCACATTCTCTTAAGCTAACTTGACTAGGCAATATCATCACATGGTTACCAACACAAGTAGATAAAACATAAGTACTATGCAATTTATCACACATATTATCTAAGCAAAGAAAATAATATCGATACTTGTTTACCAATTCAAAATCAACGAACAAGCTCGGCATCCTATCTTCCTTAGGTACTATGATCTCATGGATAGCACACGTACTAATTATTTCTCCCACGATACCCGCTTTGATGAAGTTGGACTCCATCAACTCTCCAACCCGCCTTGGTAACTCCGTCATCTCCTCGGGAATACTACAAGTTGGCTGATATGGAATGATAGCTCAGGGTATAACATCAACAATCTGTACAAGAGACAAGACAGAACTAGACAAAGAAGAGTTAATCCGGTTAGTATTCAAAAGCGTCGTCTTGTACGAATGTACAGTCATTGGCTTTTCAAAATACATCTCACTTTCCAACTCACTCTCCTCTCTTTTTTCACTCTTACTCTCCACTGTTTCTTTCTCTCGTTTATTTTCACTCTCATTCTTTTTATTCTCTCGTCTCTTTTCATTCTCTTTTTCACTCTTTTCTTGTTCACACTCAATCTTTTTTTCAATTTCTTTTTGTCATTCAAATTTACATGTATTTTCTAAAGATATTACATCATTATGGACTTCTTCTTGAGCGCTGGAATCTAATAGCTCTCCTTGGACTGTATATTCTTTGTCTTCTTCTTCCTTCCTTTGCTGCCCTTGATTAACATATGTTTGAAGAAGATCTTGGAACTGCGAATCACACTCCTTCATCATCTTACGAAATGGTTCCATAATGTCCCCTTTTAGCTCCTCTTTAGAAATTACCTTTTTCCTATACACCTTAGGAGTTTCCTGTGGCTTCCTCCAATGCGACTCCTCATGTCGACGAACCTCCCTATCGTCATCCCATGTTGAATGCCTTGAACGATGATCCACATATCGTGAAGATGCATATTCCTCCCTCCTACTAGGCTGTACTGGAACAAACCGCTTCCTCATAATGGTTTTCAATTCTTCCCACGTCTCGATCGGACGTTCTCCATACCTTTTTCTGCTACGCACAAATTCAGCCCACCATGTAACTGCATAATCAGAAAAATCTTGAACTGCAAGTTTGAACTTCTTGTACTCGGAATAATTATGATAGCCAAACTCTCATTCCTTCCTTTCCTCCCAACTCAAGTAAGCTTCAGGATCGCGCCTTCCTTGAAAAGATCTCTTTTGCCACTCATAATTATTTTCACAATTATATCCATACATGATTGCTACAAAACAAAGGTTAGTAGATAAAAAAAATTTCCTCACACACTCCCTTACGTGTTTCGCTCAAACAGTATATCACACAATTATAAAAATCGCTCGTGTATCGCTCAATAGGCTTTTACCCTCAATTGATCTCACACTCTTGCCTTTTACCACTCTAATTCCCTCTAATAGGTTATTTTTGAATTCACCAAATAATTTCACAATTTTCTTTTCAATCCAATAAGAACTTATCACAAAACAAAATATAGTAGTATAGGACGTATGATAACCAATAGAGTTCCACAATCGCCAATTTAGATCCTCTTGAGTGAAAACCCTGATGTCTTCAAATTTCACAAATTCCATAAATAGAACCAAATGATAGATTCTTCAATATAATCCCAAAATTCACGAAACTTATGAAACCCAAGCAATTACAACAATAATAATTTTTCCCAACACTTTTTTTTTCTAACTCACTAATTTTTTTTTCAATATATAATCAACACGAAAAATAAAGATAAATAACTGGCTAGAAAACGTAGCTTTGATACCAAATGATAGACTCCACGGCACGCTTGCGTGAGGTGGTCGTCGCCCGGATCGTTTCCGGCAAGTTATGAAGGTGGAACGCTTACAACACCTTAACCCTTCGCCTATATTGAGACGAGAACCTTGGTATAATTGCTTTGCGCTAGAAAGCTTGCGTTGAATGGACACCAACGACACCTAAACCCTGTGCTTATAAGAAGCAGGAACCTCGGTACAATCGACGATTGATAGTTCGGTAGAATGACACCACAAACAACTATGATCTGTTGAATGATAAGTCGATAATTGAATCTCAAGAAAACTAAGAAAATAATCTAGGAATTCTTAAAGAACCAAAAGATGAAAAGAATCTCACAATAATTACTTTAATCAAAAAGTGTAGTCTTAATAATTGTCTCTATTATATAAGTCATGTATTCTATTTATACTAATAGAATAAAACCCTAAAAAACCCTAAATCCTAAAAAGAATAGAAATCCAATTGGAAATCAAATTCTACCTAACTAATTAATATGGAAAACAAATCATATCTAATAAATATCCTAATTACAATAGAAATCTAAAAGATATGTAAATCCCTAAAATAAAAGAAAGAAATATGTCAAAACCCGCGTGCCTTGAAAAACGTGTCAGACAAATTCGCCTGTTCTCACCGGGGCGAGAAACTTTGCACTAGAATCCTCGCCGGGGCGAGAATGGGAAGAGAGGTCTTGGCCGGGGCGGCCTCAGTTTGGGCCGGGGCGAAAATATCCAGAGGAGTTCTGGCCGGGGCGAGAAAAATAAGCCTGTGATCCTCGTCGGGGCGAGAACCCTGAATCCCAACTTCTGAGTTTGTTTTTCCAAGCAATCCGGCCTCGTGTTGTCCCATGATATAACATAACCTCTTCAGCTTTCTTGGACATCCATAACGTCATAAGAACGCTAATCCTTGCATTAATTTACACATATCTTCATTGTTGATTAGACGAACACGTCGAACATGATGAACACTATCTCGAACGCTTAACTTGCATTGATTTGGTCTTAGTACATAGGTTATATCTAGCAATCCCAAATCACATGAATGATCCTCTCCTCGATGTTCATATGAATTGAGCTCCAATCTAAGCATCCTTGAGTGGATTCTAGCCCAATCACTTGAATTTATTTGTTGAACCCTCGAAGCTTGAGTTGAGTCGATGACGCTTAATGCGAGCCTAGTCAGGATCTCATCAGTGATCCTTGAACTTGAGATCATCATAGTATCTTGTATATGCTGAGTTATACTTTGACATGTCCCTTAAGATCCTTAGGGTATATCAAAGGGTATGATTGGGTATAATAAGTTATACATGGAGATAGGTGAATGATCAACAAAGAATCTATCACTTCTAGTAAAAGGAGAGAATGTCCTATGTGATTCGATAAATGACAACTCAGAAGTCTTTGGCCAAAGCAGAATGAAATTAGAAAGGAGTTTCTAATTTGCATTAATCAGAGTTATGCATTTGAGAATCGAAATACATATAATTAAATAAAATAAGACTTGACAGTAATTTCGTGTCTTATATTTAATTGGGACATTGTATGGTAGAAGGATTGAATTGTACGGTAACTATTCACTAAAAGGTTCTTTTGTGATTAATGTTGAAATCTATATTATCTGGAAAGTCGTTGATCGCTAAGGGGGCTTACCCTTATTGTAGAATAAATATTATTTATTTAAATGAATTAAATAGTTTAATTTATTTATTTAAATAAGATTAGAATTGTTCTAATTGATTTATTCACAACCGGTTTAATATGGAGAACCTAAAGGGTCACACCGCAAAAGGAAAATATTTATTTAAAAAGTAAATGGCATAATTGTAATAATAAGTTAAGTGTATTTAATTTAATCTATGGAGATAGAATAAATTAAATAGCTTAATATTTATTATTTAATATTTTGGAAATATTAAATATAAATTAATAAGAGGAGTCTTATTATTATTATTATTACTATTACTATTATTTAATTCCTAATAGGGATTGGGAATTAATTAATAGAAGTATTCTCTCATAAATTCCTAATTGGATTAAGAGTTTAATTAATTAAAGGAGTTTAATTAAAATAAAAACTCTAATCCTAAATAGTTTAGGAGAGTTCCCTATATCTATAGATAAGAGAAGTCTTATCATGACTTAGGGTTAGACAGTTACACACTCTTCCATAAGAATTGGAGAGGGTGGAGAATACTTACAATTTCTATAAAGATATAAGCTAGGGTTTTGCCAACACCCATCTTCTTGAATAACTATTATTCCTTGGTGGATCACCTCTAGAGGCCAAACACTTGGGTGGCTAACGTTGATCAAAGGAAGGAATTTAATCGATGGAATTCAAGGAGAAAGCGAAGGATTTGGAGGTAAACTCGTACCTGTGGAAGCATGGTTCTACAAGGGTATGATTGTCATACTTTATCTCTTTCGTTTAATTGATAATTGAGCACATGGATGATCATGGTGATGGTTTGTATGAAAATTTTAAAATCCGTTTTTATTGCGCTTCCGCACTATTTCTGTAATTTGATTGCATGTTCGCGCTATATACAAACCTAACAGTGGCATCAGAGCCTAACCTTGTACTAATTATCGATTATGATGATTCTATGTGTGTATGGTATGCGATTGAATCAAATTTTTTTTGCATAATTTGTTTTTCTGAATCTGCTACGCGGCGCAGCTGCGCCGTTTCCAGTTCATTCTAGAGCGCAGCTGCGCCCAAACCCAGAAAGTCGTTTCTGGGGTTCAGCGCAGCTGCGCCGTTTCCCAGTTCATTCTGGGCGCAGCTGCGCCGGACAACAAAATTCGAAAAATAATGTTTCCTTCAATTAAAGTAAATGGTTTATTTAATTGATATAAGTTTAGAATAAAGGAGTTTATTCATATGTGGAATAGGATTCCATGTTTCCTAGAATAATGGAGTTTATTCACATATGAAATAGGATTCCATGTTTCCTTAAAAAATAAAAATATTTATTTTGATAAGGAATAAGATTCAATATATTTTATTTTGTAACAATTTTAAGTTAAAATAAAAGAGTTTGTTTTGAACTTGAAATTGGATTCCATGTTAATTGAAATAAAAGAGTTTATTTTGATTTGAAATTTGATTAAAAATAAAGGAGTTTATTTTTATTCAAAATTGGATAAAATAAAATAAATAAGTTTATTATGATTTAAATTTTGATTAAAATAAATGAATTTATTTTTGTATCAAAATTGAATTTTTAGTAAACTTTTAATTGCCAATTAAATGGTATCAATGCATATATGGAATGGTTTTATTATTCATGAGATGAATGTTATTTATTGATACATATAGAGATATGTATGATAATAAATAGGGATTGATTATGGACTATTGACCAATGTGTAATTGGATTTATTTTAGAGGATGCTTGAATGTATGGATTTTTATAAATGGGGTCTGCGTACCTCGTCTTCTCTAATTTTTCTTAATGTAAATTCTATCTCCCTCCTATGTACTTCCCCTTGACTGCTGATCAAGATTTCTATTTATTGTAAATAGTTTTTGTAATAGGACTAATTAAAATTAATTTTGAAGAATTGGAGACAAAGGAGCAAGGAGCGCTTGAAGACCCGTTTGTAATGGAGCCCGGGTTTAAATGTAATAGTTATATTTAAATTTTGTTCTTGCACCCTAGGATTGACCTTTTGGTTCACTTGGTGGCTCTAATGAACCAAACTAGAATAAAAGTCCATAATCAATCCGGGTAGAATATAGTATACTATATGTGCATGCTTACTATGTATATATTATATATTATACAACATGCTTCGCATGTTAAATAATATGACGCGTATTATATATATATATATATATGTGTGTGTGTGTGTGTGTGTGTGTGTGTGTGTGTGTGTGAGTGTGCATGCGCGCTAAACAAGATGAGACAAATAATAACAAACCCCTCAAAGAAATTATATTAAGTCCTAAGTGTTCAAAGATATTTGGAATATCGAACGTCGCCTTCTAGCATGGTAAAACGATAGAGTATTAAATATTTAATATGAGTTTGTTGTGCACACACAAGGCGAGTATTAAATATTTAAGATGTTGTTTTATCACATTTGATGCTTATTAAGGAATTGAACATTACTGCTTTGTTGTGCACACACAAGGGCGGTCTTTTTCTCTTCACATATATGGAAGTGCTAGGTTGGACTTAACTTAGATTATTTTAGTTCAGATGTGCACACATTTGACCGTTATAATCTAAGAGGCAAAATACAAGAAATTACATAGTGATGTAATTGACAATAGTTGTCTACCTATTTATTTATATATAGTTTGTTGTGCACACACAAGGCTATATACATTTGAAATGGGATCCTTATTCTCACTAGCAAATCTTTAATTAGATTTGCCGTACTATATAATGAGAGTAATATAGTTTGATGAAAAATAGTGAGATACCAATTTAAAATAAAGACCTAATTTATTTTGGTAATTAATTAAGAAATGAATGTATGCTAAAATGTTGTTAAATTATAAATTCATTTATAGAATTTTACGATGTCTAATTCACTATCACTGCTTAGCATATTAGATGCTAATTAACCAGACCGAATTACACGGACTAGTTAAGGAATTTGAGAATAGTTCTCAAGGCTGAAAAGCTATCTTATGTCCTTAACACGCTTATCCCTGCAATGGTTGCAGACAATGTCTCTAAGGAAGAGATTGGTACTTTTAGAAAGCTCGCATCCATGAGTAACGAGCTTCAGCGTCAGCATGAAACTATGGATGCTCCTACTATACTCCTGCACCTTCAAGGAGTTGAAGGGTGAGGAAAGTAGGACTATTAGATATCAGATATCTAAGGAGCTCTTCCGATCTAGAATAACCGATGGCACTACAGTATAGACAAATGTCCTCAAAATGATCAATCTGATTGAACAAATGGAACAACTGGGTTTTAATGGATGGAGAGTTGATCCAAGATTTGATCTTGCAATCACTTCCGGACTCTTTCTCACAAATTATTGTGAATTTCCACATGAACAAGTTATAAGTCAGCCTGCCTGAGTTGCTTAAACATGTTGAAAACTGTAAAGAGTCACTTTCCAATCAAGAATGACCAAGTCTTACTGGCAGATGATTCTTCCAGGAAGCGGAAGAGGGCCAAAGGATCTTCTTAAAAGAAGAACAATTCAAAGAAGGTAAATGGAAAGGCAAAAACAAAGGACAATAAGAACAAGACTGATGCAGATAGCAAAGGAGTTTGCTTTCACTGAAATAAGCCTGGATATTGGAAAGGAAAACTGTAAGGAGAATCTTACAGAGGGTAACCAGAAGAAGCTTAGTGAAGCTTCGGTTACAGATATAGGTTTGTTCATGATTAAAATAAATTTTTTGTAAGTCAAGATTATACTTGGGTATTGGATACCGGCTGTAGTTCTCACATATGCAATCCAATGCAGAGACTAAGCAGAAGTAGAAAGCTAAACAAAAAGTAAGTAATCTTATGTGTGGGAATGGAGCAAAGGTTGCTGCATTAACCATATGAACTTATAGTTTAGCATAGCCTACGGGCAAGTCTATTAAGTTAATAAGTTGTTATTATGCTCTTGTTCTCATTAGAAACATTATTTCTTTCCGTTGTTGGACAAGAAAGGTTCTGGTATTATATTTAAGAACAATTGTTGTTCTATTTATAATGATAATATTTTGTTTGAAATTGGAAGATTACTTGACAGACTTTGTATACTTGATTTACATGAAAAATAATTTTGCAAATTGAACAAACTAGTAAAAGAAAAAGGAGATGGTCATTCAAAGAGTTGAATGTGTGTATTTGATGAAATACAAGTCTGAATCATTTGAAATATTCAAAGAATTCAAAAGTGAAACAAATTGACAAAGTATTAAGATTCTTTGATCAGATCGAAGAAAGAATACTTGTGCAATGAGTTTCTAGATCATCTCAAAATGGTATTTTCTCATAATGGAAACCTCCTGATACGCAATAATTGATTGGTGTATCTAAAAGGAGAAATTGTACCTTGTTGGAAATGGTGCAGTCTATAATGATTTTTACCGACATTCTAGTATCCATCTGGGTTATACCCTAGAAACGGCTACATATCTACAAAATAAAGTAACCTCAAAAATCTGGCCCCAAGACTCCATAAAGGTTATGGATAGGGAGGATTTCTATTCTTAAGTATGTTAAGATAAGGGGTTGTCCAGCTTATGTGAAAAAGGTTTCAAAGATAAGTTTGAGACAAAATCTGACAAGTGCAGACTTGTGGGATATCCTAAAGAAAGTTTAGGGTATTATTACTATAATCCTACACGCTGCCTTCTTAGATAAAGGTGTTTATCATTGAAGGAGCTAGTGGGAGGGTAATAGATCTTGAAGGAGTTCAAGAACCACAAAGAACTTTAAGTCGAACCAAGGAACCTGTAGATAGACCTATTGTACCACAACCGAATCGTAAATCTGGAAGAGTACCAAAGATACCTAGGAGGTATGGATTCATCATAGAGGATGATGATGAGGTACGCATCATAGAGGATGATGATGCAGTTATATACAATAAGACTATGAGTAGAAGACACTCAGAGAAATGGCAGATGATTATGAAATCCGAAATGGACTCCATGTATGAGAACCAAATATAGACTCTGGTTACTCCACATAAGGGCATAGTGCCTAGAGGGTGAATATGGGTCTTTATGAGAAAGACTGGGGTAAATGGCAAGGTGGAGACCTATAAGACCAGACCTGTTTAAAAGGTTTTTCAAGTCAAGGAGTTGACTATAATAAACCTTATTATCGGTAATGCTCAAATCCATTTGGATTTTTCTTATGATTACAGCTTATTACGAAATCTGGCAAAATGGATGTGGAGGCGTCCTTCCTCAATGAAGACTTGAAGAGAATGTATGTATGATACAACCAGAGGAATTTGTTTCGAAGGTTGAAGCAAATCGTGTATATAAGCTGTAACGATCCATTTATGGATTGAAGCAAGCTTCTCAAAGATGGAACATTCATTTTGATGAGACAATCAAAAGAGTTTGATTTTATCAAAAACGAGAATGAACCTAGTGTGTACAAAAGGGTCAGTGGGAGCACTGTGACATTCTTGGTATTATATGTTGATATACTACTGATAAGGAATAACACACCAATGCTACAATCAGTAAAGATAAAATTGTCTAAACATTCCTCCATGAATGACTTGGGAGGAACATCCTATAAATTGGGGATACAAATCTATATAGATAGATTTAAAAGGATGCTTGGCTTGACCCAATGAATGTATATTCATTCGATGTTAAAGGCCTTTAGCATGGAAAACTCCAAGAGAGGTCTCATGATGATGAGCCATGGGGTGTATCTCTCTAAAATTTTCCCCAATTGAAAGAGAGATCGCATGAGTTACTATCATGTATGCAATGAATATACTAGGCTTGATGTTGATCAGTCATATTCTGGAGAAGATTACTGTAAGACAGTGATAAACATCTTTAAGTACTTAAACAGTATTGAAGATGTAATCATAATTCATGGTAGGTTTGAATTAAAACTAGAGGGCTAAACAGACTCAAGTTTTTCAGACTGACCAAGACGATAACAAATCCACTTTAAGATAAAACGTTACCTTGAAAGGTGGTGCAGTGAATTGGAAAGGTTCCAAACAGCAAAGTGTTGTTGGTTTAGTGACAAAGACAAAGTACATAGCTGTAAATGAAGCTGCAAGTTGATTGTTTGGATGAAAAGTTCATTACAGAACTAGGAATAGTTCTTAAGTCTCATCTTTGATTCAAACATGTGTTGCGGCACTTTCATTTGATTAGTGGAATCATTGAAAGAGGAGAAGTCACTATAGAGATAGTGGACTCTCAAGAACAACATTGCATATCCAATTACTGAAGCTTTATCCAAACAGCAGGATGATCGTCACTTAGAGAAGAAGGGTATTAGATACCATGACGATTGGCTTTAGTGCAAGTGGGAGATTGAAAGTAGTATGCACACAAGCCAATCATATTTGATATGATATAGCATATACTTTGTAATCTTATTCGATTGTTAAAGGCATTTTACTTTATCTACATAGTGCTGTTATATTAAATGTGATAAACCCATAGTTTTGAGCAATGCTTTTAGAATCATGATGGTGATCATGCTAATGAGATCTAAATTCGAGATAGCTCACAAACTAAAATGGTTCCTAATCGTTGGATTATTAAAAAGGGGATTAGTGAATCCGGATAGATTAGTACATACGTTGCTTGCTCTTATGAAGAGGATGATTGATCTCATAATCATTTGTGCGGAGACACTAAAGCAAGTATGTAGGTGCTTATTATAGAATAAGTTCACTGAACGTGGCTCGCCAAGGAATACCTAATGGAGTTTTACTCGCCTATCAATAGGAATTCCTCTAGTGATAGTAGTACAAGTGATCCTTGGACTTGAGATCATCATAGTATCTTGTGTATGATGAGTTATACTTTGACATGTCCCTTAAGACCCTTAAGGTATATCAAAGAGTATGATTGGGTATAATAAGTTATACACGGAGATAGGTGAATGATCAACAAAGAATCTACCACTAAAAGGAGAGAATGTCCTATGTGATTCGATAAATGACAACTCAGAAGTCTTTGGCCAAAGCAGAATGAAATTAGAAAGGAGTTTCTAATTTGCATTAATCAGAGTTGTGCATTTGAGAATCGAAATACATATAATTAAATAAAATAAGACTTGACAGTAATTCCATGTCTTATATTTAATTGGGACATTTTATGGTAGAAAGATTGAATTGTACGGTAACTATTCACTAAAAGGTTCTTTTGTGATTAATGTTGAAATCTATATTATCTGAAAAGTCGTTGATCGCTAAGGGGGCTTACCCTTATTGTAAAATAAATATTATTTATTTAAATGAATTAAATAGTTTAATTTATTTATTTAAATAAGATTAGAATTGTTCTAATTGATTTATTCACAACCGGTTTAATATGGAGAACCTAAAGGGTCACACCGCAAAAGGAAAATATTTATTTAAGAAGTAAATGACATAATTGTAATAATAAGTTAAGTGTATTTAATTTAATCTATGGAGATAGAATAAATTAAATAGCTTAATATTTATTATTTAATATTTTGAAAATATTAAATATAAATTAATAAGAGGAGTCTTATTATTATTATTATTACTATTACTATTATTTAACTCGCAATAGGGATTGGGAATTAATTAATAGAAGTACTCTCTCATAAATTCCTAATTGGATTAGGAGTTTAATTAATTAAAGGAGTTTAATTAAAATAAAAACCCTAATCCTAAATAGTTTAGGAGGGTTCCCTATATCTATAAATAAGCGAAGTCTTATCATGATTTAGGGTTAGACAGTTACACACTCTTCCATAAGAATGGGAGAGGGTGGAGAGTACTTAGAATTTCTATAGAGATAGAAGCTAGGGTTTTGCCAACACCCATCTTCTTGAATAACTATTATTCCTTAGTGGATCACCTCTAGAGGCTAAACACTTGGGTGGCTAATGTTGATCAAAAGAAGGAATTTAATCGGTAGAATTCAAGGAGAACGCGAAGGATATGGAGGTGAACTCGTACCTGTAGAAGCATGGTTATTTATGTAATTTGATTGCATGTTCGCGCTATATACAAACCTAACAGGAAGTCCATTAGTTTAAATAATTGTTCTTATGTTCCAACACTTATAAGAAACATTATTTCAATTTTTGTATTAGATATGGATGGTTTTGATATTATAATAAAGAACAACAGTTATTCTATTTATAATAAAAATATTTTATATGGTGTTGGCAATTTACTGAATGGACTTTATGTACTTGACTTGAATGAAAATATACTTCAAATTGAATAAACTAAGAAAAGAAAAAAAGATGATGTTAATTATACTTTTTATGTGGCACTGTAGACTCGGTTATATTAATGAAACAAGATTAACAAAGTTACATAAAGATGGGTTTTTAGAGCTATCTGATTACGAATCATATCCAACTTGTGAATCTTGTCCCATGGGTAAGATGACTAAATCTTCTTTTAGTGGAAAAGGAGAAAGAGTTACAGAGTTGTTAGCGTTGGTATACACAGACGTATGTGGACCTATGATAATGAATGCACGAGGAGAGTATTCTTATTTTATTACTTTCATTGATGATCATTCTAGATTTGGATATGTGTATTTGATGAAATATAAATCTCAATCATTTGAAAAGTTCAAAGAATTCAGAAGTGAAGTAGAGAAGCAAACTAGAAAGAGTATTAAGATTCTTCGATCGGATCGAGGAGGGGAATACTTAACCAATGAGTTTCTCAATTGTCTCAAAGAAAATGATATAATCTCACAGTGGATTCCACCAAGGACACCACAGTTGAATGGTGTATCTAAAAGGAGAAATCGAACATTGTTAGACATGGTTCGTTTCATGATGAGTTTTACTGACCTTCCAATATCCTTTTGGGGTTATGCCCTAGAATCGGCTGCATACCTACTTAACAAGATACCTACCAAATCCGTTCCAAAGACTCCGTATGAGTTATGGATAGGGAGGAAACCAAATCTTAAGCATGTTAAGAATTGGGGTTGTCCAGCTTATGTCAAAAGATTTGAGAATGATAAGCTGCAGACTAGATCCGACAAGTGTAGATTTGTGGGATACCCTAAAGAAATATCAGGGTATTATTTCTATCATCCTACTGATCAAAAGGTATTTGTTGCAAAATACGCTGCCTTCTTGGAAAAAGAGTGATGAGGATATACTTAGCTTGGGCGAGGGAGGAAGCTATGAAGCGGATCCGGTGCAAGTTCCAGTGACGAGGGCACGAGCTAAACGTTTCACAAACGAGCTTAATGGATTAATTCAAGAAGTTTGGACTAAGAATAGTGTGAGGACGGGTGCCATAGAAGGAGATTCGGATCTTATTAATGCGGTGCAAATGATTGGAACGAGTGAGGAGTCGAATTCAGGTTTAAATTTGAAGAAAGGACAAAATTGTCAAATTTCCTAGGCCGGCGCAGCATCGCCGGAAATGACTTGCAAGATGGCGCAGCAGTGCCGCTGATTTAAGGCACATTCTGCATATTGGGCGCAGCAGCGCCGCTGTTGTACTACAAACTGGCGCAACTGCGCCGGGACTTGGGCACGGATTCTGAGGTGCATTTTTTGATGCGTTTTTGACTAGATTTTGAAGATTTTATTAGATCTTTTAGAGTTCTATTATAATTAGGATGTTTATTAAAAAGATTTTACTTCCTAAATAGTTGTAAACTAGTAATTCAATTCCTTTTATAGTTAGGGTTTTATTTCAATAGTATAAATAGATTGCATAAATGATGTAAAGGATGATCAACAATATTTATTTAAGTTTATCAATATTCTTGAGAGGTTTATTTCTCATCTTTTGGTTCTTTGAGAATTTCTAAGTTAAATTTCCTTAGTTTTTCTTTCAGATTCATAATTAACTTATCATACAACAAACCATAGTTGTGTGTGGCGTTATTCTATTGCATCATACAATCATACGGGGATTATCATTTGAACTTAAATGAGGGTCTAAGTGTTGTTGGTGTTCCATCCTACGTGAATTCAATTGCTTGATCGAAATTATCAAGATTCTCGTCTCAAAATAGACGTTGGGTTAACGTATCGAGAGAGTTCCATCAAAGTTGCTTACTAGAAACGATCCGGGCGACGACCACCTCACGCAAGTATGCCATGGATTCTATCATTTGGTATCAAAGCTGCGTTATCTAGCTAAGTATCTATCTTTATTGTTTCGTTGAAGTTGTGATGAGATCCTGACCAGGCTCGCATCAAGCAATCAAGAGTCAACTCATGTTCCGGGTGTAGAACAAATGATCGCAACTAATTGGACTGAAATTTGTTCGAGAATATTTAATTTAAGGCTAAATTCTATGATTTGGGATTACTAGATACAATATATTTAGTGAGACCAAATCAACGCAAGCCGGTTCATTATGCATTGCGCAAAATGAAAGAAAGAGATTCAAGCTTAGTGGCAAAGCATCCATCATTGGATATGATTCTAAGTTCATTCATTATGTTCATCCAAAGATTCAAGTTCAATATAGGGAACGAAAGAGGAGCAAAGAATCACGTTCGAGACGTAAAAGGGCAAAATGGTCAAATCTGCCAGAGCAGCACGCCCCGCGCCGGTTTTGTACTAGCAACAGTGCACCCCGCGCCACGGAGGTTTGAGGGTTCTGCAGGTGTAGCGTGCCCCGCGCTATGGCGTCAGAACGTTCAGCGCTTTTTTTGAGGCAACGAGTTTTTCCAGATTTTTCAAGATTTACTTCCATATTTTTAGGGATTTATCATATCTTTTAGATTTCTAATGTAATTAAGATATTTATTAGATATGATTTGATTTTCATATTAATTAGTTAGGTAGAATTTGATTTCCAATTGGATTTCTATTCCTTTTTGGATTTAGGGTTTCTTTAGGGTTTATTTTATTAGTATAAATAGAATACATTGGTTGTGTAATTAGACATTAGATTACTTTTGATTAATAAAATTCTTGTGCGATTTTATCATCTTTTGGTTCCTTGAGAATTTCTAGATTAATTTCTTAGTTTTCTTGAGATTCAATTATCGACTTATCATACAACAATTCATAGTTGCTTGTGGTGTCATTCTACCCTACATCAAGCGTTAATTGTACTTTTGGTTCTTGTCTCTTTATAGACATTGGGTCAAGGCGTCGTTGGTGTTCCATTCAATGCAAGCTTCCTAGCACAAAGCAATTATACCAAGGTTCTCGTCTCAATATAGGCGAAGGGTTGAGGTGTTGTGAGCGATCCACCTTATAACTTGCTGGAAACGATTCGGGCGACGACCACCTCACGCAAGCGTGTCGTGGAGTCTATCATTTGGTATCAGAGTTAAGTTCCTAGCAGGTTACTTATCCTTTATTTTTCTTATTGAAGAGTAAAAAAAAGGTACAAAAAAAAGGTACAAAAAAATTATTATTATTGTTGAAATAGCCTGGGTTACATAAGTTCGTGATTTTTGGGATCGCATTAAAAAAGTTATTATTTGATTCTATTGTTGGAATTTGTGAATTTTGAGGATATTGGGATTTCACTCAAGAGGATTTTAATTGGTGATCGTGAAATTTTGGTGGTTATCGTACGTCACACTTGCTATATTTTGTTTTGTGATAAGTTCTTATTGAATTAAAAAGAAATTGTGATATTTATTTGGTGAATTCAAAAAGAACCTATAAGAGGGAATTAGAGTGGAAAAAGGCAAGAGTGTGATATCAATTGAGGGTAAAAGCCTTATTGTGCGATACATGAGCGAATTCATAATTGTGCGATACATTGTTTGAGCGAAACACGTAAGGGAGTGTGTGAGGAAATTTTTCTTTATGTACTAACATTTGTTTTGCAGCAATCATGTATGGATATAATTGTGGAAATAATTATGAGTGGCAAAAGAGATCTTTTCAAGGTAGGCGCGATTCTGATGCTTATTTGAGTTGGGAGAAAAAGGAAGGAACGAGAGTTTGGCTATCATAATTATTCCGAGCAAAAAAAGTTCAAACTTGCAGTTCAAGATTTTTTCGGTCATGCAGCTTCATGGTGGGCTGAATTTGTGCATAGCAGGAAAAGGTATGGAGAACGTCCGATCGAGACTTGGGAAGAATTGAAAACCGTGATGAGAAAGCGGTATGCTCCCGTACAGCCTAGCAGGAGAAATGAACATGCATCTCTGCAACATGTAAAGCAACCTTCAAGGAGATCAACGTGGGATGATGACAAAGAGGTTCATAGACGGATAGATAGGCATAGAGATTCGCACCGGAGACAACCACGAGAAACTCTTATGGCGTACATTGAACCGGTATCAATTGAGGACATCATGAGAACATATAATGAGATAAGGGACGATCATTTGAAGCGGCGTCAAAACATCTCTAAGGCATAAAAGGAGCAAAATCAGCCGAGAAAGGAAGACGATGGAGTAGAATATGCAATCCAAGGAGAAATGTTAGGTCCTAGTGTACATGATGAAGTCCATAAAGATTTAATGATTGTACAAAAAGATTGTGATTAAAAGCAAGAAAGTGAACGACAAAAAGAAATTGAAAAAAAGATTGAGTGTGAAAAAGAAAAGTGTGAAAAAGAAAATGAAAAGAGAGATGAGAATAAAAAGAATGGAGAGATTAAAAATAAACGAGAGAAAGAAACAGTGGAGAGTAAGAGTGAAAAAAGAGAGGAGAGTGAGTTGGAAAGTGAGTTATATTTTAAAAAGCCAATGACTGTACATTCATACAAGACAGCACTTTTGAATACTAACGGATTAACTCTTCTTTGTCTAGTTCTGTTGTTTCTCTTATACAGGTGATTGAGGATATACCCCGAGCTATCATTCCATATCAGCCAGCTTATAGTATTCCTGAGGATACGACGGAGTTACCAAGGCGGGTTGGAGAGTGGATGACGTCCAACTTCATCAAAGCGGGTATCGTCGGAGAAAGCATTAGTGTGTGTGCTATTCATGAGGTTATAGTATCTAAGGGGGATAAGACGTCGAGCTTGTTCGTCGATTTTGAATTGGTAAACAAGTATCGATATTATTTTCTTTGTTTAGATAATATGCTTGATAAATTGCCTAGTGCTTATGTTTTATCTACATTTGATGACAATCATGTGATGACAATGCCTAGTCAATTTAGCATGAGAGAGTGTGATGAATGGAAAGTCGTGTCTACATGTAACTTGTATAGGTGGTTAGTTATTTCGGTTAGATTAACTGATGCATCTAGTATTTTCATGAGTTTATTAAAATATGTTTTTCATGCTTCCATTGGTAAAGTTGTGTTTAGCTATTTTGAGGGTAAAATCGTCTTTATCATAAACTTTGGAGGATATTTGATATTTGTCGAGTTAGTTTATGAGCATGCGTTATATTTTCGTTGCCAATATTCTTACTATCATTTGGTAAATTCTCATTGTCTAAATGCACATCGTTGTAGAATTTATTCTACTGATTATTGTGGGTATTTTTGTTTTCATCATTTGTACTTGCATGAAACTCATTCTAGGGTTTTTCATTCACATGTTGAATTAAGTTTTGATGTTAGTCAATCTTTACATGACATGTCATTAATTGATAATGGTAGTGATCATGATTCTTCAGTAGAGAAATCTTCATTGTATGATTTGCTGTCATTTGGTAATGTCTTTCCATTAGAGTTGTTATCATTGTATCATTTTGAGAATGTTATTTTGAATGGAAAAGAATTACTGTCATTTGGTATTGATTTGAAAAGTGATTATCATCGGATTGGATTAAGATATGGTTTACATACATATTTAGTTAAATCGTTGGGATTAGCTAATGCATTAAATGTTTTCATGTTAAATCATATTTTGCATTCTTTCATGGGAAAATTTGCTAATATCTGTGTTGATGATACTTCGACTTTTGTTAACACTTGGGGAAATTCTTTAGCTTTAGGTAAGTTTAAATGTGATCATCGCATATATGCTAGTGAGTTTTCATCTTGTGGTATTGATTGTGATCTTTTGATTTCATCGATGCTATTACTTGATTTTGAATTTGTTAATGTCGATGGAAAGAGAAAGGTTAATTTTGTTTTGTAGATTCAAGATGAATTATTACTCATTGAGGAGAAAAGCATGGGTCATTAGGTAAATTCATTCGGACAGTGTATTAAGAATCTACAGGGAAGTGATTTGATTTTTTGGTCTAGTAGATTATGCATGTGATTTTGAGTCATTTGATTTCTTTGTGATTAGATAAAAGATACACGTTGATTTGTTTTGTTTTGTGTTTAATCCAGGAATTCAAGTATGTTTGCAATTGTGCCATGGAAAGTTTCAAATATTGTTATTGGATCTAGGTGCAATAAAATGGATGTATTTGCGAATGGACGAGATCACTACGTTAATTTTTGATCCGGGAATTCGTGAATGGGAGTTTATGCAACTAGGAGAGTTCTACATAATGATATTTGATCCAGGAGGATATAGGACTTTTCGTAGTTTTATTTGCGTTTATTTTGTTTATGCATTTGATTTCTTAGATAGAAATTTTGATTGCGTTTTAGCTTTAGTTGTTTATTTAGTTTGTTTTGGTGTAGTTAATATTTTGGAAGTATCTAGAATATGTGTGGGAGAGCATCGTATTGATGTGGACAAGATCGTGCGTAAAGGAGTTCGAAAGTTTGAGTTTCCAAGTTGTGTTACGAGGAGCTTGTGGGGTGTTATGCCGATTCGATCACTGCTTAGAAAGAGATGTTTACAAGATGTTCATGTCATTTCGAGGGAGTTGCCAGATGTTGCTGTGTTCTTTGCAGGAGTTGGAGTTTTTGATGATTATCTTCATATTCTTACTTGCATTGTTGATATTGTTTATATATTTCATATGCTAGGTAAGACTTGTGATTATGAATTATTTGATGCTACTAACTTAATCTGTTTTTATATAGGATCTAAATTATGGGCAAATCTTTTTTAAGAGGAGGGGAATGATGAGATCCTGACCAGGCTCGCATTAAGCAATCAAGAGTCAACTCATGTTTCGGGTGTAGAGAAATGATCGCAAGTAATTGGGCTGAAATTTGTTCGAGAATACTTAATTTGAGGCTAAATTCAAGTGCATCGCGAGTAGAGGATAAATTCTATGATTTGGGATTACTAGATACAATATATTTAGTGAGACCAAATCAACGCAAGCCGATTCATCATGCATTGCGCGGAATGAAAGAAAGAGATTCAAGCTTCGTGGCAAAGCATTCATCATTGGATATGATTCTAAGTTCATTCATTATGTTCATCCAAAGATTCAAGTTCAATGTAGGGAACGAAAGAGGAGCAAAGAATCACGTTCGGGACGTAAAAGGGCAAAATGGTCAAATTTGCCAGAGCAGCGCACCCCGCGCCGGTTTTGCAACAGTGCACCCCGCGCCACGGAGGTTTGAGGGTTCTGCAGGTGTAGCGCGCCCCGCGCCGCGGCCAGGCCAATTTCAGCGCGCCCTGCTCCATGGCGTCATAAAGTTTAGCGTGTTTTTCGAGGCAACGCGTTTTCCAGATTTTTCAAGATTTACTTTCATATTTTTAGGGATTTATCATATCTTTTAGATTTCTAATGTAATTATGATATTTATTAGATATGATTTGATTTCCATATTAATTAGTTAGGTAGAATTTGATTTCCAATTGGATTTCTATTCCTTTTAGGATTTAGGATTTCTTTAGGGTTTATTCTATTAGTATAAATAGAATACATGGGTTGTGTAATTAGACGTTAGATTACTTTTGATTAATAAAATTCTTGTGCGATTTTCTCATCTTTTGGTTCTTTGAGAATTTCTAGATTAATTTCTTAGTTTTCTTGAGATTCAATTATCGACTTATCATACAGCAATTCATAGTTGTTTGTGGTGTCATTCTATCCTACATCAAGCGTCGATTGTACTTTTGGTTCTTGTCTCTTTATCAACATTGGGTCAAGGTGTCGTTGGTGTTCCATTCAACGCAAGCTTCCTAGCGCAGAGCAATTGTACCAAGGTTCTCGTCTCAATATAGGCGAAGGGTTGAGGTGTTGTGAGCGATCCACCTTATAACTTGCTGGAAACGATCCGGGCGACGACTACCTCACGCAAGCGTGTCGTGGAGTCTATCAAGTTGTGAGTAAAAAAAAGTATAGAAAATTTTATTATTGCAGATATTTCAATTTGCTCATAGAATTCGTTTTCAATTCCGTGATCGAGATTGTTGCTACTTCTATTCATATTGACTATATTGTTCGTGATAAGTTATTTTGAATTGATTAGTAAAACCGAGAATTTTGCTAGGTAAATTCGAAAAGAACTTATTAGAGAGAATAATTAGAGGTAAAAGGCTTAGTGGTGAGATCAATTGAGGGAAAAAGCCTATTGAGTGATACACGAGGGAAACATTAATCGAGCGAAACACGTAAGGGAGTGGTGAGGAAAATTTTTTGCTACTAACCTCTGTTTTGCAGGAATATGTCTAACTCAAAGGATAAGGGAACTTTTCTAGAACCTTCATTGTCAGCTGATATGAAGTTGATGACTGAACCCATGAATAAGGAATGGGGTAGAAGATTGGATATGGCAATGGAACAGGTGCATGAGCGCTTGGACCAATTAAGCTTTACTCGGGGGGAGTCATCTCAAAATCATTAAGGAACTCAACAAAAAGGAATAGCTCAGCAAAAAGGAGCTAGGGTGGAAGAAACTATTTTCAATGACGGAGGATTTAGTGAAGAGGAGGATCGAGAGTCCGACTTCATCCACCGGAGGCAACGAGGAGCTAGGGATAGAGGAGGTTGGGATAAAGAGGACAACAACTTGGATAGTATTAAAATGAAAATTCCAGTTTTTCAAGGAAGAAGTGATCCGGAGGCATACCTAGAGTAGGAAAAGAAGATGGATTGGATATTTGAATGTCATAACTACTCAGGGATAAAGAAAGTAAAACTTGCCGCCGTAGAATTCTCAGCTTATGCTGTTACTTGGTGGGATCAGTTGACGATCAGCCGTAGGAGGTGTGGAGAACATCCAATTGAAACTTGGGAAGATATGAAGGCAGTGATGAAAAAGAGGTTCGTTCCAAATTAGTATCACCGAGAGCTAGTTCGGAGTTTGCAAAGCTTGAAACAAGGTAGTCGGAGCGTCGAGGATTATTACACAGATATGCAGATGTTAATGGCTAGAGCAAATATAAATGAGGATAATGAATCAACAGTGGCTAGATTTTTGGCGGGACTAAATTGGGAGATTGCAGACTTAGTGGAACGACAACATTACGTGGTATTAGAGGATATGGTGCACATGGCTATCAAGATTGAGAAATAGCTTAAGAGGAAAGGTAACCGACGATCAAAACCTAATTCGGGATCACCATGGAAATCTAATGCGGGTAGGTGAGAGGAGAAACTAGATGTAGTCAAGCCCAAGGTGGAGTTTAAACCAGACGCGACTAACCGTGGAACGCAAGGTAAAACTAAACTACCTTCTTTTAGTCGTAATCATGATATTAAATGTTTTAAGTGTCAAGGCAAAGGCTATATTGCAAGTCAATGTCAAAATCGACAGACAATGTTGTTACTTGAAAATGGTGAAATAGAGACCGAGGAGGAAGGAAGTGATATTGATTCTTTGCCACCATTAGAGGAGGTAGAAGACAGGAAAGTTGCAATATTTGGGAAAGTTTTGGTGACGAGAAGGGTGCTTAGTGCAAAAGTGAAGGAGGAAAGCGGCGAGTAACGTGAAAATTTATTTCATACTAGGTGCCTTGTGAATGGAAAAATTTGTTGTGTCGTGATAGATGGAGGTAGTTGCACGAATGTGGCAAGTAAAGCTATGGTAGAGAAATTGGGGCTTTCCACAACCAAACATCCTCAACCGCATCGATTGCAATGGCTCAATGATAATAATGAGATTAAAGTGACTAAATAGGTGTTGGTGCTATTTACTATTGGGAAGTATGTGGATGAAATTTGGTGCGACGTGGTTCCAATGCAGGCGTGTCACATATTGTTTGGTCGACCGTGGCAATTTGACAGGCGTGTGAAGCATGATGGCTTTACAAATAAATATTCTTTTGTTCACAATAAAAGGAAGGTTACTTTATGCCCTATGTCACCACAACAAGTGAATGAGGATCAAATTCATCTGCAAAAAAGATCATGAAAAAAAGAAAGAGAGTGATGAAAAGAAAAATCAAGAGGAACAAAATCATGAGAGGAAAAATAAGAAAGAAAAAGAAAGAGAGAAAAGAAAAGATGATAAGAGAAAAACAAATATCTATGCAAAAAAAAGTGATGTGAGGCGAGCGTTGATTTCTAAACAGCCGATGATTATACTTCGGTATAAGGAGGCGCTTTTGAATACTAACGCTAACAATTTATCTTTGCCTAGTGTTGTTTCTTCTCTTTTGCAGGATTATGCGGATGTGTTTCCCGAGGAGCTTCCACAAGGATTACTGCCTATTCGGGGAATTGAGCATCAAATTGATTTCGTACCCGTGGCAACCATTCCAAATCGTCCAACTTATTGAAGCAATCCCGAGGAGACGAAGGAGTTGCAAAAGCAAGTTGGAGAATTGATGGAGAAAGGTTCGTGAGAGAAAGTATGAGTCCTTGTGCAGTTCCAGTGATTAACCGTCCAGCTTATCGAAGCAATCCCGAGGAGACGAAGGAGTTGCAAAAGCAAGTTGGAGAATTGATGGAGAAAGGTTCATGAGAGAAAGTATGAGTCCTTGTGTAGTTCCAGTGATTTTAGTGCTAAAGAAGGATGGGAAGTGACGCATGTGCATTGATTGTAGAGCAGTCAATAACATTACGATAAAATATCGACATCCCATTCCACATTTAGATGATATGCTAGATGAGTTGCATAGATCTGTTGTATTTTCTGAAATTGATTTAAAAAGTGGATATCATCAAATTCGTATGCATAAGGGTGATGAATGGAAAACGGCTTTCAAAACAAAATATGAGTTGTATGAGTGGTTAGTGCTACCTTTTGGTCTAACTAATACTCCTAGTACTTTCATGAGATTGATGGATCATGTTTTGTGTTCATTCATTGGTAAATTTGTTGTTGTGTATTTTGATGATATCTTGATATATAGCAAAAACTTGGGAGAGCATGTATTGCATTTGAAATCTATTTTAGATGTTCTTAGAAAAGAAAAGTTATTTGCTAACATAGATAAGTGCACGTTTTGTACGGATAAAATTGTTTTTCTTGGATTTTTTGTGAGTTCACAGGGAGTTCAAGTGGATGAGGAGAAGATACGTGCAATCCGTGAATGGCCGAGTCCGACGAATGTGAGTCAAGTTCGTAGTTTTCATGGACTGGCTAGTTTCTACCGATGTTTCGTGAAGAATTTCAGCGACATCACAACGCCATTGACGGAAGTAATCAAAAAGAGTGTGGGTTTTAAGTAGGGAGAAGAATAGGAAAAGGCGTTTAAATTGATTAAAGATAAATTGACTAACGCTCCTTTGCTTGTGTTACCTAACTTTGCTAAGACTTTTGAGATTGAATGTGATGCTTCAGATTTAAGGATTGGAGCTGTGTTGATGCAGGAAGGAAAACCAGTGGCATACTTTAGCGAGAAGTTAAGTGGGGCATCTCTAAACTATCATACTTATGACAAAGAGATGTATGCATTGGTTCGAGCGTTGGAAACGTGGCAGCACTACCTTTGGCCAAAAGAGTTCGTGATTCACACTGATCATGAATCCTTGAAGTACTTGAAAGGACAACACAAGTTGAACAAGTGACATGCACGGTAGATGGAATTTATCGAGACATTTCCATATGTCATCCGATATAAACAAGGTAAGGAGAATGTTGTTGCTGATGATCTTTCGAGAAGGTACGTGTTATTAAATACTCTTGATACAAAATTGCTTGGTTTTGAACGGATTAAAGAGTTATATGGTAGTGACCTTGATTTTTGTGAAGAGTTTAAATCATGTGAAAAGAATGTTGTAGGTAAATACTTTAAAGTTGATGGTTTTCTGTTTCGAGAAAATAAGCTATGTATACCTGCATGTTCTTTACGTGAGTTGTTGATTAGGGAGTCACATGGGAGAGGTCTGATGGGTCATTTTGGTGTTGAAAAAACTTTATCTGTTTTAAAAGAGCATTTTTATTGGCCTCACATGAAACGAGATGTGGAAAGAATTTGTGACAGATACATTACGTGTCGTCAAGCTAAATCTCGTGTTCAACCCCATGAATTGTATACACCATTGCCTATATCTAGTGAACCTTGGATTAATTTGTCTATGGATTTTGTATTGGGTTTGCCTAGGTCTAAGCGTGGTCATGATTCTATATTTGTGGTCGTGGATAGGTTTTCGAAAATGGCACATTTTATTCCATGTCATTAAACTGATGATGCTTCCCATGTAGCTGATTTGTTCTTTAGGGAAATTGTGCATTTACATGGTATGCCTTAAACGATTGTGTCGGATAGAGATACTAAGTTCTTGAGTTATTTTTGGAAGACCTTGTGGTGTAAATTGGGTACTAAATTGTTGTTTTCTACTATTTGTCATCCACAAACTGATGGTCAACCTGAAGTAGTGAATAGGACTTTATCTGCATTATAAAGGGCTATCATTAAAAAGAACATTAAGTTTTGGGAAGAGTGTTTGCCGCATGTTGAGTTTTCTTATAATCGGTCTATTCATTCTGCTACTATTTTTTTTCCATTTGAGATTGTATATGGTTTTAATCCTTTAACACCGTTGGATTTATCACCATTACCTATTTCTGAATATACTAACATGAATGGAAAGAAAAAGGCTGAATTTGTTACACAGATACATGAGAAGGCGAGACTCAATATTGAAAGGAGGACGGAGCAATATGCAAAACAGGCCAACAAGGGTCGACGTCAAGTTATCTTTGAACCAGGAGATTGGGTGTGGTTACACATGCGGAAGGAGAGATTTTCGACTCAAAGACGATCAAAGTTACTTCTGAGAGTAGATGGTCCATTTCAAGTTCTCGAGCGCATTAATGACAATGCCTATAAACTGGATTTACCGGGTAAGTATAAAGTTAGTGCATCATTTAATGTTTCTGACCTTAGTCCGTTTGTTGTAGGTGATGATTTGAGGGCAAATCTTTTTCAAGAGGAGAGGAATGATGAGGACATGTCTATCTTGGGTGAGGGAGGAAGCTATGAAACGGATCTGGTGCAAGTTCCAGTTGGACCAGTGATGAGGGCACGAGCTAAACGTTTCAAAGACGAGCTTAATGGATTAATTCAAGATGTTTGGACTGAAAATAGTGCGAAGACGGGTGCCATAGAAGGAGATTCGAAGCTTATTAATGCGGTGCAAATGATTGGAACGAGTAAGGAGTCGAATTTAGGTTTAAAAATTGAAGAAAGTACAAAATTGTCAAATTTCCCAGGTCGTCGTAGCAGCGCCGGAAATGACTTGCAAGATGGCGCAGCAGCGTCGCTGATTTAAGGCACATTCTGCATATTGGGCGCAGCAGCGCCGCTATTGTACTACAAACCGGCGCAGCTGCGCCGGGACTTGGCACGAATTTTGAGGCGCGTTTTTTGACCCGTTTTTTACCAGATTTTGAAGATGTTGAAGATTTTATTAGATCTTTTAGAGTTCTATTATAATTAGGATGTTTATTAAATAGATTTTACTTCCTAAATAGTTGTTAACTAGTAATTCAATTCCTTTTATAGTTAGGGTTTTATTTCAATTGTATAAATAGATTGCATGAATGATGTAAAGGATGATTAACAATTTTTATTTGAGTTTATCAATATTCTTGAGAGGTTTATTTCTCATCTTTTGGTTCTTTGATAATTTCTAAGTTAAATTTCCTTAGTTTTTCTTTGAGATTCGTAATTAACTTATCATACAACAAACCATAGTTGTGTGTGGCGTTATTCTATTTCATCATACAATTATACGGGGATTATCATTTGAACTTAAATGAGGGTCTAAGTGTTGTTGGTGTTCCATCCTATGGGAATTCAATTGCTTGATCGAAATTATCAAGATTCTCATCTCAAAATAGACATTGGGTTAAGGTATGGAGAGAGTTCCATCAAAGTTGCTTACTAGAAACGATCCGGGCGACGACCACCTCACGCAAGCGTGCCGTGGAGTCTATCAAAGAGTAATCGTTGAAGGGGTCAGTGGGAGTAATATATATCTTGAAGAAGTTCAAGAACCGCAATATATTATGGATCAAAGTCAGGTACCTGACCAAGTGGAAGAACCTATAGTACCACAACCTATTCGTAAATCTGGAAGAGTACCGAAGATACCTGATCAGTATGGATTCATCATAGAGGATGATGATGACGTACGCATCATAGATGATGATGATCTATTAACTTACGAAGAGGCTACGAGTAGTAAAAACTCAGAGAAATGGCTAGAAGCAATGAAACCCGAGATGGACTCCATGTATGAAAACCAAGTATGGACTTTGGTTTCACCACCTGAGGGCATTAAGCCTATTAGGTGCAAATGGGTCTTTAAGAGAAAGACTGGAGCGGACAGCAAGGTAGAGACCTATAAGGCCCGACTGGTTGCAAAAGGTTTCAAACAAAGACAAGGAGTTGACTATGATGAAACCTTCTCACCAGTAGCTATGCTCAAGTCCATTTGGATTTTGCTTGCAGTTGCAGCTTATTATGACTACGAAATCTGGCAAATGTATGTAAAAATGGCCTTCCTCAATGAGAAACTTGAGGAGAATGTATATA
The DNA here is from genome assembly GCA_034770075.1 of Aralia elata. Taxonomy (NCBI): domain Eukaryota; kingdom Viridiplantae; phylum Streptophyta; class Magnoliopsida; order Apiales; family Araliaceae; genus Aralia; species Aralia elata. Next base: position 53,393,014 of record CM068386.1, read on the forward strand.
TGATACAACCAGAGGGTTTTGTTTCAATGGTTGGAGCAAATCAAGTATGTAAGCTACAACGATCCGTCTATGGATTGAAGCAAGCTTCTCGTATGGAACATCCGTTTTGATGAGATAATCAAAGGGTTTAATTTTATCAAAAATGAGGATGATCCTTGTGTGTACAAAAAAGTTAGTGGGAGCGCTGTTTCATTCCTAGTACTATATGTTGACGATATATTACTGATAGGGAATGATGTTCCTATGCTACAGTCGATCAAAATTTGGTTATCTAAACACTTCTCCATGAAGTAGTTGGGTGAAGCATCCTATATTTTGGGGATAAAGATCTATAGAGATAGATCTAAAAGGATGTTAGGCTTGTCCCAAGGAAAGTACATTGACTCGATTCTAAAGAAGTTTAGCATGAAAGATTCCAAGAGAGGTCTCATGTCGATGAGCCATGGAATACATCTCTCCAAGAAACAGGCCCCAAAGACACCTGATGAGAGAGATTGTATAAGTAAGATTCTTTATGCTTTAGCAATAGGATCTATCATGTACGGTATAATATGTCCTAGACTGGATGTCGCTCTTGCACTTAGTGTAACAAGCAGACATCAGTCGAATCCAGGAGAAGAGCACTCGAAGGCAGTGAAAAACATCCTAAAGTACTTAAGAAGAAATAAGGATGTATTTCTTGTCTACGGTGGATCTAAATTGAAACTAGAGGGTTATACAAACTCAAGTTTTCAGAAGGACCAAGATGACAGTAAATCCGTTTCAGGCTATGTATTTACCTTAAACGGTGGCGCAGTGAGTTAGAAAAGTTCCAAGTAGCAAACAGTTGCTGATTCAGTGACAGCGGCAGAGTACATAGCTGTATGTGAAGCTGCAAAGGAAGCTGTTTGGATGAAGAAGTTCATAACTAAACTTGGAGTGGTTCCTAGCATTAGAGGAGCCGTACCTTTATTCTGTGACAACACTAGAGCTGTTGCGCAGGCTAAGGAACTATGTCTCATCAGAAATCCAAACACGTGTTGCGACGGTTTCATTTGATTAGAGAGATCATTGAAAGAGGAGACGTCACCCTGGAGTGTGTGGACTCTCAAGACAACATTGCAGATCCATTTACTAAAGCTTTAACACAACAACAGTTTGATTATCACTTAGAGAAGATGAGTATTAGATACCATGGTAATTGACTTTAGTGCAAGTAGGAGATTGAAAGTAGTATGCACACAAGCCAATCATATTTAATATGATGTAGCATATACTTTGTAATCTTATTCATTTATTAATAAAAGTATTAAAGGCATTTTACATTATCTACATAATACTGTTATTTTATATGTGATAAACTCATAGTTTTAAGCAATGCTTTTAGAATCATGATGATGATCATGCTAATAAGATCTAAATTCTTAGAAAGCCTTAAACTAAAATCGTACCTAATTGTTGGATTACTAAAAAGGAGATTAGTGAATCCGGATAGGAGATTAATTATTAGGATGACTTATGGTTAATATAGGTTATCCGAAGAGCAGAATGGTAGAGTTTAATAGTAAGCAGCAGATCAGGCAAGTTCCGTAACTTATACACTCTTGTATATTGGTACAAGTTTCCTGTCTTACACAACTCTGAATATTATGCAAGTTCCCTTATTCTAAGCATACTAAATTATTGTGATACTGCTATGTATATGCTGTAAGTTCCTATCTTACACAATTATAAATATTGTGCAAATCCCTCACTTTGAGCAAACTAAAATTATTGTCGCACTGTCGGGCATAATTTGCCAGATCCTCAGCTTGTACAATGTTATTATCTGTACAAGAAATTAAATGTTATATTTCGTAACTATGTTGAATATGCTTAGTCATGTCTATACCTTCTTAAACGTGATAGTCTGGATTAAACCTCTTGAGAATCCTTTCATTTATTATTAATATTGGAAAATTGAGTTATACATGAAATTATTCTGGAAAGTATGTCTAAGACACTTGCTTCGGCTAGACTAGTGAGTAGACAGATTGAAAATCAATCGAATTCTTTAAGTAAGCTATCCAAACCAATTTCTTGGTGCGGACTTCTATATTGTGCTGAGATAAACAACTCTCATGATAAGGGGTATTTTAAATTATGTCAGGGGACCGACACGCGCGCTATGTTTGAACATTATGCATAATGTAGGTGCTACTGGGCTGATCACCTCATGTGCCTGTTTGAAGGTTTTGCAGTAAAACAGCTACTCATCCTTCTATGAGTTCATGGTCCTTTATGACCACTCAGTAAGAAAAATGATGAGTTGAAACTATGATTGATCTCATAATCATTTGTGTGAAGACACTAAAGCAAGTATGTAGGTGCTTATTGGAGAATAAGTTCACTGAATGTGGCTCGCTAAGGAATACCTAATGGAGTTTTACTCGCCTGTCAATAGAAATTCCTCTAGTGATAGTAGTACAAGTGTGTTAGGTTTGTATATAGCACGAACATGCAATCAAATTACATAAATAGTGCGGAAGCGCGATAAAACTGATTTTTAAAATTTTATACAAACCATCACCATGATCAATCTATGTGCTCAATTAACGATATAAACGAAAGAGATAGAGATTAAGAAAATATACCCTCGTAGAACTGTGCTTCCTCGGGTACAAGTTCAGCTCCAATTCCTTCGCGTTCTCCTTGAATTCCACCGACTAAATTCCTTTGCTTGATCAACGTTAGCCACCCAAGTGTTTGGCCTCTAGAGGTGATCCACCAAGGAAGAATAGTTATTCAAGAATATGGGTGTTGGCAAAACCCTAGTTTCTATCTCTATAGATATTACAAGTACTCTCTCTCTCCAATTCTTATGGAAGAGTGTGCAACTGCCTAACCCTAAATCATGATAAGACTCCTCTTATTTATAGATATAGGGAACCCTCCTAAACTATTTAGGATTAGGATTTTTATTTTAATTAAACTCCTTTAATTAATTAAACTCCTAATCCAATTAGGAATTTATGAGAGAGTACTTCTATTAATTAATTCTCAATCCCTATTAAGAATTAAATAATAGTAATAGTAATAATAATAATAAGACTCATCTTATTAATTTATATTTAATATTTCCAAAATGTTAAATAATAAATATTAAGCTATTTAATCTATTCTATCTCCATAGATTAAATTAAATACAGTTAATTTATTATTACGATTATGCCATTTACTTCTTGAATAAATATTTTCCTTTTGCGGTGTAACCCTTTAGGTTCTCCATATTAAACCAGTTGTCAATAAATCAATTAGAACAATTTTAATTTTATTTAAATAAATAAATTAAACTATTTAATTTATTTAAATAAATAATATTTATTCTACAATAAGGGTAAGCCCCCTTAGCGATCAACGACTTTCCAGATAATATAGATTTCAATATTAATCACAAAAGAACCTTTTAGTGCATAGTTATCGTACAATTCAATCCTTCTACCATACAATGTCCTAATTAAATATAAGACATGGAATTACTGTCAAGTCTTATTTTATTTAATTATATGTATTTCGATTCTCAAATGCACAACTCTGATTAATGCAAATTAGAAACTCCTTTCTAATTTCATTCTGCTTTGGCCAAAGACTTCTGAGTCGTCATTTATCGAATCACATAGGACATTCTTTCCTTTTACTAGAAGTGGTAGATTCTTTGTTGATCATTCACCTATCTCCATGTATAACTTATTATACCCAATCATACCCTTTGATATATCCTAAAGGTCTTAAGGGACATGTCAAATTATAACTCATCACACACAAGATACTATGATGATCTCAAGTCCAAGGATCACTTGTACTACTATCACTGGAGGAATTCCTATTGACAGGCGAGTAAAACTCCATTAGGTATTCCTTAGCGAGCCACGTTCAGTAAACTTATTCTCTAATAAGCACCTACATACTTGCTTTAGTGTCTCCACACAAATGATTATGAAATCAATCATTCTCTTCATAAGAGCAAGCAACGTATGTACTAATCTATCCGGATTCACTAATCCCCTTTTTAGTAATCCATCGATTAGGAACGATTTTAGTTTATGAGCTATCTAGAATTTAGATCTCATTAGCATGATCACCATCATGATTCTAAAAGTATTGCTCAAAACTATGAGTTTATCACATTTAATATAACAGCACTATGTAGCCTTTAACAATCGAATAAGATTACAAAGTATATGCTACATCATATCAAATATGATTGGCTTGTGTGCATACTACTTTCAATCTCCCACTTGCACTAAAGCCAATCATCATGGTATCTAATACCCTTTTTCTCTAAGTGACGATCATCCTGCTGTTTGGATAAAGCTTCAATAAATGGATATGTAATGTTGTTCTGTCCACTATCTCTATAGTGATTTTTTCTCTTTCAATGAGACTTAGGAACTATTCCTAGTTATGTAATGAACTTTTCATCCAAACAATCAACTTGCAGCTTCATTTACAGTTATATACTTTGTCTTTGTCACTAAACCAACAACTTTTTGCTGTTTAGAACCTTTCCAATTCACTATACCACCTTTTGAGGTAACGATTTACCTTAAAGTGGATTTTTTATCGTCTTGGTCAGTCTGAAAAACTTGAGTCTGTTTAGCCCTCTAGTTTTAATTCAGACCTACCATGAATCATGATCACATCTTTAGTACCAGTTAAGTACCTAAAGATGTTTATCACTGTCTTACAGTGATCATCTCCAGAATATGACTGATCAACATCAAGCCTAGTATATTCATTGTATACATGATAGTAACTCATGCGATCTCTCTTTCAATTGGGGACAATTTTAGAGAGATACACTCCATGGCTCATCATCATGAAACATCTCTTGGAGTTTGCCATGCTAAACGCCTTTAGCATCAAATGAATATACATTCATTGGGTCAAGCCGAACATCTTCTTAAATCTATCTATATAGATTTATATCCCCAATTTATAGGATGCTCCTCCCAAGTCATTCATGGAGGAATGTTTAGACAATTTTATCTTTACTGATTGTAGCATTGGTGTGTTATTCCTTATAATACCAAGAATGTCACAGTGCTCACACTAACCCTTTTGTACACACTAGGTTCATTCTCGTTTTTGATAAAATCAAACTCTTTTGATTGTCTCATCAAAACGAATGTTCCATCTTTGAGAAGCTTGCTTCAATCCATAAATGGATCGTTACAGCTTATATACACGATTTGCTTCAACCTTTGAAACAAATTCCTCTGGCTGTATCATACATACATTCTCCTCAAGTCTTCATTGAGGAAGGGCGTCTCCACATACATTTTGCCAGATTTCGTAATAAGCTGCAATCACAAGCAAAAGCCAAATGGACTTGAGCATTACCCGATAATAAGGTTTTATCACAGTCAACTCCTTGACTTGAAAAACCTTTTAAACAGGTTTGGTCTTATAGGTCTCCACCTTGCCATTTGCCTCAGTCTTTCTCTTAAAGACACATATTCACACTCTAGGCACTATGCCCTTTTGTGGAGTAACCAGAGTCTATACTTGGTTCTCATACATGGAGTCTATTTCGGATTTCATGGCCATCTGCCATTTCTCTGAGTGTCTTCTACTCATAGCCTCATCATATATAACTGGATCATCATCCTCTATGATGCGTACCTCATCATCATCCTCTATGATGAATCCATACCTCCCAGGTATCTTCGGTACTCTTCCAGATTTACGATTCGGTTGAGGTACAATAGGTCTATCTACAGGTTCCTCGGTTCGACTTAAAGTGCTTTGTGGTTCTCGAACTCCTTCAAGATCTATTACCCCTCCCACTAGCTCCTTCAATGATAAATACCTTTATCTAAGAAGGCAGCGTGTAGGATTATAGTAATAATACCCTAAACTTACTTTAGGATATCCTACTAGTCTGCACTTGTCAGATTTTGTCCCAAACTTATCTTTGAAACCTTTTCACATACGTTGGACAACCCCTTATCTTAACTTACTTAAGACTAGGAATCCTCCCTATCCATAACCTTTATGGAGTCTTGGGGCCAGATTTTTGAGGTTACCTTATTTTGTAGATATGCAGTCGTTTCTAGGGTATAACCTAGATGGATACTAGCATGTCGGTAAAAATCATTATGGACTGCACCATTTCCAACAAGGTACAATTTCTCCTTTTAGATACACCAATCAATTATTGCGTATCAGGAGGTTTCCATTAAGAGAAAATACCATTTTGAGATGATCTAGAAACTCATTGCACAAGTATTCTTTCTTCGATCTGATCAAAGAATCTTAATACTTTGTCAATTTGTTTCACTTCTGAATTCTTTGAACATTTCAAATGATTCAGACTTGTATTTCATTAAATACACACATTCAACTCTTTGAATGTCCATCTCCTTTTTCTTTTACTAGTTTGTTCAATTTGCAAAATTATTTTTCATGTAAGTCAAGTATACAAAGTCTATCAAGTAATCTTCCAGGTTCAAACAAAACATTATCATTATAAATAGAACAACAATTGCTCTTAAATATAATACCAGAACCTTCCTTGTCTAACAACAAAAAGAAATAATGTTTCTAAAGAGAACTGGAACATAATAACAACTTATTAACTTAATAGACTTGCCTGTAGGCAATGCTAAACTATAAGTTCCTATGGTTAATGCAGCAACCTTTTGCTCCATTCCCACACATAAGATTACTTACTCTTTGTTTAACTTTCTACTTCTGCTTAGTCTCTGCATTGGATTGCATATGTGAGAACTATAGCCAGTATTCGTTACCTAAGTAGAACCTTGACTTATAGAAAGATTTATTTTAATCATGAACAAACCTATATCTGTAACCGAAGCTTCACTAAGCTTCTTCTGGTTACCCTCTGTAAGATTCTCCTTATAATTTTCCTTTCTAGTATCTAGGCTTATTGCAGTGGAAGCAAACTCCTTTGCTATCTTCATCAGCCTTGTTCTTATTGTCCTTTGTTTTTACCTTTCTATTTAACTTCTTTGAATTGTTCTTCTTTTAAGAAGATCCTTTGGCCCTCTTTCGCTTCCTAGAAGAATCATCTACCAATAAGACTTGGTCTTTCTTGGTTGGAAAGTGACTCTTTACAGTTTTCAACATATTTAAGCAACTCAGGCAGGCTGACGTATAGCTTGTTCATGTTGAAATTCACAACAATTTGTGAGAAAGAGTCCGGAAGTGATTGCAAGATCAAATCTTGGATCAACTCTCCATCCATTAAAACCCAGTTGTCCCAATTGTTCAATTAGATTGATCATTTTGAGGACATTTGTTTGTACTGTAGTGCCATTGGTCATTCTAGATCGAAAAAGCTCCTTAGATATCTGATATCTAATAGTCCTACTTTCCTCACCATTCAACTCCTTGAAGGTGCAGGAGTACAGTAGGAGCATCCATAGTTTCATGTTGACGCTGAAGCTCGTTATTCATGGATGCGAGCATGATGCATTGAGCCAACTGTGCATCATCTTACTACTTTCTAAAACTAGCAATCTCTTGCTCAGAGGCATTGTCTGCAACCATTGCAAGGATAAGCGTATTAAGGACATAAGATAGCTTTTCAGCCTTGAGAACTATTCTCAAATTCCTTAACTAAGTCCATGTAATTTGGTCCGGTTAATTAGCATCTAATATGCTATGCAGTGATAGTGAATTAGACATCGTAAAATTCTATAAATGAATTTGTAATTTAACAACATTTTAGCATACATTCATTTCTTAATTAATTAACAAAATAAATTAGGTCTTTATTTTAAATTGGTATCTCTCACTTTTAATCAAACTATATTACCCTCATTATATAGTTCGACAAATCTAATTTGCTAGTGAGAATAAGGATCTTATTTCAAATGTATATAGCCTTGTGTGTGTGCACAACAAACTATATATAAATAAATAGGTAGACAGCTATTGTCAATTACATCACTATGTAACTCCTTGTATTTTGCCTCTTAGATTATAATGGTCAAGTGTGTGCACATCCGAACTAAAATAATCTAAGTTAAGTCCAACCTAGCACTTCCATATATGTGAAGAGAAAAAGACCGTCCTTGTGGTAACACAACAAAACAGTAATGTTCAATTCCTTAATAAGCATCAAATGTGATAAAACAACATCTTAAATATTTAATACTCGCCTTGTGTGTGCACAACAAACTCATATTAAATATTTAATACTCTATTTGGAATATCGAACGTCGCCTTCTAGCATGGTAAAGCGATAGAGTATTAAATATTTAATATGAGTTTGTTGTGTCACACAAGGCAAGTATTAAATATTTAAGATGTTGCTTTATCACATTTGATGCTTATAAATAGACTGAACGATGTTGTTTTGTTGTGTCACACAAGGACAGTGTTTTTCTTTCGAATATATGGAAGTGTTAGGTTGGACTTAACTTGGATAATTTTGATTCGGATATGTCACACTTGATCAAAATAATCTAAGAGGCAAAAAAAAAGGAGTTACATAGTGATGTAATTGACAATAGTTGTCTATCTATTTATTTATATAGTTTGTTGTGTCGCATAAGGCTATATACATTTGAAATGGGATCGTTATTCCCACTAGCAAATCTTTAATTAGATTTGCCGAACTATATTTATTGAGGGTAATATAGTTTGATAAAAATAGTGGGAGATACTAATTTAAATCAAGACCTAATTTATTTTGGTAATTAATTAATAAAATGAATGTATGCTAAAATATTGTTAATTCATGTACAGAATTTTACAATGTCTAATTTACTATCATTGCGGAGCATATTAGATGCTAATTAACTAGACCAAATAACACGGACTAGTTAAGGAATTTGAGAATAGTTCTCAAGACTGAAAAGCTATCTTATGTCCTTAATACGCCTATCTCTGCAATGGTTGCAGACAATGCCTCTGAGGAAGAGATTGTTACTTTTAAAAAGTGGCAAGATGATGCAACCTTGGCTCAATGCATTATGCTCGCATCCATGAGTAACGAGCTTCAGCGGCAGCACGAAACTATGGATGCTCCTACTATACTCCTGCACCTTCAAAGAGTTGAAGGGTGAGGAAAATAGGACTATTAGATATCAGATATCTAAGGAGCTCTTCAGATCGAGAATGGCCGATGGCACTATCAAATATTCTAAAAATGATCAATCCGATTGAATAATTAGGACAACAAGGTTTTGTCATGGATGGAGAGTTGATCCAAGATTTGATCTTGCAATCATTTCCGGACTCTTTCTCACAATTTGTTGTGAATTTTCACGTGAACAAGCTATATGTTAGTCTGCCTGAGTTGCTTAAACACGTTGAAAACTGTAAAGAGTCACTTTCCAACCAAGAAAGACAAAGTCTTACTGGTAGATAATTCTTCTAAGAAGCGGAAGAGGGCCAAAGGATCTTCTTAAAAGAAGAACAATTCAAAGAAGGTATAAGAAAAGGCAATAACTAAGGACACTAAGAACAAAAACTAATGAAGATAGCAAAGGAGTTTGCTTCCACTGCAATAAGCCTGGACACTGGAAAGGAAACTGTAAGGAGCATCTTGCAGAGGCTAACCAGAAGAAGCTTAGTGAAGCTTCGGTTACAGATATAGGTTTGTTCATCATTGAAATAAATCTTTCTTTAAGTCAAGGTTCTACTTGGATATTGGATACTGGCTATAGTTCTCACGTATGCAATCCAATACAGAGACTAAATAGAAGTAGAAAGCTAAACAAAGAGTAAGTAATCTTACGTGCGGAGAATGGAGTAATGGTTGCTATATTAGCCGTAGGAACTTATAGTTTAGCGTTGCCTGCAGGCAAGTCTATTAAGTTAATAAGTTATTATTATGTTCCAGTTCTCTTTAGAAACATTATTACTTTCGTTGTTGGACAAGGAAGGTTCTGGTATTATATTTAAGAACAATTGTTATTTTATTTATAATGATAATGTTTTGTTTGAAACTAGAAGATTACTTGATCGACTTTGTATACTTGACTTACATGAAAAATAATTTTGCAAATTGAGCAAACTAGTAAAAGAAAAAAGAGATGGTCATTCAAAGAGTTGAATATGTGTATTTGATGAAATACAAGTCTGAATCATTTGAAAGGTTCAAAGAATTCAGAAGTGAAACAAATTGACAAAGTATTAAGATTCTTTGATCAGATCGAAGAAGGAATACTTGTACAATGAGTTTCAAGATCGTCTCAAAAATGGTATTTTCTCATAATGGACGCTTCATGATACGCAATAATTGATTGGTGTATCTTAAAAGAGAAATCGTACCTTGTTGAGTATCCATATGGGGTTATGCCCTGCACATCTACAAAATAAGGTAAACTCAAAATCTGGCCCCAAGACTCTATAAAAGTTATGGATAGGGAGGATTCCTAGTCTTAAGTGTGTTAAGATAAGGGGTTGTCCAGCTTATGTGAAAAAGGTTTCAAAAGGATAAGCTTAGGACAAAATCTGACAAGTGCAGATTTGTGGGATATCCTAAAAAGGTTTAGGGGATTATTACTATAATCCTACACGCTGCCTTCTTGGATAAAGGTGTTTATCATTGAAGGAGCCAATGGGAGAGTAATAGATCTTGAAGGAGTTCAAGAACCACAAAGCACTTTGAGTCAAACCGAGTAACCTGTAGATAGACCTATTGTACCACAACCGAATCGTAGATCTGGAAGAGTACCAAAGATACCTAGGAGGTACGCATCATAGAGGATGATGACCCAATTATATACGATGAGGCTATGAGTAGTAGACTCTCAGAGAAATGGCAGATGACCATGAAATTTGAAATGGACTCCATGTATGAGAACCAAGTATAGACTCTGGTTACTCCACCGAAAGGCATAGTTCCTAGGGGGTGTATATGGGTCTTTAAAAGAAAGACTGGGGCAAGTGGCAAGGTGGAGACCTATTAGACCAGACTTGTTTAAAAGGTTTTAAATAAAGTCAAGGAGTCGACTGTGATAAAACCTTATTATCAGGTAATGCTCAAGTCCATTTGGATTTTGCTTGTGATTGCAGCTTATTACGAAATCTGGTAAAATGGATGTGGAGACGTCCTTCCTCAATGAAGACTTGAGGAGAATGTATGTATGATACAGCCAGAGGAATTTGTTTCAAAGGTTGAAGCAAATCATGTATGTAAGTTACAATGATCCATTTATGGATTAAAGCAAGCTTCTCAAAGATGAAACATTTGTTTTGATGAGACAATCAAAAGAGTTTGATTTTATCAAAAACGAGAATGAACCTTATGTGTACAAAAGGGTCTGTGGGAGCGCTATGACATTCCTAGTATTATATGTTGATATACTACTGCTAAGGAATGACATACCAGTGCTACAATCAGTAAAGATAAAATTGTCTAAACATTCCTCTATGAATAACTTGGGAGGAGCATCCTATAAATTGGGGATATAGATCTATATAGCTAGATTTAAAAGGATGTTCAGCTTAACCCAAGGAATGTATATTTATTCGATGCTAAAGGCGTTTAACATGGCAAACTCCAAGAGAGGTCTCATGATGATGAGCCATGGAGTGTATCTCTTTAAATTGTCCTCAATAAAAAAGAGATCGCATGAGTTACTATCATGTATGCAATAAATATACAAGGCCTGATGTTGATCAGTCATATTCTGGAGAAGATCACTGTAAGACAGTGATAAACATCTTTAAGTACTTAACCGGTACTGAAGATGTGATCATGATTCATGGTAGGTCTGAATTAAAACTAGAGGGTTAAACAGACTCAAGTTTTTTAGATTGACCAAGATGATAAAAAATCTACTTTAGGGTAAAACGTTACCTTGAATGGTGGTGCAGTGAATTGGAAAGGTTCCAAACAGCAAATACTTGCTAGTTTAGTGATAAAGACAAAGTATATAGCTGTAAATGAAGCTGTAAGTTGATTGTTTGGATGAAAAGTTCATTACAGAACTAGGAATAGTTCCTAAGTCTCATCTTGGATTCAAACATGTGTTGCGGCACTTTTATTTGATTAGAGGAATCATTGAAAGAAGAAAAGTCACTATAGAGATAGTGGACTCTCAAGAACAACATTGCATATCCATTTACTGAAGCTTTATCCAAACGGCAAGATGATCGTCACTTAGCGAAGAAGGGTATTAGATACCATGATGATTGGCTTTAGTGCAAGTGGGAGATTGAAAGTAGTATGCACACAAGCCAATCATATTTGATATGATGTAGCATATACTTTGTAATCTTATTCGGTTATTAAAGGCATTTTTCATTATCTACATAATGTTGTTATATTAAATGTGATAAACTCATAGTTTTGAGCAATGCTTTTAGAATCATGATGGTGATCATGCTAATGATGAGTGGGTTTTATACCTACGAATCAGGTCTTGTTAGACTTAATTATTGCGGTCTTTAAGTGTTTTTAGTATTGTTTTATTCGTTTTTGTGTTTGTTTATTGTAGGATTGGAGCTGGAGGGGCAAAATAGTCATTTTGGAGCTTAAAGGGTTAAAATCAGACTTGGTGGCATTTTTGTAAATCTGAGGACATGACCTAGCGCCAGAAGCGCTAGGAATTACACTAAGATAGCGTCGGAGGCGCTAGGGCACGAATTTTGTTGCTGATGTGTGGCTGGATGAGGAAAAGAAGCCAATTTGGAAGAGGAGTAAAGATATTATTGATAAGAGAGAGAGAAAAAAAACTTGGGGAAGAAACTTGGAGACTATTATTATTATTATTCTACTTTTAGAGACATAGTTTTTAGATTTTCACTGCGGATTATTATTATTCAAGCGCTGGATTTTGATGTGGGTTTGAGCTTACTTTGGATTTTTGTCAACAATTGGGTTTGATCAATCTACTTCTTCTTATTTTCAATTGATTGTTTATTTTCCAATGAGTAGTTTTGATCCCATAATGGTGTGCGGTTCAGTCATGAACTAATATCCATTATGGGATTCTAACGGATTTTAATATGTAGTCTAAATATAAGCTTGACTGTTAGATTGTGTTGCATATCATAAGGAACTTCTATCATGGTTGTTTTACATATATGAATGATTGATCACCATTCGATTTCAGTGCTTGTATGGAATTGAGAAATAACATATGAGTATGGATTGTAATCATGATAGCTTGCGAATATGAGGCTTAATCGGATAGCTTAATATTTTGTGAATCAGATAGAAATATACTATTCAAAATAAGGGCTTATGCTTTAAACCAATATAATTGCAATTTCACATAGAAATATAGTGATTTTGGTTATAGTGGTGATTACATGGTGTATATTGAGTATGGATATTATGTGAGTAGGTCATAATACATTGACAGATGGTTATGTCTATATTAGTGCCCTTGGCTATTTTTCTGTGATATGTGAACTCTCTAGCATGATGGTGGTAATTAGATGAACTATTGAATGAAGTTAGGATCCCATTAATTCCAAGTTTGATATATTTTGTTAGTATTCGCATCTTTAGTTGTTAATTTGTTTAGAAGTAATTTTTGACACCAAAATCAAGTCATTAGTTTAGGCAAATAAATATAGTGATAGAACTGATGCATAGTGATTTAATTTAGCACTTTCTCTGTGGGACGATACTCTACTTCCTCTTTATTACTTGTTGACACGTGTATGCTTGCATGAGTTAGAGCTCTTTTGTTAAAGACTAAAAAGAGGCAACAAGTTTTTGGCGCCGTTGCCGGGGAAAGGCGTTTAGATTGTTATTATTATCATCAGTTTTAAGCTATATTGTTTGACTTAGACAAATCTAATCTTTTCTCATTTCTATTTTTGTTTTTGTTTTGGCTTCAGGTACTTGTAGAATTTTATGCACACACGATCATCCAACTCAGAATTGACACCAGCACAGGATAATATTGATGGCAGAGGTTGGAAAGCAAGAGTGCGTAGAAATTTACAAGCACAGTTGGAAGGAACTATACCAAATATGGCGGAAGAGCGAAGAGAGGAGCATAAAGCTTTGCGGGACTATTCTATGCCGAATATTAATGAACTGCAGTCTAGCATAGTCAGACCGGCAATAGCAGCAAATACCTTTGAGATAAAACCGGGAACCATTCAAATGGTGCAGAATTCGGTGCAGTTTGGGGGTGCTGCTACAGACGGTCCTAATGAGCATCTATTGAGCTTCATTGAAATATGCGATACATTTAGGTACAATGGGGTGACGGAGGATGCTATCCGACTAAGACTATTTCCATTCTCATTGAGGGATAGAGCGAGAAGTTGGCTTCATTCTTTGCCTTCAGGATCAATTACTACATGGGAGGACCTAGCACAGAAGTTCTTAGCCAAGTTTTTCCTAATGGCTAAAACTGCAAAAATGAGGACAGCAATCTCCCAGTTCGAGCAATAACAGGGTGAATCCTTATACGAGGCTTGGGATAGGTACAAGGAGATGCTAAGGAAATGTCTGCACCATGGGATGCGAGATTGGATAGTGATCAACACATTTTATAATGGTTTGGGATGGCAGTCGAGGTAAATGGTAAACGCAGCTGCAGGAGGAGCTTTAGGGGCGAAGAGCTATGACGAAGCTTATAACCTGATTGAGACTATGGCAGCAAATGATTTCCAGAATCCTACAGCCAGAATGCCACAGCCCAGAGTTGCAGGTTTGTTGGAAGTGGATGCTATTACTCAGTTGTCAGCACAGATGGCGGCTATGGCGAAGAAAATAGATTCGTTGTCAGAAAGCAAAGTCAAGTCAGTTGCCTTCATATGCGAGATTTGTGCGGGGTCACACTTAACAGATCAATGTGCTATCAGCTCGGAGTCGGTGTAGTACGTGAACAGTTATAGGAAAGACCAAGGTCAGTTTCAGAACACATACAATCCCAACAACCGCAATCATCCAAACTTTAGTTAGTCAAATAATCAAGGAAATCAGCAACAACAGTTTCAGCAGAATCATCAGTTTCCATCTCAGCCAGCGCAGCAACAGTTTGCTCCACGACCACCTTTTCCACCAGGATTTTCTCAACAACAACAACATCAGACTCCAAATGCACCTCAGCAAGAAAAGAAATCAGAAATAGAGGAGATGATGTTAAAGTACATGGCAAATACGGAGGTGATGATCAAAATCCAGGCAGTGGCTATTAAAAATCTGGAAAATCCATGGAGAGAGGGTAAAGAACAGTGTCAGGCTATAACACTAAGATCAGGAAAGAAATTGAGGCTGATCAGAAAAAGAAGAAGGATGAGTCCAAGTCGCAGCAAGTGGAGAAGGAGAAAGTGAGTTCAGATAAGAAGCCCGTGAATACAGTACCACAAGTTCACCCTTCGGTTCCATATCCGCAGAGATTGAACAAACAGAGGGAAGATAAACAGTTCAGTAAGTTTTTGGAGGTTTTTAAGAAACTGTAGATCAACATACCTTTCGCTGAGGCATTGGAACAGATGCCAAGTTATGCAAAGTTCATGAAGGGTATACTGTCAAGGAAGAGAAGGTTAGACGAGTTTGAGACAGTGGCCTTGACGGAGGAATGCAGTGCAGTACTCCAGCGTAAACTACCTCCAAAGCTGAAAGATCCGGGCAGCTTCAGAATTCCATGTTCGATCGGAAAGATGAACTTCAATAAATGTTTGTGTGATCTTGGGGCAAGTATCAAACTGATGCCTTTGTCTGTATTTAGTCAGTTGGGATTGCCGGAGCCAAGGCCAACAAATATTTCCTTGCAGTTAGCTGACAGATCTATCACGTATCCACGGGGGATAGTGGAGGATGTATTGGTGAAAGTGGACAAATTTATCTTTCCGGCGGACTTCATCATCTTGGACTATAAGGAGGACAAGAGTATACCAATCATACTGGGGAGACCATTCCTAGCCACGGGGAGAACTTTGATAGACGTGCAAAAAGGGGAGCTTACAATGCGTGTACATGATCAGGAGGTGAAGTTTAATGTTTTCAAAGCAATGAAGCTCCCAACCGATGAAGAGGAATGCTTCAGAGTTGACTTGGTGGATAGTATAGTGAAAGATGAAGTGGAGAGTTTTTTGGGACATGAACCACTACAAAGAGTAATTGCTGAAGATTCAGATTTGGAGGATGAAGAATATGCCGAGCTTGTGCACTATCTGGATACTACCCCCAAATTCGGAAAATTCAGAACACCTGTCGAGCCACTTACAAAAGCTGGAGAGACGTCGGTAAAGTTCAAACCATCTCTTGAGACTCCTCCCGAACTTGAATTAAAACCACTTCCAGATCATCTCAGGTACGCATTTTTAAATAAAGATTCAAAACTACCTGTAATTATTTCTTCTACACTAACATCTTTTCAGGATGAAAAACTACTACGAGTGCTTAGAGAGTTCCAATCAGCTATTGGATGGACCATAGCAGATATCAAGGGAATAAGCCCTTCTTTTTGCATGCATAAGATAGTGCTGGAAGATGGTAGCAAGCCAACGGTTGAGCAGCAAAGAAGGCTCAATCCTATAATGAAAGAAGTGGTCAAGAAAGAGATACTGAAATGGCTGGACGCGGGAATAATCTACCCAATTTCAGATAGTTCATGGGTGAGCCCAGTGCAGTGCGTACCAAAGAAGGGTGGAATGACCGTTGTCACTAATGAGAATAACGAGCTGATCCCAACGCGAACCGTAATAGGGTGGAGAATCTGCATGGACTACCGCAAGCTTAACAAAGCTACAAGGAAGGACCATTTTCCACTTCCGTTTATCGATCAGATGTTGGACAGACTAGCGGGTCATGACTATTATTGCCTTCTGGACGGGTATTCAGGCTACAATCAGATTATGATAGCTCCAGAAGATCAGGAAAAGACTACTTTTACATGTCCATATGGCACTTTTGCCTTTAGAAGGATGTCTTTCGGGTTGTGCAATGCTCCAGCCACCTTTCAGAGATGTATGACAGCAATTTTTTCAGACATGGTCGAACAGAATGTTGAGGTATTCATGGACGATTTCTCGGTATTTGGTGATTCTTTCAATTTATGCCTTAAAAATTTGGTGATGGGTCTTAAAGAGATGTGTTGAAACAAATCTAGTACTGAATTGGGAGAAGTGCCATTTTATGATACAAGAAGGAGTCATACTAGGACACAAAGTTTCAAAGAAAGGAATTGAGATGGACAGGGCAAAGCTGGAAACTATTGAGAACTTACCTCCACCTACTTCAGTAAAAGGTGTCCGCGGTTTTCTTGGACATGCAGGCTTCTACCGCAGATTCATCAAAGACTTCTCCAAGATAACTAAACCATTGTGCAGTTTATTGGAGAAGGATGCACAGTTTAACTTCGACGAGGCTTGCATGAGAGTATTTGAGCACTTAAAGAGTAAATTAACTTCAGCGCCAGTTATCACAGCGCCAGATTGGGCATTGTCGTTTGAGCTGATGTGTGATGCCAGTGATTACACCGTGGGGGCTGTTTTGGGGCAAAGGAAGGAGAAGATGTTTCATGTGATATACTATGACAACAAGACCCTTACGGATGCACAGTTAAATTACACTACCACATAAAAAGAGTTATTGACAGTGGTGTATGCCTTCTATAAATTTCGGTCATATCTGATAGGCACAAAGGTGATAGTGTACACGGATCACTCGGCAATCCGACATTTAGTGGCAAAGAAGGATGCAAAGCCCAGGTTAATCAGGTGGATATTATTATTGCAGGAGTTTGACTTGGAGATCAAGGACAGGAAGGGTACCGAAAACCAAGTGGCAGATCACTTATCCCGGCTAGAGCAGCCGGAAAGGGAGATAGACGGCAAAGTTACAATTATAATGAATCCTTTCCGGATGAGCAGTTGTTTGTGGTGCAAGGGGAAGTGCCATGGTTTGCTGATTACGCGAATTATTTGGTGAGTAAGATGATACCTTCTCACTTGATGGGGCACCAAAAGAAAAAGTTCCTGCATGACGTTAAATGGTATATATGGGATGAGCCGTATTTGTTTAAATAGTGTGCAGATCAAATGATAAGAAGGTGTATCCCATATAGTGAGACCGAGGGGATTTTGCAGGATTGTCATTCTTCTGTATATGGAGGTCACTATGGAGGAGAGAGAACAGCGGCTAGAGTACTACAAGCGGGATTCTACTGGCCGACAATCTTTAAGGATGCTTACAGTTTTGTCCAGCGCTGTGATAGATGTCAGACAGTGGGTAATATTTCAAAGAGGAATGAAATACCTTTGAATACAATCCTCGAAGTGGAAGTTTTCGACGTATGGGGGATTGATTTCATCGGTCCTTTTGTGTCTTCGTGCGGTAATCTCTACATCTTGCTAGCAGTTGACTATGTGTCGAAATGGGTAGAAGTGGCAGTGCTCCCGACGAATGATGCCAAGGTAGTTCTCAAGTTTTTACATCGAAGTATTTTCACTAGATTTGGGACTCCGAGAGCGATTATTAGTGATGAAGGTAGTCACTTCTGCAACAGGCAGTTTACAGCTTTGTTGGCCAAGTATGGGGTGAATCATCGTATTGCTACAGCTTACCACCCATAGACGAACGGCCAAGCTGAAGTATCTAATCGGGAAGTCAAAAGAATCCTCGAAAAAATTGTGAATCCGACGAGAAAGGATTGGTCTTTGAAGCTGGATGATGTTGTGTGGGCATATAGGACTGCTTACAAAACTCCGTTGGGCATGTCACTGTTTCAGCTGGTTTATGGAAAAGCTTGTCATCTCCCTATGGAGCTAGAGCATAAGGCATATTGGGCAATTCAGAAGTTAAACTTTGATTCGACAGCTGCAGGGGAGAAGCGCTTACTCCAGATCAATGAGTTGGATGAATTTCGACTCCGGGCATATGAAAACTCGAAGTTGTACAAGGAAAAGGTGAAAAAATGGCATGATCGCAAGATCATAGAAAGAACATTTGAACCGGGTCAAAGGGTTTTACTTTTCAACTCCAGACTTAAACTTTTTCCTGGGAAGTTGAAATCAAGATGGTCAGGATCATTCACAGTGAAGACAGTCTTTCCGCATGGTGCGATTGAAGTGTATGATAAATTCCCGGACCAATCGTTCAAAGTGAATAGCCAGAGGTTGAAGCATTACTTTGGGGATGAGTTGGACAGACAGAAAGTCATCTTAATCCTTTCTGAGACATGAGATTCAGAGATAGTCAAGCTAATTGACTATAACTTAGCGTTATCTGGGAGGCAACCCAGCGTTTTAATTTTATGTTTTTCTTTTGTTTCTTCGATTATTTTGTTAAAAAAAATGTGAGTTTTGCAACTAATTTTGGGCTTTGGGTTGATTTGCGTGCAGGTAGAAGCTACAACTGGAAAAATTGGTTAAGTATGCATGTCAGCGCCAAAAGCGCTCCACAAGTCATTAAACCAGCACTAGCGGCCCTCAAATGGGTCCAAGACACTGTATACAAGCGCTCTAGGCCCTTTACCTTCCCAACTCGCAGCGCTCTAGGCGCTAAGCACGGACATAGCTACTGCATGATAGCGCCTCAAGCGCCCGATCCAGCAATAAAGTCAGCGCCAGAGGCGCTCGAGCCAGGCCAAGCTACTGTACATTAGCGCTTTAGGCGCTCGGTCCCTTGTTCGCCCAGCGCTCTAGGCGCTATTTCAACACTTGGATTGTGCAAGGTAGCGCCAGAGGCGCCCAACCCTTCATAAACCAAGCGCCAGCAGCGCTACACAAACCAATAGCTACTGTAAGGTAATGCTGTCAGCGCCCAAGTCTATACAAACGCCAGCACCTGCAGCGCTCAACAGGCGAATTGAAAAAAAAAAGTGTTTAAAACCTAAATCGGGCAAAAGGAGGGCAGCACACCAAAAGTCCAATTTTTCTTCTTCTCTTAGCCACTTCAAGCCGCCGCTTTCTCCATTGTTGTCGATTGCAGCTACTCCCTCCCACCCAAACACCAACAAATCGTCACCCACACTTAAGTCTATTGCCCTCCATCTTTTGTAATCAATTAACTTACTTCTCATAGCCTTAAAGGATTGAAGATTCTGCATATGGGTACTTTCAATTTCAAGTAAGTTTTACATTACTGAGCAATTAGAACTTGAAATTGTTGGCTAGAGATTGAATTGCTAGTATTTGGAGAAAGTTCTTAGTTTTGATTGTGAACCCAATTGAGTTTGTGTTGGCTCAATTGGGATTGGGTTAAAGCTTCAATTTTCTATCTATTTGGTTGCGATTTGTGGGAGATTACATTGTGCCAAGATTGGGTTACTCTAAGTTTGGGGGAACCATTGTAAAGGGGTTTTTCAAGTGTTGCCTACCAAGTGTTCGACAGTTTGCCCCAACGAAGTTTTGAGTTGTTTTGGGTTGTGATTGTGCTTAAGTGATCACTTATGGCTCCTAAAAGACATAGAGGGAAAAGCTCAGGTTCGTCAGCTGCTGTTAAGTATGATAAGAAAAAGTTTGTTAGCCCTCAAGCGTACGACAGGTATAAAAACTAGTCGTCAGGGAAGTCCCTAATTCCTGAGCGCGGGTTGTTACCGATTTAGCGGGTAGATGGGGAATTAGTTCACATGATACGCAGCCGAAATTGGATGACATTCACAGCGCAACCTGAGCCAGCTGCAGTTGAAATTGTAAAGGAATTTTATGCTAATGCTAAAGAAGCTAATGGGAATCTGGTGATGGTTCGTGGTAAGGAAGTCAACGTGGGGCGAAAAGCAATTAACGCGTATTATGGGTTGCAAAAGATTCACAGTGATGGATATACGAAATACATGCAACAGGATTTGGACTATTCTGAGATCATAGCAGCCCTCTGTGAGCCAGGGACAGAATGGAAGTTGACTGACCAATAAGAAGCCGTGCATTTTCCTTCATCCAAGTTGAGCAGATATGGTAAAGTGTGGCATGCTTTTATTTATGCTAAGTTGATGCCGTGCCGCCATATGAGCGATGTTATTAATCAGCGGGCGGCCCTATTGTTTTGCATAGCCACAGGAAAGACAGTGGATGTTGGGGAGGTAATTCATAAATCTATTGTGCACGGGCTTGAGGGTAGCACCACGGGTGGATTGCCTCATCCTTCATTGATCACCGATTTATGCCGCCGTGCTGGGGTCCAGTGGGATAAGGATGCACTAATGCAGGCCCCATTGCCTCCAACTAATCATGCTGCAATGGTACGGTACAGAGTATGGGGTGGAGGTGAATCGCACCCGAGGGGCTTAGGCTTCATTATACCACAGCAGCAGTCGCAGGAGCAGCCACCACCTGTTGAGGATCCGGTTCAAGCCCCCAATGTAGTTGAGACTATCCGTCAGGACCTCCGGCACCATACTAAACGGATAGACTTAGTGGCAGGAACGATTCAGAGGGGTTTTGATCGCATGACTCGTCAGCAGAGTCAACTTGCTCAACGCCAAGCAGAGATCTATGCTTACAATGTTAATTGTTCTACAGCGTTGGCGGAGATGTTTGAGAGGTTGAATCCTTTGGCAGGGCCATTTCAGTTTCCACCAGCTCCTCTTCTTTCTAGTTACCCACCACCTGACTCGCCTCCTAATGCGGATAATGATGATGATGCCGCCGAGGGTAGTGATGACGAGTAGCATTTTCATCAGGGGAGTCCTCTGTTCTTAATTTCTTCTAATTTTTCAATGAGGACATTGTCTTGTTCAGTTTGGGGGGTAGTTTCTTGTTTTCATGCATATAGTTTGTTATGTTTTATTGTGTTTATACTTGTTGCATGGTAGTTACATTGCATTTTAGGGTGTGGCAAGCATTTAGTTGCATGAATCAGATAATAAATGACATAGTTGAACCATTGTGGCCAATGATAAGATTCTAGTGTTAAGTAAAAGCGTGTTAGTGATTGAAATCTAGTGTTGAGCGATAACTTGAACGGGGAAGTCGAATATGCTTGTCTGAATTTCATGTTAACAAGGAAAGCATTTAGTCAACTGTTTAATTAATTAGATTCAAATTCTTTTATAATATGTGTCTAGTAAGAAACTTGGGATAAAAAGTGTTAGAATCAGTGAAACTTCTATGAAGGCTCTAGTAAGCAACACATAAGTTTGGGGGAGTTTTAAAAAAAAATGAATGAAAAAAAAAACTTTCTTGGCTAGTTTAATTTCGTGGCCATTTCTACTTGAGTAATTAGATCCTTAGGGGTGTCTTGACACCTAGTGCCCTAAAGCCAACTGGTTTAGGAGTCACTGGTTGAAAGCTCGTTACATGGGTAGTTTTGGTAAGCCTAAGGAAGTTAGACATTGCACATGCCAAGTAAAAAAAAGAAGAAAGTGATTAAAAAACGAGATGGAGCGTAAAACGCACTCGTAAATGAAGAAAACATGTCGTAACTCCCCTTGTGCTAAATACATGTTTACATGAGTTGGATTAGTTGTTTTACTAATAGAGATGTAAAAAAATTTGAGTTTCTCTCTAAGATGTTGACTATATGAGTAATTTGGGTTGTGATTGATTATAACAGTTGATTTACACACACACACACATAACATGAATAATGACAAGCATGGTTTGATTAATCAGTTTGCGTTGGAGCTGTACATTAGATGGTGGGTTGAAATTATTTTATGGATATTTGAGGCCTGATATGGTTTACTATGTTGTTTCAGTTATATGATTCGTTTGCATTATAGTTGGTTTGCATTTTTCATGTTGGTATTATTGCATTGCTTGGGGACAAGCAATTGGTTAAGTTTAGGGGTATTTGATGAGTGGGTTTTATACCTACGAATCAGGTCTTGTTAGACTTAATTATTGTGGTCTTTAAGTGTTTTTAGTATTTTTATTCGTTTTTGTGTTTGTTTATTGTAGGATTGGAGCTGGAGGGGCAAAAGAGTCATTTTGGAGCTTAAAGGGTTAAAATCAGACTTCGTGGCATTTTTGTAAATCTGAGGACATGACCTACCACCAGAAGCGCTAGGAATTACACTAAGATAGCACCAGAGGCGCTAGGGCACGAATTTTGTTGCTGATGTACGGTTGGATGAGGAAAAAGAAGCCAATTTGGAAGAGGAATAAAGATATTATTGATAAGAGAGAGAGAAGAAAAAGTTGGGGAAGAAACTTGGAGACTATTATTATTATTATTCTACTTTTAGAGACATAGTTTTTAGATTTTCACTGCAGATTATTATTATTCAAGCGCTGGATTTTGATGTGGGTTTGAGCTTACTTTGGATTTTTGTCAACAATTTGGTTTGATCAATCTACTTCTTATTTTCAATTAATTGTTTATTTTCCAATGAGTAGTTTTGATCCCATAATGGTGTGCGGTTCAGTCATGAACTAATATCCATTATGGGATTCTAACGGATTTTAATATGTAGTCTAAATATAAGCTTGACTGTTAAATTGTGTTGCATATCATAAGGAACTTCTATCATGGTTGTTTTACATATATGAATGATTGATCACCATTTGATTTCAGAGCTTGTATGGAATTGAGAAATAACATATGAGTATGGATTAGGCTTAATCGGATAGCTTAATATTTTGTGAATCAGATAGAAATATATTGTTTCACCGTAAGAGTCAAAATAAGGGCTTATGCTTTAAACCAATATAATTGCAATTTCACATAGAAATATAGTGATTTTGGTTATAGTGGTGATTACATGGTGTCTATTGAGTATGGATATTATGTGAGTAGGTCATAATACATTGACAGATGGTTATGTCTACATTAGTGCCCTTGGCTATTTTTCTGTGATATGTGAACTCTCTAGCATGATGGTGGTAATTAGATGAACTATTGAATGAAGTTAGGATCCCATTAATTCCAAGTTTGATATATTTTGTTAGTATTCGCATCTTTAGTTGTTAATTTGTTTAGAAGTAATTTTTGACACCAAAATCAAGTCATTAGTTTAGACAAATAAATATAGTGATAAAACTGATGCATAGTGATTTAATTTAGCACTTTCTCTGTGGGACGATACTCTACTTCCTCTTTATTACTTGTTGACACATGTATGCTTGCATGAGTTAGAGCTCTTTTGTTAATGACTAAAAAGAGGCAACAGCTAATGAGATCTAAATTCTAGATAGCTCACAAACTAAAATCGTTCTTAATCGTTGGATTACTAAAACGGAGATTAGTGAATCCGAATAGATTAGTACATACGTTGCTTGTTCTTAAGAAGAGGATGATTGATCTCATAATCATTTGTGTGGAGACACTAAAGCAAGTATGTAGGTGCTTATTGTAGAATAAGTTCACTGAATGTGGCTCGCTAAAGAATACTTAATGGAGTTTTACTCGCCTGTCAATAGGAATTTCTCTAGTGATAGTAGTACAAGTGATCCTTAGACTTGAGATCATCATAGTATCTTGTGTATGATGAGTTATACTTTGACATGTCCCTTAAGACATTTAGAATATATCAAAGGGTATGATTAGGTATAATAAGTTGTACATGGAGATAGGTGAATGATCAACACAGAATCTACCACATCTAGTAAAACATGGGAATGTCCTATGTGATTCGAAAGATGACAACTCAGTAGTCCTTGGTCAAGGCAGAATGAAATTAGAAAGGAGTTTTTAATTTGCATTATTTAGAGTTGTGCATTTGAGAATCGAAAACATATAATTAAATAAAATAAGACTTGACAGTAATTCCATGTCTTATATTTAATTGGGACATTGTATGGTAGAAGGATTGAATTGTACGGTAACTATTCATTGAAAGGTTCTTTTGTGATTAATGTTGAAATCTATATTATCTGAAAAGTCGCTGATCGCTAAGGGGGCTTACCCTTATTGTAGAATAAATATTATTTATTTAAATGAATTAAATAGTTTAATTTATTTATTTAAATAAGATTAGAATTGTTCTAATTTATTTATTCATAACCGGTTTAATATGGAGAACCTAAAGGGTCACACCGCAAAAGAAAAATATTTATTTAAGAAGTAAATGGCATAATTATAATAATAAGTTAAGTGTATTTAATTTAATCTATGGAGATAGAATAAATTAAATAGCTTAATATTTATTATTTAATATTTTAGAAATATTAAATATAAATTAATAAGAGGAGTCTTATTATTATTATTACTATTACTATTATTTAATTCCTAATAAGGATTGGGAATTAATTAATAGAAGTACTGTCACATGAATTCCTAATTGGATTAGGAGTTTAATTTAATTAAAGGAGTTTAATTATAATAGAAACCCTAATCCTAAATAGTTTAGGGGAGGGTTTTCCTACATCTATAAATAAGAGAAGTCTTATCATAGATTAGGGTTACACACTCTTGTATAAGAATTGTGGAGTACTTACAATTTCTATAGAGATAGAAACTAGGGTTTTGCCAAACACCCATCTTCTTGAACAAGTATTTTTCCTTGGTGGATCACCTCTAGAGGCCAAACACTTGGGTGGCTAACATTGATCAAAGAAAAGAATTTAATCGGTGGAATTCAAGGCGAACGCGAAGGAATTGGAGGTGAAATTTTACCTGAGGAAGCTAGAATTCTACAAGGGTATAATTCTTATTCTCCATCTCTTTCGTTTAATTAATAATTATGCATAAAGAAAGATCATGGTGATGGTTTGTATAAAATTTTAAAATCTGATTTTATCGCACTTCCGCTTTATTTATGTAATTTGATTGCATGTTCGCGTTATACAAACCTAATAGTGTGAACTCGGATAGAAATTAACAATGAATTGGTATAATTTAGACATAAAAGTTGAAGTTGATTTTACCATGCTTAAGACTTGTTTTGAGATTTTTTGCACATAACTACTTGTTAGGATTGGTTATGATCTTGGACAACATTTATATGGGTAATTGCTCTGTTAGGCTTCTTGGAAACTTTTACATGTTGTTGAGCATATCCGTGAAAATGAATCTAGACAATCGCTTAAGTTGGGGGGATTCTTGTTTTCTTTTTGCTTCAAAAAAAATTAAGAGAAAAGCACAATGAAAAGGCGATGCAATGCGAAGTAGATGTATATGGTGAGTCGAGATGGAGCGTAAAACGCACTCGCTCATGGACACATACTACGGACGAGATGGAGCATAAAACGCACTCGTTCGGGTAAAAGTGCTAAAGTTAAAAAATTTATTGTGTTTATGGTTTGAGTTATTCCTGAGTCCCTTAATTTGAGGGTGGTTTTTGGATAATTGAATTGGGTATGTGTGGTAAGGTTAAAAAGTTGAATTGAAAGCTATCGGTAAGCGGTTGGTTATATGAATTTGTCCAGATTGTGAGTGATTATGAGCAGGTGGTACACACATAGAGCATGTGTAACTCTAATGATTGCGTGAAGTTATACCCATGATATTGTTTTGATTTCCTATTTGAGTATTTTGAGGTATTTCTGAGGCTTGTTTTTGGACAATGGTTGGGTTATTGCTTGATTCGTAGGTAAGTTAGGTTGATGCATATAGTTAAGTTGTCAAGTTAGGTTTTATGCTTAGTTTTTTAATTTTGTTTTTGTTTGAAGACAAGCTAGAGTTTAAATTTGGGGGTATCTTGATGAGCGAGTTTTATACTTGCGAACCGGTTGTCTTTTGCCTTAATTCTTGGTTGTTTAAGGGAATTTTTAGTTCATTTATATTCAGTTTATGTTTATTTTGCAGAAGGTAGCAATTGAGGGGCAAAGCAGGAAATTACAGCAGGAAATGGCAATTTTGTAATTAAGTGGAAGTTCAGCGCGGTCGGTGCTGAAACGCAGGCAGGAGCTGGGCACGTTTATTTTGCAGTTTTTGGGTCTGAGCGAGATAGGCTGAGTAAGACTGATCAAGGCAGGTGTGTAGGGTTTTTAAAAGAGAAGAGGGGGTAGAAATAAAAGATATAATAAGCAAGAGTAGAAGGGAGCAAAAGAACGAAAAACGAAGCTTGATATCAAAAAATCAGACTTGGGAAAAGAAAGAGATGGAAGGCCAAAGCTTTAGCAGAGTTTTCTCTATTCTCGTTTCTACTTCTAAACTCTGTAAATCTGTAATTATGGATTGCTATTTGGATGTTGTTATTTCAACCATGAACTAAACCTAATTTTGGAATTATAATGGATCTTTTTGCATAGCTGAAGTTGTTTTGCTTTCTTGTTTATCCTAGCTGATTATGTATGGATTGTCTAATGTGATTTGTGCTAAAAGTTTAATTGTTTGATCACCAATTACCGTGATAACCTATATGAAATTGAGAAACGGATTATAGGTTGAGATCTAATCATGTTAGCATGTATTCATGACTTCTGCATAGTGAAGGAATTTATGATTCGTGCCTAGGATAGAGATATACCGAAGCACTACATGTAGTCTATTGAGAACTTGTACTTCAACCCTTTTTGATTGTAATTCACATAGAGATATAGTGCGTTAGTTAATTAGGGTGTTCGCATTCATTCTATCATTTGTGGATTTAGTGTGATATGGATATGGTACATCGAGAGATGGTCATATTTTACATTCGTGTTATCGATTAACAATCTGAAGTAATCAATTGGAATTAACAGGAAGCGTAGCAACCCAAGTGTCGCAATAAGTGAAATTATAATCCTAAATCTCCTTTATCTGATTTAATCGTTTGATAATTAGTTTAATCTATTTCTCATTGATTTTAGTTACTTCATAACCTTAATCAGCTGTTTAAGGAGACCGAGATAGTTATAAAACTGGTGCTTGTTAGATTAAAGAGCAATTATATTCTCTGTGGGAACGATACTTCACTTTCATTATATTACTTGTGGACCACGTGCATTACGTGTGTGAATTAATTTGTTATAAATACAAATATCCCAACAAGTTTTTGGCGCCGTTGAGCTAGTAGGCAAAAATCAAGACGAACCATTCAAGGTCAACGGGCAACGCTTAAAGCACTATTGGGGTGGTAATTTTGATCGCCAAAAGTCCCCAATTGACCTCGCAAAACGTTTTTGACGCCGTTGCCGGGGAATATAAATTGTTTTTATTACTTTCATCATTAGTTTAAATTAGATTGGTCTTAGTTAAACAATCTTTCTTATCTTATTTCTTTTTGTTTACTTTTTGTTTCAGGTACACTTAAGTATTATATGCAAACTCGATCAAAGAAGCTAGAATTATTACCTTACGAGGATGATATCGACAAATGGCTTTAGAGGTTGCGTAAGTGGGTTAAGGAAACTCGAGAGAATTTAGAACAATAAGGTACAATGGCGGCAGAGGAGCAAAAAGCATTAAGAGATTATGCTACGCCAAGAATAAATGAGCTGCAAACAAGTATCACGAGGCCAGCAATAGCAGCGAATTCCTTTGAAATCAAACCAAGGACAATTTAAATGATTCAGAATTCGGTCCAGTTTGGGGGAATGGCTAATGATGACCCGAATGATGCAGTCATAGCGTTAGCAGCTCAGTTGTTAGCAATGTCGAAGAAGATTGATGCCATTACAGGAGCAAATATTCAGCAAGTATCTGTTGTTTGTGAGCTATGTGCAAGTGCACATCCAACTGAGCAATGTGCCATAAACCCTGAAACAGTGCAGTTTATGGGTAGCTATCAACATCCACCAAATCCATATCAGAATAGTTATAACCCGGGAAATAATAACCATCCTAATTTTTCATAGAGCAACAACCAAAACCATCAACAAGCTCCAAGACCGCACTATCCCCCGGGGTTCCAAAATCAACAACAACATGCAGCACAAAATTCACAACCAGAAAGAAAGCTAGGCTTAGAAGAGATTTTGGCAAAATACATAGCTAACAATGACGTGATGCTAAAAGCCAAGCATCGGCCATCAAGAATTTAGAGAATCAAGTGGGCCAAATGGCTAGCATGTTGATGAATAGACCACAAGGATCTCTGCCCAGTAACATAAAAGCTAACCCAAGGAGAGAAGGGAAAGAGTAATGCCAAGTTGTTACCCTCAGAATTGGAAAACAAATTCTGCCAGTAGGCGCAACTGCACCTGAAATACAAAGGGAGCCAGCGCAGCTGCGCCCTTCCCTAGTTTTAGAAAATAAGGAAAATTCTGAGGAAAATGATGGTAATGTAGAACCTGAGCCAAAGAAGAGAGAATAGCAGAGAAAACTAATGCTCCTATACCACGAGTATATCCACCAGTTCCTTATCCTCAAAGACTTCAAAAGCAGAAATTAGACAAACAATTCTCCAAGTTCCTCGAGGTATTTAAGAAGTTACAAATTAACATACCATTTGCAGAGGCTTTAGAATAGATGCCAAGCTATGCAAAATTTATGAAGGGAATTCTGTCAAGAAAGAAAAAGTTAGAAGATTTTGAGATAATAGCTTTGATTGAAGAGTGCAGTGCAGTATTGCAAAGAAAGTTACCTCCTAAATTGAAGGATCCTGGCAGTTTTACCATACCGTGCACTATTGGTAGCTTGTCGTTCAACAAGTGCTTGTGTGATTTAGGTGCAAGCATCAATCTCATGCCTCTATCGGTATACACTCAGTTGGGACTTCCTGCACCAAAACCAACAAACATATCTCTTTAGCTTACAGATCGGTCTGTTACTTATCCGAGAGGGATTGTGGAGGACATTCTTGTAAAGGTGGATAAGTTCATTTTCCCAGCCGATTTCATCATTCTAGACTACAAAGAAGACAAGGACATTCCCATTATACTTGGAAGGCCATTTCTAGCTATTGGGAGGACTCTCATAGATGTTCAAAAGGGAGAATTGACTATGCGGGTCCAGTACCAAGAAGTTACATTTAATGTATTCAAGGCTATGAAATTCCCTTTAGATGAAGAAGAGTGTTTCCGAGTGGATGCAATAGAAAGGGCTGTGGATGATGAGTTTCTGAGGATTATGAATAAGGATCCATTGGAGACTACACTAATGGGGGACATCGACATGGATGAGCCAGAATTGATTGAATATCTCCAGTTGTTAGATGCATCACCAAGGATGAACAAGTTCAAGGTATTGTTTGAGCCATTAGAAAATTCAGATAAGTCCTCAGATCGTTTGAGGCTATCCCTAGAGGTACCTCCTAAACTTGAGCTCAAACCACTACCTTCTCATCTCAGGTATGCATACTTAGGTGAATCAGATACTTTACCTATTATTATTGCATCTGCACTAACCACATTGCAGGAAAGTAAGCTGATTAGAGTCCTAAAAGAGTTCAAGAATGCTATTGGATGGACAATTGTCGACATCAAAGGAATTAGTCCTTCATTCTACATGCACAAAATTTTAATGGAAGATGACAGCAAACCCACCGTGGAACAACAAAGAAGGCTCAATCCTATCATGAAAGAGGTGGTCAAGAAAGAGATACTGAAATGGTTAGACGCAGGGATCATGTACACTATCTCAGACAGTTCATGGGTGCTCCTGTGCAATGCGTGCCCAAGAAAGGGGGGATGACAGTGGTGAAGAATGAGCATAACGAATTAATACCGACACGGACAGTGACAGGTTAGAGAGTGTGTATGGACTATAGGAAGCTAAATAAAGCAACCAGAAAGGATCATTTTCCGTTACCATTCATTGACCAGATGTTGGACAGACTTGCGGGACACGAGTATTACTACCTGTTAGATGGATACTCAGGGTACAACCAAATTGTCATCGCTCCAGAGGACTAAGAGAAGACGATATTTACTTG
Source organism: Aralia elata (assembly GCA_034770075.1). Taxonomy (NCBI): domain Eukaryota; kingdom Viridiplantae; phylum Streptophyta; class Magnoliopsida; order Apiales; family Araliaceae; genus Aralia; species Aralia elata. Next base: position 53,423,547 of record CM068386.1, read on the forward strand.
TCCCTACGGTACCTTCGCATTTAGACGGATGTCTGTTGGTCTTTATAATGCTCCTGCTACATTTCAAAGGTGCATGATGGCTATTTTTTTATATATATATGGTTGAGAGAAATGTTAAAGTTTTCATGGATGACTTCTCTGTGTTCGGAGATTCTTTTGATAGTTGTCTTGAGAATTTGATCATGGTACTAAGGCGCTGTGTGGAAACCAACCTTGTACTAAACTGGGAAAAGTGTCATTTCATGGTCCAGGAGGGAATTATACTCGGACATAAAGTTTCAGCAAAGGGTTTGGAAGTTGATAAAGCCAAATGAGAGACCATTGAGAATATACCACCGCCTACTTCAGTAAAGGGGGTTCGTAGTTTCTTGGGCCATGCGGGGTTTTACCGAAGATTCATTAAAGATTTCTCCAAGATTACAAAACCTTTGTGCAGTTTATTAGAGAAGGATGTCCCGTTCAGGTTTGATGAGGATTGTTTGGCAGCCTTTGACCTACTAAAGAAGAAGTTAACATCAGCACCAGTAATTATGGCACCTGATTGGTCTTTACCATTCGAGTTGATGTGCGATGCCTGTGACTATGCAGTAAGGGCTGTGTTGGGTCAGCGCAAGGAAAAGATCTTTTATGTCATTTATTATGCCAGCAAGACTCTATCAGATGCTCAATTAAACTACACTACCACTGGGAATGAGCTATTAGCAGTTGTATACGCGTTTGACAAGTTTAGGTCTTATCTCATTGGGACAAGAGTAGTGGTTTACACGGATCATGCCGCTATTAGGTACCTGATATCCAAGAAGGATGCAAAAGCTAGATTAATCAGATGGATTCTTTTCTCCAGGAATTTAACTTGGAAATTCGGGACAAGAAAGGTACAGAAAATCTAGTGGCTAATCATTTGTCCAGATTAACAAGACCAGAGCAAGATAAAAGGGATAAGGCAGAGATCAATGAGTACTTCCCTGATGAACAGCTATTTTCAGTGACTTCAGAAATTCCATAGTTTGCTGACTTCGTCAATTATCTAGTAAGTAATGTATTCCCACCAGACTTGACTCGTCAACAGAAGAAGAAATTTTGGCACGAAGTGAAGAGATACATGTCGGACGAGCCATTCTTGTTTAGGCAGTGTGCAGATCGTATGATCCGTAGATGTATCCCATATAGTGAAACAACCAGTATTTTGCATGCATGCCATTCTTTGCTATACGGAGGTCACTATGGGACTGAGAGGATTGCAGCCAAAGTGCTTCAAGCAGGGTTCTATTGGCCTATATTATTCAAAGATGCCCATCAGTTTGTCAAAAATTGTGATAGATGCCAAAGAGTGGGCAACATTTCCAATCGCAATGAGATGCCTCTAATATATAATTTTGGAAGTGGAAGTTTTTGATGTGTGGGGAATAGACTTTATGGGCCATTTCCATCGTCCTGCAGCAACCTCTACATTCTTTTGGTAGTCGACTATATGTCCAAGTGGGTGGAAGCCAGTGCGTTACCGACTAATGATGCCAAGGTAGTGCTGAAATTCCTTCAGAAAAATATATTTACCAAATTCAGCACTCCCAAAGCAATAATCAGTGATGAGGGGAGCCACTTCTATAATAGGTACTTCACAGCTCTCTTGGCTAAGTACGGGATGAATCACAGGATTGCTACCGCTTATCACCCTCAGACGAATGGCCAAGCCGAAGTGTCTAATAGAGAAGTCAAGAGAATTATTGAAAAGATTGTCAATCCCACTAGAAAAGACTGGGCGTTAAAGCTAGATGACGCACTTTAGGCATATAGGACCGCGTACAAGACACCCATCGGCATGTCACCCTAACAATTGGTAAATGGCAAGGCTTGTCACCTTCCTGTGGAGTTAGAGCACAAGGCATACTAGGCTATCAGGAAGTTGAACTTCGATCTCTTAGCAGTAGGTGATGAGGACATCCTTAGCTCACAAGCCCTTGAAAAAACACAAGTGGATCCATTGCATATGCCACTTGGACCCATTACGAGAGCACGAGCTAAACGCGTTAAAAAAGGACTTAACGGGATGATTCATAAATTATGGACCGAGGTTGGATCGAGCATAGAGGTTATAGAGATGGGTTACAAGCACGCAAAGATCATAAACACTTTCGAAGCAAGCATACCCGAACCGTTGCAAAAGAATCAGCATTTCCGCACTTTTGGACTAGTTTGATATCAGTTCTTATTTGGGTCATAACTTGAGTTTACGAACTCCAAATGAGGTGATTCAATAGCCTAAATTCATTAGAAACTCCAGGGCTACAATTTTCATTCTTGGCCCAAGTCCAAATTCGAAACTTATCAGGTGTGAAAATAGCTTGCAATGTGCTAATTAGTTTATAGTTTTCTGATTTGGACTTTTAACACATCACATATTTTTGGGTTGTTAAATTCTTTGGGTGGCTGATACATGTGATGTGATTAGTTGTTAGGTCTTGACTTATGATGATGGTTTAGCACACCATGAGTTCCTATAAATACCAAGTGATGCTAGGCTTGTAAAATCATTCATTCATATCAATTTTCAGATTATCAATACTATTGTGAGTTTGTTTCTTTACTTGTGGTTCTTTGAAGAATTCCTAAGTGTTCCTTAGTTCTTCTTTTTAGATTCATAATTGACTTATCATACAACCATTCATAGTTGTGTGTGGCGTCTTCTACCGCATCAATCGTCGATTGTACCGAGATTACCGCTTCAATATAAGCGAGGGGTCGAAGTGTTGTTGTTCATCCTCCGCAAATTTCCTAAGCAAGAAATTGTACCAAGATTACCGTCTACATATAGGCGAGGGGTTAAGGTGTTGCAAGCTATCCATCCTATCAACTTGTTAGAAACGATCCGGGCGACGACCACTTCACGCAAGCGTGCCGTGGAGTCTATCATTTGGTATCAAAGCTAAGTTTCCTATCAAGTTACTTATCTTTACTTTTATTGTTGGATTATAAAAAATAAAAAAAAAATAAAAAAAACCGCAGGAAATATATAACAGAAAATTATTGTTGTTGATTGCTATTGTTGGGATTTCATTTGCAAAGAATCATATTTGACGAATGTAAAGTCTTGTTGGAATTTCAAGAGTCGTCCTTTCTATATTGTATCTTGATAAGTTCTTATTGGATTGTAATTGAAAAATTGAGGTAATATTTGTGTGAATTCAAAAAGAACCTATTAGAGAGAACTACAAGCAGAAAAAGGCAAGAGTAGTGAGATTACTAGAGGGTAAAAGCCATAAGTGTGATACACGAGCGTTTCATATTTGTAATACATTGTTTGAGCGAAACACGTAAGGGAGTGGTGAGGAACTTATTTTCTTGATAACCTTTGTTTTGCAGAAAATATGTCTAACACAAGAGATAAGGCAATTGAGAATGAACCTTCTTCATCGAATTTGGCCCAAAACTCATGATGGAGGCTATGATGAAAGAATTTTCTAGACAACTAGGGATGGCTATGGAGCAAGTGCATGATCGCATCGATCAATTTAGTGACATTCGAGGGGAACAAACTCAAATCCCTCCGGGTGGACGTCCTAAAGGAAAAGCCCAACAAAAGGAAGCAAGACTAGAAGAGGCAACTTACTATGATGGAAGGTTTAGCGAGGAAGAGGATCGAGAAACTGGCTTTATCCCTAGGAGACATTTTGCAAGGGATAGAGGCGGCCGCAATCGAGAGGACAACAACCTTGATAGCATCAAAATGAAAATTCCCACTTTCTAAGGCAGAAGTGATCCCGAGGCATACTTAGAGTGGGAGAAGAAGATGGAATGGATATTTGATTGTCACAACTACTCGGATCTCAAGAAGGTTAGAATTGCAGCTACCGAATTTTCAGATTATGCCGTTACTTGGTAGGATCAATTGATGACCAGCCGAAGGAGGTGCAGAGAACGTCCAATAGAGACTTGGGCAGAAATGAAAGTTGTGATGAAAAAGAGGTTTGTACCAAGCCACTATTATCGAGATCTGTTTCAAAACTTACAAAACTTAAAACAGGGAAATAAGAGTGTGGAGGACTACTTCAAGGAAATGGAGATGTTAATGTCTAGGGCTGAAATCGACGAGGATAATGAGGCCACCATGGCCCAATTTTCAGCAGGGTTAAATTGGGATATTGCAGATTTGGTGGAGCATCAACACTATGTGGTATTAGAAGATATGGTGCACATGGCTATCAAAATAGAGAAGCAACTTAAGAGGAGAGGTGGCCAGCGAACAAATCCTACCACAGGGTCATCATGGAAATCCAACATTATGAAACGCGAGGAAAGACCAACTATTTCCAAACCAAAGCCCGAAATCAAGCAGGGAATGACTACTCAAGGATGGCAAGGTAAAACTAATCAACCTACTACTAGTCGTACTCGAGATATTGTATGCTTTAAATGTCAAGGCAGGGGACATATTGCAAATCAATGCCCAAATCAAAGAACTATGTTATTACTTGATAATGGAGAATTGGAAACCGAGGAAGAAGATAGTGACAATGACTCTATGCCACCATTGGAGGAAGATAGAGAGGTTACTATGCATGGTGAAGTGTTGGTTACTCAAAGAATGCTTAGTACACAGGTAAAGGAAGAAAGCAATGAACAAAGAGAGAATCTATTTCATACTAGATGCATGGTAAATGGTAAGATCTGTTGTGTTGTAATTGATGGTGGGAGCTGCACAAATGTGGCAAGCATCACTATGGTGGAGAAATGGGGACTTACAACATCCAAACATCCCCATCCATACCGATTACAGTGGCTCAATGACAGCGGTGACATCAAAGTTACCAAGCAAGTATCAGTGTCATTTACAATTGGGAAATATGTCGATGAGATTCTATGTAATGTAGTTCCTATGCAGGCAGGTCACTTATTACTTGGGAGACCATGGCAGTTCGATCGGCGAGTAAAGTATGATGGTTTTACTAATGAGTACTCTTTTGTTCACAATCAAAGAAAAATTACCTTGTGCCCTATGTCACCAAAACAGGTACATGAGGATCAAATGCACTTACAGGGAGATCATGAGAAAAAAATAAAAGAGAGAGAGAAAAAGAAAGGTGAAGAGAGAAAAACAAACATTTTTGCAAAAAGGAGTGATGTGAGGCGAGCTTTGGATTCTAAAAAGCCAATGATTATACTTCGGTATAAGGAGGCACTTTTAAATACTAACATTAATAATCCTTCTTTGCCTAGTGTTATTTCTACTCTTTTGCAGGATTATCAGGATGTATTTCCTGAGGAACTTCCACAAGAATTACCTCCAATTCGGGGAATTGAACATCAAATTAATTTTGTCCCCGGCGCAACCATTCCAAATCGTCCAGCATACCGAAGCAATCCCGAGGAGACAAAGGAATTGTAAAGGCAAGTTAACGAACTAATGGACAAAGGGTTTGTGAGGGAAAGCATGAGTCCATGTGCGGTTCCAGTTATTTTAGTGCCTAAAAAGGATGGAAAGTGGCGTATGTGCATTGATTGTCGAGCGGTAAATAACATCACGGTAAAATATCGACATCCCATTCCTAGGTTAGATGATATATTAGATGAATTGCATGGATCTTGTATGTTTTCTAAAATTGATTTAAAGAGTGGTTATGATCAGATTAGAATGCATGAGGGAGATGAATGGAAAACTACTTTTAAAATAAAATATGGGTTATATGAGTGGTTAGTCTTACATTTTGGTTTAACTAATGCTCCTAGCACGTTCATGAGATTAATGAACCATGTTTTACGTCCCTTCATTGGGAAATTTGTAGTTGTGTACTTTGATGATATCTTGATATACAGCAAAGATTTAGGTGAGCATGCATTGCATATAAAATATGTCCTAGATGTGCTTCGAAAGGAAAAATTATATGCCAATATGGATAAATGCACATTTTGTATGGATCGAGTTGTGTTTCTTGGCTTTGTTGTCAATGTGGAGGGAGTACAAGTTGATGAAGAGAAAATAAGGGCAATTCGAGAATGGTCAACTCCTACGAATGTCAGTCAAGTTCGTAGCTTTCATGGACTCGCAAGTTTTTATAGACGGTTTGTAAGAAACTTCAGCGAAGTCACAGCACCACTCACCGAAGTAATCAAAAAGAGTGTAGGATTCAAGTGAGGTGATGCACAAGAAAAGGTGTTTAATTTGATTAAAGAAAAATTAACTAACGCTCCTTTACTTGTATTGCCTAATTTCACTAAAACCTTTGAAATTGAATGTGATGCTTCAAGTTTAGGAATTGGAGCTGTACTAATGCAAGAAGGAAAACCAGTGGCATATTTCAGTGAAAAATTGAGTGGAGCAGCTTTGAACTATCCCACTTATGACAAAGAGTTGTATGCCTTGGTGCGATCATTGGAGACTTGGCAATATTACCTGTGGCCTAAGGAGTTTGTGATTCACACAGATCATGAATCGTTAAAATATTTGAAAGGCCAACAAAAGTTGAACAAGAGACATGCACGATGGATGGAGTTCATCGAGACATTTTCTTATGTAATTCGGTATAAGCAAGGTAAGGAAAATATCGTGGCTGATGCTCTTTCGCGAAGGTATGTGTTGTTAAATACTCTTGACACAAAATTACTTGGTTTTGAACAAATCAAAGAATTATATGTTAATGACCATGATTTTTATGAAGAGTTTAAAAATTGTGAAAAGAATATTGTAGGTAAATACTTCAAGATCGATGGATTCTTATTTCGTGAGAATAAATTATGTATACCTGCATGTTCTTTGCGTGAGTTATTAGTTCGAGAATCACATGGAGGTGGTTTGATGGGACATTTTGGTGTTGATAAGACCTTATCTGTGATAAAAGAACATTTTTATTGGCCCCATATGAAACGAGATGTGGAAAGAATTTGTGATAAATGCATTACATGTCGTCAAGCTAAATCTCGTGTTCAACCTCATGGGTTATACACACCGTTGTCTATTTCAAGTGAACCTTGGGTTGATTTGTCTATGGACTTTGTATTGGGTTTACCTAGATCTAAGCATGGTCATGATTCTATATCTGTGGTCGTGGATAGGTTTTCAAAAATGGCACACTTTATTCAATGCCACAAGACTGATGATGCATCCCATGTTGCTGATTTATTCTATAGAGACATTGTGCATTTATATAGCATGCCCCGAACCATTGTTTCGGATAGAGATGCTAAATTCTTGAGCTATTTTTGGAAGACCTTGTGGTGTAAATTAGGAACTAAACTGCTATTTTTAACTACTTGTCATCCACAAACTGACAGTCAAACGGAAGTAGTTAATAGAACTCTATCTGCATTACTAAGGGCTATCATTAAAAGAATATTAAGCTTTGGGAAGAATGTCTACCACATGTTGAGTTTGCTTATAATAGATCTGTTCACCCTGCTACTAAATTCTCACCTTTTGAAATTGTGTATGGCTTTTGTCACCATTACCTGTTTCCGAGTATACTAACATGGATGGCAAAAACAAAGCTGATTTATTAAATAGATACATGAGAATACAAGACTCAACATTGAAAAAGAGGACAGATCAATATGCCAAACAGGCCAACAAGGGTCGGCGTCAAGTAATCTTCGAACCCTGGGATTGGGTTTGGCTACACATGCGTAAGGAAAGATTTTCTGGTCAAAGGCGTTCGAAATTACTTCCAAGAGGAGATGGACCATTTCAAGTGCTTGAACGCATTAACAACAATGCTTACAAATTGGACTTACCTAGTGAGTATAATGTTAGTGCAACTTTTAATGTTTCTGATCTAAACCCGTTTGATGTAGGTGAAGATTTGAGGACAAATCCTTTTCAAGAGGAGAGGTATGATGAGGACATCCTTAGCTCACAAGCCCTTGAAAAAACACAAGTGGATCCATTGCATATGCCACTTGGACCCATTACGAGAGCACGAGTTAAACGCTTCAAAGAAGGACTTAACGGGATGATTCATAAATTATGGACCGAGGTTGGATCGAGCATAGAGGTTATAGAGACAGGTTACAAGCACGCAAAGATAATAAACACCTTGGAAGCAAGCATACCCGAACCGTTGCAAAAGAATCAGCATTTCTGCACTTTTGGACTAGTTTGATATCAGTTCTTAGTTGGGCCATAACTTGAGTTTCCGAACTCTAAATGAGGTTATTCAAAAGCCTAAATTCATTAGAAACTCCAGGGCTACAATTTTCATTCTTGGCCCAAGTCCAAATTCGGAACTTATCAGGTGTGAAAATAGGTCGCAATGTGCTGATCAGTTTATAGTTGTCTGATTTGGACTTTTAACACATCACATGTTTTTGGGTTGTTAAATTCTTTGGGTGGCTGATACATGTGATGTGATTAGTCGTTAGATCTTGACTTATGATGATGGTTTAGCACACCATGAGTTCCTATAAATACCAAGTGATGCTAGGCTTGTAAAATCATTCATTCATATCAATTTTCAGATTATCAATACTATTGTGAGTTTGTTTCTCTACTTGTGGTTCTTTGAAGAATTCCTAAGTGTTCCTTAGTTCTTCTATTTAGATTCATAATTGACTTATCATACAACCATTCATAGTTGTGTGTGGCGTCTTCTACCGCATCAATCGTCGATTGTACCGAGATTACCGCTTCAATATAAGTGATGGGTCGAAGTGTCGTTGGTGTTCATCCTCCGCAAATTTCCTAAGCAAGCAATTGTACCAAGATTACTGTCTACATATAGGCGAGGGGTTAAGGTGTTGCAAGCTATCCATCCTATCAACTTGTTAGAAACGATCCGAGCGACGACCACCTCACGCAAGCGTGTCGTGGAGTCTATCAGCAGGTGAGAAGAGGCTTCTCCAATTTAATGAACTTGATGAATTTCGCTTGCAGGCATATGAGAACTCGAAGTTATATAAAGAAAAAGTCAAAAGGTGGCACGATCAGAAAATTGTCGAAAGGAAGTTTGAGTCGGGGCAAGCAGTTCTTCTATTCAATTCAAGACTGAGACTATTCCCAGGAAAGCTTAAGTCCCGATGGTCGGGACCGTTCATTGTCAAAACTATGTTTCCACATGATGTCGTTGAGCTAGTAGTTAAAAATCAAGACAAACCATTCAAGGTCAATGGGCAACGCTTAAAGCATTATTGGGGTGGTAATTTTGATCGCCAAAAGTCCTCAATTGACCTCACTAATCCACAATAGAACAGGGAGTAGTCGGGTTAAGGACTTAAAACTAAGCGCTCATTTGGGAGGCAACCCAATTCATCACACTTTTTATTTATAAATTATTCATTCATTCATTTATTTTCAGTATTCTATTTCTTAGTCCTTAGGCTGTTAAACTAGTACCTAAGTTATTGATAGTCGTTAACAGTTACTACTAATTTGTGCGTATTTGGTATCTCAGAAATCCATGAAATGACCTTGGAACACAAAAGTGGAAAATAATTTTTGGGTTAGGATGCTGCCAGAAACGAGAGCAGTCGTCGCTGAAATACAAAGGAACCAGCGTAGTAGGCTCTGAATCCTCTGTAGCCGAGTGCAGCCAGCGCTGAAACGAACAGAATTCAGCGTGGTCGGCCCTAAAATCTAGAATTATGTATTTGCCAGAAACGAGCGCAGTCAGCACTGAAATGCAAAGGAACCAGCGCAGTTGGTGCTGAACTCACTACAGTTGAGCGCGGTCGACACTGAAACGAGCTAAAATGAGCACAGCTGGCGCTGAGATCTGGAACGGGCAGTTTAAAAAAAACAAAAGAAGCATACTCGGTCAAAACACTCCTAAATCCTTTAGACCTAAAACACTCTCCACAAACCCTTTACCCTTTTTGTTTCACACTAGCTGAGCACCACAACCAATCTCCAATTGAACCCCTGTAATGTCCAAGAATTTTAAACCTTGTTATCGATTGATTTAATATATGAAATTCATTTTTATTTAATTTTACGAGCTTAATTAGATCTATAAAGGTATAATTATTGAATTATATGATCTAATAATTTTCTTGCATTAAAGGGAGTCACTAATAGTTGAATAAATCAGTAATTTAACCTTAAAGATGGGTTGGCAAGAAAATTAGGAGAAATTAAATAAATAATTTCATTTTACTATTATCGGATTAAATAATTCGCATGAGGAATTATTGTTGAAACAAACATTATAAATAATTAATTAATTGAATTAGTTATTTAATTTAAATATTAGAAACATAATGTTATTAATTTTAATTGGGTCATCTCTCTCTTTTTTATTTCAGCTGACCCAATATTAATTGGGCTGAACCCAAATTCCTGTTCATTTCCTGTTGGGCCGAACCAAGTGAACTGGGGCAAGTCCTTATGAATTAAACCCAATTGGGCTGAGCCCATTCTTTTCCAGTCGGGTTGAACCGTGGCAAATGGGTTGGATCCGTTTCTATTCGAATTGGGGCAACCGGCAAAACAATTGAGGACTTATCAAAGCGTAGAAATCAAGTTGGTGCAGAGAAGGGGCTTGAGAGTACTGAGAACCTATCAGACCTAGACTCTCAAATTGGACAGAACGGGAGAGAAGTAGGGTTGTCAAGTGCCGGCGTCGGCGATGACCGGCCGTTTGGACTGGAGGAGAAGCTCGTCGACCAGCGGACAAATGAGCGACGGCATGGGCGACCGAGTGGCCATCGAACAGACCAAGGGTTCAAAGCGACCAGCGATTTGACGGGTGGGGGTACGCGGCTGGAGGGCTTGCCGGAAAAATCGCAGCTGGGTTGATGGGGCTTGATGTGGACCATCGACAACCTACCTCCCTCCTACCGCTGGTCATTGACTCGGTCGATTAGGGTATTGCCCAAACAAATTGGGCAAAGTTTTCTCTATAAATTGAAACCCATGCAAACCCTAAACCGAGCTGCAGAACGTGTGAATCCAAATTAGAGAGAGAAATCGCAGAGGGGAAACTACTGTGAATGTCCAGCTTGGTCAATTATTTTGGGAGGAGAAGAAGGACTGCAATCCGAACGACAGCAAGGTACAACGAGGGTTCAATGTACACAGGCTACTGTGACAGTTTGTTTAGTTTGTTTTATTTTTATTCTTCCTTTCCTTCTATGTTGGTTTGTGTTATACATTGTATTGGGTTTGTATTGCTTGATTTGAAACTCTATATATTAAGGAACCCTAAGGTTTTGGTAGCTTGAATTGATACTGCAAACAGGCCAGTATTGATGGTTTGGAAATGCTCAACATGTGTTTGTTGAAATGCTTGAATAAAACTGGGTTCCATTTGGGGTATATAATGTTCTGTCAATAGCATGCTGTTACGAAAATCAAATTTTGGGTTATGATATGTTAGTATTATGGCTGATAATAGGAACTGAAAATCAGCGTTGCCATGGATCTATTAGGAGTTTTCTTATTGTGTTTGTGATAATGCCCGAACGAAATTGTTTCCAATATGGTAGCAAATGTTCTGTCAGCAACATGGATTATGAAATCAAATCTTAGTTTTTTTTTGTATATGATGATGTTTGGGCTGGCCCCAAACCTTGAAATGAAACTGCAGGGATTAATATATATTCATGGATTGAAGTAATTTAGTTTCCTTGTTCAATGGCTGCTGTTGACAATTTAAGTGGGGATATATTGAGTAGATGGCATGCTTGTGAAGGAACAAAAAATAGGATTATTACCCTTAATAATGTTATGCACTAATTGAACTATTTTTTAAATAGGTTGCTTAATTTATTAGCTTATTCAACCAAGGTAAACTAGCAAAATGAGGTCTGGTAATCAAGTGTTTATTGCTTAACTAGTGTGTAATTAATAATAACTAATAATATTGGAGGAATTATTAGTTATTATGTGAATTAATAATGCACAAATAAATAATTATTTATTTTTAAATAATAAATAAAGATAATAAATATTTAATTATTATTTAATTAACATTAAATAATAATTAAGTATGAGTAAATTAATTATTTATAAATAGAGATAATAAATATTTAATTATTATTTAATAATTAAGTATGAATAAAGATAATAAATATTTAATTATTATTTAATTAATATTAAATAATAATTAAGTATGAATAAAGTTAATAAAATAATTATTATAAATATGTAATTATTAAATAGTAATTAAGTATGAATAAAGTTAATGAAATAATTATTAATAAATAAAGGTAATAAATATTTAATTATTATTTAATTAATAATAATTAGGTATGAATAAATTTAATAAAATAAGTATTTATTATCAATAAAGGAGATAAATATTTAATTATTATAATTAAGTAGAAGTGAGGTAAATAAATTGACTATTTATTATTTACCATTAAATAATGAATAAAGATGATAATTACTTAATTATTATTGCATTATTATCAAATAATAATGAGCAAGATTAATAAATTAATTATTTATTATTGGACCTTAATAGTTACTTAATTATTATTAAATAATAATTAAGTATGAGTAGAGTTAATACATTAATTATTTAATTAATGTTAACTAAGGACTAAGGGGTCATAATTACTTAATTACCCTTAAAGGTGAATAATATCTAAGTACAAATAAAACGAAATAAGTGATCAATTATTATTTAGTTACTATTAAACCATAATGCACTAATAAATTTATTTTTATAAGGATTACTATCCAATAATTAGAGACAAGTAAGGTTTCTAAATTGAATATCCAAATAATAAATGAGCATAATTAGTTGTTTGAAATAATAACTAAAGGTCATTAATTAATTTCTGTTTAGCTAATGTTAAATAGAAATTAAATGTGGTTAGTAACAATGAAGTAATGTAATGTAATGTATTGAACAATTATAAGTAATTGTTAGAAAGTGTTTATCACTTAAGAGAAACATTGTTAGTAAATAATTTCTCCGTCTACCGATTAATTAAGTATCCTATGGGATTGAGACTGATCTATTGACTTATATGCTATATGAATTGTTATCTGCTAAATAAATAGCATAAGTGAGTGCATCGATATACTGTCATACAATGCTAATGGATAAATCGACTTTATCAAATGATAGGTCATCCAAGGTCAATTAGTTAAAGCTAAAATTTATTATAGATGAGCAAACAGGCAAGTTCCCTAACTTCGTTCTTTCTGTATACTTAATGCAAGTTTCCTTAAACCCTACTCAATTTATATTCGAGCAGGTTACTATTGTATCGTAGCATGAAATTTTATTTCCAGAAATGCTTAAGTGGTTTAAATTAATTTACAATTAATCCACATCGATGTTATTGGCATTCGCACTCGGTGCATTTGAATTCGTACAGTCTTGTATTCGTACATTTATTAAAGTTCGGTAATTCACGAACTATTTAAGAATGAGTCTGTACCCTTGTTCGGTCAGGCAAGTATGTGAGAATTTATAAAAGCTATCTGAACCAATCAATGGTAAGGATTCTTAGACTGAATGAACACCCCTTTGGGAGTACCCCAGGTACCGTATATAAGGTACAAACAGCAGAGTTAAATGTTATGCATACACATAGCGTACGTGAGGCTGATCCCCTCAAGTACTTATTCTGTAGCCAGTAACCAGAGGGTCAACTAGCTATTGACTCCTTTGGAAGTTATTGTTCAGAGTCTACTTGACTATCAATTGTTCTAAAAGCAATAATCGTTCTTGCTTCTAATATTTATATTGTTGAATTTTCTTTCTATATTCCCTTCATCATGATATATCCTTTATTGTTGTATTTTAAACTTGCTGAGCAACTAGTTGCTCACCCTTGCTATATCATGATTTTCATTGCAGCTAAACCCGAGACATCAGGAAAGGGCAAGGGTAAAGAAAAGATGAAGTGATAGACTTCACATAGCTGGCTTTAGTTTATGTTTAGCGTAATTATTATCAATGTAATTTAAACCCTGAATATTATTTAAGGGTATGTTTTGATTAAGGTTATTGTATCTTGGGACTAGTAACACCTTTTTAATGAACAACATATGTTTGTTATATTCCGCATTTTAGTCAATGTATGTTGTTAGAGGTGAATGTGTACTGGATCGTGATGACCGAATCTGGGTAGTTGGAAACCCGAATTTGAGGGCGTCACAACCCCTACCACAATCTCTCTTCTCCTTGCAATCCGATTGAAGAGCAAGCATCGCCCATCAACCACACCATCGGCACACAAGTGGCTTCATTGGTCGGTTTCTCTCCAACAGTCAGTTAGGGTTATTCTCCTCCAAGGATTCCATAATTAATCAATTGTTATGTACCTCAAGTAAGTTATTGAATGAAATTTGCTAGTGATTGTCTATCTTTGGAAAAAATTTAAAATTTGGGGATTATTATTTAAATTGGAAATATCTGATTGGATTTGTGTTGAGTCAATTGGAGAAATTGGGTGTGATTTGCTGCTTGGATATGTGTGTGAAGACGATCTAAATTGGAGGTTAAACTAAGTTTGGGGGAGGGATTGCAAAGTTCATACAAAAAAGTGCACACAAGGTGTTTGTTAAATTGTTTGAGTGAAGTTGTGAGGCTATTTCAGAGGTTGGGCTGCCCTTGTACACGGTATTGATCAACTATAATGGAAAGGATGTCATCTAAGCGCCAAAGAGGTGCCGAGTCAAGTTCTAAATCATCTAAGAACTATGATCGAAAACGGTTCGTAAGTATTGAAGTGGCGGATAAGTATAAGGCATGGGAGAACCGGCCTTTCATTCCAGAGAGGGGAATTGTACCGGACCCGGACAACGACGGTGAATTGGCACTAATGATTGATGAGAGAAGTTGGTTAAACTTCACAGCGCAACCGGGGGTGGCAATTGCAAGAGTTATATGCCTAATGTGCAAGAGGGGCAATTCAGCACAGGGTAAGTGAGGGGCCAAACGATTTCAGTTCTGAGTAACGCCATCAATGCACACTTTGGCTTGCCAACCTTTAGTGCACTAACTGATCAACATGTTGAGTATGTGCGGAATGGGCCCGACTATGAGAAAATGATTATGGAATTATGCAAGCCTGGGACAAAATGGGATATTAAAGGACGTGGGGTGATGACCTTCCCTCAATCAGAGCTGAGTAGGTATGGCAAGGCCTGGTTTGCCTTTATATGTGCGCGTTTGATGCCAACCAACCACTTTAGTCATGTCACAAAATAAAGGGTGGTTCTACTCTACAGTTTAATCACAGGGAAGATGATTAATGTTGGGGCAGTAATTGAGAACTCTATCAAAAGATATGTGAAAGGTGGTGCCACTACCGGCGGCTTTTCGCACCTGATGTTGATTACATCCCTTTGTTATAACACCGGGGTGAGTTGGGCTGAGAATTCCACAGTGATACAGCCTTGTCCAGTGATTGATCATGCCCTCATAGTCCGATACAAAGTTTGGAAAGGTGCAGATGAGCCCCCTAGAGGCCTGGGATTCATTCAGTCGCAGCAAGACGAGGCAAGACCATCCACTGCTTCTAACCCGATCGATAAGCAAATACGCAAATTGCAGAAACAGATGAAGACTTATCATTTTGAGCTCGTGCTGGAGAACTCTCGCCTAGCTGAACATCAAGATATCATAAGTCAAAACAATAACCAATTCCAAGTGGCGTTGGCAGCGGCATTCAATCAGCTAATTTGGTTTTTTGGGGGTGATAGTGGAAAAGTTGACAGATAAGTCACCCTTACTGCCACTCTATAGAAACGTACATGAGATTTTCACCTCATAATGCAGGGCCATTCCATTTTCCTGATCCTATCCCATTGCCAGTTTTTCCACCCGAGGAGTCCAACAACGAACCTGACAACGAGGAAGGCGGTGATGAGTGATAGTCATCGAAAAGGGAAGTCCTCTTAGTTCTATTTGTCTGTATCTTGTTCAATGAGGACATTGACTTGCTAAGTTTGGGGGTGGAATCGTTAGTGTTGCATAGCATAGTAGTTTTGCATAGTAGTTCATTGATGCATATAGATGTTAGTATGTTTAGTTGGCATGTCATTTTATCATTTGCATATCATGTACGGTGCATAGTAATTGAGCAATACCTTAGCTATTGTTTGATTTAGCCAATGATGAGAATGGTGAGCATGTGTGAACTTGGATAGAAATTAACAATGAATGGGTATAATTTAGACATAGAAGTTGAAGTTGATTTTACCATGCTTAAGACTTGTTTTGAGATTAGTTGCACATAACCACTTGTTAGGATTGGTTATGATCTTAGACAACATTTATATGGGTAATTACTCTGTTAGGTTTCTTGGAAACTTTTACACGTTGTTGAGCATATCCGTGAAAATGAATCTAGACAATCTCTTAATGAACAGAAAAGCACAATGAAAAGGCGATGCAATGCGAAGTAAATGTATGTGGTAAGTCGAGATGGAGCGTAAAACGCACTCGCTCATGGACACATACTACGGACGAGGTGGAGCATAAAACGCACTCGTTCGAGTAAAAGTGCTAAAGTTAAAAAATTTGTTGTCTTTATGGTTTGAGTTATTCCTGAGTCCGTTAATTTAAGGGTGGTTTTTGGATAATTGAATTGGGTATGTTTGGTAAGGTTGAAAAGTTGAATTGAAAGCTATCGGTAAACGGTTGGTTATATGAATTTGTCCAGATTATGAGTGATTATGAGCAGATGGTACACACACAGAGCATGTGTAACTCTAATGATTGCGTGAAGTTATACCCATGATATTGTTCTGATTTCCTATTTGAGTGTTTTGAGGTATTTCTGAGGCTTGTTGTTGGACAATGGTTAGGTTATTGCTTGATTCGTAGGTAAGTTAGGTTGATGCATATAGTTAAGTTGTCGAGTTAGGTTTTATGCTTAGTTTTTTTAATTTTGTTTTTGCTTGAGGACAAGCAAGAGTTTAAGTTTGGGGGTATCTTGATGAGCGAGTTTTATACTCGCGAATCGGTTGTCTTTTACCTTAATTCTTGGTTGTTTAAGGGAATTTTTAGTTCATTTATATTCGGTTTATGTTTATTTTGCAGAAGGTGGCAATTGAGGGGCAAAGCAGGAAATTACAGCAGGAAATGGCAATTTTGTAATTAAGTGGAAGTTTAGCGCGGTCAGCGCAGAAACGCAGGCAGGAGCAGGGCTTACGTTTCTTTTGCAGTTTTTGGGTCTAAGCGAGATGGGCTGAGTAAGACTGATCAAGGCAAGTGTGTAAGGTTTTTAAAAGAGAAGAGGAGGCAGAAATAAAAGATATAATAAGCAAGAGTAGAAGGGAGCAAAAGAACGAAAAATGAAGCTTGATATCAGAAAATCAGACTTGGGAGAAGAATGAGAAGGAAGGCCAAAGCTTTAGCAGAGTTTTCTTTATTCTCGTTTCTACTTCTAAACTCTATAAATCTGTAATTATGGATTGTTATTTGGATGTTTTTATTTCAACTATGAACTAAACCTAATTTTGGGATTATAATGGATCTTTTTGCATAGCTGAAGTTGTTTTGCTTCCTTGTTTATCTTAGTTGATTATGTATGGATTGTCTAATGTGATTTGTGCTAAAAGTTTAATTTCTTGATCATCAATTACCGTGATAACCTATATGAAATTGAGAAACGGATTATAGGTTGAGATCTGATCATATTAGCATGTATTCATGACTTCTGCATAGTGAAGGAATTTATGATTCGTGCCTAGGATAGAGATATACCGAAGCACTACATGTAGTCTATTGAGAACTTGTACTTCAACCCTTTTTGATTGTAATTCACATAGAGATATAGTGCGTTAGTTAATTAGGGTGTTCACATTCATTCTATCATTTGTGGATTTAGCGTGATATGGATATGGTACATCGAGATATGGTCGTATTTTACATTCGTGTTCTCAATTAACAATCTGAAGTAATCAATTGGAATTAACAGGAAGCGTAGCAACCCAAGTGTCACAATAAGTGAAATTATAATCCCAAATCTCCTTTATCTGATTTAATCGTTTGATAATTAGTTTAATCTATTTCTCAGTGATTTTAGTTACTTCATAACCTTAATCACCTGTTTAAAGAGACCGAGATAGTTATAAAACTGGTACTTGTTAGATTAAAGAGCAATTATATTCTCTGTGGGAACGATACTTCACTTTTTTTATATTACTTGTGGACCACGTGTACTTGTGTGTGTGAATTAATTTGTTATAAATACAAATATCCCAACAGCTTAGCACGCTCATACAACTTGTTTACGAAACATTGATTTATGCTAAGTATTTTACATTACAATATTTCTCATTTAAGGTTGCTCGTATTTTAAAATTTAAGTAATGCGACATCCTTTAAAAAGCGTCTCACAGCATCGCGGCGTTTGGGAATGCCACGACCCTCTTAACAATCCCCTATAATGGTTGTAGACACCCAAATTTTGCACTTCGTATACTAACCCTGACAGGAGGGCAAAATCGTTAATTAACCCAGCCTACGAGAACGAAAGGTGGACATAAGTACGAACACTCAAAGCCACCACAACGACTTGCGATCAAAGCCGACACGACAACGAACGGATATCAGGAATCGACTAATGGCCAATACGCTTACCTGCTCGCCGGTGAGCTAGTGGGGGTCGGGGGGGCAACGCCCCCCGGAAACCAAGCTCCAAATACAAATCCTGTGTCATGTCGCAGCCATTTGAAACGAGCATTCCTGAATGACATGGCACGTTTACCAGCAGTTCCCGGATTGCAAAATACAAGCCTTTCAGCGAAAACCAACAGTACGACACGAGAATCAAGGTGCGGTACGAAAATCAAAAAAATCAGCCCAGCCAGCCGCGGATTGATCTGCGGTCAATGATGGGAAGACTGAAGTGCGCGGCGGGCGCGGGGGAACCGAGGCTAGCCGCAGATCAATCTGCGGCCAGCTGCGGATCAATCTGCGGCTGCCTCTGGCAGCCTTTTATCAATACAGTTCTTCATTTTTTCAGGAGGAGGGATACAGGGAGTTCGGAAAGAAAAAAAAAAGAGGAATAAGGCAGCAGCGAGAAAAGAGAGAAAAGAGAGAAAAAAGTGAGGATTTAGACCCCTTTATTAGATTGTATCACACACACTTTTTACTCTATTCAATATACGAGTTTATACGCATCCTGGTGTCATTTGCAAGGTGAAAAGCCCTTTTTTATAGCATTTTTGTTATATCATTTAGTTAAAAAAAATTTCATTCGGGCTATATTAAATGTAGTTTTCTTGTATGTTATTGAGGATCCATGGATTAGGAACTATTAGTGAGGGTTTCAACGGAACGAAATTCTTCCTAATGGCCCGATGATATCCATTTGGTGAATTTTTAGCTCGTTATGGTAATGTATTATGCGTAGTGTAATTAGATTGCTATTTTATGATATTGTGGTGTGTTAGGCAACCTGGTGTTGTTCATTTTTGGTAGTATCCATTTTGTGGGTGTGTAGCAATTTTGGATGTAAGCCTAGAAACGCGACCCCGTGGTCCAAATCCGATGATGGACATTTTTTGGGCGTATGTAATAGGATCGATGTACCCTTTATTGTAAAGATGTAATTGTCGGGCCTTAAAACGATATCAAGTCGAAAATCGGGTTTAAGGCCCCGTAATAGTGAAATATGTGCTTGTGGGCGTTTGGGGTTATTTTGATGGCTCACATGCCCATGAATAGCCCCCACGCATTTTAATGCTTGATTTGATTTACGACACAAAAATTGATTTCAAAGTTAAACGATGAAGATTTCTATAAAATCAATCAAATTAGGTTATTAGCACCACGAGGCTTAAAATTGAAAGTTCTAATGAATGTCGATTCCTATTTAAACGAGAAGGTTAAAGAAAAAATCGTTTTCAAACATCACAAAAATGATTTTATAAAAATAAATGACGTTTTATTAAACCGTTGTGCATAGGGTTAAAGGGATCCTAGAAGTTGCCCGTTATCTTATTTACGAAAGCAACGTATAGGTCTCGATTCCTATTTTGACGAAGGTTTAAAAAACTCTTTTGCCAAAACGACACCTAATGAAAATTTTGCAGCTTTTGACAATTAAAATCAAACCTTTCTCATAAAAAATAAAGCTTTCTCGTATAAGTTGAAAGACATTCTAAAGCATTCTCAAATTAAAACACGATTTTTCATAAAAGGCCAAATGGTTTTCTCATGAAAACTCACCACAACATTCACATAGGCACACACGCACGCACACACACATTTAAAAAATTTAAGGATAGGAAAAGCATCGAGATTGCGGTAACCGTGTTTCACGGAAGTCGGGGGGTACCTAACACCTTCCCCTCGTTTAAGCAAGCCCCCGAACTCTATGAATCTTGGTTTGCAAACCAATTAATTCGGAGTCACATATGAGTCAGCGATTTACGAAAATAAAACTCGGATGAGTTGGTACATCCATTTCAAATATACCAACTTGCGACTCTGGTCAATTGGCTCATCATAAAAAACGATCGTTCAAAACCCCATCGACATTTGTGCAGACCTTTTCCAAAAAAAATCATCTAATAAAAAGGCTAAAATTGGAAAGGGTAATAATTACCACAGAAGCGATTCTCCCGGCGTCGACAGCTGGCGACTCCGCTGGGGACATTAGAGGGCTTAAGCCGCGTTCAAATCTTGATGTTGTCCTATCCTTTAAAAATTTATGAATGTATATGTACGTGCGATATTTTGACTTGTTTTACTTGTTGTTGTGTGAATGTGTGTTGTGTCCAATGAATGAATGATTGAATGGAATTGCTTTACTTTAAAGTAATCATTTGCATACGGTGAGGACGATGAATGTGAATGTATGTTGAGAGTGTACCTCCTCCTGAGGCAAACCTGTCGGTTGCTTATTACTGGACTCGAAGGGGCTGCTCCCCGGAGATGGCTCAGGATTCAGACGAGTAGATTGCGAAGATTTGGGGACCTTCATGCCGAAAAGCCGCGAGAGTAACCTTAGGTTAGGTCAGCCTCAGATTAACCCAACGCAGGGAAAGTCTCTTCATGCCTTTTTACGTTTACGCATATAAATGTCATAGTCTCATTCAATATTTTTATATATACCTCCCTTTTTTGTCGAAGGAAAGTACTGACCTCTGTGTTTTGCAGGGAATAGCTGGGAAAGCATAATAAGTCGTGTCTAGCATTTATTATTTCAATAAAGGACTGCTAACACTTTGTTTTGCAATGAAAGATTAAAAAACCCAAAAACACAAAAATTACAGCTTTAGCATGCATCCACATCTTTCATTTCCCAAGATTAAACTTCAAACCGTTTTCTCCTGTAGGATTGCTCCTCAAATGCGTTTGCGATCTAAGAGGGCCCAGGATTCTACATCTGAAATGGCTGATCTTCCACCTCCTAATCCTGGTTCCATATCTCGGGAGGAATTCGATGATTTTAAAAAACAGATGTTGGAAATGGCCATGATGCTGAAAGAGCAGTTGCTACTGAGATAAGATCCGCCAAACAAGGATCCGCTTAAGGATGATCAACCCCAGCCTAAGGGCGAGCCAGTCATCCCCAAAGCCATTCCTACACCTAACAGGACAGTAATCACCATTCCAGAGGAGGAAGACACTGATGATCTTCGAAAGAAAATGAAGCAGATGGAGGAGACTATCCAGTCTCTGAAAGGCATAGGTTCCCTAGGCAGGGTAAATTATTCAGATTTGTGTGTCTTTCCAGGAACCAGGTATCCGGAGAAGTTCAAGATCCCCGAATTTGAGAAATATAATGGGAAGGGAGACCCATATACACACCTAAAGATATACATTGGGGAACTTGGGTCTTATGCAGAGGACGAAGGACTGAGGATGCAATTATTCCAAAAGAGCCTAACGGGAGAAGCAAGAACTTGGTATGCCCGCCTTGATAATGCTCGGATCCACAACTGGGAGGAGTTGGCCCATACTTTCTTGACACAATACAGCTTCCAGGCACAGATGGCCCCGGACAGATATCAGATGACAAAGGTCAAGAAGCAACCAAAAGAATCTTTTAGGGACTATGCACAGCGGTGGAGGGGTATGGCTGCGCAGGTGAATCCCCCAATGAGCGAGGCGGAGATGGTAATGACCTTTGTGGATATTCAGGAGGTGCCCTATTATGAGCGAGTGATAGCGGGGATTGGAAGACCTTTTACCGAAATGATAAAGCATGGAGAAATGGTTGGCATGGGGTTAAAGTCTGGCAAGATCCGAGACTTCACAGCTCTAGAAACAGTTGCGGAGCAAATCCAGAGTGGAAACTATGGCAGTGCTTCCCGCAGGACCCAAAAGAGAAAGGAGGAAGATGTTTCCCTCATCCTGCAGGGATCATCTAGGAAGGTGGAGAATAGCCCTCTAATGTAAATACAGAGATTTGCGCCACCCCGACAACCTAATTTCGATAATCAAAGGATGGACGGACGAAGAAGATTTGAAACCACCAGAGATCGGGTATTCACCCCACTTGGGGATCCTCTTGAACAGATTTTGGTAGTATTAATAGCCCAGAGAAAGATAGTCGATTTGGCACCCCCAATTGACCCGAAAGGGAGAAGATTTGACCCGAGTAAGAAGTGTGCGTACCATTCAGGTTCCCCTGGTCATGATACTCAGGAATGCTGGATGCTGAAGCACAAGGTTCAGAACATGATCGATAGCGGGGAGATTGTGGTGGAACAGCCAGAGTTACCAAATGTTAAAGTCAATCCCCTGCCTAAGCATGATGGGGAAGGGGTCAATGTGGTGGAAGCCAGCGAAGCCGTAGGACCACCAAGGCTGAATTATATAAAGAGAATCGATGAGATGATTGGCATGACAAGCGATCAAGAGAGTATACGAGGGACACCGATTAGGTTGGCGGGTCTGAGCAGGGGTATCACAGAGGCGCCTATCAGATTAACGGCTCCGAAACTTCTCACCGTTGCAGCAAGACCACAAATTCCCATTAGCAGTCTGAAAGCAGTACCGTGGAATTACGGGGGAGTATCAGAGGAGGCGGCCAGTTGTGCTTCTGTAACATCAAAGGGGAACCCTTTATATCTTCCAGGACGAGCCCTTGAGAGCAAAAGGAAGAAGAACGAAAAGATATCCGAGGAGAAAGCTGGGGAATTCTTAAGGAAGATGAATCATCCAGAAGCAAGGGGGTCAAGGTATTGAGCGAGGAATCGACTCTGACATCGATTATGGATTTGGTATTATCATCCGACGATTACTGCAGAATTCTGGCCAAAGTCCTGGAAGAAGCACACATTCCCAAGGTGATTAGCAAAGAAGGTTTCGGCCATCTAGTGGACCATCTATTAGAAAACAATGTAATATCATTCACAGATGATGATATCCCCAAAGAGGGAAGGGGGCATCGGAAACCGCTGCACATTGCGGTAATCTCTTCAGGATATGTTATGAATGGGGTGCTAATTGATGGGGGATCGGCATTGAATATCTGTCCATTCAGCACATTGGAAAAAATGAACGTCAATCCTAAGCGCCTGCGGGCCAGTTATGTGGTGTTACGAGCATTTGACGGATCCTGGAAGGATACGATGGGGGAGATAGAATTGCCTGTGGAGATAGGGCCTTGTACTTTCGATATTTCATTCCAAGTCCTAGATATTGCGGCAAGTTATAACATGTTATTGGGGAGGCCATGGATACACATGGTCGGGGGAGTTCCCTCTACGCTACACCAGCAAATTAAGTTTATCATCGACGGGAATCTAGTGACGGTCTCTGCAGAGCGTAATGGCCCTTCTCCTTCCAGGAATGGCCTGCCGGTGATTAATTTGGACGAATCGGTGGTACCCGCCAGTTTTCAGGCACTGGAAATCAATACTCCCCACTATCGATGTCTGGGGGCTCCAGCCGTAAATCCTAAGGTCTCTCCCGAACTTACCTTTGTTGCTAGGGAAATGATGAAGATGAAGTTTCGACCTGGGCAAAGGTTGGGAAAAAATAGTCAAGGAATTACTGAGCCTATTCAACTGCCCAATCAGATAGGCAAGGCAGGGTTGGGGTATTATGGAGGCGTAAAACAGAAACACTCTCAAGGGGGGACCCCAACTCGACTGGCCGAAAGTCTGATGCCGAAAGTCAACAATGAACAAGGTACTGGCAAGCCTATGTCTGAGACAGGAGGTAAAAAATTGACCCCCACGAATGATGAGTCGGCCAAAAAGGAGAGTTTCCTGCAGGAGGTCATGCAACAGTTTGAAACCAAGTGTTATATCCCTAGACAGTCAATAGGCAGTGGAAAAGGGAAGGATGTTGCCACGCCGTCAGGAGCCCAACAGAGTATGCCTGTCATCAATTGGGCGGGGCTGACTATTCCTGAAAAGGTTATAAAGAAGGACCAATGCGATGTGGCTGTAGTTATCGAGGAAGTTTTCGATGCGAAGCCGCCTTTCATCTGTCGCATTCCGGCCGATCTGACCACCGACAACTGGACAATGGAGCCAGTAATATCCAAACGAGGGTAAAATATGGCGTCAAGATGTTAGACCCCGGATGGTGGGGGATGAATAGATACCAGTTTTTGTCCCTTATTTTGAATTTTGCATGGTTGTGTTATTTTGTCATGTTATTTTAAAGATAATCATTGTGGGAAAATGACTTTTATATATGACAAATATTTTTGTTTCATGTCAGGTGTACCAATTTGAGTATTTCTTGCCTAACAAACGATTTTTCGAATTTGAAAGATGACTATGATTTTGATATTGAGCTGGATTTCGATTTAATGGGCATCGAGCAGGATGAGACAGATAATGAAGACACGCCTGACGAGATCAAAGGATGGGTTGAAGACAAACCCAAACCCAACTTAGACCAAACCATCACCATAAATATCGGAACCCCTGACAAACCCAAAGAGCTCAAGATAGGGACAGATCTGACCCCTAGCCAGAAAACAGAAATAACCGAGTTGTTAAGCCAGTATGAGGATGTTTTTCCCTGGTCTTATGAGGACATGATCGGATTATCCACCGACATTGTGGTACACCGGTTGCCCATCAAGGAGGGTTTCAAGCCTGTCAAGCAGAAACTAAGAAAGCTAAAACCGGAGTGGAGCTTGAAGGTAAAGGAAGAAATCGTCAAACAGTTCAAGGCTGGAATCATTATGGTGTCCACTTACCCGGAATGGCTGTCCAATAAGTCCCAGTGGCTAAGTCTGGAGGGAAGGTGAGGGTATATGTCGACTATAGAGATCTGAACAAAGTTAGTCTCAAGGACAACTTCCCAGTGCCTTTTATACACATCTTGGTGGATAACACAGCCCAATACGAGATGTACTCTTTTGTTGATTGCTTTGCGGGGTATCATCAGATAATGGTGGAGGAGGAAGACCGGGAAAAGACTGCTTTCATCACCCCTTGGGGCACCTTCTGCTACAGACGATTGGCCTTCGGTCTCACAAATGCGGGGGCTACTTATCAGAGAGTCATGATGGCCCTGTTCCATGACATGATACACAAGGAGATAGAGGTCTACGTGGATGACATTATCGTGAAATCGAGGGTAGAATATGATCATATAACCCATCTCAAGAAGCTATTCGATCGGCTCAGAAAATATAATTTGAAGCTCAATCCGGCAAAGTATGCTTTCGGAGTGTAGTCGGGCAAGCTCTTGGGATTCCTGGTTAGTAATCGGGGCATTGAGTTGGATCCGACGAAGATTAAGGCCATTGGGGATATGCCGGCACCTCGCACAGAAAAGGAGATAAGAGGATTTCTGGGAAGAATAAACTTCATCAGCCGCTTCATATCCCACTTGACAACTACATGCGAGCCGATTTTTAAACTGTTTTTTAAACTGTTAAGGAAAGATGTCTCCCAAGAGTGGAATAAGCAATGCCAGAAAGCCTTCTAGACCATTAAGAGGCAGCTGACAGAAGCACCGGTGCTGGTACCCCGGAAGGATGGGATCCCTCTGTTTATGTATATATCGGTCAATGCCATTGCGATGGGATGTATGCTGGGACAGAAGAATGAATCAGGCAAAGAGCAGGCCATCTATTACCTCAGCAAGAGATTTAGCCGATGTGAACAGAATTACACCCCCATCGAAAAGACCTGTTGTGCTTTGGCGTGGGCTGTAGTGAGATTACAGCACTATCTCCATAGGCACACTATGTACCTGATATCGAGAGTGGACCCCCTGAAGTATATCTTTGAAAGGCCCATGCTGAACTGTCGATTGTCAAGGTGGCAATTAATCTTACAGCAGTTCGACATCGTATACATAACTCAGAAAGCCATGAAAGGGCAGGGAATTGCAGATCAATTGTCAGAAATGCCAGCAGGGGGGATAGAGCCTTTAAAAACTCCTTTGCCGGGCGAAGATGTATTCTGGGTCTTACACACGAGATGTGATGACGAGGGGCAGTTCTGGAAGTTGTATTTTGATGGTGCCATGAATGCTGAAGGAGTAGGAGCCGGAGCAATCCTGGTCTCTATCACCGGAGAGCAATACCCCGTGGCCACTAAATTGAAGTTCAATAATTCGAATAACACAGCTGAGTATGAGGGATGTATATTGGGACTCCGTTTTGCCCGCGATATGGGAGTAAAGAGACTAACGGTGTTCGGGGATTCAGAGCTGGTAATCAGGCAGGCGATCGGGGTGTATAGCACTAAGGAGCTCCGGTTACTTCCATACCACCGATGTGTTATCCAATTAATGCGAGAATTTGAAGATATCGCTTTCCGACATATCCCCCAGGGACGGAATGATTTTGCCGATGCATTGGCAACTCTGGCTTCCTTAATCCACATAATCAAAAGCAGGGACGTTCCGCAGATTGAAATAGCGGTACAGAATGCCCCGGCATACGAGGAGCATGTGGCAATATTGTCGGAGGAGGTTGTTCTGCCAGAGCAGCCTTGGTATTACAACATAAGGGAGTATCTGAGGGATAGATCCATTCCCGACCAAGCAAGCCGAGCTGAGAGGTTAAAAATCCAAAGGATGGCGATGAAGTTTTATCTGAGCGGGGATTCACTATACAAGAGGGATGTCGGTTTGGGATTGTTGCGATGTGTAAATGAAACGCAGGCCCAAAAGATTATGGACGAAATACATGGTGGAGTGTGTGGGCCGCACATGAGTGGACCGATGCTGGCCAAAAAGATCTTGAGAACGGGGCATTACTGGTTAACACTGAAAGCCGACTGCGATGATCATGTCAAACGATGTTACCAATGCCAGGCGCACGCAATGTAATGCATGCGCCTCCCAATGAATTGCATTGTATGACCTCCCCTTGGCCATTCTCAATGTGGGGTATGGATGTAATCGGACCAGTAAAGCCCAAAGCAAGCAACGGACACCGATTTAGCTTTGTCATGATCGATTATTTCACTAAATGGATAGAAGCAGCTTATTTCCCCAAAGTAACTCAGGAGATCATCGTCCGTTTCATCAAGAATAATGTCATTTCCCGATACAGGCAACCTGAGGTCTTAGTCTCTGACAATGCCAAGAATTTGAACAATGCCCTCATGAAGGAATTATGTGACCAGTTTAAGATCAAACACCTCAATTCTGTCATTTACCATCCTAAGATGAATGGGGCAGTGGAGGCTGCAAATAAGAATATCAAGAAGATCATGGCGAGAATGTCTGCTAATCATCGGGGATGGCCGGATCTGCTACCTCTCACCCTGCTGGCGTACAGAATGTCGGTGCGTACTTCTACAGGGGCAACCCCTTACGCTTTGGTATATGGAATGGAGGTTGTTCTGCCAGTTGAGGTTGAGATGGCGTCCCTCAGAATCCTGATTGATGCTCAGATAAGCGAGGAGGATTGGATGCAAAGTCGGTACGATTAGTTGGCCCTAATTGATGAAAGAAGGGTGGCTGCTGTTTTGCACGGTCAGTTATATTAGTAAAAAGTCTCTCGATCGTACGACAAAAAGGTAAGACCTCGGAAGTTCAAGGAAAATGACCTAGTGCTAAAGAGAGTCATGCCTTGTCAAGATGAAGCCAAAGGGAAGTTTGCCCCGAGCTGGGAAGGACCTTTTATGATTAAGAAAGTGCTGTCCGGAGGAGCCCTCATATTACAAGAGATGGACGGTGATGTGTTTCCACAGCCCATAAATTCTGACTCGGTGAAGCGGTTCTATGCCTAAAAAAAAATATTCATCATCATTTTCTCCTCTTTCTTTGAAGAACGAACTACGTAGGACCTGATTTCCTGACTTGTGGGAGTACGTAGGCAACCGTCAGGGCACGGTCCATTTCTTTACAAAATAATACTTTCTCTAACCAAAACCGATTCCTAAACGCCAGAAAAACCTTCCTATACCCTCGAAACTTTCCCGAAACCAGCCACCTAATCAGTTTCATCTCAAATGACATGACCTTAACCCAACCAAGCAGTTAGCCAAAATCTAAGACTCAGTCCGATGAAATCAACAGGGTGTGCGGCAATAATTGTCAAATCTCCATCAAGACTTGAGAAGAGAAAGAAGGCGAAATATCAAAATCGTGGTTAGCTAGATAAAATGAGGATCCAATGAAAGGCAACGATACGATAAAAAGGGAAAATGACTAAATTTAAATGCATGTCTACATATATAAGTCATTTTGTTACAAGATTTCTCTTTCGATAACCGATGAAACTGACATAGTCTATGTAGGAAATAAAATGATCTACAAATCTGAAACTAACTGGAGCAGGATGGATAAGGTGGTGGATAGATCTGAAGAATCGGCGTCCCCTGCAATGTGCTACCCCATGATGTCGATGCGATCCAATAAAGCAGTGGCTCGGCTAACAGTCTCAAAGTGAGCATCTATAACTGCCCTAGTCTGCAATACAATGGCGTCTCTGTCAGTGAGGGCAGCATCTCTGGCCAGAATAGCAGCATCTCTCTCAACAAGGGCAGCGTCCCTCTCAGCCTCAGTAGTAATCAAGACCAGTCGGATCCGGCTATCCTCGGTAACCCGACTAGGGACAGAATCAGCTGAGATGGAATAAGGAATATGGGCGGGAGTGAAGAAGCCTTCAAAATCATATCTGGACATCATCTCTGTAGACTCAGGAGGAATAAATACCTCTGGGGTGGTATCATCTGTGAAAATCACCCGAGAGTCATCAAATACTCCAATCTGACTCAAACCAACCATATCAGAGTCTCCATGCAACCATTGCACATAAGCAGATGTCTGAATGGGGCAACTCTCATTATACTCGGCAAAAATCCTGCGAGACCAAAGATCATATACCCGCAGTAGATCTCTCTCTGTCTGGGGTGATATGAGGAATCGGTAGTCGGCTGCGCCCGTGAAAGGGTAAAAATCCTGTATCTGATCAAACTGCCCCATAACCGCCAAGGGATGATAAGTCGTCACGCCCCTCAAGCCAGAAATATGGATGAAATCCAAGGTGGGCACATGAGTCGAGAAGTTCATGAAGGAGCAATAACCCGAATAGATCAAGAGATGAAAGGGCTCCTCAATAGCCGATAAGAATCCTATCCAGGAAGCCGCATCAATACAGCTCACGGGACAGAACAAAAATTGCATGGCTATATCGTGGCTGAAGCAAAACCCATGGCGACGGAAACGACCAATGGGGCTGAGATGGCTCATAAACCATACATACAACAAAACAGAGCTCCCTCTGAATACTCTGCCTCGGAAGGACTGACAATATGAGGCTGACATGTAGGTGTCTGCTAGTATCATAGGAATAATGGTGTGATCCTCCTGAAGGGCTCTAATGGCCGCAATAACTCGCATATCCAACAGATCAGATCCGGCTGGCAGATACAAAACTGAGATAACACAAGCCATCAAAACATCTACTCTCAAAGCGCCCCAACGCTCCTCAAATACAAAAAAATCACCAGAAATAGATGAAAACTGTCGGGTGAGCCGAATCGGTCAATCAGGAAATGAAGGGGAACTAGATGGTCTGATGTGATCACTGATAACAGAACTGTCCTCCGCAACCCAGTAAAAGTTAAGAACTGACGGCGCATGGGACCAGCTGTGACCCTAGCACAAGGACCATCCAAAGATAAGCCGGTAAAGCGGGCATACTCCTCGAGAGTAGGGGTCAGCTCCACTGTCCCTAATCTGAATACCTGACGAGCAGGGGCCCAATAGCTCAGAATACTCTCCGCAAAGCCCGCCGGCACCTGAAAGGATAATAAGGACCAGGAATGTCCTAGAAAACTATCTGCAATAACCCTGTCGCCCGGCGACAAACTGTCCAACCAGCGGAAAAGCCTGCCAACCAACCCTGTGGGAGGATCGAGATCCAAACGTACCACGGTGTCTGGTGACGACATTTGTGAAAAATAGTGTCAAAAAGACTGTGCAGGGGTTATTAACCATCCATGAATAAAAAAGCATGCATCATACAATTAATAATAGGGCAATTGAATTGTCATAATGATGAAACTATGCATAAATAAATAAAGGAGTTCAATACATAGTGCATGAAATGGAAAAAGAAACTGAACAGGTTCAAGTACAAAAAAGCCATATCCTATCATGATCTACTCAAAAGTAATATCATCTATGAAGTCGGGGTTCTCAAACTGATCCCCCGGAGTAGAAGTCGAAGTCGAAGCCCCGAAGTTAATATCTAGGATATATGGCTGCACTGGGGCATCAGATGAGCTCGGGCTGGCATCGAAACCCGCACTGTCTGGGTCATACGCATAAGCATCCTCTGGGGTCCGGCCTAACACCCTAAGATATAAGGATAGCTGGTCCACCTGGCGGGTCAGAGTAGCAATCTGCTCAGCATGGGTAGGAGCCCGAACACAGGTAGCCCAATTAGTCATCATCACCGATCCAGAGACCATATCTCCAAGGAAAAATATGGCCCGAGTCTGAGGACCAATAGTGCGGGGCACCCACCAGGTACGGAAAGCCTCACTCGTGCTGGGACCTGAAGAAAGTGTCAGGCCATCCTCTCCCTCCAGCATAATCTCTGAGGGTTGAGAGTCCATCGGCCAGGATGTAGTGAAGGGGAGGGAATGCGGAATACGAATCTCTCCAGTTACGCATCTGAATGCGCGCTCTCCCAAATACATCACCCATCCTCCAACACTCTGCAGAGTAAGGCGACGGGTGGAAAGTGCGAACTCTGGGCCGGAAGGGTATCCGTCTGTAAACCCCACAGTCAGATGCTCAGAAAGATAAGGAGTCCAGACAACCTCAGGGGCGGTGATCAACTCCAACTAAATACGGCAGTGGGCGAAGCTGCCAGACACCGGGACCTCCTCTAAAGTACTGTGGTGCCACCACCGACCCCTGGGATAGGTATCCAGACCGAGAGTCGTGACAGGCCTCAGGCATGGGAGTCGCTCGTACGCCCAGAACTGTGAAACAGAGACAGGAAACGACATGAGTAACCGGCAGATGCAGAGAAGGGAAATGAAATGATAGGAAGTGCAGTAAGAAAAGAAGGCTTACTAGCAGAAAGGGGTAAAACCCAAGCCAAGCGTCTGTTTGTCCCTCTGAGCGAAGACGGAGACCATGGAGGAAATAGGCGAAAGTGAAGGATCCCCAGTCATAATCACCGATCCGATCCACATCCCTGATGGCTCCGACAACGCTGAAATGAATGGTAGAAGAGTTGTTCCCTCGGAAACAACCCCTCATAATAGTCAGGAACAGATGCCGGAGCAGAATGTTGCGAGTAGCTCGGTCTGCAGGGAAGGGCGTCGCATAGATACCTCCAACAGCATCAACAGTCAATGCTCCGGACCGAATGCTGCGGGCCTTGAAGACCCGGTCCTCGGCGGCGAAGCCCAATAGAGATCAGACCTCTGCTGGAGTAATATCGAGATCTAGGGGAACACGGAGTCCGGTGAACTCGATGCCAGTGATGTACCTCCAATCCCAAGGAGTCAGCACAACCTCGCAGTCCAAGAAATAAAGGGACTGGGTCTGGTGGAACCATCGCTCAGACAAGGCCCTCATATAACCCCATGGGCACTGATGGGGAATGATGGTGAAGAAAGAGCGGAAACCCCAGGAGTCCACCACCGTGCGGTAATCGGCGTGCAGTGCTGTGTAGAGGGAATAGATGTTAAACCAGCTACCCCTCGGCTGAGTGAACTCGAGCACCTATGACAACCACTAATGGATCAGTCCGGATACGAACAGAGATTGGGAATGAATTCAGAGGAGTAATGAGTATACCTCATTAGCGACAAGAAATGCTGAGGGGTGACGACTGAGATCTCGACCCAACAGATCGGGCACCTGAACAGAGGCACCAGGTAGAACGCGGTGAGTAGAGGGAGCTGGTGTGCCGGAGGGCGGCCCCTCTGCCTCAATGTCCGGAAGAACAGCCTCATCAACCTCAGGATGGTCAGGCCGGACGACAGCCTCCGCCAGTCGGCGAGTCTAGCGAGTCCGAGTCAAAACCGGGGCAGGTGTAGCCCTACGGCGGCGAACACCCGAGGCACGAGGTGCAGTGGAGCTGCTGGGAGCGTCAGGATCCATAGCTGGAACGATACAGTAGAAGAAGGAGGTACATTATATTTCGAATTATATCACAAACATTTTTTTTGCCTATCTTCATCGTAGAATTAATGCAGCATGATGCATGGTTACTATTTATGCATAAATTAGATTTTAGTGGGACTCCAATTTTTATTTTTTTTTTAAAAAAGAATTAAATAAAATTTCGACAGAGTTTCGTCTATAAAATGAGCATCCCATGCACACCCGGGCATGTTTTCAATTAACCCAAGCCACAGCAGATCAAAATTGCATTTTATATGGTTAATTACAACATCAAGATGACCATAATGCATGCTCTCTTTCAAAAAATGACAAGTATGTATGACCCGCATCATGAACATAGAATATGACTCGCACAGTTGAGACATAACATATACATGCAATGATACATGGCATAGCATTTCAAAGCATACATTTCTATCTCTAAACGTCCAAAATAGCAAATGTATAGTGAAACATTGATGAGATAAGAAAACAATCGGTCAAAATGTTACCCGTAGCGTGTAGATCGATCTAACCGGAGCGGTTTTTGCGAAAAGGTTGAAAAAATCGGCAAAAGGGACGTATGAAGGTGCAAAATCGCGAAAAGGAACAATGGGTAAAGGCTGAAAACGACAGATCTGGGAAGGGGCGAACGGATTAAAAAAGCCGATCTTGGCCGCAGAGCAATCTGCGGCTGGGTCCGATGCTTGCTACCTTTTCTCCTTTACAAAATTGATCAATTTTAAAATCCATTTGACTTAGTATGTGAGAATAAAAAATACGAGATTTCAACCAATCGGATGTGGAACACGACGAATCAATTTGTCAGGGCGGGACCTGGCAGGAACGAGGTGATTTACGAAACGATCAACCGAAAACGAGACCCGGTGCCGACAAGACGATCAATCGGAGACGAGACCCAGTGCCGACGAAACGATCAACCAGAAAAGAGACCCGGTGCAAACGAGTCGACCAATCAGAGACGAGAACCGATACAGACGAGTCGATTAACCGGAAACGAGACCCGGTGCCGACGAGACGATCAACCGGAAACGAGACCCGGTGCCGACGAGACGATCAACCGGAGACGAGACCCGGTGCCGACGAGACGATCAACCGGAGACGAGACCCGGTGCCGACGAGACGATCAACCGGAAACGAGACCTGGTGCAGACGAGTCGACCAATCGGAGACGAGAACCGATACAGACGAGTCGACCAATCGGAGACGAGGACCGATACAGGCGAGTCGACCAACCGGGAACGAGACCTGGTGCCGACGAGACGATCAACCGGAAACGAGACCCGGTGCAGACGAGTTGACCAATCGGAGACGAGAACCGATACAGACGAGTCGACCAATCGGAGACGAGAACCGATACAGGCGAGTCGACCAATCGGAGACAAAAACTGATACAGACGAGACGACCCATCGGAGACCAGACCCTACATCTACGAGACGATCGATCGGATACGAGACCCGACAGTTATGAGATGGCGGCGATACCAAGACGACGACGATTACGAGACAGAGCACGACATCTGCGATAACGATTATAGCAACGACCTGTCAGAGACGGAACCCGACAACAACAATGCGATCAGCAATTGAGTCATTTGAGATCAATACTCACAATAAATTTACGATTGCATGATGCGTTGACACCTTTACGAATGTTTGCATGCCTTGCATCTTGTGTTGCATCATAAGCTATATGTGTTGCATCATGTATGTACTGTCATTCTTACGCACCGTCATTCATGCATCGTGTGTCTACTTCTTTATCATGTTCATTTCATTTATCATTTCATAAACATGATAAAGAGGGGCAGTTGTAGACACCCAAATTTTGCACTTCGTATACTAACCCTGACATGAGGGCAAAATCGTCAATTAACCCAGCCTACGAGAACGAAAGGTGGACATAAGTACGAACACTCAAAGCCACCACAACGACTTGCGATCAAAGCCGACACGACAATGAACGGATATCAGGGATCGACTAATGGCCAATACGCTTACCTGCTCGCCGGTGAGCTAGTGGGGGTCAGGGGGGCAGCGCCCCCCGGAAACCAAGCTCCAAATACAAATCCTGTGTCATGTCGCAGCCATTCGAAATGAGCATTCCTGAATGACATGGCACGTTTCCCAGCGGTTTTCGGATTGCAAAATACAAGCCTTTCAGCGAAAACCAACAGTACGACACGAGAATCGAGGTGCGGTACGAAAATCGAGAAAATTAGCCCAGCCAGTCGCGGATTGATCTGCGGCCAATGATGGGAAGACTGAAGTGCGCGGCGGGCTGAAGTGCGCGGCGGGCGCGGGGGAACCGAGGCTAGCCGCAGATCAATCTGCGGCCAATCGCGGATCAATCTGCGGCTGCCTCTGGCAGCCTTTTATCAATGCAGTTCTTTATTTTTTCAGGAGGGGGGATACAGGGAGTTCGGAAAGAAAACAAAAAGAGGAATAAGGCAGCAGCGAGAAAAGAGAGAAAATAGAGAAAAAAGTGAGGATTTAGACCCATTTATTAGATTGAATCACACACACTTTTTACTCTATTCAATATATGAGTTTATACGCATCGTGGTGTCATTTGCAAGGTGAAAAGCCCTTTTTTATAACATTTTTGTTATATCATTTTGTTAAATTTTTTGTCATTCGGGCTATATTAAATGTAGTTTTCTTGTATGTTATTCAGGATCCATGGATTAAGGACTATTAGTGAGGGTTTCAACGGAACGAAATTCTTCCTAATGGCCCGATGATATCCATTTGATGAATTTTTAGCTCGTTATGGTAATGTATTATGCATAGTGTAATTAGATTGCTATTTTATGATATTGTGGTGTGTTAGGCAACCCGGTGTTGTTCATTTTTGGTAGTATCCATTTTGTGGGTGTGTAGCAATTTTGGATGTGAGCCTAGGAACGCGACCCCGTGGTCCAAATCCGATGATGGACATTTTTTGGGCGTATGTAGTAGGATCGATGTACCCTTTATTGTAAAGATGTAATTGTCGGGCCTTAAAACGATATCAAGTCGAAAATCGGGTTTAAGGCCCCGTAATAGTGAAATATGTGCTTGTGGACGTTTGGAGTTATTTTGATGGCTCACATGCCCATGAATAGCCCCCACGCATTTTAATGCTTGATTTGATTTACGACACAAAAATTGATTTCAAAGTTAAACGATGAAGATTTTCATAAAATCAATCAAATTAGGTTATTAGCACCACGAGGCTTAAAATTAGAAGTGCTAATGAATGTCGATTCCTATTTAAACGAGAAGGTTAAAGAAAAAATCGTTTTCAAACATCACAAAAATGATTTTATAAAAATAAATGACGTTTTATTAAACCGTTGTGCATAGGGTTAAAGAGATCCTAGAAGTTGCCCGTTATCTTATTTACGAAAGCAACGTATAGGTCTCGATTCCTATTTTGACGAAGGTTTAAAAAACTCTTTTGCCAAAACGACAGCTTTTGACAATTAAAATCAAATATTTCTCATAAAAAATAAAGCTTTCTCGTATAAGCTGAAAGACATTCTAAAGCATTCTCAAATTAAAACACGATTTTTCATAAAAAACCAAATGGTTTTCTCATGCAAACTCACCACAACATTCACATAGGCACACACGCGCGCACACACACATTTTAAGAATTAAAGGATAGAAAAAGCATCGAGATTGCGGTAACCGTATTTCACGGAAGTCGGGAGATGCCTAACACCTTCCCCTCGCTTAAGCAAGTCCCTGAACTCTATGAATCTCGGTTTGTAGACCAATTAATTCGGAGTCACATATAAGCCAGCGATTTACGAAAACGAAACTCGGATGAGTTGGTACATCCATTTCAAATATACCAACTGGCGACTCTGGTCAATTGGCTCATCATAAAAACAATCGTTCAAAACCCCGTCGACATTTGTGCCGACCTTTTCCAAAAAAAAATCATCTAATAAAAAGGCTAAAATTGGAAAGGATAATAATTACCACAGAAGCGATTCTCTCGGCGTCGACAATGGTCTATAATCATTATTATTTATTTTGTAAAATTCATCTTTTATAACTTCGGATATTTTAGAACAATATCAAAAATGTCGCATGGCGTCGCGAAACGGCACGACGATACGCCCGTGACACGCGCGACATGCACAACGCCGCTCGGCGTTACCCAATCACGTCCCGACGTGCACCGCGTCGCTCGGTATCCCTCGACACGCCCTGACGTGCACCACCTTGCTTGGCGTCGTACGGCGTCCGAAAACAGCCCGGCGACACGCACCGACTGGACAGCAGCCCCAAAACTGCCCCATTATTTCCTACTCTGACGTGCTCATCACACCTACTTTGTGACTTCATAACTTCCTCATCCGATATTGGAATGAGTCCGTTCTTTAGCCATTTTCTAGCTCTTAACATCCTCTACAAATTTCCCTGAGTGAAAAAAATTTTCCAAACTTATTATCAGACCAAAACAGTGGCCCAAAAAACCTTCGTGGTCTAGTTTTGTGCTTAGGCAGATTCGAGGTACCTATTTCCACGCTTCATAACTCCCTTCTCCGAAGTCGGAATACGTCCGTTCCGAAGGCTATGGCTTGTTGGGATTGCACTCTACAAAACCCTAGAAAATCATAATTTTCCAGCAACTCTAACCAGCCAAAACAGCAAAAATTTTCATTCATACTTATCATTAGAGATTTCATCTTCTTTTCCCAAATAAACGCTATGACGTAATTCGAAAAGTCAAAAAACGAAAAAGACGTTTTTAGCGTAAATAGTGTTTTAGCGTCTTTTTTTCGAAAATACTTTTATTAGAGATTTCATCTCTCTTTCCCGAATAAACGCTATGACGTAATTCGAAAAGTCGAAAAAATGTAAAAGCGTTTTCTGCGTTTTATGAATAGTGTTTTAGCGTTTTTCTCGAAAAAATTTTATTTCGTCTACGAAACAACAACACATATACATAATCACCTAACACCCATACTAGGTCATAATTCGACTTTTAATCACATAAAATCACATTTACACATAATAATATCTATAAAATTTCATTTATTAGAAATTCATATTCATAAACCCAAATAATAGATTACACGAATTATCGAGTTGTCATATTTATTCACTTACATACACATAATCTAGGTCATAATACGACCTTTAATCACATAACACACAATCATTTCTATCGAAATGTTTATTTTATTCAATAAATATTTATAATCCTAATTATAAGGATAAACTACATTCTCGATCATTACAGAGTTAATTTAAAATATTTTAAAATTTAAAATTAATATCAATTTTTTTGATTATAAATAATACAATTATGAAATTAATAAATATGTAAAAAGTACAACCAACTATAACATTTATTGTATTCTTAATCATAGTGAATCACATCAACTTTAAATTTGAAAAGTCAAACCTAATGTTATATTATATTTTGAAACAAAGAAAATATATATTAAATAAAATTTATATTTTATTATATTTAATAATTTAATACATAATTATGATATCACCAGTTGAATAATGGTTCGACCGGTTGAACCAGTCACCCATCCACTCGATAACTTTTTCAGTTCAATGATCATCCAAGTCTGAAAACACTGCTTACATGTATCGAAATCCTTAAAAACACCACCTAACACATTTTTATCATATTAAATCATCAAATAAATTAAAATTATTGTCCTTAAGGGACGATTGACTACCCATAAGTTTTTCCTTTTCGAAATATAAATTAATTGGTATAAATAATGTATACATTAAATCAGAAGTTTGACTCTTTCTATTTTAAAAATAAAAATAACACAGGCTCATGACCTTATAGGTATAATTACAAATTAGGCAAGTAATAATATAGCCTTAATCATGAAACTCACTTGATCTCCTCTAAAATAGTCTTGAAATGTCCTCTTTCTTATTGTCTACTTATTACGAAATGATCAAAATACTTTTATATCCAAATAAAATCGTTGTAAATGAAATGCTTAAATGAAAACAAACTTTTCAAGCATGTGAGAATGATATATTTGAAACTTTACTTTTAATAAATGAAACGGATCATAGTACTCCCTCTAACCCACAAAATATAGGGAGAATTACAATTACTGGTACATTTTTAAAAACTATTACAACATAAGTGCATACATAAAATATTTTTAAAATTAGTGCATCTTCAATATTTAATTTACAAAATTAGTGCATCTTCAATATTTAATTTACAAATTAGTTTTAATTATGGTAATTGTTACCATAATTAAAGGGATACCAAATCATTTGTTATTTCTCTCTTTCATTTAAAAACCCTTATTTTTCAATTTGGGATCTTTTCTCCCTCCTCCCTCTCCCTCTCCCGCCTCCTTCCTCCCTCCTCCCTCCTCCCTTCCCCGCCTCCCTCTCCCGCCTCCTCCCGCCTCCCTCCTCCGCCTGCCTCCCTCCTCCCCACCTGCCTCCCTCCCCTCTCTTCCATTTTCTCCGTCGATCCCTTCTACACCATCGTCGATGAGCTCATGGTAGCGTCAATGGAGTCTTCACGTTCATAGTAGCGTCAATGGAGTCTTCACGTTCATGGTTAGATTTTTCGATTTCTCC
The DNA here is from genome assembly GCA_034770075.1 of Aralia elata. Classification (NCBI taxonomy): domain Eukaryota; kingdom Viridiplantae; phylum Streptophyta; class Magnoliopsida; order Apiales; family Araliaceae; genus Aralia; species Aralia elata. The sequence goes on from CM068386.1 coordinate 53,462,504, forward strand.
AGGTAACCAAACACTAGTATGGCGGTAACCAAATAATAGTATGGAAGTAATCAAACACTATTATGGCGATTTGTTGCTACAGTAAATCTAGGTAACCAAACACTAGTATGGAGGTAACCAATTTCTGAATGTGTAGTAACTAGTTTTTTCGTGCAGTAAATCTAGGTAACCAAACACTAGTATAGAGGTAACCAATTCCTGAATGTGTAGTAACTAGTTTTTTCGTGCAGTAACTATAGGTAACCAAATACTAGTATGGTGGTAACCAAAAACTAGTATGGAGGTAACCAATTCCTGAATGTGTAGTAACTAGTTTTTTCGTGCAGATTAGCAGCAAAGGAGAATGATGAAGAGAATGATGAAGGGGAGGCGGCGGAGATTCGCGGCGGTGATGAAGAGGGTGAGAAGGCGACGGTGGAAGATGATGAGAAAGATGAAGATTATGATAGATAAGATAATTTTTTTTGTTTTTCGTTCCTTTTGATTTGAATTTTGAATTATAGATTTGTTTTTATTGTTAGATCTCAAAGATTTGAATTTAAATTATTAGTTATGGCGGTTATTTGTCCTTGATTTTAGGTTTCCTTATTAATGTGAAATTGAATGGTTTGAATTTATTGCCCTCTTTTTGTAATTAATTTGTCCTTATTGCACTCTTTTTGTAATTATTTTATTTGTGCACTAATCTTGTAATTTTTAACTAATTGTTGTATATTTCTGTAAAGAGCCCAATATATATAATATGCAGGTGATAATGTCAAAATAATAATTATGCTGTCAGTAATAAGTGTCGTCAAAAATTTAAAATATAACTCAAATAATTATATAAGTGTCGTTAGATACATATTTATTCTGACAACATAAAAATTACTTTTGATATAATCAACGGTCTTATATAAAATTTATTACATTGTCAAAATTACTGAAGTAGAGTCCACTACATTAATAATTTTTCAAGAAAATAGAACGAATCTTTAGTGTATTTATGTGAAGTCTATTATAAAAAAAAATGAGAACTTATTTAAATTATTATTTTATTTAAATTATATTAAAGATATACTTAAAACATGCTTTACAGGACATAAATTTTAATTTTGAAGAACACGTGTATGGCACCGTAATATTATAATCACACTATATGGAGGAGGAATTCTATTTGAAGGTAATACGCAAGTCAGTTGAGGATGAAGAAACGGTTCACCCATTATATGTGGGAAGATAGTGATAGTTATTCATTTTTCTCTCTCATGAGAATGTTGTGCTTGTCCATTGGCCACCTTTTTATCTCCTCCTACTTCCATCATTCCCAACCAACGCCCAGTCAGATTCTCACTCTGTTCCCTCACGTTTCTTTCCGTCTCCAAATTCACCCTTCCTATTTTCCTAAACAACTCCTTTGCCCTTCCGTGTTTTTGAGTACTCTTCTTAATTAGGCCCGACAATTTTGCCCCAACACTACAGGATCTGTCCGATCCTAACCCTAATTAATGCGACCCGATAAAACTCTATAGAATTAAGGTCACTTGAACTTGACGGGACCCGTCCAATCTCAACCTTAATAGGATCTGTGTTAAAATTCTATAAAGTTAGAGTCGGGTATGGAGTACACCCTCCCGTCCTTGACATGATTATATATATATATACACACACACGCACTATTAGGTAATTTAATTAAAATTCATAAAATTTGTAATTTCAAGGTGTTACTAGTATAAAAATATTTTTATTTTTTATAATTCAGACTGAAATTTAAACACACTCACACACTTTTTCTTGGCATGTCAAGGTTCGATATCCCAACCTCATGGAGGTCATGGGTTGAGTAATACCACTCAGGCGAAAGGCTTTCGGTAAAGTATAGAAATATTACATGTTATTTGATTTTGAATTGAAAATAATTATGGAAAAGAAATATAAATTTTTTTGAAAGAATTTAACTTAAGAAAAAGAAAAGAATTCGGAAAAATAGGGTGGGACGGGTTGGGTATGGGAGAAAAATATACATTGACATGGTGGGTATGGAAAAAGTCCACCCGAACAATATATGCATTGTTACTTGGCCTACTCTTAATAGTTTATCTAAAAATTAATACCAAAAAGAATCGAAGAAAAAATGTCTTAGGTAAAATAATAATTAAAAAAAACCCTCAAAGAATACTCAATTTTAGTCTTAATACTAAGGGGTACAATTTATTTATTTGACCTTTTGTTTTTAACTTTAGGGTGTCGGATGAAAAAGATCCATATCATGGGGGTCAGTATTATATTTTTTTCAATGTTTATTAGCAAAATCAAATGAAATTTTTGGTTTGAAAAAATTCAGAATCTGTTAATATGTTGTTGCTCAAGTACTAATGGACAGACATGATTATATAATTGGAGTAATGACGAACCTTTGACTAAGTTAAATGGATCAAGTTGTTGAGTTACATTGCTGAGTTATTTGAGACGATTTTGGTTGGTCATGAGTTGACAGTTGACTCAACTAATAATTATCTTTTATTTTTTACTTCTTAAAATACTTTAACAATTATGTCTAATTTTATTGGAATAAGTTAAGATTAAGTCCAAATACCTTAATCATTATCTTAATTGTAATCATTAAAGATATATCTATAAACTCTTATTTTGATGTGCATGTCATAATAAATAACTAAATAAACATATACCGTATATTTTTTACTTAAAAAGTTATTTTAATTCTCCATTTGTTAGATATCAATTAGTATAAAATGTATTGTGTAATAAAATATATTTCTAATAATAATTTGATAATATATAACTTGAAATTAACACTTATTATCAAAATTTAATTATGTTTTGATTATTCTTTAAGTGAAATAATTAAAATTTTATATTAACGTACGAATTTTTAATTTAAAATTTATTTTTAAGCTATTTTTTAATTTTTAATAAAAAAAAACTTTAAAATCTCACTCAAATGCGGCTCGTGCTTTGCACGGGTTACCATAATAGTTGTACTTAAATGGTACTCGAAACTTATTTTGTGCTATAAATTGAGCGGATTAAGGGGTACAATTTATTTATTTGACTTTTTGTTTTTAACTTTAGGGTGTCGGATGAAAAAGATCCATATCATGGGGGTCTTATATTTTTGCAATGTTTATTAGCAAAATCAAATGAAATTTTTGGTTTGAAAAAATTAAGTTTCTGTTAACATCCTGTCGCTCAAGTACTAATGGACAGACATGATTAGTGCTTCTAATAGTTATAGGCCATGAGTCTAAAACTCTACGCACACGCATATGAATAATAATCCATATTCAAAGTTAAATAAGAGTTTCTATTATTGAATTTATCTTTGATCGTTTAAAAAGATTAAATAACCTAAATTTATCTCGTCCGCACAATAATTATGCGGATGAGATTGTGCGGATGTGATATGTCATTCGCATCACTATTATGCAAATGGGAATCCAAAAATTATTGGGTACTTTACATTAATATACAACAATTAGAAAGTAATTACAACATTAGTGCATTCACAAAATAATTACAAAAATAAGACAATAAATTCAAACCATTCAATTTCACATTAATAAAGAACCCTAAAATCAAGGAGAAAATAAATGTCATAATTAATAATTCAAATTCAAATATTTGGGATCTAACAACAAAAACAAATCCATAATTCAAAATTCAAATCAAAAGGAGGAAAAACAAAAAAAAAATATTTTCTCGTCATCTTCCTCCCTCGTCATCTTCCTCCGCCGCCGTCGCGATCTACACCAGAATCTTACTGGGCCATTAGTCTCTAAAATTCTTCATGGTTGTTTTCCCCCCAAACTCACTTGGCAGGTTTTCGACATCAAAAAAGGAATTCATGACACTCCATTTTGTTATTGTGGTTAACAAATTTTATCTTCTGAACGGTATTTGGGTCTACGAAAAACTTCACAACCTGCAGAGAAACCATGAATTCTAAAATTTTATAAAAAGTAATAGAAAAAAAGAAAAAGAAATAACATTGTCCATAAGTCAATTCAGAGGAAAACAATAATACGGGATCATTCTTTCCCAAGGACCATCAATAGATTAATCAAAAGACAGAAATGCAGGTTTGGTTACCTTGGTATGAAAGTTTGGTTACCAACTACAATATGAAAAAACTACAGTTGTTGAGGTGGATTGATTACCTTAGTATAAAGGTTTGGTTACCTTAGTGTGAAGGTTTGGTTACCTTGATATGAAGGTTTGATTACCAACTGCACTATGAAGGTAACCTAATAAAACTGAATTGGCTACTTTGGCATGAAAGTTTGGCTACCAACTGTATGAAGGGTTGGCTAACAACTGCTTCACATTCAAAATAAATTGGTAACCTAATAAAACTGAATTGGTTACCTTGGTATGAAGGTTTGGCTACCAACTGCACTATGAAAAAACTGCAAGTGTGGATGTGGATTGGTTACCTTGATATGAAGGTTTGGTTACCTTAGTATGAATGTTTAGTTACCTTGGTATGAAGGTTTGGTTACCAACTGCACTATGAAAAAACTGCAGGTGTGGAGGTGGATTGGTTACTTTGGTATGAAGGTTTTGGTTACCTTGGTATGAATATTTGGTTACCAACTTCACTATGAAAAAACTGCAGGTGTGGAGGTAGATTGGTTACCTTGGTATGAAGGTTTGGTTACCTTGGTATGAATGTTTGGTTACCTTGATATGAATGTTTGATAAACCAAAATTGGAGGTTGGTCTAGAAAAATGCATAACGACTTACAGATTCTATTGTTGCTTCAGTAGTCGCCTTTTCCTTCTGCGCCAATGCAGAGAGTGCCCCAAGCACGCTTGAACCAATTATACCAAGTCCATTTATAAGAGAAAGGAAGGGATTAGCTGAAACATTTCCTTGGCGTGTCTGTTGCCCACAAAAGTACTCATATCAGAGCATTTTATACTCGGAAATTATATAGAAATAAATGCAAAAATCCACTACTTTTTGTATCTCTTCAACAGTAAACTTGGTAGAGATTCAGACCTCTACATTTTCTTCCTTCTCTTGTGTCCTTAATTTAGCAGAATCTTCTGAAATATGAGAGGATGAGAAAATATGCTGCACCACTCTGAAAATAGAGATAGAATGGCGAGAGAGAGAACTGAGAGATAGAGAATGACGATTGACCCACCTAAATTAAAAGGAATCCTAATTACATTAATTTTGTAAATAAATATGGAAAAATGTATTACTTTTGTAATTATTTTTATCTATGCACTGTTATTGTAATTATTTTTAAAAATGTACTATAATATATAATTGGTCCAAAATTATATCTCATCTGCACAAATGTTGTGCAGATAGGGTTCACCATCTGCATAACAGTTATGCAGATAGGAATAATTACAATTTTTGGATCATAAAAATGAATATTGGAATATACGTTGGATGGATGAGTCTCCCATCTAATTTTGACTATGAATGACAAATATATTTCTGATTGTCCATAATAGATCGGACAGTTTTGACTTTAAATTTTTAATCCATCTGCTACTATCAATAGCGGATAACACTTTTTTAAAAAATTTAGACTATCCATTTCTCTTATGGACGACGAAAAATGTATTTGTCCAAATAATTCCATAACAAATACTCCATTGGTTATCAATCACTTTCATTTACTGCCTAAATAAATATAAAATTAAAAGTAAAACTTCATGGTCCATTTATAACCAAGAAAATTAATTTATGATTCATGACACACTCTGTTTAATTTAGCTACCCAGCATTGCAGGTGGAGACAGCTGATGTGTTAAGACCATTTTTTAAGGAATTAAATTGTGAGTGGGTATGTTTTACGTACACTTTGATTATTAATTATTGTGACCACTTCTTTTAGTGCTAATTATTGTACACATTTTGGGCTTGGCAGGCTCTTAAATTGTTACACTATGGTTAAGAAATTCCATTTATAGTTTCCAGCCATAGCCAATATGGTCAATACACTTTTATATTAACTACTCTATACCTAATTAAGCACGATGCACATAGAGAATAAATTATATTTTTGATATTATTTAAAATATCAAAAAATAAAATTAATCTGTATAAAACAGGACTAAAATAAAATGTGAGAGGAAATGAGAATGTGGAATAATGGGATAAGAACCAAGGGACAATATGTGAAAAAAATAAAAGAAGTAATTAAGCAAATATTTTCAATATTTTTTGTTATTTCCATCGATAAAGTCAGAATCAACAAGTAGTACATATTGAAAAGACTAATTTTACATGAATAAATTATGCATAAAAAATTATGCACTAATAGAAAAACTCATGTACTTATCATTAGAAATGTGTAAAAAAATTAATAGTAGGTCCAACTTTTTATTTTCTTTCTTTTGTATACTATTTGCACAAAACTTTTTGTATATTGATTGTGTCCATGACATTACTCAATTGAAAGTAGGTCCACTTTTTATTTTCTTTCTTTTGTATACTATTTGTACACAACTTTTTGTATATAAATTGTGTGTCCATGACATTACTCAATTGAAAGTAAGTTTCACCTAAGTTTTTCCTAATTCCATTCTTGACTCGTTTCCAAGTTCCTCCATAGGCCCCTGTGATTAAAATGTATAATAGTATATGTTTTAATTAAAATTAAAAAAAATAAAAATAAAAAAAGAATATAATTACGTTTTAAATACTTTTTGTTATTTCCTAAAATAAAATTAATTGTTATGTACATAATTTTTTTCTTATAATACTCCCTAAAAGGGCAGATCAGTTTCAATACTTAACCTCTAGCTTTTGCTATATCATATACTTCTAATTGTTTTGCATAATTTCGGCAACATGTATTTGTAGTTGCGTACCATTTTGGTAAATAGATGAAGCAAAAGAGGCAAACATATGTACCTAACAGTCCAAAATTTTGAAACCAACAAATCTCGTGCATCAGGCCTGCGTTCTATAATATATTATCTAAGTGGGAGTTTGCTTTTTCTATTTTTTTGCTTTAACTGTTATCAAGGTTGGATGTTGCATTCAAACATGTCCATGTTCATTTTCTCAGGTTCTGTTTGGATGTGGGGGATCTTGAGCAGGAGAACGGCTTTCGGGAAATTATAGTAAATCTAATTAGAAAAAAATAATTACTTTCTTAAAAATATTTAGTTGACATCAGATACGTTATTATTTGTAGTAAAATAAGATAAAACTTTCTCAGACTCAAAATTGAGTTTACATTTGTTGTTTCATTTCGTGTTTTATCTGCTATCTTCAATGTTTAACAATAATTTTTATTCAGTTATAAGGTACTTTCAGGTATAGAGTTTTTGTGATAAAATTGCTTTTATAAGAATGTTAAAATAATGTTTAGTTATATAAGCATAAAAAGTTTGTGACAAAAGTGTTTTTATAAAATGGTAAAATAATGTTTAGTTACATGAGCATAAAAGTGATTTTAAAGATATTAATGACAAATTTAACTTAATTGTATGGTATAATTTTTTTTAAAAAAAATATTCAACAATAATTTTGTGATTTATGCTTTTGCCAAAAGTATTTCAGCCAAAATTATAAATGTTCTGCTTCAGTTAAAAGTATTTTTGGACGTAAATCTTTACTCTTTGAAATGTTTACGTAGAGTTACCAAATACTAAAAATATTTATTTTAAAAATATTTTTAATCGACTTTAAAATTATTTTTAATCCACTCAAAAATCTTTCAAATAGACTCTAGGTAACAACAATACATAAACGCGAGATTGTAAATAAGACATATAATGTGATAGTATGATTGAACTTATTAAAATCCTATAATAATTGAAGATGAGATTTGAGATACTAAATGTTTCTTGCAAAGGATGATTAATGTAGGACCTACATGTATGCGTTACACCATAAAACACACACAAGAAAAAGAAAAACCATTATTTCTCCTTTTTTTATTTCCGGAATTCAAACGTAGCCTTACTCTATAAATACTAGTGCAAATCACTCCTTGAAAAAAGAAGACAGAAGCTTAAGAAACTCATTTCATATAGTGTGAGAGAGAAAAACAATGGAATGGAAGAAATGTTATATGGATGTGATACTAGTACCTTTGGGGTTTCTAATATCTATAAGTTATCATGTTTGGTTATGGCACAAAGTTCGTACGCAACCGCTCACCACCGTGGTCGGAATAAATTCGAGAGGCCGCCGCTCATGGGTATCGGCAATGATGAAGGTAACTGTCGGTGCTTATATGTTTTCGATTTCAAAATATAAGATCAATTTTGACATTTTAAAATTATTTTAAAATATTTTTTACTTTATATTTAATGTGATTTATTTAAATTAAAAATATATATGTTGTTAGTAGTACTTCTTAATTAGATAGGTATAATTTTCATAATTATATTCTTTAAAAACTAAATAAATTTGTATTAATTTTAGAATAATACTAGAGACACAAACTATTTTATAAACATTTTACAAACTGGCTAATGTGACACTGTTGTATTGGTGATAGTTAAAAAAAACACCTCTCCACTACAACAACACCTCTTCACTACAACACTATCACCAATACAACAGTGTCACATCAGCAAATTTATAAAATATTTGTAAAATAGTTTGTGTCTCTAGTATTATTCTTAATTTTATTACTGTTGTGAATGAACATATATTTCACTTCAACAAATCAAAATTAATTTTATATTTTAAAACCAAAACATATAAGTACGAGTTTACAAAGGCATATGCTAGGCAAGTATAACCTAACCAGCAAATTAGTACTATAAGAATAGTCTAGCTAACCACTAATCGTGAATTGAGTTGGTATTACCCAAACTTTACATAGCAAAAGTTTGGCGTTCGAATCCCCATTGTATCACCTTGTGATAAAACCGACATGAAAGTATGGGAAAAAAATAGTCTAGCTAAAACCGTAACACTATTATTTGATTTGTCCATAGGTTTAGGTATGTTTAAATTTGCAGGCTATTTGAACATATTTACCATTTGCAGAGGACTTGGTGTTTAATTTTTTCGGGGCTTGTTTATTTCAAATTTCTTAAGTGAGAGAACTTTTTGGTTATTTGGCGACTGATTTTAAGTTCAAGGTTTCAAAATTGCTCAAATTTGCAGGATGTTCTTTAAAATATATATCTTGGAATATATATATATATATATATATATATATATATATATATATATATATATATCATCGATATAAACAATGATAAACTGGCTGTAAGGAGTAAGAATAGTGTTGAGAATATTTTGAAATTTACTGGGGACATTCTTTAGTCCAAAGGCTTGTACATTCCATTCGTAGTGTCTGAAAGGAGTGGTAAATGTTGTCTTATATATATATATATATATATATATATATATATAGGCAGCGGATCCAGTCCGGGATTCCGGACTGGCTTAAAATACGGACTTTTTTTTTTGTTTTTTTTTAAAACTAAAAAAAAAAAAAAAATAATTATAGAACTGAAATTTTTACATAATACAGTGTTTTGGGCGTGATTTGGATACCTATACCAAAAAATGTATGTACTGTCTGCACATACATTTTTTGGTATAGGTATCCAAATCACGCCCAAAACACTGTATTATGTAAAAATTTCAGTTCCATAATTATTTATTTATTTATTTTTAGTTGTTTTAAAAAAAAAACAAAAAAAAAAAGTTCGTATTTTAAGAAAGTCCGGGATCCCGGACCGGATCCGGACTCTATATAGAATTATATATATATATATATATATATATATATATATATATATCACTTTGTTCTTTGTTCTTTTCATTTCCTTTTTTTTAGTATTTATATTATCAATGTTTTAGCCTTTTATGTCAGGGGTTCAACCATCTCACATCTAAAGATCATACAAAAAGAACTTTATAAGATTTCAAAAAGACGTTGAAGAAATTAATTAATAGTCAAATATAAGAAGCATAGCATTTGTTACATGCAATGCATGCATACCTTGAATAGAAAACCTAATTAACTACAACATGAAAAATCTTCTTAGCATTATTTAGTTAAAATATTATGTTTACGTTAAGATGACAATTTTAGGTATTTAATTTCGAAGATGTCAAATTATAAAAGTGTTCTTCTAATTTATCACCTAATTTTAATTTAATCCTTTAAATAATAAAACTTTCAATAAAGTCCTCCAAGCGGCCAAAATTTATAAAACTCTTATTTGTCATTGGGCCAATTACCACAACTGTGTCACTTGTGCTACTTTCAATTTAACAAAAGATTTGACAGCCATATAGATTTAATTATAGTTTTGCGTTACCAGAACCAATTGTTGTTGGTGGTTTCTCATGTCAGCTATTTTGTATCTACTTTAGTAAGTTGAATCCTCTTTGTTTTTTTCTCCCACACAACTCTAGGAATTGGTAGGGCATAGGGTGTTAGCCATTGTGTCAACTACGTGCAATCCCCATCAAAATCAATTATCTAACAGTGAGCCAACTTTTATACTTACGTGGAATTCTCATTCAAAATTAATTATCATGAATGTGAGTCATTTGATAATGCCATTTTCAATATCAAAAGCATGTCCATAAAGGATTTTGCGTTTGAGATATGGGAAAGGAAAGTAGAAGAAAATAAAAGGAAAAATAGTACAACTTTATTTTTTTGGCATATGCATAGGTCAAAAATGTCATGAAAAAGTTTAGGTTCCATCATTAATGATTTGTTGGTTTAGTGTTTTCCCCTTTATATGCATTTTGTTTCTAAACTTTCTACTTTTTTTCTGTTTTTTTTTTCCTTATAAATTAAGTTTTTAAATGTCAAAACAATATTTATGTTGTCCGAAAAATTGCATTTAGCAACACTTTAAAACTTGCTTTAACGAAATTTTTTACTTAGCGGTCTTTATTGCTATTACGATATAATTGTTGCTATGATATTATCAGTGGTCATATATCATAATATTCCGAATATAAGATCATTATTGACCTTTCATGCAATTTGAGGCATTTTGTAACTAAAAATTGAATTAAATTTATTTAATTTTAGTAAATACATTGGTGGATATGATAAATTATGTAAAAATTATTATAAATTACAAAATTTAATGTTCATAATTTTTAATGAATCATGTTAATTTTAAATTTAAAAATATTTTAAATTAATTTTTAAAAGTCATAGTTTGAAACGAACAAAGTATAAACCAATTCTTTGCAAGAAATTAATATTCTTTATAATATTCCCTATAATCATTTTCCTGTTCAAGATTTCCGACATTTCAAAGTGATCCACACAAATCACACATCATTTTCTAAGCTTTATGTGCTACACTCATTTTTTTTCCTTTGCCTCCTATTGACAGGACAATGACAAGAAAAACATCTTAGCCGTCCAAACCCTGCGGAACGCAATCATGGGCTCAACCCTAATGGCAACCACCTCAATCCTCCTTTGCTGCGGCCTTGCCGCCGTCATAAGCAGCACATACAGCATAAAAAAGCCCCTAAACGATGCCGTTTATGGCGGCCATGGCGAATTCATGATAGCCCTAAAATACGTTACACTCCTCGTAATCTTCCTTTTCTCTTTCATGTGCCACTCTTTGTCCATTAGGTTCATAAACCAAGTAAACTTCCTCATCAACTGCCCTCAAGATCCCGACAGCCACGTGGCGAGCATAGTAACCCCCGAGTACATTTCTGAGCTCCTCGAGAAAGGGTTTACCTTAAACACGGTGGGAAATCGTTTGTTTTACGCCGCGCTTCCGCTTTTGCTCTGGATATTAGGGCCAGTGCTCGTTTTCTTGTGTTCTTTAACTTTGGTGCCAGTGCTTTACAACCTTGACATAGTGTTTGTAAAGGGAAAGGCGAAGGGAAAAGTTGATGAGATTGGAAATGTGTAGGAGATATAACAATGTTAGTAGTGAGGTTGTTGGCTATGTGTGTGTCTATGTCTATGTCTATGTCTATGTCTATGTCATTAGCCATTTACGAGCTAGCTTTCGCTTGTTAGTTGGTGCTTTTAATTTCTATAGTGTAGATGATATGTTAATCCACTAAAAGTTGTCTTTTATGGCATCAAAGGTTTTGGATTGTGTTAAAAAGTGGCACTAATTGATGATTTAAGTTTGTGAAAAAATGCATTAGCATATAAATTATAGATATATATATGTATACGACTAGAAACCTCTTTTGACTGAATAAAGCAATACAAATTATTTAAATGTTCTGTGACCCAATCAATACCTTATATTAATTTATAAAAGTACACAGGGAGATAATAATTAATTTAAAAAATGAGTGAATTATCTTGATTGATCATCACACATAATATATTTTCAACGTTTTAAAATTAAATATATATTTATAAAATGACAATTTTTATAAATAATATTTAACTTTCAACTTTACCTTTACAAAAATATTTTTATTACAAAACAAAAGTAGTAGATATTCCAAAATTATTTTCCCCTCAAACCTTTTCCTGTCTCCGACCGGTAACACCGGTTGCCGTTCGAGCCACTCTCCTCCTCTCCGACTATTCTTATTTTAATATTAAAAATCAAGATTATGGTTGCGTCGCCATCTTAATTCAACCAACTCCGTTTATTACCCAGTAAAAAAAATCCACAATTTTTGTTGGGGCAAAGTAAAATTTGTTGGGGCAAAGATTTTGGAGAGAGAAAAGTATATGACAGTGACAAATCAGTCTTACTGTTACTCCGTCTCTCTTGATTACAGATTCTCAGTCTGTTAATGACTAAATATTCTTTACAAGTTCAATTATTTCAGAATTTATTATTCGCCTGAATCGCCTCTGCAACTTTTCCGGCTGAAAATGGCGGTTTCTTGGCTAGTTTGTCTTTCCGGCGACCCTTTAAACCTTCTGTCCAATTGGAATCCCGCCGTTAATCATTGGGTGTACCTGCGATTCTGTCTCCGGCTGCGTAATAGCTGGCAAACATCACCGGACGTGTAGATTCAAATTTTATAGAAAATGGTAAATTTGGATATTTTCTGATATTTTATGTCTCCAAAAATATAGAAATTTATTTTTAATGTTAGAAGAAAAAAAATGTATTCTTAATTTTGAAATGAAAGAAATAATTAATATTTAAGTTGACCAATGAATATAATAATGTAATCTATATCTAACTTGACACACCATTCATATTAATTTGATTGGCATGATTCTCTGATTCGTTGTATCATATGTACAAGGTAAATATTAATATTTAATAATTTCTATTTTTCTATTAATAATAAATGTTTACATGCATGAATTTTTATGATTCAAATAGCAAACAAATATTTATATTACATGCATGTATGTAATGGTGAAGACTCACAATATATATATACAGTCCGTTTTTCCGGCAAACCGTTGGGAGCGGACCAAAAACGAATCGAGCTATAGCGACACTTTTGTCCGTCACTATAACCATGCGTCACTTAACAGACCTATAGCGACGGACAGAATTGTCGCCGGACCGTCGCTATAGGTCTGTTAAGTGACGCATGGCTATAACGACGGACAGAACCGTCGCTATAGCTCGGTTCGTTTTTGGTTCGCTTTCCAGCGGTTCGCTGGAGAATATAGCGACAGACAGAACCGTCGTTATAGCATATGGTGACAGTTTACTGAGCTATAGCGACGGATCCGTGGCTATAGCGAATCGCCATCTTAGGCCTTCAAGTGTCGCCATATGCTATAGCGACGGTTCTGTCCGTCGCTCCGGTTCGCCAGCGAACCGGTCCGTTGGTGAAAGGGATTGTATATATATATATATATATATATATATATATATATATATATATATATATGGGGAATGATCCATAACAAGTAATTGCTATAGACTAAAAATTGGTATACCCCATTTATACCATTGAAAATAAAAAAGAACGGTCAAGATTAGAAACTGAAAATCGACGTCCGCTACTAATAGTAGCAGACGGTTAAATAAACACATACCATCCACTACTAATAGTAGTGGACCCTAATCAGAATAAATATTTGATTTTATTAACTAGGGTTTAGGGTTTATTAACCCGAGTGAAGGGTTTATAAACTAGGGTTTAGGTTTATTTGTAATTCCGTGTGTGCACACCTAGAAGGGGGGTTGAATATGTGTTTATGTTCAGGGTGATTATAAGTTACAACTTCAAACTTTTCTGCTACACGTTGAAACCAGACAGGTAAGATCTGCCTGTTATGCTGTCTGCTTTAGTATAAGTTCTACTTCCTTTTGTATTCAGACAGGATAGCCCGTCGGTATTGGTGTCTGCATTAGTGTAAGTTCTTCTTTAGTTTCTATCCAGACATGACAACCTGTTTACTTTGGTGTCTGGATTAGTGTTAAATATAGCAGAACAATATATGCAGAAATTTGAGTGCAGAATTGAATAAATAAGAACGAGACAAACTGAAGGAGAAGCAACACCAAGATTTTTACGTGGTTCAGCCCTTAACCTATAGTCTAATGGCTTAATCCACGTCCAATACTAACTGGTATTGGAGACTCTTTTGTTAATCAATTTGGTTAATAATTAAACCCCTTTACAAAACAAGTTCCACAAACTTTGAGTACCAATACTCCCTGAGCACCTCTACTCCCTGTGCACCTCTGCACCCTTAGGCACCTATGCCTTCTTGAACTTTTTTGTAAAGACCCTAATCCAACCCTGATTAGAAAACACTAGACTAACCACTTAGTCTATCAACTGTTTACATAATTTATTAAAAGATAATAACAAGATAAATTATGATCAAAGCAATAATTATATCAACAATATAAGGCTCAATTAATATGCAATGATCAAAGATTTGGATAAAGATATCACCAGTTTAAGCACAATGAATTCAAGCTAAAATTAATTGATACTTGATGTAGCACTGCAGTTTGGAATGATTTCTTCACAAGGAAAAATATAGCAGTTCTTTTTAAGGCTTGTAAAGAGAGAATTTCTGAATGTATATCTTTTTGGTTCTGCGTGTTCTTCTCTCGACCTTGCTTAAGCCACGACTGGACAATTTTATACAAGAAAGGAATATGGCCGTTGGCTATTGAGAGAGGGAGAGAATTGTTTGCTGAGGGTATTCTTTCCTACCGTTGGAATACAACTTAGCCAACAAAAGAATTAAGTGAGGAATAATGTGATGATGATGGGCAACATAATATATTATCTTATTCTTTTAGATCATTAAACAAAACCTCTCCATGAATGGATGTTCGGCAGCTTCAACAAGATCCTTTAACGGGCAGCCTGGGAATGATTACTTTAATGGGATATTATGTCCAAAATACTAGGAGACATGGAGGAAGGAATATATCAGATAGTGCATCCATGTATCATTATAAAAACATTCCTACCCATCATCAACTGTTGGAATAACGGGAGAGGATGAAAGTATATATCGGGAGAGGAGGGCTAAAATTATTATGCCCAAGATTCCATTAGAAAACTAATTAATGAATTGCATGTGAGAACCATATACTTCATTTAACATGCATACAACCTTGGTAACAGGGCTAGTTTATATATTAAGGAACTAGGAGTATATTTAATTGCATTAAATAAATCCCTCCATGTTGATATTGAGCAAACAATGAGAAGTGGGCGGATGGGATAAAGCAAGTGATGGGTAACATTTTTTTTAATCGTTAAACAATTTCTTTCCATTAAGAAATGTTAGAATAGTGGGCAACATGGATAATACTTATGCTAGACAACCTTGAAAGTAGTTAATATATTAAGGAACCATACTAGGAGTATATGTAATCATGTCTGTGATTCCAAAATAGTATGCTAAGCATGTAAAATAAACAATAGCTTAATTAGCATAAAAAGCAAATCCTACCATGATGTGATATTGAAAATGTGGGCAACAAAGTAGTATTATATTTAATACTAAAAACAACTCCTTCCATGATAATTGAGATGATGGTCGACATTAATAAGTCTGCCAAAATATTTTACTATGGGAATAAGTAATGGGCAGCTTCGGATATAGCAAGAGAATCTTATCCATGATATATGGGAATTATGGAAAGTATGATCAGCATATTTAAAGTATGTGGAGAATCATGTTAGACAACTTTTGCAGGATAATTAGCATTAAACAAAACCTACCCATGATTTCATTTGTTCTATCAAGCAATCAAAATATAATAACACAACAAAATAATTTGTCATTATCAAAACTAAAATATCATAAACTAACATTCTCCCGCTTTTTGATGATGACAACTTTTAATATATTACTCCCCCTAAATATATGGCTCCCCCTAAAATCATGCATTTAAATCATTTAGTACAAGTTGATTTATTAAGAAATCTCTCTCCCCCTTTGTCATCAACAAAAATAATTCATAAGAAGTAGTTAAAGCCATATATGTGATCTCTCCCCCTAAGATTATGCATATTAAAGATCAATAATCAACTTAGCATGAACAAAATGCACAGAGGTTTAAACAGATTTTTATGTCCCAGCAATAATCATATCGTAAAACTATCAAAAAATAATAATCAGACCCATCAGACTCACATTAGTTCATCAGAAATCAAAACCAAATCAAATTAATTTGCCCCCATAACCTCCAACACCAACTTTCTCCCCCTTTGACAAAAACAAATAGTTCATAAGAGACATTTAAAGCCAAATAAATTCTCTCTTCCCTTTTCATTATTATCTTTGAGTTCATTTCTATTTTATGAACTGGTCTTGAAACAACAGTCTTTCCATCACCTCACAAGTACATTAGAGACCCAACTCCCAGTTAACCTCTCTAAGACACTGGTCTTGGTCAAAGGAATACTCGACTTTCTCACAGGTACATAAAAAAAAACTAACTCACCTTTTTCAAGTTAAGTTTAGAACATATATGTTTCCAAAAAGGGAAAGGGACACAACAAAGACCCTTGGGCTTTCTAGATCCTGCTAAATTTTTTTTTTAATAAGTTTCCAAAAATATCCCTGATTACCATATATTTTATTTGAATTTTGGAAGCCATAATTTGAAAGATAAAAATATTAAGCACAGAATAACCATAATATCAAGCTCAAATGTACACATATGAATGTTATGCAGAGATAGTTATGCCCAATTCTCTTCTTAAAGTGCAAAAACGTTATTTGCATAAAGTTTTTATAAAAATGTCAGCAGATGATGCTCAGTTAGGACAAATACAATCTTAATTAATCTTTTAGCAACATTATCTCTTAGAAAATAATGTCTAACCTCAATATGTTTAATATGAGAATGAAGCATAGGATTTTTTGGAATATCTATTGCACTAGTATTATTACCCAAAATAGACACATTTTCACATATATCAGTAAGATCATGCAAAGATTGAATCATCCATAAAATGTGTGAACAACAACTACGTGCTACCAAGTATTCACCTTTTGTAGTTATTATGCCATTTTCATCAAGTTTATTTTTAAAAACCCATTTTGTACCAATTATAGAAGCATCATTAGGAGGTTTAACTAAATCCCATACCTGACATCTTTCGAATTGGTTCAATTCTTCTTGCATGGCGATTGTCCAATTTTCATCTTCAATTGCTTCCTTGGCATTCTTTGGTTCTATTTGTGAAAGAAGGTGTTCTAGATGATCTAGGAAGCCTTGTTGCAGTTATTTGCTCTTCAGGTTTAGGCTCTGGAATGTTAAGGTCTGCATCTGACTGTTCGTCTAACTTTTCTTCTAATGCAGACGGGTCGAGCTGTCTGGATTTAAGTGTCTAAGTTTTCTTCTAAAACGGACGGGTCAGGCTGTCTGGATTTAAGTGTCTGCATGTCTGAGTTTTCTTCTAAAACAGACGGGTCAGGCTGTCTGATAGCGTCTGTCTTTTCTTCTGATGCAGACGACTTAGGTTGTTTGGATTTAACTATTTGGGTTTCATGATTCAAATTGTCATTTCCTGCAGAATCCTCATTTTCTTCTTTTGATATCTCACAGTTAAATTCATCAAATATAAGATGCACAGATTCTTCAACCTTATATTTATCAAGATTATAGACCCTATATGCCTTACTATGCAATGAATAACCAAGAAGGATAGGTCTAATTAATACTCTATTTAAAACATAACAGGCTGTACTTACAAATTCTGCCAAATAATCTTTTGGCAACTTACTCTTTCAAAGTAAAGTACTCTCCTTTTTGACCTTGAGACATCTACAAAACAAACAAGTAGTCTCTATCCTTTCGGTACCCAAATCTCCTTGGGTCCTTTTGGGTTAGTAGCATATAAATCACATTTCTTTACCCAAATTTGTTTTATTCTAATTTTATTACAATTAGAATCAAAATGACCTTTAAAACCATATTTTTTGCAAGTAACAAATGGTGAACAATAAAGTGGTTTATGCCTTGATTTACTATTAATCATTCTAGATTTACTATTCACCATTTTTATAGGATTGTACCCAATTCCTTGTTTATCAAGACTTGATTTTTGAGCACCCAAAATTATATTCAAATTTTCTTCTCCTTGAACAAATTTAGCAAGATCCTTTTTCAATGATATTATTTCTTCATTATTATCAATTTGCATGCTCATTATTTTTCCATCATTAAAAGCATCTATGCAAGTGTCTCTCATTTTTAGATTTTCTTTTAGAATGTCATTTTTCTTTTTAAGAAATTCAATTTCTTTTCTTTCTTCAATAAGTAACTCAACTTCATTTATTAGCCCATTTATGCAATTCTTTAAATAAGCAGTTTTTTCTTTAAGGTGTAAGTTCTCATTTTTTAACACAATATAATCTGAAAAATTAACTTCATGAGTTTCATTGTTTACCTCGGATGATTCTTAGTTGTCTAATCCCATGAAGCAAAGTTGAGCAGTTACATCATCTTGATCAGCTTCATGTTCGGATTCATCATCACTCCATGTCATCAAAGCTCTACCTTTGTGCTTCTTTTTAAGTAAGAAACAGTCTCTCATGAAATGGTCAGGCCTTCCACATTCAAAACAAGTATTATCTTGTGATTTCTGTTTGAAGTCCTTGTTGTTGAAATTCTTTCCTTGAACCTTTGACTGATTCTTCCTTCTAATTAGATCTCTCAACTTTCTTGATAACATTTCAATTTCTTCATAAAAATCTTCGTCTTGATTATTATGATTACTATCAGCTTGAAGTGCCAAAGTCCTCTTCTTTGGTGTCTCATCTTCTTCATCATATCTTTTAAGTTGATTCTCAAACTCTTCAAGTTCTCCAAATAATGTAAGTGTCTCCATGGTGCTGATTGTTGATGAGTCTTGAAGAGTGGTGACTTTCGAAGCGAACCGTTTGGGCATGATTCTCAACAGCTTTCTATTGATTTCCTTTTGATCAATTTTTCTCCCTAGCATGCTGAGTGTGTTCATTAGTGTGAGAAATCTCGCTTAAGCTTCATTAATTGTTTCATCTTTTTCTAATTTGAACAGCTCATACTCTTGCATTAACATGCTGAGTTTCACTTCTTTCACCTTGGAAGTTCCTTCATGACTCATGATGATAGTATCCCAGATCTCCTTTGCCGTGTTGCAACCAGAAACTTTGTCAATTTCTGTTTGGATCATTCCGCTCAGCAAAGTATTCATGGCTTTCGAGTTGTAAGACATCATGTATGATTCATTAACATCCATCTCTATGAGTGTTTTTGGTCTGCCATCATCATGCCTTAGAATGACGGGTCTGTTGTCAACCACCCACCATTCCCATGGGTTCCTGTTATGATATATCTTCATTTTGAATTTCCAGAAGTTGAAGTTTTCACTACCGAGTAACAATGGTGGTCTGCTAGTGGATTGCCATTCTCAAAAATTAAGGTGTGCCATAGGATCTTACCCTACAGTCTGCAAAGACAAATATTAGTAGTTCCAAGCTCTCATACCAAATGTAATTCCGTGTGTACCTAGAAGGGGGGTTGAATAGGTGTTTATGTTCAGGGTGATTATTAGTTACAACTTTAAACTTTTCTGCTACACGTTGAAACCAGACATGTAAGATCTGCCTGTTATGCTGTCTGCTTTAGTATAAGTTCTACTTCAGTTTGTATTCAGACAGGACAGCCCGTCTGCATTGGTGTCTGGATTAGTGTAAGTTCTTCTTTAGTTTCTATCCAGACAGGACAACCTGTCTACTTTGGTGTCTGGATTAGTGTTAAATATAGCAGAACAATATATGCAGATATTTGAGTGCAGAATTGAATAAATAAGAACGAGACAAACTGAAGGAGAAACAACACCAAGATTTTTACGTGGTTCAGCCCTTAACCTATAGTCTAATGGCTTAATCCACGTCCAATACCAACTGGTATTGGAGACTTTTTTATTAATCAATTTGGTTTACAATTAAACCCCTTTACAAAACAAGTTCCACAAACTTTGAGTACCAATACTCCCTGAGTACCTCTGCTCCCTGTGCACCTCTGCACCCTTAGGCACCTATGCCTTCTTGAACTTTTTTGTAAAGACCCTAATCCAACCCTGATTAGAAAACACTAGACTAACCACTTAGTCTATCAACTGTTTACAGAATTTATTAAAAGACAATAACAAGATAAATTATGATAAAAGAAATAATTATATCAACAATATAAGGCTCAATTAATATGCAATGATCAAAGAGTTGGATAAAGATATCGCCAGTTTAAGCACAATGAATTCAAGCTGAAATTAATTGATACTTGATGTAGCACTGCAGCTTGGAATGATTTCTTCACAAGGAAAAATATAGCAGTTCTTTTTAAGGCTTGTGAAGAGAGAATTTCTGAATGTATATCTTTTTGGTTCTGCGTGTTCTTCTCTCGACCTTGCTTAAGCCACGACTGGACAATTTTATACAAGAAAGGAATATGGTCGTTGACTATTGAGAGAGGGAGAGAATTATTTGCTGAGGGTATTCTTTCCTACCGTTGGAATACAACTTAGCCAACAAAAGAATTAAGTGAGGAATAATGTGATGATGATGGGCAACATAATATATTATCTTATTCTTTTAGATCATTAAACAAAACCTCTCAATGAATGGATGTTCGGCAGCTTCAACAAGATCCTTTAACGGGCAGCCTGGGAATGATTACTTTAATGGGATATTATGTCCAAAATATTAGGAGACATGGAGGAAGGAAAATATCAGATAGTGCAGCCATGTATCATTATACTAAATCATTAAAATAAAAATATTCCTACCCATCATCAACTGTTGGAATAATGGGAGAGGATGAGAGTATATATCGGGAGAGGAGGGCTAAAATTATTGTGCCCAAGATTCCATTAGAAAACTAATTAATGAATTGCATGTGAGAACCATGTATACTTCATTTAACATGCATACAACCTTGGTAGCTAGGCTAGTTCATATATTAAGGAACTAGGAGTATATTTAATTGCATTAAATAAATCTCCCCATGTTGATATTGAGCAAACAATGAGAATTGGGCGGATGTGATAAAGCAAGTGATGGGTAACATTTCTTTTTAATCATTAAACAATTTCTTCCCATTAAGAAATGTTGGAATAGTGGGCAACATGGATAATACTTATGCTAGACAACCTTGGAAGTAGTTAATATATTAAGGAACCATACTAGGAGTATATGTAATCATGTCTGTGATTCCAAAATAGTATGCTAAGCATGTAAAATAAGCAATAGCTTAATTAGCATAAAAAGCAAATCCTACCATGATGTGATATTGGAAATGTGGGCAGCAAAGTAGTATTATATTTAATACTAAAAACAACTCCTTTCATGATAATTGAGATGATGGTCGACATTAATAAGTCTGCCAAAATATTTTACTATGGGAATAAGTAATGGGCAGCTTCGGATATAGCAAGAGAATCTTATCCATGATATATGGGAATTGTGGAAAGTATGATCAGCATATTTAAAGTACGTGGAGAATCATGTTAGACAACTTTTGCAGGATAATTAGCATTAAACAAAACCTACCCATGATTTCATTTGTTCTATCAAGCAATCAATATATAATAACACAACAAAATAATTTGTCATTATCAAAACTAAAATATCATAAACTAACATTATTAATTAGGATCTAACGTTTATTAACTCTATTTTAACCAGGGTTTATGATTTATTAACCCTATTAACTTATGGTTAATAAACCTTAAACCCTAGTTAATAAAACCTTAACCCTAGTTAATAAACCGACCTTAACCCTAGTTTATAAACTCTAAATCCTCTTTAATAAACCTAAACCCTAGTTAATAAAGTCAAAGCTTATTCTGATTAACGTATGCTACTATTAGTAGCGGATGGTATGTGTTTTTTTTACCGTCTGTTATTAATAGTAGTGGACGTCGATTTTTAGTTTCTAATCCTAGCTGTTTCTTCTTGTTTTCAATGGTATAGATGATATATGCCCTATAAGGGTCCGTAACAAATATGTATTGTGGATCATATCCCATATATATATATATATATATATATATATATATATATTCAAGATTATCCTTACAACATATCGTGACTGTCCAATCACAAATCTAACGGTAAAAATTATCACCCGTCCACACTTTAGTTTGGGGGAGTCACTACTAGAAAAAGGTTTAAAATCGACGAAATTATCCTCGACGGACTAGAATCCGTCGAATTTAAGTTATTTTCAATGAAATCATCCATCGAAGGTAAGTCCCTCGGAAATAATATTATTTCGACAGAATTCCATCGGAAGTAGAAGACCCTATTTTGCGCCAAGTTTCCCGCCAGCGCGAACCCTAATTTCGACAGAACTACAGTTATTTCCGAGGGAAACTTTGTCAAAAATAATATAATTCTGAGGGAATTATTTTAGACGGAATTTCTGTCAGAAATAACTTATAAAGCCTAAATCAAGTTTCATTATTTCCTTCAGCCGCAACACTCATCATCGCTCTCTCTCTTTCTCGTGTTCACTCTGCCTCTCTCTCATCTCTCATCTATATCTTAACTCGAAGATCTCGCCTAATGGCATCTTTATACTCATCCTTGGCTATAACTAGCACTATATCATTGCTGATCCATGTGCCCAGTCTGACTGATGAGTAGATTTTATATCTATTAATTGGGTATATTTGACTTGAGTATTTTACTCATCCTTGGCTATAACTAGCACTAGATCATTGGTTATAACTAGTACTCATCCCGCCTAATGGCATCTTTATACTCATCATTGGCTATAACTAGCACTAGATCATTGTTGATCCATACAGGTGATAATGATTGTTTGGCAAAAGTTAAACGAGTTAACAAGTTTTAGTAGCTGCAATTCATGAGGAAGATTGGCCAAAACAGATGAACAAAGGAGAATTAAAGATGGCCAGGGTTTTGGAGCCGCGGCGCTCAAAGGTGCAAGCCACGGTGCGCGGATAAATGATCAAGGGTCGTGATGCACTAAACCAAGAGCCGCGGCACTCGGACGCGGAATGGCGCGCGCGTGTAGCCACGCGCCCGGTGGATTTGTTTCCTTTGGCTAAAGATTTGGTTTTATTTACACTTATCATGTAAGGGTTGGAACTTATGAGTAGTTAGGAAGAGGCTAATAAATAAGGTTTTCATTCATTCATTTTAGAGAAGGTAGACGCATACGCAGACGCAGATTTAGGTATTCAAAAATATTATTTCAGTACGTAGAAAATAAGGGTTTGATTAGAGCTTTATTCCAGAGGAGAGCTGAGGCTTAAGAAGAAGATCAGATTCGACAGAGTTTATTTCTTCTCTCTTATTTCTTTATTTGTAATCTAGAATGAGTTCTAATAAACCATTGATATTCTTTACTTTTATTATGAACTAACTCTTTTAGTTAAGGATTCAATGGAACCCGATGATATTTTTTTTTAATATTTATTAATTCTTTTTATTCAAGTTGATTATGGATTGAATTATTTATTATATCTTGTTTTACTTGTATAATTGTCTGATCAACAATTATTAGATGGATTTAGATGACATTTGACAATGGAATTTAGGTTAAGATCTGGATATAATAACTTGTGATTAGTAATTCTTTTCAATAATAAGGATTGCTGATTGAATACTAATTTTGTGGACGGGATGGGAATATACCCCAAATACCGCAAACAACTGTTGAAAAATGAATCTTAATGAATTTGTTATTATTGTTTCTCATAGAAATATAGAGAAATTGATAATAATAGGTATGCTTTTATAATTATTCGAAAGGTAGTTTTAATAATTATTAGTGATTTTTCGTTGACAATTCTAATTAGTCAATTTAATAGAAGAATGGTAGTATTACTTAAATGATTCATTGGGAGAAATTGATTCCTTAACCACTATATTCATTGATTCAATATTTCAGTAGTTGATTATTTAGTTAATTCACTCATTTGATATCTTAATTATATAGATTAAATTAATTGATGCATTATTAATGTTTAGAATTATTTAGGTTATATTCGCTCCTCGTGGGTTCGATACTCTACTTTTATTTTATTACTTGATTGACCGTGTATACTTGCACGTAAAAATTGCTAGCATAGATTTAGCCCATTAAGTTTTTGGCGCCGTTGCCGGGGAGCAATTGATAGCTTAAATTTTTCTTTTATTAATTTTCATCAGTTGGTTTTAATTTAGATTTTGTTACGGATTTACGAATTTGGTCTCTATTCGCAGGTAGCTTTGTATGCAAACTAGGTCAAAGGAGCAAGAATTACTGCTGTTTGAAGACGAGATCGATAGAAGGCTTTGTAGAATTCGACAGTTTTGCAAAAAAACAATTAAGTAACAATCTATGGTTGGGGAAGAAGCACCAAAATCACTTAAAGACTATGCGATGCCGCAAGTCACTGAAATTCATTCGAGCATTAGGAGGCTAGCAATTCAGGCCAACATTTTTGAAATCAAACCTGGTACTATTCAGATGGTGCAGAATTCAATTCAATTTGGGGGTATGGCCAAATGATGATCCGAACGATCACCTTATAAGCTTTTTGGAGATATGCGATACATTCAAATACAAGGATGTGACTGATGATGTAGTGAGACTTAGGCTCTTTCCTTTCACACTTTGTGACAAGGCAAAGAGTTAGCTACATTCATTACCAGCGGGGTCAATCACTACTTGGGATGATTTAGCTCAGAAATTTTTAACTAAATTCTTTTCCCCAACAAAGACAACGAAAATGAGAAATGAGATTACATCTTTCACATAACTGGATTCTGAATCATTGTATGAAGCTTGAGAACGATTCAAGAAAATGTTAAGAAGATGTCCATATCATGGACTCCCGAAGTGGTTACAAGTACAAACCTTTTACAACGGGTTGTTTAACACAACATGGACTAGTATTGATACAGCTACCGGAGGAGCCTTAATGGGTAAGAGTTTTGAAGAAGCATATAAATTATTGGAGACAATGGCTGCAAACAATTATCAGTGGCCAACTGCGCGCATAACTTAACCAAGGACTGGAAGAAAAATTGAGGTAGATGTAGTGACAACTCTGGCTGCACAATTGGCAAATTTGTCAAGAAAAGTTGATGCAATGGGAACGCAATCAGTGCAACAGATAGTTGCAGTATGTGAATTGTGTGCAGAAAATCATCATACAAACCAGTGTGCAATCAATACTGAATCAGTGAATTTTATAGGAAACAAGTAGGGTATGCATTCTAACGCATATAATCTGGGGTGGAGAAATCATCCAAACTTTTCTTAGAGCAATAATCAGAATCAATCATCAGCTCCAAGACAGTTTCATCCCCTAGGATTCCAAGGCCAAGCTCACCCACAACTAGAAAGGAAGCCTAGTATAGAAGAAATACTCACAAAGTACATTGCTGTGAATGACACAAGGATGAACAACTTAGAAAGTTCACTTCGAATTTTGGAAACTCAGATGGAACAACTAGCAAGTGCAGTGAATAGTCGTCCACATGGTGCTTTACCGAGTGACACCGAAGTCAATCCGAGAAGAGAAAATCATGAGCAGTGCAAGGCTATTATGTTAAGAAGTGGAAAGAGTTTGACGAAAGAGGATACCATACCAGCAAGAAAGATTGACACGAAAAAAGAAGATGGAATTGAAAATGATTTGAATAGGAGTGAAGAAAAGAAGAATGAAGAATTAGAATTGAAACATGGCGAGGGCAAGCAAGGAGCAAAGAATCCCGTCGCGCCATATCCACAACGGTTAAAGAATCAGAAGTTGGACAGTCAATTTTCAAAATTCTTGGAGGTTTTTAAGAAATTGCAGATCAGTATCTCTTTTGCAGAGGCATTAAAGCAGATTATGTGAAGTTCTTAAAGGAAATTTTTTCAAAGAACAGAAGGATGGGAGATTGTGAAATGGTAGCCTTAACAGAGGAGTGCAATGCAGTTTTTCAGCAGAAGCTACCAACTAAAATGCAAGATCCAGGGAGTTTCACAGTTCCGTGCACTATTGGAAAGCAATTCATGGGAAAAACTCTATGTGATCTTGGCGCGAGCATTAATCTCATGCCTTTATCAATTTATGAGAGACTTGGTTTGAAAGGAATAATACCGACAAACATGACTATACAACTGGCAGATAGATCAATCACACGTCCAAAAGGAGTTATCGAGGATGTTCTAGTGAAAGTTGATGCATTTGTTTTCCAAGTGGATTTTGTCATTCTTGATTATGATGAAGATGAGAAGATACCATTGATTTTGGGATGACCATTCCTAGCCACTGGACACACTTTGATTGATGTAAAGAATGGAAAACTTACGATGCGGGTCAATGATCAAGAGATCAAGTTTAGTGTGTTCGATAAAATAAAAATTCCAAATGAAGTGGAAGAATGTTATGTCGCATAAGAGATTTTAGAAGATGAGACATGGGAAGACAACCACCGTGAAGAAAGGAAAGAAAATGA
The DNA here is from genome assembly GCA_034770075.1 of Aralia elata. Taxonomy (NCBI): domain Eukaryota; kingdom Viridiplantae; phylum Streptophyta; class Magnoliopsida; order Apiales; family Araliaceae; genus Aralia; species Aralia elata. The sequence continues at coordinate 53,489,317 of CM068386.1, forward strand.
AAAGCGAGGGGACATGGAAGAGATTGGGCAAGTGAAGTATGATATGGGATGCGCAACCGAAGGCATTCTCAATTATGTCAACGAGCCTGAGTGATTGAAAAAGAAGAAGTCAGACTAAAGACTTAAAAACAAGCGCTACTGGGAGGCAACCCATGGGTTAATTGATAATTAGATTTGAATTTATTAAGTTTATTTATTTTAGTTTAATTTCTGCATAATTAATTAATTAAGTTGAGCTTTGTTGGTAAATTAATTCAAGGGATACAAGATGTTCATCAAATTTGTGGAGATTGAGAATTAATTCATTATGTGAGAAGCATGCATCAGAATGGCTAAGGAATGAAAGTAGTATACACATAAGCCAATTATATTTGATATGATGTAGCATATACTTTGTAATCTTATTCGATTGTTAAAGGCATTTTACTTTATCTACATAGTGCTGTTATATTAAATGTGATAAACCCATAGTTTTGAGCAATACTTTTAGAATCATGATGGTGATCATGCTAATGAGATCTAAATTCTACATAGCTCATAAACTAAAATCGTTCCTAATCGATGGATTACGAAAAAGGGGATTAGTGAATCCGGATAGATTAGTACATACGTTGCTTGCTCTTACGAAGAGGATGATTGATCTCATAATCATTTGTGTGGAGACACTAAAGCAAGTATGTAGGTACTTATTAGAGAATAAGTTCACTGAACGTGGCTCGCTAAGGAATACCTATGGAGTTTTACTTGCCTGTCAATAGGAATTCCTCTAGTGATAGTAGTACAAGTGATCCTTGGACTTGAGATCATCATAGTATCTTGTGTGTGATGAGTTATACTTTGATATGTCCCTTAAGACCCTTAGGGTATATCAAAGGGTATGATTGAGTATAATAAGTTATACATGGAGATAGGTAAATGATCAACAAAGAATCTACCACTTCTAGTAAAAGGAGAGAATGTCCTATGTGATTCGATAAATGACGACTCAGAAGTCTTTGGGCAAAGCAAAATGAAATTAGAAAGGAGTTTCTAATTTGCATTACCAGAGTTGTTCATTGGAGAATCGAAATACATATAATTAAATAAAATAAGACTTGACAGTAATTCCATGTCTTATATTTAATTGGGACATTATATGGTAGAAGGATTGAATTGTACGGTAACTATTCACTAAAAAGTTCTTTTGTGATTAATGTTGAAATCTATATTATCTGGAAAGTCGTTGATCGCTAAGGGGGCTTACCCTTATTGTAGAATAAATATTATTTATTTAAATGAATTAAATAGTTTAATTTATTTATTTAAATAAAATTAGAATTGTTCTAATTGATTTATTCACAACCGGTTTAATATGGAGAACCTAAAAGGTCACACCGCAAAAGGAAAATATTTATTTAAGAAGTAAATGACATAATCGTAATAATAAGTTAAGTGTATTTAATTTAATCTATGGAGATAGAATAGATTAAATAGCTTAATATTTATTATTTAATATTTTAGAAATATTAAATATAAATGAATAAGAGGAGTCTTATTATTATTATTATTATTATTATTATTATTATTATTATTATTATTATTATTATTACTATTACTATTATTTAATTCCTAATAGGGATTGAGAATTAATTAATAGAAGTACTCTCTCATAAATTCCTAATTGGATTAGGAGTTTAATTAATTAAAGGAGTTTAATTAAAATAAAAACTCTAATCCTAAATAGTTTAGGAGGGTTCCCTATATCTATAAATAAGAGGGGTCTTATCATGATTTGGGGTTAGATAGTTGCACACTCTTCCATAAGAATTGGAGAGAGAGAGAGTACGTGTAATTTCTATAGAGATAAAAACTAGGGTTTTGCCAATACCCATTTTCTTGAATAACTATTATTTCTTGGTGGATCACCTCTAGAGGCCAAACACTTGGGTGGCTAACGTTGATCAAGCAAAGGAATTTAGTCGGTAGAATTCAAGGAGAACGCGAAGGAATTGGAGGTGAACTTGTACCTGAGGAAGCACGGTTCTACGAGGATATAATTTCTTAATCTCCATCTCTTTTGTTTATATCGTTAATTGAGCACATAGATTGATCATGGTGATGGTTTGTATAAAATTTTAAAATCTGATTTTCTCGCGCTTCCGCACTATTTATATAATTTGATTGCATGTTTGCGCTATATACAAACCTAACAGTGGCATCAGAGCCTAACCTTGCGCTAATTATCGATTATGATGATTCCACGTGTGCACGGTATGCGATTGGATCGAAATTTTTGGGCAGGATCTGATTTTTCTGAATCTGCTACGCGGTGCAGCTGCGCCGTTTCCAGTTCATTCTGGGCGCAGCTGCGCCGGACAGCAGAATCCGGAAAAATAATTTTTTCTTCAATTAAAATAAATGGTTTATTTAATTGATATAAGTTTTGAATAAAGGAGTTTATTCACATATGGAATAGGATTCCATGTTTCCTAGAATAAAAGAATTTATTCACATATGGAATATGATTTCATGTTTCCTTAAAAATAAAGATGTTTATTTTGATAAGAAATAAGATTCAACATATTTTATTTTCCAACAATTTTAAGTTAAAATAAAAGAGTTTATTTTGAACTTGAAATTGGATTCCATGTTAATTGAAATAAAAGAGTTTATTTTGATTTGGAATTTGATTAAAAATAAAGGAGTTTATTTTTATTCAAAATTGGATAAAATAAAATAAATAAGTTTATTATGATTTAAATTTTAATCAAAATAAAAGAGTTTATTTTTTTTCAAAATTGGATTTCTAGTAAACTTTTAATTGCCCATTAAATGATATCAATGCATATATGGAATGGTTTTATTATTCATGAGGTGAATGTTATTTATTGATACATATAGAGATATGTATGATAATAAATAGGGATTGATTATAGACTATTGACCAATGTGTGATTGGATTTATTTTAGAGGATGTTTGAATGTATGGGTTTTTATAAATGGGGTTTGCGTACCTCGTCTTCTCTAATTTTTCTTAATATAAATTTTATCTCCCTCCTATGTACTTCCCCTTGACTGCTGATCAAGGTTTCTATTTATTGTAAATAGTTTTTGTAATAGGACTAGTTAGAATTAATTTTTGAAGAATTGGAGACAAAGGAGCAAGGAGCGTTTGAAGACCCGTTTGTAATGGAGCCCAGGTTTAAATGTAATAGTTATATTTAAATTTTGTTCTTGCACCCTAGGTTTGACCTTTTGGTTCACTTGGTGGCTCTAGTGAACCAAACTAGAATAAAAGTCCATAATCAATCCGAGTAGAATATAGTATTCTATATGTTCATGCTTACTATGTATATATTATATATTATACAACATGTTTCGCATGTTAAATAATATGACGCGTATTTTATATATATATATATATATGTGCATGCGCGCTAAACAAGATGAGACAAATAATAACAAACCCCTCAAAGAAATTATATTAAGTCCTAAGCGTTCAAAGATATTTGGAATATCGAACGTCGCCTTCTAGCATGGTAAAGCGATAGAGTATTAAATATTTAATATGAGTTTGTTGTGTCACACAAGGCAAGTATTAAATATTTAAGATGTTGCTTTATCACATTTGATGCTTATACATAGACTGAACGATGCTGTTTTATTGTGTCACACAAGGACAATGTTTTTCTTTCGAATATATGGAAGTGCTAGGTTGGACTTAACTTGGATAATTTTGATTCGGATGTGTCACACTTGATCAAAATAATCTAAGAGGCAAAATACAAGGAGTTACATAGTGATGTAATTGACAATAGTTGTCTACCTATTTATTTATATATTGTTTGTTGTGTCACACAAGGCTATATATATTTGAAATGAGATCTTTATTCTCACTAGCAAATCTTTAATTAGAATTGTCGAACTATATAATGAGGGTAATATAGTTTGATGAAAATAGTGAGGTACCAATTTAAAATAAAGATCTAATTTATTTTGGTAATTAATTAAGAAATGAATGTATGCTAAAATGTTGTTAAATTATAAATTCATTTATAGAATTTTACGATGTCTAATTCACTATCACTGCATAGCATATTAGATGCTAATTAACCGGACCGAATTACACGGACTAGTTAAGGAATTTGAGAATAGTTCTCAAGGCTGAAAAATTATCTTATGTCCTTAATATGCTTATCCCTGCAATGGTTGCAGACAATGCCTCTGAGGAAGAGATTGCTACTTTTAGAAAGTGGCAAGATGATGCACAGTTGGCTCAATGCATCATGCTCGCATCCATGAGTAACGAGTTTTAGCGTCAGCATGAAACTATGGATGCTCCTACTATACTCCTGCACCTTCAAGGAGTTAAAGGGTGAGGAAAGTAGGACTGTTAGATATCAGATATCTAAGGAGCTTTTCCGATCTAGAATAACCGATGGCACTACAGTATAGACAAATGTCCTCAAAATGATCAATCTGATTGAACAATTGGGACAACTGGGTTTTAATGGATGGAGAGTTGATCCAAGATTTGATCTTGCAATCACTTCCGGACTCTTTTTCACAAATTATTGTGAATTTTCAGATGAACAAGCTATATGTCAGCCTGCCTGAGTTGCTTAAACATGTTGAAAATTGTAAAGAGTCACTTTCCAACTAAGAAAAACCAAGTCTTACTGGTAGATGATTCTTCCAGGAAGCGGAAGAGGGCCAAAGGATCTTCTTAAAAGAAGAACAATTCAAAGAAGGTAAATGGAAAGGCAAAAACTGAAAGCAGTATGCACACAAGCCAATCATATTTGATATGATGTAGCATATACTTTGTAATCTTATTCGTCTATTAAAGGCATTTTACTTTATCTACATGGTGCTGTTATATTAAATATGATAAACCCATAGTTTTGAGCAATGCTTTTAGAATCATGATGGTGATCATGCTAATGAGATCTAAATTCAAGATAGCTCATAAACTAAAATCGTTCCTAATCGTTGGATTACTAAAAAGGGGATTAGTGAATCCGGATAGATTAGTACATACGTTGCTTACTCTTATGAAGAGGATGATTGATCTCATAATCATTTGTGTGGAGACACTAAAACAAGTATGTAGGTGTTTATTAGAGAATAAGTTCACTGAAGGTGGCTCTCTAAGGAATACCTAATGGAGTTTTACTCGACTGTCAATTGGAATTCCTCTAGTGATAGTAGTACAAGTGATCCTTGGACTTGAGATCATCATAATATCTTGTGTATGATGAGTTATACTTTGACATGTCCCTTAAGACCTTTAGGGTATATCAAAGGGTATGATTGGGTATAATAAGTTATACATGGAGATAGGTGAATGATCAACAAAGAATTTACCACTTCTAATAAAAGGAGAGAATGTCCTATGTGATTCGATAAATGACAACTCAGAAGTCTTTGGCCAAAGCAGAATGAAATTAGAAAGGAGTTTCTAATTTGCATTAATCAGAGTTGTGCATTTGAGAATCGAAATACATATAATTAAATAAAATAAGACTTGACAGTAATTCCATGTCTTATATTTAATTGGGACATTGTATGGTAGAATGATTGAATTGTACGGTAACTATTCACTGAAAGGTTCTTTTGTGATTGATGTTGAAATCTATATTATCTGGAAAGTCGTTGATCGCTAAGGGGGCTTACCCTTATTGTAGATTAAATATTACTTATTTAAATAAATTAAATAGTTTAATTTATTTATTTAAATAAGATTAGAATTGTTCTAATTGATTTATTCACAACCGGTTTAATATGGAGAACCTAAAGGGTCACACCGTAAAAGGAAAGTATTTGTTTAAGAAGTAAATGACATAATTATAATAATAAGTTAAGTGTATTTAATTTAATCTATGGAGATAAAATAAATTAAATAGCTTAATATTTATTATTTAATATTTTGGAAATATTAAATATAAATTAATAAGAGGAGTCTTATTATTATTATTACTATTACTATTATTTAATTCCTAATAGGGATTGGGAATTAATTAATAGAAGTACTCTCTCATAAATTTCTAATTGGATTAGGAGTTTAATTAATTAAAGGAGTTTAATTAAAATAAAAATCCTAATCCTAAATAGTTTAGGAGGGTTCCCTATATCTATAAATAAGAGGAGTCTTATCATGATTTAGGGTTAGACAGTCAGACAGTCAGATTGTTAGACAATTTACACACTCTTCCATGAGAATTGGAGAGAGAGAGTACTTGTAATTTCTATAGAGATAGAAACTAGGGTTTTGCCAACACCCATCTTCTTGAATAAATATTCTTCCTTGGTGGATCACCTCTAGAGGCCAAACACTTGGGTGGCTAACGTTGATCAAAGGAAGGAATCCCATCGGTGAAATTCAAGGAGAACGCGAAGGAATTGGAGGTGAACTTGTACCCGAGGAAGCACGGTTCTACGAGGGTATAATTTCTTAATCTCTATCTCTTTCGTTAATTGATAATTGAACACAAGAAAAGATCATAGTGATGGTTTGTATGAAAAATTTTAAAATCCATTTTATCGCGCTTCCGCACTATTTATGTAATTTGATTGCATGTTCGCGCTATGTACAAACCTAACAAAAACAAAGGACAATAAGAACAAGACTGATGCAGATAGCAAAGGAGTTTGCTTCCACTGCAATAAGCTTGGATATTGGAAAGAAAAACTGTAAGGAGAATCTTACAGAGGGTAACCAGAAGAAGCTTAGTGAAGCTTCGGTTACAGATATTGGTTTGTTCATGATTAAAATAAATCTTTGTATAAGTCAAGGCTCTATTTGGGTATTGGATACCGGCTGTAGTTCTCACATATGCAATCCAATGCAGAAACTAAGCAGAAGTAGAAAGTTAAACAAAGAGTAAGTAATCTTATGTGTGGGAATGGAGCAAAGGTTGCTGCATTAACCATATGAACTTATATTTGAGCATAGCCTACGGGCAAGTCTATTAAGTTAATAAGTTGTTATTATGTTCCTGTTCTCATTAGAAACATCATTTCTTTCCGTTGTTGGACAAGGAAGGTTCTGGTATTATATTTAAGAACAATTGTTGTTCTATTTATAATGATAATGTTTTGTTTGAAACTGAAAGATTACTTGATAGACTTTGTATACTTGACTTACATAAAAAATAATTTTGCAAATTGAACAAACTAGTAAAAGAAAAAAGGAGATAGTCATTCAAAGAGTTGAATGTGTGTATATTTGATGAAATACAAGTCTGAATCATTTGAAATGTTCAAAGAATTCAGAAGTGAATCAAATTGACAAAGTATTAAGATTCTTTGATCAGATCGAAGAAAGAATACTTGTGCAATGAGTTTCTAGATCATCTCAAAATGGTATTTTCTCATAATGAAAACCTCCTGATACGCAATAATTGATTGGTGTATCTAAAAGGAGAAATTGTACCTTGTTGGAAATAGTGCAGTCCATAATGATTTTTACCGACATTCTAGTATCCATCTGGGGTTATGCCCTAGAAACGGCCACATATCTACAAAATAAGGTAACCTCAAAAATCTGGCCCCAATACTCCATAAAGGTTATGGATAGGGAAGATTCCTAGTCTTAAGTAAGTTAAGATAAGGGGTTGTCCAGCTTATGTGAAAAGGTTTCAAAGATAAGTTTGGGACAAAATCTGACAAGTGCAGACTTGTGGGATATCCTAAAGTAAGTTTAGGGTATTATTACTATAATCCTACACGCTGCCTTCTTAGATAAAGATGTTTATCATTGAAGGAGCTAGTGGGAGGGGTAATAAATCTTGAAGGAGTTCAAGAACCACAAAGCACTTTAAGTTGAACCGAGGAACCTGTAAATAGACCTATTGTACCACAACCGAATCGTAAATCTGGAAGAGTACCGAAGATACCTGGGAGGTATGGATTCATCATAGAGGATGATTGTAATGCCCGTGAATTTTGAACGTCCTTATTAATTAAATCTAATTTTATTTAATGAGTTAACGTTGTTTTCCATTTAAACCAACTTGGGTTAATTGGTGGGAGATGTATAAGATGTGTCTATACTTGTGTTGGCAGGTATGATATAATTATGGTTAAGAAATAACCATATGTGAGTCAAGTGTAGGAATTGGTGTGTAATGGCTAAAATGGCCAAGAGTGGTTAATAACCAAGGTAATTATGAAGGGGCAATAACCATTGTATATCCAAGTGGTTAATAACCAATGTAATTATGACGGGATAATAACCATTGTGTTTAAACAATGTAATTATGGCAAGATAATAACCAATGTCTAATAACCAATGAAGAATGGTTAATAACTAATGGATAATTAAGATTTTGCGAAAAGACTATTTTAACCTTAAAAGAAGTTGGGGAATGATTAAAATACCCTTGAGGAAGTTGCTAGGAAGCTTCCTATTATTGATGAATTGATCAAATTGCCCTTGCCTAGTCATGATTAATGACTATTTTGCCCATGGTCTCTACTTTCCTATAAATAGGACCCCTCACCAATGATAGTAGGGGTTGGTTCATTTATTATTCACCAAGTATAGAGAGTAAGAGCTTAGAGAGAAAAAGAGAGTGAGATTAGCATAGTTCATGCATCTCAAGTTCATCACATACTTTGGTAGATCAAGGAGAGTAGCTACAAGATCAAGGTGAAACCCTAAACCATTTCCTTCTTTCTTACTTTGTTTTATTTTCATAGTTTTTGAGAGATTTTGTTCTAAGACTCAAGAATCATTAGATCTTCATGCTTCATGTATAGATCTAATCCTCTTGAGTGTTAGAATGGAGATTCAAAGGAAGAAAAGGAACTTATGTTCTTAAAGGGTAAAAACCCTAGCTTTTCTTCACTTGGATCACCCATAACTTGAGATCTACAACTTGAATTTGTGATCCGTTGAAAGGGGGTGCTAGGTACATGAGTTAGCTAGTAAACCCAAGTGGTAGAATACAAATCCAATAATTTTTGAAGCCTTGGAGGCTATTTTCCCAAAACAGTCCAGCTATAAAACTTAAAGCTTTAAAACCCTAAAAGCTTGCTGTCCTCATATTTCCAAAGGTTGTTTCGGCTAGTTATGGATCTGTTAAAAATCTGGGAAAAATCACAGAGGTACCTTAAGAAGTTATCTACAAGTAGCAAAAAGAATGAACACGTTTCGATGTGTACGTTTTGTGTAATGGCTTTTATTATGAAGGACTCCTAAATATTCATACCCGGATTTCTCACTGTGTGTACCTTGAAAACGTATGAAAATTTTACAGTATGTTTATGCATTTATGAGAGTGTACCCTGAAAATTTCAGAATTTTCTGAGCAAAACTTGATTTATGAAAAATGTAACAAGATTCGGAGGTTTTGAGTACTTTAAAAATAGTAAATCACTTTCTAAAATTCCAGAAAAATTTGTGGATCATTGTTGGACCATATACTATCCAGATCCAGAGGATAATAATTTTTAGAACCTATTTGCTATTTTTCATAATAATGTTATAGTTATGGTTAAAAGAAAATAAATGGTTAAATGATGTCATAAATAAGGAAAAAGTGATTTTTAAGCTTGCATACTCCTAATATTATATATTATGACTATTGAGGGGTATTTTGGTAATATTTAATGAGAAATAATATTTATGACCTTTTATGGGTAGTAAAGGAGTTGTTTAATAAATGGTAAAACAATTAGAATAAATTGTTTATTCGCCTAATAACTTATTAAAATATTACTATGATATTTGTAATATAAGAATTCGATATTTTTAAGTAAACAAAGAAATATTAAGATTAAAACTTTATGGAAATCTTATTAAATGGGTAATAATATTTATTTTAAGCATTAATAAATGATTAAGATATTATTAAAATGACTAATAATATTAGATTAAAATATTATTAATGATATGAGAATTAAAATATTATTAAGAGATTAATAATATTAGATTAAAGTATTATTGGATGATTAAAATATTATTAAGATGTTAATAACATTAGTAAACGAATAAAAGTGTTATTAGCGGACTAATAATACCAAGAGGTGAATTAAATATTATCAGGATTGATAATATTAAGTGTCTTATAGGATTTACGATAGTTTATTAACTTATGTGTGCTATGTGATCTGCTTAATTGTTAAATAAATAGCATAAGTAAGCGTATCGATATACAACTACGCAGTACTAATTGGTAGATCGACGTTATCAATGTTAGGTTCTTCAAGGCCAATTAGTTAAAGCTAGAATTATTTGTAGCTGAGCAGACAGGCAAGTTCCCTAACTCAAACTTGAGTTATTATTTTCGAAGCATGTTAGTGAATAATTATTGTTGATTATTCACATCTATACTGATTATTGAGATTCGCACCTTGTGCAATTGAATTCCTATTCTATTATTATTGAATTGTGAATTTAGTTAAAGTTCTTTCAAGCATGAACTGTTTATGAGATAGATCTATGCTATTTGTATCAGCTAGATCAAGCATGTCTAAATTTGTGAAATCAAATGTATTTTAAAAGCTGTTCTTATTAAATCGTTATGGTAAGAACTCTTGGCTGAGAAAAGGATAAATTTGATTAAGGCATGATATCAATGCTGGTTATTAAGTGTTTATGCATAAATCACGGGGTATGAAAGGCTAATCCTCTTGATTACCAAAACATATTAAGAGGTCCAGTTTAAATGCTGAGAACCTTGGCAAATGTCTATGGTTATTTTCAACCACTCAGTAACTGTCATTCAAGTATTCGAATATTCAACTGTTGATTATTAATTAATGTTTCTTCACACTCTTATACTGTTGTTGAACATTGAAAGCGAAACTTCCTTCTAATCATGATATATCTCCCTTGTGTATAAACTTGTTAAGCAAACTAGTTGCTTACCCTTGCTATATCATGATCTTTATTTCAACTAAGGCAGAAACGTCAAAAGGGGACAAAGGAAAAGGGAAGGTGCAAGAATAGCTGCCTGATAGGGTTTATGTATTAGTTATCTAAAAATGTTACTTGGTTATGTGAACTCTTACTGTATTAAGGGTATGTTTCTAAGTTAAGGTTAAAGAACCTTGGGACCATATTGTAAGACTTTATTATTATTTCGATAGACTTTGTATGATTATTATTCCGCATTTAGTTAGAAAGTATGTTTGTTGTTGAGAATTGTGAACACCGAATTCGAGGTTAGGAAACCCGGATTTGGGGGTGTCACAGGTTGGTATCAGAGCTGTAGGTTATAAACGTTAGGAATGAGAAACCTAGGTTATAACCTTAGTAGAAAACTCATATAGAGTATGTAGGTGATGGATTGAGGAGATTCATCGAGTTATAGTTGTACCGAATAAAATATTATTTCATTTTATCAATGAATATATTTTATTGTGGTACTGATGTTGTTTATGGTGTGGTGTATTGTAGGATGTCGAACGAGAGTCAAGATAGCTATTCAGTGAACCAAGAGCCCATAGAGCCTGAGGTGATAGGAGATTTGCTGGTGAGGAACGTCGAGCTAGAGGTTAGGGCTAAACAAATGGAGGCGCAGAACCACATCCTCCAGATTGCTAAGCAGCAGTACAAGGACGCTGCTTACCAGGCGCAGGCTGAGTTAGCAGAGTTGCGCAAAAGGCTGCAGCAGAGAGAGCTACAATTAGGACAGTTAAGGGATGAAGTGAAAGCGAAAGATGTGAGGATATATAATTTGGAGCGAGCCTTAGACATCGCCTTTATGCAGTTCGACGCCAAATGGATGGATCTGCCCTCCAGTAGCGAGAGCAAGCGTTGAGTTGTATTCACCTTGTGTCCCTTAGAGGATAGTTAGAGGTGGGTAGTTATGCCTTGAGCAGTGATATTGGTACTACTTTTGATTTACTAGAGTTTGTATTAACCTCAGCAGGTGCGAGGCAGTTCGTATGTAGGATGTACTTCCATTTATGTAGGAAGAAAAGAATGGTCTAAGTGAATCCCATCTTTTGTTATATTAAATGGGATAGTAGCAATTATAGTAATATACCTGTGATGGACGTGTAAGGCGCTAAAGTTGGTATATGAATATAAATGCATTATTATGGTATGTGTTTGAGAATTCTACTTGGTAAACCGTCTATTCAATGATTATGTTAATTCAGTAAAACTGAATCGGTATTTTAGCAACTTAAATCACTAATCGGGGAAAGCAGAATTCCCGAGGTTGGGTAAGCTAGAGCTCCCACACGATGGTCATGCGATTGTTCAAGTACAATATTGTATTACATGCTAAATACTGATATGTTAATAAAACCCGAGTGACGTGTTAAGACTTTGTTTAATCAGATAATGCCGCCCAAACGAATCCTACGGAACCAAGGGATCGAAGAGTCGGTTAACAATGCAGAGGGAACTCAACCAAACTCAATGCAAGACTTTATCAACATGATGGCCGAAGCTCTGCGGAATCAAACGACAACCGCAGGAAACCAGACGGGCAATCACTTAGCTAATTTTAAAGACTTCAAGGCAGTAGGACCGCCGAAGTTTAGGGGAACCGCGGACCCGATAGAGGCCCAGTCGTGGATAAAGGAGATTGAAAAGGCCTTTGTCATTGCTAGAGTCGCTGAGGAGCAGAAGACAGCTTTTGCTACCTATTTAATGAAAGGTGAGGCTAACTTTTGGTGGGAAGCCAATCAGAACAAAGCTGGAACTGGAGTCGTGGCGTGGGAAGCATTCAAGACGTTGTTTTTCGAGAATTACTTTCCTGAGAGTACGCAGGCGAAAATGGAGATCAAGTTTTTAGAACTGAAACAGGAAAATTTGTCAGTGTCAAAGTACGCTGCAAAATTCAATGAATTGGCTAGATTCGCCCCACATCAGGTGGACACTGAGGTGAGGAATGCCAGAAGATTCGAGAATGGATTAAAGCCGTGGATCTACAGCAAGGTAGCGGTTTTACAAATTACGTCGTTCTCAACTTTGTTGGAGAAAGCTCTCATTGCTGAAGGTGGGAGTGAAGCGGTTTCAAAATATAATCGGGAGAAGAACAAGAAAAAAGCAGAAGGTGGAAATGGGAATGTTAGCAGTGGTGGCAGCAACAACAGGAAGCGTCAATGGAGCAGTGGTGGTAGCAATTCTGAAATGCAGCAAGGGAGCATACAGCAAAAAAGGCAGGTATGTGGAAATTGCGGAAAGGGTCACTCGGGAGAGTGCATGAAAGGAAAGATGGTCTGTTATACCTGTGGACAAGAAGGACATATCTCGCCCAATTATCCTAAGGCGAAGAAAGGAGGTTGTTTCAATTGTGGAGAAATGGGACATCGGAGCAAAGACTGTCCCAGGAAGAAAAATATGGATGGCGGAAGCGGCAATAGGAGCAACAACTCGAGGGCAACCAGTGGAGGACCAGTCCAGCCAAATAAGCCAACAGCAAGGACCTTCAACATGACAGTGCAAGATGTCGTGGCATCCAGGGAGGTGGTGTCAGGTATTATTCCAATCAACGACATAAATGCCTATGTGTTATTCGATTCGGGAGCTTCATGTTCTTTTGTATCTGATGAATTTGGTCAAGGATTTAATTTACCTAGTGAACCATTAGAACACCCGATGAACGTAGAAGTAGCGAACAAAGAGATTATCCCCGTAAATTACATTTATAGAAATTATTGTGCTGATTTAAGATGGTTTAAGATTAACGTGGATTTGCTACCGATTCGTCTTGGAGAATTTGATGTAATCCTTGGAATGGATTGGTTAGCGAGTCACGGGGCGGTCATTGACTGTAAGAAAAAGTGCGTACACCTGAAGACTCCGAGTAAGTCAAAAGTGGTGTTCTATGGTAGTAAATCGCCGAGACAATCTTGTTGTCTGACGATGATGCAAGCAAAGAGATTGCTTCAGAAGGGTTGTATAGGTTATTTGGCTCACGTGGTGGACACTCGACGGGTCGAGGGTGAACTGAGTCAGATACCCATCGTAAGGGAATTCGCGGATGTCTTCCCAGATGAAATTCCGGGATTGCCGCCGGATAGAGAGATAGAATTTGTGATCGACTTAGTACCCGGGACGGCACCGATATCCAAGGCACCTTACCGAATGGCACCAGTAGAGATGAAAGAGCTGATGGTTCAATTACAGGAACTGTTAGACAAGGGTTATATCAGACCGAGCGTGTCACCATGGGGAGCGCCAGTTCTGTTCGTAAAGAAGAAGGATGGCTCGATGAGGCTTTGTATCGACTACCGCGAGTTGAATAAAGTTACGATTAAGAATAGGTACCCGTTGCCCAGGATAGACGATCTGTTTGATCAACTCAAGGGGGCGAAATACTTTTCAAAGATTGATTTGAGGACGGGCTATCATCAACTAAGGGTGAGACATGAGGATATCCCGAAGACGGCATTCAGAACTCGTTATGGACATTTTGAGTTTCTGGTTATGTCATTTGGACTGACAAATGCACCAGCGGCATTCATGGATATGATGAACAGAGTGTTCAAGCAGTACTTGGACAAGTTCGTGGTAGTATTCATCGATGATATCTTGGTGTATTCCGTGACAGAGGAAGAACATGCTGAACATTTAAGGATTGCTTTGGAGGCATAACATTTAAGGATTGATTACCAAAACATATTAAGAGGTCCAGTTTAAATGCTGAGAACCTTGGCAAATGTCTATGGTTATTTTTAACCACTCAGTAACTGTCATTCAAGTATTCGAATATTCAACTGTTAATTATTAATTCATGTTTCTTCACACTCTTATACTGTTGTTGAACATTGAAAGCGAAACTTCCATCTAATCATGATATATCTCCCTTGTGTATAAACTTGCTAAGCAAACTAGTTGCTTACCCTTGCTATATCATGATCTTTATTTCAACTAAGGCAGAAACGTCAAAAGGGGACAAAGGAAAAGGGAAGGTGCAAGAATAGCTGCCTGATAGGGTTTATGTATTAGTTATCTGAAAATGTTACTTGGTTATGTGAACTCTTATTGTATTAAGGGTATGTTTCTAAGTTAAGGTTAAAGAACCTTGGGACCATATTGTAAGACTTTATTATTATTTCGATAGACTTTGTATGATTATTATTCCGTATTTAGTTAGAAAGTATGTTTGTTGTTGAGAATCGTGAACACCGAATTCGAGGTTAGGAAACCCGGATTTGGGAGTGTCACAATGATGATGAGATACGCATCATAGAGGATGATGATCCAGTTATATATGATGAGGCTATGAGTAGAAGACACTCAGAGAAATGGCAAATGGCCATGAAATCCGAAATGGACTCCATGTATGAGAACCAAGTATAGACTCTGGTTACTCCACAAAAGGGCATAGTGCCTAGAGTGTGAATATGGGTCTTTAAGAAAAAGACTGGGGCAAATGGCAAGGTGGAGATCTATAAAAGCAGACCTGTTTAAAAGGTTTTTAAAGTCAATGAGTTAACTGTGATAAAACCTTATTACCGGGTAATGCTCAAGTCAATTTGGATTTTGCTTGTGATTGCTGTTGGGATATTTGTATATATAACAAATATAACTCATACACGCAAGTGCACGTGATCCACAAGTAATATAAAGTAAGTAAGATATCGATCCCACGGAGAATAGAATTGCAATTATAACTATCAAACACCGATTTTATAATTATCTTAATTTTTAAACAGTTGAGTACAATGATAAAATTGTCTAAAGATTACTACAGAAACAAATAGAGCAATTTATGATTGTGTAAATATAGATTTTATGGGGTTGGGATTATAATTTCACTTATTGCAAACTTAGATTTCCATGCTTCCTATTGTTGCTAGTTGATTATTATGGATGTTGGTCGAGAACATGAATGTAAAATATAACCACCTCTCGATGCACCATATTCATATCACACTAAATCCACAATTGTTAGAATGAATGTGAACACCCTATATGACTAACGCACTATATTTCTATGTGAATTACAATCAAGAGGGTTTAAGTATAAGTTCTCAATTGGCCACATATGGTGTTTCGGTATATCTCTATCCTAAGCACAAAACATAACGTCATGAGGAATGTAAAAATTATGAACATATGCTGATAAGTAGGTTTCATACCTACTTATTGGATACTATTTGGTTTCATTTGTTGCTTATCTAATAGCTACTTAGTGCATTTTCATGCATTTTTCCCTCTCTTTCGGTTTTGATTAACTATTCTCATTATACGGCTTTTGCATAGTTTTTGGTAAATTTGACACGGGGTTTATTGCATTTGTGGATGGGAGCTATTTGATTGTTTGTTGCTTGTGCAGGACATGAGAGTCGAGAAATTATGTTACAGCAGCACTGCAGCAAACTGGCAGCCGGCGCAGCTACGCCCTGCTTGGCCTTAAGGCCTGTTCATTCCCTGCACCCGGCACAGCTGCGCCCCTTTTACAAAGGGCGCCGGCGCAGCTGCGCCTGTCGCCAGCCAGCCATGCAGCACGTTCCATCCAGCGAAGCAGCATTATCAGGAAATGGAGTAGTGCCTAAAATTGAGGAATCAGTGGGTTTGAACTTTATTAGTGGGAATCATAATAAGTCAAAATAAGACAAATCATGCATGCATTATTAGCCAATTGAGAATTCAATTTTGGCAGCTCTCCTCCCACACAAAAATTAGAATAGTTTACTGCATTCTAGCTTAAAACTTGGAAACAATCAGCTGAGCATAATTGGCATTTGGGAACTGAAGAATGGAGCTATATGGATGCTGAATTGGTGATTGGGAGCAAGAAATCAACCATCTACACAACTTGGAAAATCATCATAAGTGCAGAACGGAAACAGGGAGCTTGAATATTTTCGGTTTTTGATTAATTTTCCTTTTCTGTAATTATGATGATGAACTAATTGTGCATGATGAATTCTATTATTGTTATTATGAACTAAACTTAATTCTTGGGATTATAATGGATCTTTTGCATTACTAAGAATTGAAATGCTTCCTTATTTTTGCTAGTTGGTTATGAAATGAATGTCTAGCATAATCTATTCTTCATGTTTAATTGCTTGATCACCAATTACTGTGATAATTTATATGGAATTGAGAAAGGAAATATAATTTGAGATCTAATTGTGCTAGCATATGTTCATAATCTTTACATTCCTCGTGAAATTATGATTCGTGCTTAGGATAGAGATATACCGAAGCACCATGTGTGACCAATTGAAAACTTGTTCTTAAACCCTTTTGATTGTAATTCACATAGAAATATAGTGCGTTAGTCATCTAGGGTGTTCACATTCATTCTATCAATTGTGAATTTAGTGTGATATGGATATGGTGCATCGAGAGATGGTCATATTTCACCTTCGTGTTTTCGACCAACATTCTATAGTAATCAATTAGCAACAAGAGGAAGCATGAAAATCTAAGTTTGCAATAAGTGAAATTATAATCCCAAGCCTATAAAATCTGTATTTGTACAACCATAATTTGTTCTATTAGTTTCTTTTGTAATCGTTAGATAATTTTCAGCCTTATAATCAATTGTTTAAAGAGACCAAATTAATTATAAAATCGGTGTTTGATGTTGTAAATGCAATTCAATTCCTCGTGGGATCGATACTTTACTTACTTTATATTACTTGTGGATCGCGTGCACTTGCGTGTATGAGTTATATTTGTTATACATACAAATATCCCAACAAGTGTTTATATTAGGCTTGCCTAGTTTATTTTGTGATGCTTTCAGTTATATGTTTTTATTGTTAGTTTAAGTATTTGTTTGCTTATTTTCGTTAATTCATGAAAAAAATGGTGAATTTCTCATGCATATCATATCACATCATGTAGTTTAGCTGCATGATCCTCTTATCTTGATTGGTATACATCCTTACATGCCTATGATGAAAATTTTTGATTTTTGCTAATTGCTAAGACTTGGGTCGAATGCCATGATATATTGCAACTCTTGTCTTGTGTTGGCTATGATAGAACCGGTTTGCACGTTTTTAGTAGTTATCTCACTAAGTAGCCCAAAGATTCGCATAATTGAGTTCTGGGGGAAATTTGTTGTGTTATTAATGATTGAGGCAATTGTGGGTAGTATTAGCTGAGATCACACGTGTTCAAGTTTGGGGGAACACTTAGTATAGTATTTATGCAACGAAATGGAGCGTAAAACGCATTCGTTGGTATAATAATAATAAAAAATGTGAATAAATGCTTGGTTAGCCTAGTTTTGTGGCCTTTGATATTCGAGTAAGTACACCCTAGAGGATGTCTCTACACCTAGCGCCCTAAGACCAATTGGTTTGGGAGTCGTTGGTCGAAAGCTCGCTACATGGGTATCATTGAATAGCCTAAGGGAACTAGGCATTGCACAACCAAGCGTCATAGTCCGAATAACCTCTAAGTTGGTACTCAACTTGGACATAACGTGGTTTTAACTATATCTACCCCCTTTTATTATGAAAGTTTGAGTATATAAATTTCCCCTAAGAAACATATTATGAAAAATCATTTGGGTTGCTACAAGTTTGATGATTACTACACACACACACACTTTATCGTTCACTACAGATTTGAGTTGCATGACTTTCATGGTACACGGACCAAGTTTTGATGTGACGCTAGATTCTTCTGAGGCAACACTTTTGGATTCATTACTAATTGATGAGGGTCATGGTGCATTCTTATATCATTACATTGCATTCATGTTTGCATTTATTTCATTGTATTTTCTTGAGGACAAGCAACAATTTAAGTTTGGGGGTATTTGATAAGTAGGTTTCATACCTACTTATTGGATACTATTTGGTTTCATTTGTTGCTTATCTAATAGCTACTTAGTGCATTTTCATGCATTTTTCCCTCTCTTTCGGTTTTGATTCACTATTCTCATTATACGGCTTTTGCATAGTTTTTGGTAAATTTGACACGGGGTTTATTGCATTTGTGGATGGGAGCTATTTGGTTGTTTGTTGCTTGTGCAGGACATGAGAGTCGAGAAATTATGTTACAGCAGCACTGCAGCAAACTGGCAGCCGGCGCAGCTACGCCCTGATTGGCCTTAAGGCCGGCGCAGCTGCGCCCCTTTTACAAAGGGCGCCGGCGTAGCTGCGCCTGTCGCCAGCCAGCCATGCAGCACGTTCCATCCAGCGAAGCAGCATTATCAGGAAATGGAGTAGTGCCTGAAATTGAGGAATCAATGGGTTTGAACTTTATTAGTGGGAATCATAATAAGTCAAAATAAGACAAATCATGCATGCATTATTAGCCAATTGAGAATTCAATTTTGGCAGCTCTCCTCCCACACGAAAATTAGAATAGTTTACTGCATTCTAGCTTAAAACTTGGAAACAATCAGCTGAGCATAATTGGCATTTGGGAACTGAAGAATGGAGCTATATGGATGCTGAATTGGAGATTGGGAGCAAGAAATCAACCATCTACACAACTTGGAAAATCATCAGAAGTGCAGAACGGAAACAGGGAACTTGAATATTTTCGATTTTTGATTAATTTTCCTTTTCTGTAATTATGATGATGAACCAATTGTGCATGATGAATTCTATTATTGTTATTATGAACTAAACTTAATTCTTGGGATTATAATGGATCTTTTGCATTACTAAGAATTGAAATGCTTCCTTATTTTTGCTAGTTGGTTATGAAATGAATGTCTAGCATAATCTATTCTTCATGTTTAATTGCTTGATCACCAATTACCGTGATAATTTATATGGAATTGAGAAAGGAAATATAAGTTGAGATCTAATTGTGCTAGCATATGTTCATAATCTTTACATTCCTCGTGAAATTATGATTCGTGCTTAGGATAGAGATATACCGAAGCACCATGTGTGGCCAATTGAAAACTTGTTCTTAAACCCTTTTGATTGTAATTCACATAGAAATATAGTGCGTTAGTCATCTAGGGTGTTCACATTCATTCTATCAATTGTGGATTTAGTGTGATATGGATATGGTGCATCGAGAGATGGTCATATTTCACCTTCGTGTTTTCGACCAACATTCTATAGTAATCAATTAGCAACAAGAGGAAGCATGAAAATCTAAGTTTGCAATAAGTGAAATTATAATCCCAAGCCTATAAAATCTGTATTTGTACAACCATAATTTGTTCTATTAGTTTCTTTTGTAATCGTTAGATAATTTTCAGCCTTATAATCAATTGTTTAAAGAGACAAAATTAATTATAAAATCGGTGTTTGATGTTGTAAATGCAATTCAATTCCTCGTGGGATCGATACTTTACTTACTTTATATTACTTGTGGATCGCGTGCACTTGTGTGTATGAGTTATATTTGTTATACATACAAATATCCCAACAAGTTTTTGGCGCCGTTGCCGGGGAGTTGTAATTGCGTTTATAACTTTCATCATCAATTTAAATTAGATTGGTTTTAGTTAAACAAATCTGTTCTTATCCTAATTCTATTTTATTTTATTCTACATTGTGATAGGTACTCTTGAGTAGTGTATGCATACTCGATCGAAGAATCCTAACCTATTGCCGTTCGTGGATAACATTGAGAAAAGGGTTCAACAATCAAGAAAGTGTGCTGAAAATACTCTGGAGGATCTAGAACAAGTTCAACCAATGGCGGGAGAAGCACAAAAAGCCTTAAGAGATTATGCTACGCCAAGAATCAATGATTTGCAATCAAGTATCTCCAGGCCAGCCATAACGGCCAATTCCTTCGAAATCAAGCCAGGGACTATCCATATGATCCAAAATTCTGTCCAATTCGGAGGAATGGTGGTTGATGACCCGAATGAGCACTTGATCAATTTTTTGGAGATTTGTGATACATTTAAATTCAACGGGATTTCGGAAGATGCGGTGAGATTGCGGTTATTCCCATTCACATTGAGGGATAAAGCAAAGAGTTGGCTACACTCACTACCAACGGGATCTATTACTACTTGGCAAGATTTGGCCCAAAAATTCTTAGCAAAATTCTTCCCACCGGCCAAAATTGCCAAGTTGAGAAATAACATATCCTCATATGAGCAACATCATGGAGAATCCTTGTACGAGACATTGGAGAATCAAATGAGCCAGTTGTTCAGCTTGTTATCTAGTAGACCTCAAGGAGCTCTTCCTAGCGACACAGAAATCAATCCAAGGAGAAATGGGAAGGAGCAATGCCAAGCTGTCACCACCAAAAGTGGGAAGCAGACCCTGCCAGACAGCGTAGCTGTGCCCCTGTCACACGAGCATACAGCGCAGCTGCGCCCATCTTCAGCGCTGGAATCAACCGGCGCAGCTGCGCCCACTTTGCAAAGGGAGACGGCGCAGCTGCGCCCCTCCCCAGAAACTGCCACTGCTGGAATTTTTGAAGAAGAGGATAGCCTCGAGAGATCTGAGCCCACACCAACAAAAAGCACAGAGAAGACTCAAACTCCTCCCACCAGGTACTACCCACCAGTTCCGTACCCTCAAAGGCAGCAAAAGTAGAAAATGGACAAGCAATTTTCTAAGTTTCTTGAGGTTTTCAAAAAGCTTCAGATCAATATACCATTTGCAGAAGCCTTAGAAAAAATGCCGAGCTATGCCAAGTTCATGAAGAGTATTCTGTCAAGAAAGAAGAAATTGCAAGATTTTAAAATTGTAGCTTTGACAAAAGAATGCAGTGCGGTTTTACAAAGGAAGCTTACTCCAAAATTAAAGGATCCGGGCAGTTTCACCATTCCTTGTACCATTGGAGACCTGTCATTCAAAAAATGCTTGTGTGATCTTGGAGCAAGCATTAATCTCATGCCATTGTCCGTCTTTACTCAGTTGGGACTACCAGCACCCAAGCCAACAAATGTCTCTCTTCAGCTAGCAGATCGTTCAGTCACTTATCCAAGAGGTATTGTGGAAGATGTTTTTGTTAAGGTTGACATGTTCATATTCCCAGCCGACTTCATAATCCTAGACTTTGAGGAAGACAAGGATATTCTCATCATACTTGGGAGACCATTTCTAGCTACCGGGAGAACTCTCATTGATGTGCAAAAAGGAGAATTGACAATGAGGGTTCAAGACCAAGAAGTCACCTTTAATGTTTTCAAGGCTATGAAATTTCCGACCGAAGAGGAAGAGTGTTTCCGAGTTGACATCATTGAAGATGCAGTGACCGAGGAATTCATTAAGGCCACACATAGGGACTTGCTTGAGATGACACTAACAGGAGACATCGACTTGGACGAACCCGAGAACTGTGAGTATGTTCATTTTCTAGATGCAATACCCAGGATGGCAAAGTTCAAGGTACCTATTGAGCCCTTGAAAAGCTCAAATGATGCCTCATCTCATTTAAAACCATCTAGAGAGGTACCTCCTAAACTTGATCTAAAACCCTTGCCTAGTCACCTCAGGTATGCATATCTAGGCACTTCAGATACTTTACCTGTCATTATTTCCTCTGCACTAACATCTTTGCAGGAAGCCAAGCTGATAAGAATCCTCAGAGAATTCCAAGGGGCTATTGGATGGACCATTGCAGATATAAAGGGAATCAACCCCTCATTTTGCATGCACAAAATCTTGATGGAAGATGACAGCAAGCCTACCATAGAGCATCAAAGAAGGCTGAATCCTATCATGAAAGAAGTAGTGAAAGCAGAAATTCTGAAATGGTTAGACGCCGGGATCATTTATCCCATTTCTGACAGTCTGTGGGTGAGCCCGGTACAGTGTGTACCCAAGAAGGGAGGAATAACTGTGGTAAGAAATGAGAACAACGAGCTAATACTAACCCGAACAGTTACGGGATGGAGAGTTTGCATGGACTACCGAAAGCTCAACAAAGCCACAAGGAAAGATCACTTCCCACTTCCATTCATTGATCAAATGTTGGACCGACTTGCAGGGCATGAGTACTACTATTTGCTTGACGGATATTCTGGTTATAATCAAATTGCCATCGCTCCAGAGGATCAAGAGAAGACCACTTTTACTTGTCCTTATGGAACTTTTGCTTTCAGGCGAATGTCTTTTGGTCTATGTAATGCTCCTGCCACATTTCAGCGGTGCATGATGGCAATATTTTTGGACATGGTGGAAATCAACATGGAGGTCTTCATGGATGACTTCTCAGTGTTCGGAAATTCCTTTGACAGCTGTCTAGAGAATTTAGTCATGGTATTGAAGAGATGCGTGGAAACAAATCTTGTGCTTAATTGGGGGAAATATCATTTCATGGTTCATGAAGGAATAATTTTGGGTCACAAAGTCTCAGCCAAAGGTTTGGAGGTGGAAAAAGCAAAGTTAGAAACTATCGAGAAATTGCCTCCACCGACTTCTGTAAAGGGAGTTCGAAGTTTTTTAGGCCATGCTGGATTCTACCGGAGATTTATCAAAGACTTCTCCAAAATCACAAAACCCCTGTGCAATCTACTGGAAAAAGATGTTCCATTTCTATTTGATGATAATTGCTTAGCGGCCTTTGAGTTGTTGAAACAGAAGTTGACAACAACACCTGTGATAGTGGCACCAGATTGGTCTCTTCCATTTGAGCTTATGTGTGATGCTAGTGACTACGCTGTGGGCGTGGTATTTGGACAGCGTAGAGATAAGGTTCTACATGCAGTCTACTATGCCAGCAAAACACTTTCAGAGGCCCAAATGAATTACACCACCACCAAGAAGGAACTACTCGCGGTTGTTTATGCATTCGACAAGTTCCGATCCTATCTCATTGGAACAAAGGTAGTGGTGTACACTGATCATGCAGCAATTCGGTATTTGATCTCAAAGAAAGATGCCAAGCCAAGATTAATCAGATGGATCCTTTTGCTCCAAGAATTTGACTTGGAAATTAAGGACAAGAAAGGCACGAAATATCTGGTAGCCGATCATCTTTCCAGATTAGACAATCCGGATTTGGAAAGCAAAGAGAAGGTTGAAATAAACGATTACTTCCCTGATGAGCAGCTATTTGCAGTCACATCTGAGATCCCATGGTTCGTTGATATTGTCAACTATCTTGTGAGTCATGTGCTACCACCGGATCTAACTTCTCAGCAGAAGAAGAAATTTTTGCATGATACAAAGAGATACATGTGGGATGAGCCTTACTTGTTCAAACAATGCACGGATATTGTGATCCGAAGATGCATCCCCGACGTCGAGACTACCAGTATATTACATGCATGTCATTCTTCTCTATATGGCGGCCATTATGGAACGCAGAGAACAGCAGCCAAGGTACTCCAGGCCGGGTTTTATTGGCCCACCTTATTCAAAGATGCCCACCAATTCATAAAGAATTGTGATCGATGCCAACGGGTGGGCAACATCTCCAACCGTAATGAAATGCCACTAAATGTGATCTTGGAGGTGGATATCTTTGACGTTTGGGGCATAGACTTCATGGGACCATTTCCATCATCCTGCAACAATCTCTATATCCTTCTAGCGGTTGATTACGTGTCCAAATGGGTGAAAGCTTCGGCGTTACCAACCAATGATGCTAAGGTGGTTTTGAGGTTCCTGCAAAAGAGCATTTTTACTAGGTTTGGCACTCCACGGGCGATCATCAGTGATGAGGGCAGCCATTTTTACAATAAACAGTTCACAGCCCTCCTGGCCAAATATGGAGTGAGACACAGAATTGCCACAGCCTACCATCCACAGAAAAATGGTCAAGCCGAAGTATCCAACCGAGAGGTAAAAATAATTCTGGAAAAGATTGTTAATCCTTCCAGAAAGGATTAGTCTCTAAAGCTATATGAAGCCTTGTGGGCTTATAGAACTGCATATAAGACTCCTCTCGGCATGTCTCCTTACCACATGGTCTATGGCAAAGCTTGTCATCTATCGGTCGAATTAGAGCATAAAGCCTACTGGGCGATTAAAAAGTTGAATTTCGACCCATCTGCAGCAGGAGAAAGGAGACTTCTACAACTAAATGAACTTGATGAGTTCCGATTGCAGGCCTATGAGAATTCTAAACTCTACAAAGAGAAGGTAAAGAGATGGCACGACAGAAAAATTATCGAGAGGAAATTTGAACCTGGCCAAGAGGTCTTACTATTCAACTCCAGGCTCAAGTTATTCCCGGGAAAGCTCAAATCTCGATGGTCGGGTCCCTTTACCATCACTGCTGTGTTCCCACATGGAGCCATCAAAATTGTTGGAAAGGACAGTGAGCAACTATTCAAGGTTAATGGCCAAAGATTGAAGCACTATTGGGGAGGCGAGTTTGATCGCCAAAAATCCTCAGTTGACCTAGCATTGGACTGAGCATCAATGAGAGTCGAGCTAACCGACTTTAAACCAAAGCGCTCCTCGGGAGGCAACCCGAGATTACTATTATTATTTTTATTCTTGCGTGATTTTTATTTAGTTTTCGTGATTTCATTTTAACATGCTGTTTGTTTTTCAGGTGTCCAATCGCGCCCTCAATTGGTTGACTTAAGCACACTTTAAATTTGGGGGTGCCTCGTCCCATTGCACTCACTATGCGTTGTTCATAAGTGTAATAGTTTGAATTAAGATATTCGTTTCTTTTTAGTTTTGTTGGATATTTATAAGAATTGTGTTGTTCACCTGATACTCTAACGTGTGTCAAGTATGTTTTTCTTTAAAAAAAAAAAAGAATTTTCCAGGTAGCCTGAGCACAGGCGCAGCTGCGCCCCATCTTCAGCACATCACCAGCGCAGCTGCGCTGGGCCACTTCTGCATGCAGCGTCTGAGCATCAGCGCAGCTGCGCCTCACCATCAGTTCATTACTGGCGCAGCTGCGCCAGTGTCCACCTGAGCCAAACCTGAGCCTCAGCGCAGCTGCGCCTCCTTCCCAGTACAACTGCGGCGCAGCTGCACCCCTCGCGGGAAAGTTTTTTTTTATAAATAGGGCAGTGCCCATCAGTCATATCACATCACAACATAAACCCTAAACCTAAAACACTCTCTAGCAGTAAGAACAAACCCTCTCCTCTCATCCCTAACCACTCTCACTAAACCCTAACTACCTACAATCTTCCATCAAACCCTAATCACATTCAACCATGCCGAAGCGTGCACGCACTCCCCAACCTTCTTCTTCCAGCAGCAGATCCGAATCTACTGGTGGTGGCATCAACACTCTGGATACCACCAAGTTTGTCAATCTCTCTGCACAGTATTACTACTGGGAGGTGCTTAGCGTCAAATCCTTCATACCAGAGAGGGGTTTGAAGCCCAAGGCACAGGATGGGCATATTCTTGACCAAATCCGGCGTTTGGGTTGGTTGTTATTCATTGAGACACTGAAGTCAGCCCCGATGGCCATTGTTCGGGAATTCTATGCCAACGCTCGGGAAACGCAGAATGGGATTTCCTTCGTGCGGGGCAAGCAGGTCTCCTACTCGGCGCAGACAATCAATGAACTTTTCTGCCTGCCATCTGCTACTGCTGAGGCCACCAACTGGGTGGTACATGAGCGCTACGAGACCGACCTTGACGCTTTGATACAGGAGATGTGCCAACCGGGCACTCAGTGGAGGACTCAGCCAGGCACCACTTTGAAGGTCCACTTCCCTCAGACCGCGCTGAACATATATGCCAAGGCGTGGTACGCCTTCATATGCGCGAGTATCTTGCCGACCACCCATCATCAGGACATGACACGGGACCGCGCGGTACTCTTACACCGCATTCTGCTGGAGGGAGCATCGACGTGGGATATATCATCAACCAGTCCATGCTTCGTTTCATGCGGGCTGTCACTTCCAGTGTCATTCCACATGCCTCGATTATCACACGCCTATGCCTAGCGGCAAACGTGGAATGGGGCGAGGAGACTCTCCAGTTACCTATGCGGGACATCGACAGTGCCACGATCCGAAAGTACAATGTTTGGCGCGGTGGAGAGTCCCGGCCTAATGGGTTGGGTTTTATTATGGCTGATGAGGAGGAGGAGGCCAGTGAGGAGGACGTGCCTGCCCCGCCAGTACAGCAGAGGGGAGCCAGTGGACACGAGCGCGACATGCGCCGCCTGCAGCGCTGCATGGACGCGTTGCACACGAGCTTCAGGGATTATAGCGTCTCCTTTGCGGGTGCATTATCAGAGGCATTCAGTCAGCAGGGAGTTGACATTGAGTTTCCCACATTCGGCTCCGGCATCCCTTATCCTCCGCCTGACACGCCGCCTAGCGGCACCGAGGATGCTTTTTAGGGGAGTACTCTTTACCCTATTATCTCCAATGAGGACATTGCATATTTTAAGTTTGGGGGTATTAGGCTTGCTTAGTTTATTTTGTGATGCTTTCAATTATCTGTTTTTATTGTTAGTTTAAGTATTTGTTTGCTTATTTTCATTAATTCATGAAAAAAAAATGGTGAATTTCTCATGCATATCATATCACATCATGTAGTTTAGCTGCATGATCCTCTTATCTTGATTGGTATACATCCTTACATGCCTATGATGAAAATTTTTGATTTTTGCTAATTGCTAAGACTTGGGTCGAATGCCATGATATATTGCAACTCTTGTCTTGTGTTGGCTATGATAGAACCTAGTTTTGTGGCCTTTGATATTCGAGTAAGTACACCTTAGGGGATGTCTCTACACCTAGCGCCCTAAGACCAATTGGTTTGGGAGTCGTTGGTGGAAAGCTCGCTACATGGGTATCATTGAATAGCCTAAGGGAACTAGGCATTGCACAACCAAGCGTCATAGTCCGAATAACCTCTAAGTCGGTACTTAACTTGGACATAACGTGGTTTTAACTATATCTACCCCTTTTATTATGAAAGTTTGAGTATATAAATTTCTCCTAAGAAACATATTATGAAAAATCATTTAGGTTGCTACAAGTTTGATGATTACTACACACACACACACTTTATCGTTCACTACAGATTTGAGTTGCATGACTTTCATGGTACACGGACCAAGTTTTGATGTGACGCTAGATTCTTCTGAGGCAACACTTTTGGATTGATTACTAATTGATGAGGGTCATGGTGCATTCTTATATCATTACATTGCATTCATGTTTGCATTTATTTCATTGTATTTGCTTGAGGACAAGCAACAATTTAAGTTTGGGGGTATTTGATAAGTAGGTTTCATACCTACTTATTGGATACTATTTGGTTTCATTTGTTGCTTATCTAATAGCTAATTAGTGCATTTTCATGCATTTTTCCCTCTCTTTCGGTTTTGATTCACTATTCTCATTATACGGCTTTTGCATAGTTTTTGGTAAATTTGACACGGGGTTTATTGCATTTGTGGATGGGAGCTATTTGATTGTTTGTTGCTTGTGCAGGACATGAGAGTCGAGAAATTATGTTACAGCAGCACTGCAGAAAACTGGCAGCCGGCGCAGCTGCGCCCTGCTTGGCCTTAAGGCCGGCGCAGCTGCGCCCCTCCTGTTCATTCCCTACACCCGGCGCAGCTGCGCCCCTTTTACAAAGGGCGCCGACGCAGCTGCGCCTGTCGCCAGCCAGCCATGCAGCACGTTCCATCCAGCGAAGCAACATTATCAGGAAATGGAGTAGTGCCTGAAATTGAGGAATCAGTGGGTTTGAACTTTATTAGTGGGAATCATAATAAGTCAAAATAAGATAAATCATGCATGCATTATTAGCCAATTGAGAATTCAATTTTGGCAGCTCTCCTCCCACACGAAAATTAGAATAGTTTACTGCATTCTAGCTTAAAACTTGGAAACAATCAGCTGAGCATAATTGGCATTTGGGAACTGAAGAATGGAGCTATATGGATGCTGAATTGGAGATTGGGAGCAAGAAATCAACCATCTACACAACTTGGAAAATCATCATAAGTGCAGAACGGAAACAGGGAGCTTGAATATTTTCGGTTTTTGATTAATTTTCCTTTTCTGTAATTATGATGATGAACCAATTGTGCATGATGAATTCTATTATTGTTATTATGAACTAAACTTAATTCTTGGGATTATAATGGATCTTTTGCATTACTAAGAATTGAAATGCTTCCTTATTTTTGCTAGTTGGTTATGAAATGAATGTCTAGCATAATCTATTACTTCATGTTTAATTGCTTGATCACCAATTACTGTGATAATTTATATGGAATTGAGAAAGGAAATATAAGTTGAGATCTAATTGTGCTAGCATATGTTCATAATCTTTACATTCCTCGTGAAATTATGATTCGTGCTTAGGATAGAGATATACCGAAGCACCATGTGTGGCCAATTGAAAACTTGTTCTTAAACCCTTTTGATTGTAATTCACATAGAAATATAGTGCGTTAGTCATCTAGGGTGTTCACATTCATTCTATCAATTGTGGATTTAGTGTGATATGGATATGGTGCATCAAGAGATGGTCATATTTCACCTTCGTGTTTTCGACCAACATTCTATAGTAATCAATTAGCAACAATAGGAAGCATGGAAATCTAAGTTTGCAATAAGTGAAATTATAATCCCAAGCCTATAAAATCTGTATTTGTACAATCATAATTTGTTCTATTAGTTTCTTTTGTAATCGTTAGATAATTTTTAGCCTTATAATCAATTGTTTAAAGAGACCAAATTAATTATAAAATCGGTGTTTGATGTTGTAAATGCAATTCAATTCCTCGTGGGATCGATACTTTACTTACTTTATATTACTTGTGGATCACGTGCACTTGCGTGTATGAGTTATATTTGTTATACATACAAATATCCCAACATATGCTAGCATAATCAGATCTCAATTTATATTTCCTTTCTCAATTCCATATAAATTATCACGGTAATTGGTGATCAAGCAATTAAACATTTAGTATAAATTATGCTAGACATTTATTTCATAACCAACTATCAATAAAAAGGAAGCAATTCAATTTTTAGTAATGCAAAAGATTCATTATAATCCCAAAAATTAAATTTAGTTCATGCTAATAATAAGAGAATTCATCATAGACAAATGGTTCATCATTGTTTTTACAGAATATGAAAATAAATCAAAGACAGAAAATAATTAAAACTCCCTGCTTCAATTTTCCCGTCTCTGTAAATCCATTGATTTTCCAAGTTGTGATGATTCTCGATTTCTTGTTCCCAATCTTCAATTTAGCATCCATGTAGCTCCATTCTTCAGTTCTCAGGTGATTTTGATGAATGCAGTCTGTGTTGAATTTTCGTGTAGAGGAAGCCCCCTTCAAATTGATTCTCTGCATGATTATATTCCAGCTTCCCAATTGTCTCTTTTTGACTAAATTTGATTTTCAACTGATAAAATAGTAATCCACTAATTTCCTGAAAACCTGGTAATGATTCCACACGTTTTTGGCAAGTCTGCATAGCTGTCTGGAACGTGTCTGCATAGCTGGCTGGCGACCGGCGCAGCTGCGCTGAGATTATCCTTGGAACTGGGCGTAGCTGCGAGTATCAGCAGTCGAGGAGGGGCGCAGCTACGCCGGCCTTAAGGCCCGGCTGGGCGCAGCTGTGCTGGGCAGTGGATGGGCTCAAGGCATTGGCGCAGCTGCGCTGGCTCCCAAGCCAAGTTGGGCGCAGCTGCGCCCTCTGTCAGGTTACTGCTTCACTGTAGAAATCATGTTGTCTCCTCGGTTTTCGCGCAATGTGCTAGCAATAGCCATTCAATGAGGTCCCAAACATCATATGCAACATATATCGTGTCAAACTAACTTTAAACAATGCAAAAGCCATATAAGGTGAATTGTGAAACAATACCAAAATCAAAGAGGAAAATGCATGAAAACATACTTTGGAGCTAATAGTTAAGCAACAAATGAAGCAGAATAGTATCTAATAAGTAGGTATAAAACCTACTCATCAAATACCCCCAAACTTGAACTGTTGCTTGTCCTCAAGCAATTAAAATGAAATGAATACAAACATGGATGAAACACAATAATCTATAAATGCACCATGAATCCTCATCAATTAGTAAACAATCCTAGCGCTCTTTGCCTCAGAGAAATTACAATATCAAGCACATAAAGCATCTAACCAAAACTTAGCTCAAGTACCATGATAGTCATGTAAATCAGACCCTGTAATGATTGATATAGTGTGTGTGTGTAGTATTCATCAAACTTATAACAACCCAAATGATTCTCATAATATGTTTCTTAGGGGGAAATTTGTATACTCCAACTTACAACACAACAAATGGGGTAAGTTACAGCCAAGAAATTGCTATGTCTAGATTGGGGACCGACTTAGAGGTTGTTAGAACTATGATGCTTGGTTGTGCAATGCCTAGTTCCCTTAGGCTTTTCAATGATACCCATGTAGCGAGCTTTCGACTAGCGACTGTGACGACCGTGAATTCTGAATATCCTTGTAATTCGAATTTATGTATATTAATGAATATTATGAATTTTAGTAACATCATTGTGTGTTACATGATTGTGTGACAACCTGGATTATGTGAATGTATAAATTTTACGTGCTATAGTTTCGTCTAATTGAATAAATTGATTTCACTAAATCACTATTCACGAGTTACTATTCACGAGTCCCTATGCACGAGTCACTATTCACGAGTTACTATTCATGAGTCACTATTCACGAGTCACTAGTCACGAGTTACTATTCATGCCAGATTATTTTTACGTTTTTTTTCGATTTCTGTTAACTTCGCCAAAGTGTGTATGCGAAGAGATAATTTTTCCGAATGTTAGAATTTTTATTTGAGTCCATTGGTGATTTAATTAGTACTTGAAATGTTTAATATGGGTGTTCCGAATAAACGGACAAACCCCGTATTTATTATTTTTACCTAACCATTTGCATGACCCGAGTGGGGATTTAAATTAGAAAGCAAAAATTAGCATTTTGGATTATTATTAGAATAACATATGGGTGATGTGGAGAGAGAGAGAGGAGCCAATTGGGTATATGTATTCATGCCAGTATTTATGCAAGTATTTGTGCATTGTCTGGCAATAAGGGAGACAATATAGGGGACACGGAGCAAAAATGGGAGGAAAAGGAGGAAGTGTTTTAGCAATCATTTTGGCTAATTGATTAGGCCTAATAAACCAAAATGTTCACCACCTTTACTTCTCATTTTCCATAATCTCTCCCGTAGCCAATTTCAGAAAAGAGAAGAAGAAAGTAAGTAGCAAACCCATTTCATTCTCTCACACTATCACATCCGATTCATCCTCTCCCCATTCAAGCTCAATTTTAGTTCATTGCTAGGCAAGAGAATATAGTAAAAAGTTGGGAGCTATGCAAGAAAAGAGGAGAGAGAGAGATTCATCTTCTCCATCTTCATCTTCTTCATTAAACCTTCACCCATTCTAGAGAGAGAAACAAGTGGGTGTGAGCTAAGCTTGAAGAAAGGAGTTCGGAAGAGCTCAAGGAGTTTAAGAAAAGGTTTTGGCAAAGCTCTAGAGGAGTTCTATCATCCAAGAAGTAGCTAGAAGAGGTAAACAGCCTATCCAAATCCATTTCTCCTTAGTTTCAAGTTTTCCTTATTTATTAAGCTTCTAACTCGTTGGGTTGAAGTTGTTGTTGTTATGGTTATTTTTGATTATTCATGAATGATTAATAATGATGTTTAAAAGTTTATAAACCATTAATAACATGAAAGTGGAACAAGAATGAATGAAATCCGAACCCATGCATAAGGAGGAGGAAAACGGACGAAAATGGACTACTATGGACAACGAACTAATTTAGAGGACTTTTGTAGCTACCTTTCATGTTTTATATTATTGTTTGTTGTTATGATGTTATACTTCCATGGGTTATGAGAATATCCCAGTTGAAATGGAGTAAAAAGGTGTTAAAATGAATTCGTAGCAAGAGTTTCGCTAAAACATGTTAGAAAATGTAGAACAGATGTTTAGTGTCCATTCAATCCATTTCTGGTATTTAAGGTGTTTGCATGAGATTCTAAGCTTCTGGGTAGTTGAAGTATATTGAGTTACGAAGCCATAGGCTTTGGAATCACCTCATTCCGACCCCGGATGAGGGAGTTATGGTAATTTGAAGCAAATCATATGAATGATAGTGGAAAAAGAGCATGAGTTAATGTTTTGGCCAAAGATTTGGATATGTTAATGTTAATGGGTGTCTGTAATTTTTTTGATATGTTGTAGCTCTATGTCTTAGGAGTCCATAGAATCCGAAACGGACTGATTTGGACGTCTAGAGAAGAAGTTATGAGGATTGGAGTGAAGGAGGGTCAAAAAAATCGCGAAGTCTAGCAAGGCATGCCGACCACGCGCACCAGCTGCAGCACGCCGCGCACGCCGCCCGCCCGCGTGTGCGCTGCCCAGCTTCGACGTCCGGTGGGAAAATGGCCATAACTTTCTCATACGGACTCGGATTAGGGCGATTCAAGATGATTCGGAAAGCTTAGAGATAGACCTACAACTTACATTAATTAGAATTGAAAATTTCTACCTAGAAAAATTCATAAATTGGCCATCTTTAGGGCTGTTGTGCGGTTGGAGGCAATCGAAGGGTGTTAGCCATGCATATAAGCACATGTAATGTTCCCGACAATGTAAAATGATGTTCTAAGTTTTAAAACATGAATGTTATAAATTATAATGATACTTAGCATTAACCAATACGTTTTAGATAAATCGAATAGGCGTGCTAGGTGTACGAAATTAGTTGTCACTTGGGCTTTTGTGTGGGCAAGTTTGGCGTACGGACGTGCAAGCGTCGTAACGCCGTAACTAGTGTGTATAACCTTGTTTAATATTTTGTTTCTAATAAGTGTGAAACATTATAGAATTGTATAAACTAATATTTGGTATCCATTATATCACTAATTGTCATGTGAATATGTAATAAATGTGTAGGGTATTTGAAAAGCGTATTTTATAATTCTGTAGCAGACGCTCGAGGCAAGTTTCCTATCCTAACTCAATTTACTTTTTGAGTAAGTTCTCTATCTCACTTAATTTATTAGTGGTTTAATTATTATAAATTACTCCACGTCAAAGGTAATTATTGATATTCGCACCATGTGCATTTCAATTCACGACCTATTGTTAGACTGTGAAATATTTAAGTTCTTCATTCATGAACTATTTAAGGAATAGTCTACGCCATTCGTTCCGGCTAGACATATGCAGGTTAATATTTTATTTAAAGCTATCCAAACTAGTAGTTGGTAAGGATTCTTGGACTGAGAGAGCAACCCTTATTAGGGGACTATAAGTATCGGTTATCCGATGCAGTCAGGACTTAATGTTATGCATATACATGGGGTGCGAGAGGCTGATCCCCTCAAGTACTACTAATGGGGCCAGGTTTTAAAAGGGTTGGTTGAATGATTGACTCTTTAGCCAAAAAGTTCATAGTCTATTGGACTACTCAGCAGTAAATAATCAATATTCATTTCTTCATTTGAACTTTGGTTATATTATTCAGTTATTTCATCATTGTTCTTAAATTATTGAACTATGCAATTATTATTCTTATTCATTCATGATATATCTTCATTATTCATTTTAAACTTGCTGAGCAAATTAGTTGCTCACCCTGGCTATATCATGAACAAATTGCAGTTAGATCAGAGAGTTTCAAAGCGGACAAGGATAAAGGAAAGCTTAAAGAGTAGTCGCATGAATAACATTTATGTGTTACTATCCTGTTATGTAATCATGGAACCTATTTGTATTATTTGAATATTTCGTGATGTATTTTGATTAAGGTTATAGACCTTGGGACCGTAGTAAACCTTTTGTAATAAACAATCTATGTTTATTTGTTTCCACATTAGTTATCATATGTTGTTTAGAGGTGCATGAATGTATTTTATCGTGAGCACCAAACTCGAGGTACTGGTACCCGAATTTGGGGGTGTCACAGGTTGGTATCAAAGCTGTAGGTTATAAACTTTAGGGATGCGAAACCTAGGTTATAACCTTAGAACTAAACTCGTATAGATTACGCTAGTTGATGGGTCGAGGATATCCATTGAGTCGAGTTGTGTTTGGAGATGAATTTTGGAAATTCATCGAGCCGATGTTGTGCGTAATAAAATACTATTTCATTTCATCAATGAATATATTTTATTGTGACGTTGTTATCTTTTGTTGTGGTTGTAGGATGCCTGAGATCGGTCAGCCGAGTAGGACCATTGTAGAGGAAGAGATCATTGATATCCACATGGATACCCAGCAGCCGCTGGTAGCTGAGGTCGAGGTAGACCCTGAGGAGGATCAGCTAGATGAGACCGAGGAGGAACTACCATCTGAGGATCATCTGATTGAGCAGTTAGCAGATAGGAACATGGAGTTAGAGGATAGAGTCAGAGACTTAGAGGAGCAGAATCAGACACACCAAGACATGGAAAACCAGTATAAGGAGTTGGCCTATCAGCTAGAGGATGAGGTGGGAAAGCTGAAGGTGCAACTGCAGGGGTACGAGCACTCGGCACAACACGTGGGACCACTGCTACACCAGTTAGTGGCTAGGAATGCTGAGCTAAGAGAGAAGCTGGAACAGTCAGAGCTAGAGTTGGCAGAGCTGAAGGTAGCGCATGAGACCATGAAGGCCGAATTTGATGTGGAGATAGCAGATAAGATTCGCATAGAGGGATATTGGGTTAGGGCTGCCAAGAGGGTAGATCAGTTAAAAAGAGAGGTCCAGGCAGGTGCAGTTAGGATTGAGACTCTAGGATTAGCATTGGATGCAGCCTATGGGAGTCAGAGAGGCAGGGATAGGGAATATCCCATGGGGGAAGGTCAGACCAGTCGCTCGGTACGACGTCGAATGATGGACGAAAGATACACAGCTGGAGCAACGCAAGTGCGGTTCGCCGCGACATGCAGTGATAGTATTTTAGCAGTCTTATTATGTATATAGATGCAGTTAAAACCCACTTGTGTTCCTAGGGTTTTATATATGTTATAAACCTCAAACTTTGAGAGGTGGAGTTTGATGATGATACATCCCCACTTTCAGATTTAGGGGAATGTAGTTTTTGTAAATCCCATCTTTTGTGTATTAATGGGATAGTTAGCATTTATAGGATTATGCCGAAATTGTAAGTGTTTGACACTACTAATGGGTGTATGAATATAAATGCAGTATTATTATATGTTTAATTGGGATTGATTTGTGCTTTAACTTTTAAATGTTAACATTAGTATAACGTTGCATGAGGTGTAAAACATGAAGGAATAACATAAGGTTTTGTTTAAAACAGACCATGCCGCCGAGAAGACAAACTCGATACACAAGGGTGGATGAGTCAGTGAATAATGAGGAGGGTCAGGTGGACCCCATGTCACGAATTTGTTAGCGGAAGAAATGCAGGGCAGACCAGCCGTCACGGTGGATCAGCTAGGAAGTCACATGGCGAACTTTAAGGACTTTAAACTTGTGGGACCGCCGGAGTTTCGCGAGACTACAGATCCGATAGAAGCTCAGACATGGGTGGAAGAAATGGAAAAAGTTTTTGAGGTCGCACGAGTGGCCGAAGAACAAAAGACGTCATTTGCCACTTTCATGATGAAAGGCTAGGCAAATTACTAGTGGAAGGCGAACAAGGGCCGAGCTGGGGAAGGCGCAATTGCATGGGCTCATTTTAAGGAGCTGTTTTTTGAAAATTACTTTCCTGATAGTATACAGATAAGCATGGAGATAAAGTTCTTAGAACTAAAACAAGGAGGCATGACAGTCGCGGACTATGCCGCAAAATTTAATGAGTTAGCTAGGTTTGCTCCACATCAGGTGGACACCGAAGCAAGGCGAGCGAAGAGGTTTGAGCAAGGGTTGAAACCTTGGGTGTATAATAAGGTCGCGGTTCTGCAGATCAATACATTTTCTACGTTACTTGAGAAAGCAATTATTGCGGAGGGAGGAAGTGAAGCCTTGTCAAAGTACAATCAGGAACAGAAAAAGAAGAAAAGCTGTGATGGTCATAAGGAAGGTAGCAGCGGGGGAAGTAACCCAAACAAGAGGAAATGGAACGACAGCCAAATATCGGGCAACAAATCTGGAGGGGAAATGAAGAAAGGTAGCAAATGCGAGAAATGTGGAAAGAATCACTCTAGAGAGTGCATGAAAGGAAAAGGAGTTTGTTTCAACTGTGATCAATCGGGGCACTTTGCTCCACAATGCCCGAAAGCAAAGGGAGGAAACTGTTTTTCTTGTGCCGCTTCAGATCATCAAAAGAAGGATTACCCAAAAAGGAAGAGCGATGCAGGCAGTGCTAATCAGGGGAACAACAGTAAGCTGACGATCAGAGGACCAACACAGCAGAACAGACCAGTGGCACGCACCTTTAACATGACAGTACAAGATGCAATGGAATCGAAGGATGTGGTGTCAGGTATTATTCCGATCAATAATATTAATGCATATGTATTATTTGATTCGGGTGCTACCTGTTCATTTGTGTCGGATGAATTTGTTAAGCGGTTAAACTTACCTCGTGAAAAGTTAGAAGATCCTATTAATGTGGAAGTAGCTAATAAGGAAATTATCCCTGTAGAATATATTTATCGAGATTGTTTTGCTGAAATAAAAGGATATAGATTGAGAGTAAATTTGATTCCGATACGACTAGGAGAATTTGACATTATCCTTGGAATGGATTGGTTGTCTAGTCACGGGGCTGTGATTGACTGCCAGAAGAAGTGTATACACCTGCAGACTCCGAATAAGTCAAAGGTTGTATTCTATGGAAGTAAATCACCTAGACAATCAGGTTGTCTGACGATGATGCAAGCAACAAGATTACTTAGGAAGGGTTACATAGGTTATCTGGCTCACGTGGTTGATACTCAAAGAGTAGGGGGTGAAGTGGGACAAATAACTGTAGTGAGAGAATTTCTAGATGTTTTCCCAGATGAGTTACCTAGTTTACCGCCGAATAGGGAGGTGGAATTCGTAATTGATTTAGTACTGGGGACAACACCAATATCGAAAGCACCGTACAGGATGGCTCTGGTAGAGATGAAGGAATTGATGATACAACTACAAGAGTTATTGGACAAGAAGTACATTCAACTGAGTGTGTCACCATGGGGAGCACCAGTGCTGTTTGTGAAGAAGAAAGACGGATCACTAAGGCTTTGTATTGACTATCGGGAGTTAAACAAAGTTACGATTAAGAACAAGTACCCGTTACCAAGGATATACGATCTTTTTGATCAACTTAAGGGGGCGAGGTATTTTTCAAAGATCGACTTGAGGACGGGATATCACCAGCTGAAGGTGAGAAAGGAGGATATACCGAAGACCGCATTCAGAACTCGATACGATCACTTTGAGTTTTTGGTGATGTCGTTTGGGCTGACGAATGCGCCAGCAGCATTTATGGATATGATGAATAGAGTGTTCAAGCAGTACTTGGATAAGTTTGTTGTCGTGTTCATAGATGACATTTTAATCTACTCAAAGACGGAGGGGGAGCACGTCGAGCATTTGAAGATAGTTTTGGAGACACTAAGAAAGGAGAAGTTGTACGCAAAATTTTCCAAGTATGAATTTTGGTTACAAAGGGTGCAATTTTTGGGACACGTAATTGACAAGGATGGTGTCTCGGTAGATCCTGCAAAGGTAGAGGCAGTGATAAATTGGGAGCAGCCAAAAACACCGACAGAAGTCCAAAGTTTCTTGGGATTAGCAGGTTACTATCGGAGGTTTATTCAGAACTTTTCAAAGATAGCGAC
The DNA here is from genome assembly GCA_034770075.1 of Aralia elata. NCBI lineage: Eukaryota > Viridiplantae > Streptophyta > Magnoliopsida > Apiales > Araliaceae > Aralia > Aralia elata. The sequence continues at coordinate 53,527,826 of CM068386.1, forward strand.
ACCGTTGACAAATTTGACAAGGAAGACTGTGAAGTTTGTGTGGACGGATAAGTGTGAGGATAGTTTCTTGGAATTAAAGAAGAAACTTAGTGAAGCACCCGTGTTATCATTACCAGATAATACAGGGGGATTTGTGGTGTACAGTGATGCGTCACACAAAGGCCTTGGGTGTGTATTGATGCAGCATGGGAAAGTCATTGCGTACGCGTCACGGCAGCTGAAGGACTATGAGAAGGGATATCCGACTCACGATTTGGAACTGGCAGCAGTAGTGTTTGCTCTAAAGATTTGGAGGCACTATCTGTATGGGGAGAAATGTGAAATATACACAGACCACAAAAGTCTGAAGTATATCTTCACTCAAAAGGAGCTAAATATGAGGCAGCGACGATTGTTGGAGTTGATCAAAGACTATGATTGTGAAATTCTGTATCATCCCGGTAAAGCCAATGTAGTAGCCGATGCTCTCAGTAGGAAGGGCGGTGAAAAGTTGATGATGTTGACAGCTCAAGAAGAACTAATAAAGGAGATGGAAAGACTGGAGTTGGAGGTCAAGTATCTAAAAGATATAGATGAAAAATTATATGCAATGGAGGCGAGACCGATCTTGTTAGATAAAATAAAGGAGACTCAAGAGCAAGATCAAGAGTGTGTCAAAATCAAGAAGAGAATTTCAGAAGGTGAAGACTTGAAGTACAAAATTGATAGCACAGGACTGCTAAGGTTTGAAGGGAGGATCTGGATACAGATGGCTCCGGAGTTGAGAGAGGAGATTCTGCAAGAAGCTCATTCTACAAGGTATTCGATACACCCTGGTAGTACTAAGATGTATCAAGATTTGCGCCAACACTTCTGGTGGCCGAACATGAAAAAGGAGGTCACCGAATGTGTTGGACGGTGTTTGACATGTCAAAGGGTAAAAGCAGAACATCAAAAACCAGGTGGGTTGCTACAATCGCTGGAGATACCAGAGTGGAAGTGGGAGCATATCAAGATGGATTTTGTGACAGGGCTTCCACTAACTTAGAAGGGTTACGACGCGATTTGGGTGATCGTGGATCGTTTAACTAAATCTGCACATTTTCTACCGATCAAGATAAGGTAAAATCTGGAGCAGTTAGCAAAGTTATATGTGAAAGAGATTGTGTCACGACATGGAGTGCCGGTATCTATTGTATCCGAAAGAGATCTGCGCTTCAAGTCAAATTTCTGGAAAAGCTTGCAAGAAAGGTTGGGAACTCACTTGAGGTTGAGTATGGCGTATCATCCTCAAACAGATGGGCAAAGCGAATGAACAATTCATATGCTTGAAGATATGCTTAGGGCGTGTGTGATGGATTTGAAGGGCAACTGGGATGATCACCTACCATTGGTGGAGTTTGCCTATAATAACAGTTATCATGCGAGTATTGGCATGCCGCCATATGAAGCATTATACGGGAGGAAGTGTCGAACACCTCTGTGTTGGGATGAAGTTGGTGAACGGAGATTATTGGGACCTGAATTAGTACAACAAACCATGGATGTCATTAAAGTGATAAGAGCTCGATTGGTAGCGGCTCAGGATCGACAGAAGAAGTATGCCGATTTGCATTGTCAGAAGCGAGACTTTGAAGTTGGCAGTTTTGTTTTTTTAAAGGTATCTCCCTAGAAAGGAAAGATCAGATTTGGAAAGAAGGGGAAATTTAGTCCCAGGTTTGTAGGACCTTTTGAAGTTTTAAAGAGGGTAGGTGAAGTGGCGTACGAGGTAGCTCTACCACCTAAACTTGAGCATATTCACAATGTGTTTCACGTTTCTGTGTTACGACCATATAAACCTGACTACAAGCATGTGATATCTTATGAACCAATTCAAGTTGAGAGAGAATTGTCCTGTGAAGAGATTCCTGTCCAGATATTAGATAGGAAGGAACAGACGTTAAGAAATAAGGTCATCTATTCGATCAAAGTGCTTTGGAGGAACCACACGACAGAAGAAGCTACGTGGGAACTGGAAGAAAAGATGAGGAGGAATTATCCGCATCTTTTTGATTAAACCTTTGTTAGGATTCCTGCCTTAAGTTAAAATTCTGGGGACAGAATTCTTATAAGGAGGGAAGGATATGACGACCGTGAATTCTGAATATCCTTGTAATTCGAATTTATGTATATTAATGAATATTATGAATTTTAGTAACATCATTTTGTGTTACATGGTTATGTGACAACCTGGATTATGTGAATGTATAAATTTTACGTGCTATAGTTTCGTCTAATTGAATAAATTGATTTCACTAAATCACTATTCATGAGTCCCTATTCACGAGTCACTATTCACGAGTTACTATTCATGAGTCACTATTCACGAGTCACTAGTCACGAGTTACTATTCATGCCAGATTATTTTTACGTTTTTTTTTATTTCTGTTAACTTCGCCAAAGTGTGTATGCGAAGAGATAATTTTTCCAAATGTTAGAATTTTTATTTGAGTCCATTGGTGATTTAATTAGTACTTGAAATGTTTAATATGGGTGTTCCGAATAAACGGACAAACCCCGTATTTATTATTTTTACCTAACCATTTGCATGACCCGAGTGGGGATTTAAATTAGAAAGCAAAAATTAGCATTTTGGATTATTATTAGAATAACATATGGGTGATGTGGAGAGAGAGAGAGAGGAGCCAATTGGGTATATGTATTCATGCCAGTATTTATGCAAGTATTTGTGCATTGTCTGGCAATAAGGGAGACAATATAGGGGACACGGAGCAAAAATGGGAGGAAAAGGAGGAAGTGTTTTAGCAATCATTTTGGCTAATTGATTAGGCCTAATAAACCAAAATGTTCACCACCTTTACTTCTCATTTTCCATAATCTCTCCCGTAGCCAATTTCAGAAAAGAGAAGAAGAAAGTAAGTAGCAAACCCATTTCATTCTCTCACACTATCACATCCGATTCATCCTCTCCCCATTCAAGCTCAATTTTAGTTCATTGCTAGGCAAGAGAAGATAGTAAAAAGTTGGGAGCTAAGCAAGAAAAGAGGAGAGAGAGAGAGATTCATCTTCTCCATCTTCATCTTCTTCATTAAACCTTCACCCATTCTAGAGAGAGAAACAAGTGGGTGTGAGCTAAGCTTGAAGAAAGGAGTTCGGAAGAGCTCAAGGAGTTTAAGAAAAGGTTTTGGCAAAGCTCTAGAGGAGTTCTATCATCCAAGAAGTAGCTAGAAGAGGTAAACAGCCTATCCAAATCCATTTCTCCTTAGTTTCAAGTTTTCCTTATTTATTAAGCTTCTAACTCGTTGGGTTGAAGTTGTTGTTGTTATGGTTATTTTTGATTATTCATGAATGATTAATAATGATGTTTAAAAGTTTATAAACCATTAATAACATGAAAGTGGAACAAGAATGAATGAAATCCGAACCCATGCATAAGGAGGAGGAAAACGGACGAAAATGGACTACTATGGACAACGAACTAATTTAGAGGACTTTTGTAGCTACCTTTCATGTTTTATATTATTGTTTGTTGTTATGATGTTATACTTCCATGGGTTATGAGAATATCCCAGTTGAAATGGAGTAAAAAGGTGTTAAAATGAATTCGTAGCAAGAGTTTCGCTAAAACATGTTAGAAAACGTAAAACAGATGTTTAGTGTCCATTCAATCCATTTCTGGTATTTAAGGTGTTTGCATGAGATTCTAAGCTTCTGGGTAGTTGAAGTATATTGAGTTATGAAGCCATAGGCTTTGGAATCACCTCATTTCGACCCCGGATTAGGGAGTTATGGTAATTTGAAGCAAATCATATGAATGATAGTGGAAAAAGAGCATGAGTTGATGTTTTGGCCAAAGATTTGGCTATATTAATGTTAATGGGTGTCTGTAACTTTTTGATATGTTGTAGCTTTTTGTCTTAGGAGTCCATAGAATTCGAAACGGACTGATTTGGACGTCTAGAGAAGAAGTTATGAGGATTAGAGTGAAGGAGGGTCAAAAAAATCGCGAAGTCTAGCAAGGCATGCTGACCGCGCGCGCCAGCTGCCGCCCGCCGCGCACGCCGCACGCCGCCCGCCGCGTACGCCGCCCGCCCGCGTGTGCGCTGCCTGACTCAGCTTCGACGTCCGGTGGGAAAATGGCCATAACTTTCTCATACGGACTCGGATTAGGGCGATTCAAGATGATTCGGAAAGCTTAGAGATAGACCTACAACTTCCATTAATTAGAATTGAAAATTTCTACCTGGAAAAATTCATAAATTGGCCATCTTTAGGGCTGTTGTGCGGTTGGAGGCAATCGAAGGGTGTCGGCCATGCATATAAGCACATGTAATGTTCCCGATAATGTAAAATGATGTTCTAAGTTTTAAAACATGAATGTTATAAATTATAATGATACTTGGCATTAACCAATACATTTTAGATAAATCGAATAGGCGTGCTAGGTGTACGAAATTACTTGTCACATGGGCTTTTGAGTGGGCAAGTTTGGCGTACGGACGTGCAAGCGTCGTAACGCCGTAACTAGTGTGTATAAACTTGTTTAATATTTTGTTTCTAATAAGTGTGAAACATTATAGAATAGTATAAACAAATATTTGGTATCCATTGTGTCACTAATTGTCATGTGAATATGTAATAAATGTGTAGGGTATTTGAAGAGCGTATTTTATAATTCTGTAGCAGACGCTCGAGGCAAGTTTCCTATCCTAACTCAATTTACTTTTTGAGCAAGTTCTCTATCTCACTTAATTTATTAGTGGTTTAATTATTATAAATTACTCCACGACAAAGGTAATTATTGATATTCGCACCATATGCATTTAAATTCACGACCTATTGTTAGACTATGAAATATTTAAGTTCTTCATTCATGAACTATTTAAGGAATAGTCTACGCCATTCGTTCTGGCTAGACATATGCAGGTTAATATTTTATTTAAAGCTATCCAAACCAGTAGTTGGTAAGGATTCTTGGACTGAGAGAGTAACTCTTATTAGGGGACTATAAGTATCGGTTATCCGATGTAGTCAGGACTTAATGTTATGCATATACATGGGGTGCGAGAGGCTGATCCCCTCAAGTACTACTGACGGGGCCAGGTTTTAAAAGGGTTGGTTGAATGATTGACTCTTTGGCCAAAAAGTTCATAGTCTATTGGACTACTCAGTAGTAAATAATCAATATTCATTTCTTCATTTGAACTTTGGTTATATTATTCAGTTATTTCATCATTGTTCTTAAATTATTGAACTATGCAATTATTATTCTTATTCATTCATGATATATCTTCATTATTCATTTTAAACTTGCTGAGCAAATTAGTTGCTCACCCTTGCTATATCATGAACAAATTGCAGTTAAGCTAGAGAGTTCCAAAGCGGACAAAGGCAAAGGAAAGCTTAAAGAGTAGTCGCGTGAATAACATTTATGTGTTACTATCCTGTTATGTAATCATGGAACCTATTTGTATTATTTGAATATTTCATGATGTATTTTGATTAAGGTTATAAACCTTGAGACCGTAGTAAACCTTTTGTAATAAACAATCTATGTTTATTTGTTTCCACATTAGTTGTCATATGTTGTTTAGAGGTGCTTGAATGTATTTTATCATGAGCACCAAACTCGAGGTATTGGTACCCGAATTTGGGGGTGTCACAACGACTCCCAAAGCAAATGGTCTTAGGGCGCTAGGTGTAGAGACATCCCCTAGGGCGTACTTACTCGAGTATCAAAGGCCACAAAACTCGATTAACCAAACATTTATTCATATATATATATATATATATATATATTATATATATATGTGAACGAGTGCGTTTTATGCTCCATCTCGTTGTTCAAATGCTCCACTAAGTTTTCCCCAAACTTAAACATTTGCGTTGTCTCAGTTTACACTACCCTCATTTGCTTATCTTTTATTAAAACATCGATCTCCCTCCAGAACTCAATTATGCAAATCTTTAGGTTACTTAGTAAGACAATTGCTGAATGAGTGCTAACCAGTTATATCAGACTCAAAACAAACCAAGATTTGCAATGTACCATGGCATTCAACCCAAGTCTTAACATTTAGCATTTTTGAACAAAGATCTCATCACAGGCAAGTGGGGATGTTTACTAATCTAGATGTCAAGATTATGCAATCTAAGCTACATGATATGATATGCATGAAGATAAAGTTTTTTTTTTAAATATTAATAACAATTAAAGAAAACAAGCAAATAAACTAATAACAAAATTAAAGAAAACAAGCAAATAAACTAATAACAAAAATAGATAAATAAAAGCATCATAATTGAAACAATCAAATAGACAGACCCTAATACCCCCAAACTTAAAATATGCAATTTCCTCATTGGAGATAAAGGGTAAAGAAACTCTCCTAAGATTCGTCCTCGGCGCCGCCAGGTAGTGTGTCAGGTGGTGGATAAGGGGTGCTGGTGCCATAGGTGGGAAACTGAATATGGACTCCCTGCTGGCTGAAGGCCTCGAAAAGTGCATCCGCAAAGGTGATGCTATAGTCCCTGAAGCTCGTGTGCAAAGCATCCATGCGGCGCTGCAGGCGGCGCATCTCGTGCTCATGTCCACCTACCTCACTCGGCTGCACTGGCAGTGCAGGCCCCTCCTCCTCGCTGTCCTCCTCCTCATCAGCAATAATGAAACCCAACCCACTAGGACGGGACTCTCCACCGCGCCATACATTGAACTTTCTGATCGTGGCGCTGTCAATGTCCCGCATGGGTACCTGGAGAGTCTCCTTGTCCCATTCCACCTTCGCCGCAAGATAAAGGCGTGTGACAACCGAAGCGTGTGGAATGGCACCAGAAGTGACTGCCCGCATGAATCGAAGCATAGATTGGTGAATGATGTAACCCACATCAATGCTTCCCCATTTCATAATGCGGTATAAAATAACCGCTCGATCCCGGGTCACGTCCTGGTGGTGGGTGGTTGGCAGTAGACTCGCGCAAATGAAGGCGTACCACGCCTTGGCATATCTGTTCAGCGCGGTTTGGGGGAAGTGGACTTTCTGGGTTGTACCCGCCTGTGTCTTCCATTGAGTGCCCGGTTGGCACATCTCCCGAACCAAAGCATCGAGATCAGTCTTGAAGTGCTCATTTACCACCCAGTTGGTGGTCTCAGCAGAAGTAAATGGCAATCAAAATAGCTCATTGATTGTCTGCGCGGTGTAGGGGACTTGCTTGCCCTGTACAAAGGAGATGTCATTTTGAGTTTCCCGGGCATTGGCATAGAATTCCCGAACAATGGCCATCGGGGCGGATAATGGTGTCTCAATGAAAAGCAGCCATCCCAAACGCCGGATTTGGTCCAGAATCCTCCCATCTTGTGCCTTGGGTTTCAAACCCCTCTCCGGTATGAATGATTTGACGTTCAACACTTCCCAGTAGTAGTGTTGAGCGGAGAGGTTGACGAACTTGGTGGCATCCAGAGTGTTGATGCCACCACCCGCGGAGTCTGTGTCGCTACTGCTGGAGGAAGATGGTTGGGGGGTTCGTGCTCTCTTCGGCATGATTGAATTTGGCTAGGGTTTGATGGAAGAGTGGATGTAGCTAGGGTTTGGGGAAGATAACAAGAGAGTATATGAGAGGGTTTTTGGCTTTTGCTTCTATGCTAGGGAGAGAATAGGTTTAGGATTTTTGTGTTTTGATGTGACATGAACTGATAGGACGTGCCTTTATATAAAAAAAACTGTCAGCCGACGGGCGCAGCTGCGCCATTGTTGTACTGGTTTTGGCCGCAGCTGCGCTGCTTCTCAGTTGCAGCTTGCTGGCAGACCCCGGCGCAGCTGCGCTGGTGCATAGCTTGAGGAACGGCGCAGCTGCGCCTTCCTGTCAACTCCCTAGATGATTTTTTTTAGAATGAAACACACTTGGCATACATTAGATATCACAGGAAAAAGATTTTAGCTCAAACTTGTAAATTTACAAAAGGTGCATAATTAATGTAGTGAACACTTTGTACCCCCAAACTTAAAGTAGACAGAAGTCTCAATGGCTAAGATGGAACCAAATGAAGCATATGCATTTCCCTGAAGAAATGATATCCGCCATCGATATCGTCTGTTTAAGTCGTACGATTGAGGGCGTGATTGGATACCTGAAAAGCAAACACACATGTTAACATGAAATCATACAAACTTAATTATAAGCGCACATGAATAAAATGTAAAACAATAAATTCGGGTTGCCTCCCGAGAAGCGCTTGGTTTAAAGTCGGTTAGCTCGACTATCCGTTGGTGCTCAATCCATGGCTAGGACAACTGAAGATTCTCCGCGATCAACTTCGCCTCCCTAATAATGTTTCAGCCATTGGCCATTCACCTTGAATGGTTGTTCACTGTCCTTTCCAATTATTTTGACGGCTCCGTGTGGGAATATAGCTGTTATGGTAAACGGGCCCGACCATCGGGATTTGAGCTTTCCCGGGAATAATTTGAGCGTGGAGTTGAATAGCAAGACCGCTTGGCCAGGTTCAAATTTTCTCCCGATAATTTTTTGGTTGAGCCATCTCTTTACTTTTTCTTTGTAGAGTTTGGAATTTTCATAGGCTTGTAAGCGGAACTCATCAAGTTCATTTAGCTGTAGAAGTCTCCTCTCTCCCGCTGCAGATGAGTCAAAATTTAACTTCCTGATCGCCCAATACGCCTTGTGCTCTAGTTCAACCGGGAGATGACATGCTTTGCCGTAGACCATATGGTATGGGGACATGCCGAGGGGTGTCTTATAGGCGGTTCTGTATGCCCATAATGCTTCATCCAGCTTCAATAACCAGTCTTTTCTGGAAGGATTGACAATCTTCTCCAGAATTCTCTTGACCTCTCTATTTGACACTTCGGCTTGACCATTCATTTGCGGGTGGTATGCCGTGGCAATCATGTGCCTCACTCCGTATTTGGCTAGGAGGGCTGTGAACTGTTTATTACAGAAATGACTTCCCTCATCACTGATGATAGCCCGTGGAGTGCCAAATCTAGTGAAAATGCTCTTTTGTAGGAATCTAAGAACCACCTTGGCATCATTGGTTGGTAAAGCAGAAGCCTCCACCCATTTGGACATATAATCAACCGCAAGAAGGATATAGAGATTGTTGCAAGATGACGGAAATGGTCCCATGAAGTCTATTCCCCATACGTCAAAGATTTCCACCTCCAAAATTACATTTAGTGGCATTTCATTGCGGTTGGAGATGTTGCCCACCCGTTGGCATCGATCACAATTCTTTATGAATTGGTGGGCATCTTTAAACAAAGTGGGCCAATAGAACCCGACTTAGAGTACTTTGGCTGCGGTTCTTTGCGTTCCATAATGGCCGCCATACAGAGAGGAATGACATGCATGCAATAAACTGGTAGTCTCGACTTCGGGAATGCACCTTCGGATCACAAGATCTGTACATTGTTTGAACAAGTAAGGATCGTCCCACATGTATCTCTTTGCATCATGTAAAAATTTCTTCTTCTGTTGAGAAGTTAGATCCTGTGGTAGTACATGACCCACAAGATAGTTGACAATATCAGCGAACCATGGGATCTCAGAGGTCACTGCAAATAACTGTTCATCAGGGAACCAATCGTTTATTTCAGCCTTATCTTTACCTTCCCGCTTCGGATTGTTTAATCTGGAAAGATGATCAGCTACTAGGTTCTCTGTGCCTTTTTTGTCCTTTATTTCCAAGTCAAATTCGTGGAGCAAAAGGATCCACCTGATTAATCTTGGCTTGGCATCTTTCTTCGATATCAAGTACCTAATCGCTGCATGATTTGTGTACACCACGACTTTTGTCCCAATGAGATAGGATCGGAACTTGTCGAATGCATAGACAACAACAAGTAGTTCCTTCTCGGTGGTGGTGTAATTCATTTGGGCGTCTGAGAGTGTTTTGCTGGCGTAGTAGACTGCATGTAGAACCTTATCTTTGCGTTGTCCCAATACCACGCCCACAGCGTAATCACTAGCATCGCACATAAGCTCAAATGGTAAAGACCAGTCTGGCGCCACTATCAGAGGTGCTGTTATCAACTTCTTCTTTAACAACTCAAAGGCTGCCAAGCAATTTTCATCGAATACGAATGGGACATCCTTTTCCAATAAACTGCACAGGGGTTTAGTAATTTTGGAGAAGTCTTTGATAAATCTGTGATAGAGCCCAGCATGTCCCAAGAAACTCCGAACTCCCTTTACTGAAGATGGTGGAGGCAATTTCTCGATGGCTTCTAATTTTGCTTTATCCACATCCAAACCTTTTAATGAGACTTTGTGACCCAATATTATTCCTTCCTGAACCATGAAATGACATTTCTCCCAATTAAGCACAAGGTTTGTTTCCACGCATCTCTTTAGTACCATGACCAAATTCTCTAGACAGCTGTCGAAGGAATTTTCGAACACTGAAAAATCATCCATAAAAACTTCCATGTTGATTTCTACCATATCAGAAAATTTCGCCATCATACACCGTTGAAATGTGGCTGGAGCATTGCAAAGATCGAAGGACATTCGCCTGAATGCAAAAGTTTCATATGGACAAGTAAAAGTTGTCTTCTCTTGATCCTCTGGAGCGATGGCAATTTGATTATAACCATAATATCCGTCAAGCAAACAGTAGTATTCATGCCCTGCTAGTCTGCCCAACATTTGATCAATGAATGGAAGTGGGAAGTGATCTTTCCTTGTGGCTTTGTTGAGCTTTCGGTAATCCATACAGACTCTCCATCCCGTGACTGTTCGAGTTGGTATTAACTCGTTGTTCTCATTTCTTACCACAGTTATTCCCCCCTTCTTTGGGACACATTGCACAGGACTCACCCACGGACTGTCAGAGATGGGATAGATGATCCCCGCGTCTAGCCATTTTAGAATTTCTGCTTTCACCACCTCTTTTATGATGGGATTCAGCCTTCTTTGATGCTCTATGGTAGGCTTGCTGTCATCTTCCATCAGAATCTTGTGCATGCAAATCGAGGGGCTAACACCCTTTATGTCAACGATGGTCCATCCAATAGCTCCTTGGAATTCTCGAAGGACTCTTATCAGCTTGCCTTCCTGTAAAGAGGTTAGTGCAGAGGAAATAATGACAGGTAAAGTATGTGACGTGCCTAGATATGCGTACCTGAGGTGATTAAGAAAGGGCTTAAGCTCAAGTTTAGGAGGTACCTCTCTAGATGGTTTCAAATGAGATGAGGATTCATTCGAGTTTTTCAAAGGCTTAATTGGTACTTTGAACTTTGCCATCCTTGGTAATGCATCTAGTGAATGGACATACTCACAGTTCTCGGGCTCGTCCAAGTCGATGTCTCCTGTCAGTATCATCTCAAGCAGGTCACTACGTGTAACTTTCAAGAAATCCTCGGTTACTGCACTTTCAATGATATCTACTCGAAAACAATCTTCCTCTTCGACCGGGAATTTCATAGCTTTAAAGACGTTAAAGGTGACTTCTTGGTCTTGAACCCTCATTGTCAATTCTCCCTTTTGTACATCAATGAGAGTCCTCCCGGTAGCTAAAAATGGCCTTCCAAGTATGTTGGGAATATCCTTGTCTTCCTCGAAGTCTAGGATTATGAAGTCAGCTGGGAATATGAACTTATCAACCTTAACAAGAACATCTTCCACTATTCCTCTCGGGTAGGTGACTGAACGATCCGCTAGCTGAAGAGAGACGTTTGTTGGCTTGGGTGCTGGTAATCCCAACTGAGTAAAGACGGACAATGACATGAGATTAATGCTTGCACCAAGATCACATAAGCATTTCTTGAATGACAGGTCTCCAATAGTTCAAGGAATGGTGAAACTGCCCGGATCCTTCAACTTTAGAGGTAGCTTTCTTTGTAATACTGCACTGCATTCTTCTGTCAAAGCTACAATTTCAAAATCTTGCAATTTCTTCTTCCTTGACAGAATCCCCTTCATGAACTTGGCATAGCTCGGCATTTATTCTAAGGCTTCTGCAAATGGTATGTTGATTTGTAGCTTTTTGAAGACTTCAAGAAACTTGGAGAATTGTTTGTCCAATTTCTGCTTTTGCTGCCTCTGAGGGTACGAAACTGGTGGATAATATCTGGTGGGAGGGGGTTGAGTCTTTTCTGTGCTTTCTCTTGGTGTGGGCTCAGATTTCTCTATGCTATCTTCCTCTCCAAAAATTTTAGCAGAGTCAGTTTCTGGGTAGGGGCGCAGCTGCGCTGGCTCCCCTTGCAAAATGGGCACAGCTGCGCCAGCAGGATCAACCTCTGGAGAAGGGCGCAGTTGCGCTGGCGTTTTTTGTGAAATGGGCACAGCTGTGCTGGTTGGCAGAGTCTGCTTCCCACTTCTGAGGGTGACAACTTGGCATTACTCCTTTCCACCTCTCCTTGGATTGATTTCTGTGTCGCTAGGAAGAGCCCCCTGAGGTCTATTAGATAACAAGCTGAACAATTGACTCATCTAGTTTTCCAAATTCTTGAAACTCAATGCTTGGCCTTGCTCCAACTTATCAGTTTTGGCCATGTATCTATCCAACTTTTCATTCATATTAGCAACCCTCTTTGTCGACGCCGGTTTTTCTCGCTTTAGTTTTGCGACTGATGCCCTTTTCCGATTTTAGCCTTTTTATTAGATGATTTTTGGAAAAGGTCGGCCTGAGTGTCGACGGGGTTTTGAAAGATCGTTTTTTTATGATGAGCCAATTGACCAGAGTCGCCAGTTGGTATATTTGAAATGGATGTACCAACTCATCCGAGTTTCATTTTTTTGTAAATCGCTGGCTCATGTGTGACTCCGAATTAATTGGTCTGCGAATCGAGATTCATAGAGTTCGGGGGCTTGCTTAAGTGAGGGGAAGGTGTTAGGCACCCCTCGACTTCCGTGAAACACGGTTACCGCAATCTTGATGCTTTTCTATCCTTTAATTCATGAAATGTGTGTGTACGCGCGCGTGTGTGTGTGTGTGCCTATGTGAATGTCGTGATGAGTTTGCATGAAAGAATCATTCGGATTTTTAGGGAAAATCTTTGCTTTGATTTGAGAATGCTTCGGAATGTCCTTCGATTTATACGAGAAAGCTTGATTCTTTATAAGAAAGGTTTGATTTTAATTGTCAAAACTATGAGATTTTCTTTAGGTGTCGTTTTGGCAAAACAAGAGTTTTAAACCTTCGTCAAAATAGGAATCGAGATCTATACGTTGCTTTCGTAACTCAAACGATGGGCAACTTCTAGAATCTCTTTAACCCTATGCACAACGGTTTAATAAAACGTCAATTATTTGACAAAATCATTCCTTGTGGTATTTGAAAATGATTTTCTTTAGCTTTCTCGTTTACATAGAAATCGACTTTCATTAGCATTTCTCATTTTAAGCCTCATGATGCTAATAACCTAATTTGATTGATTTTATAAAAATCTCTTCGTTTAGCTTTGAAAATCAATTTCGTGTCGTAAATCAAATCAAGCATTAAAATGCATTGGGGTTATTCATGGGCATGTAAGCCATCCAAATAACCCCAACGCCCACAATCACATACTTCACTATTACGGGGCCTTAAACCCGATTTTCGCTTTGGCGTCGTTTTAAGGCCCGACGATTACATATTTACAATGAAAGGTGCATAGGATTTATTACATATATCAAAAGATGTCCATCATCGGATTTGGACCACGGGGTCGCGCTCCTAGGCTCACATCCAAAATCGCTACACACCCACGAGATCCTAAAAATAACAATCTAAATAAACTATGCATAATACATCATTACAACGAACTAAAATTTACCAAACGGATATCATCGAACCATTAGGAAGAATTTCGTTCGAATTGGAACCCTCACTAATAGTCCTCAATCCATAGATCCACAACAATATACAAGAAAAACTACATTTAATTCAACCAAACAATATGATATAAATTGCTAGAACAAAGGGAATTTTCACCTTGCAAATGATCTCAAATGGATGTGAACTTGTGTATTTGACTAGATAAGGAGTATATTTGATACAATCAAAATCGAAGAATATAAATCCTCTCTTTTTTTCTCTCTTCTCTTCCTATTTGATTGCCAAATTTGCTCCTTTTTCTCTCTATTTCCGTGTTCTTGCTGCTGCAGAATTCTTCTTCCTTCAAATTCTTTCAACTCCCTGTATGCTGTCCGAAGCTGGCTTAAATAGGCTGGCCAGCTGGCGCGCCTCCCATCGCACTCAGCTGGTAGTGCTGAATTCCTGGTTTCCGTGCTGGCGCACTCACTTGGCCGCAGATCAATCCGCGGCTGGCTGGCTTGACTTTCCCGATTTTCGTGCTACGCCTCGATTTTCGTGCCATGACGTTGGTTTTTGCTGACGGGCTCATATTTTACAGTCCGAGAATCACTGGGAGGCGCGCCACACCTTCCGGGAATGCCAAATTCGGATAGCCTTGCTGTCACGTCGATTTCGGTTGCAAATTATCATGGTGGCGTCGAGTGTCCGTACTTCTTCCCATCTTTTGCTCTCGCAGGCCGATCCTTTTGACGAATTTGCCCTCCTGTCAAGGTTAATATAGGAAACGCAAAATTTGGGTGTCTACAGCTGCCCCTCTTTATCATGTTTATGAAATGTTTAAATGAAATGAACATGATAAAGAAGTAGACACACGATGCATGAATGACAGTGTATAAGAATGACAATGCAAACACATGTGATTTATGATGCAACGTAAGATGCAATGGATGCAAAAGACTCCCCACAGGGTGTCGATGCGGATGATCGTCTTGTCGGGGCCGGGTTTCGTCGCCGGTCTCACATCTCTGAACCCCCGGTTATCGTCGCCGGTTGGTTATCTTGCGAGTGCCGGGTCTCGTTTCCGGTCGCTCGTCTTGTAATCGCCGGGTCTCATCTCCGGTCGATTGTCCTGTGAGTGCCGGGTTTCGTCTCCGGTCGCTCGTCTCGCGATCACCTTATCCCATCGCATTGTCATCAAAGGACGTTATTCTTCCTGACTAGTTTGAGAGGCATCCCTAGAGTTCGTCCTTGTACATCGTTCTTGGCCGCCATCGCTTTTGACTCTGATAGGCTAGGACCTTGACACCTAACCTGCTCGATTTTTTTTCATTTCATGGATCACATACAGAATTATCATCTATTCATGCATGTGACACAACATGTAAATTGAGAAAAAATGACCCCTGTACAGTCTTTTGATACTGTTCTACAGATGTCATCACTTGTAGTGGTTCGCTTGGATGCCTTCCCAGGTTGCTCACACACTCTGTCGTGGTGTGCTTGGATGCCTTCCCAGGTTGCTCACCAACTTGTCATGGTTTGCTTGGATATCAGCCCTTCCCAGGATGCTCACCATCTTGTCGTGGTTTGCTTGGATGCCTTCCCAGGTTGCTCACCAACTTGTCGTGGTTTGCTTGGATCTCAGCCCTTCCCAGGGTGCTCACCATCTTGTCGTGGTTTGCTTGGATACCTTCCCAGGTTGCTCACCAACTTGTCGTGGTTTGCTTGGATATCAGCCCTTCCCAGGGTGCTCACCATCTTGTCGTGGTTTGCTTGGATGCCTTCCCAGGTTGCTAATCAACTTGTCGTGGTTTGCTTGGATGCCTTCCCAGGTTGCTCACCATCTTGTCGTGGTTTGCTTGGATATCTTCCCAGGTTGCTCACCAACTTGTCGTGGTTTGCTTGGATATCAGCCCTTCCCAGGGTGCTCACCATCTTGTCGTGGTTTGCTTGGATGCCTTCCCAGGTTGCTCACCAACTCGTCGTGGTTTGCTTGGATGCCTTCCCAGGTTGCTCACCAACTTGTCGTGGTTTGCTTGGATATCAGCCCTTCCCAGGGTGCTCACCATCTTGTCGTGGTTTGCTTGGATGCCTTCCCAGGTTGCTCACCAACTTGGTCGTGGTTTGCCTGGATATCAGCCCTTCCCAGGGTGCTCACCATCTTGTCGTGGTTTGCTTGGATGCCTTCCCAGGTTGCTCACCAACTTGTCGTGGTTTGCTTGGATATCAGCCCTTCCCAGGGTGCTCACCATCTTGTCGTGGTTTGCTTGGATGCCTTCCCAGGTTGCTCACCAACTTGTCGTGGTTTGCTTGGATGCCTTCCCAGGTTGCTCACCAACTTGTCGTGGTTTGCTTGGATATCAGCCCTTCCCGGGGATCATTTGGCAGGCTTTTCCGCTGCTTTGTTCAGTTCATAGTCGGGCGAAGTGAGAGTTGCCCCATTCGGACATCTGCTTATGTGCAATGGTTGCACCGAGACTTTGCCATGGTTGGTTTGAGTCAGTTTGGAGTATTTGATGACTCTTGAGTGATTTTCACTGATGACACCGCCCCAGAGGTATTTATTCCCCTCCGAGTCTACGGATATGTCCTCCAGACATGATTCCATCTCAGCTGATTTTGCCCCTAGTCGGGTCGCTGAGGATGGCCGGATCCGACTGGCCTTGATTACTACCGTTAGCCGAGCCATTTCTTTATTGGATCGTATCGACATGTTGGGGCAATAGATTGCAGGGGACGCCGATGCTTCAGATCTATCCACCACTTTATCCATCCCGCTTTAGTTAGTTTCAGATCTGTAGATCATTTTATTTCCTGCATAGATTATGTCAGTTTCATCTGTTATCGAAAGGGAAATCTTGCAACGAAATGTCTTATATACATAGACATGCATTTGTATTCAGTCATTTTCCCCTTTTTTTCGTATCGTTGCCTTTCATTGGATCCTCATTTTATCCAGTCAACCACGATTTTGATATTTCGCCTTCTTTCTCTTCTCAAGTCTTGATGGAGATTTGACAGATACTGCCGCACACCCTGTTGATTTCATCGGACTGAGTCTTAGATTTTTTTGACTAAGTGTTTGGTTGGGTCCGGGTTATGTCACTTGAGATGAAGCTGATCAGGTGGCTGACTTCGGGAAGGTTTTGAGGGTATAGGAAGGCTTTTCTGGTTGTTGGGAATTGGTTTTGATAGAAGAAAGTATTATTTTGTAAGGAATGGGACCGTGCCACGATGGCTACCTACGTCCCCACAAGTCGGGAGATCAGGTCTTACATAGTTCGTTCTTTCAAAGAACGACGAGAAAATGATGATGATGATTGTTGTTTTTTTTTTTTTTTTTTTTTTTTTTTTTTGCATGGAACCGCTTCACCGAGTCGGAATTGAGGGGTTATGGAAACACCTCTCCATCCCTCTCTTGCAATATGAGGGGTCCTCCGGACATCACCTTCTTAATCACGAAAGGCCCCTCCTCAGTTCGGGGCAAGCTTCCCTTTAGCTTCGCTTTTTTTTTTTTTTTTTTTTTTTTGTTTTTTTTTTTTTGGAGAAGGCATGCCTTTCTTTAGCACTAGGTCATTTTCTTCGAATTCTGAGGTCTTATCTTTTGTCGTAAGATCGAGAGATTCTTTGCTGATACAACTGGCCGCGTGAAATAGCAGCCACCCTTTTCTCATCAATTAGGGCCAATTGGTCGTATCGACCTTGCATTCAACCCTCCTCGTTTATCTGAGCATCTCAACCTCAAATGGCAGAACTACCTCTATTTCGTATACCAGAGCGTGAGGGGTTGCCCCTGTAGAAATACGCACCGATTTTCGGTACGCCAGCAGGGTGAAAGGTAGTAGATCCGGCCATCCCCGATGTTTAGCAGACATTCTCGCCATGATTTTCTTGATATTCTTATTCGCAACCTCCACTGCCCCATTCATCTTAGGACGGTAAATGACAGCATTGAGGTGTTTGGTCTTGAACTGGCCACATAATTCCTTCATAAGGGTACTGTTCAAATTTTTGGCATTGTCGGAGACTAAGACCTCAGGTTGCCCATATCGGCAAATGACATCTCCATATTGGCTTAACAGCTTGGTTATTTCTGTTTTCTGGCTAGGGGTCAGATCTGTTCTTATTTTGAGCTCTTTGGGTTTGTCAAGGGTTCCAAATTTTATGGTGATGGTTTGGTTTGAGTTGGGTTTGGGGTTTGTCTTCGACCCATCCTTTGATCTCGTCATGCGTGTCGTCATCATCTGTCTCATCCTGCTCAATGCCCATTAAATCGAAATCTAGCTCAATATCAAAATCGTAGTCAACTTTCGAATTTGAAGAATCGTTTGTTAGGCAAGAGACACTCAAATTGGTACACCTGGTATGAAACAAAATATTTGTCATATATAAGGCATTTTCTCGCAATGATCATCTTTAAGATAACATGACAAAATAACATAATCATGCACAATTTTAAAATAAGGAACAACAACTGGCATCTACTCATGGTCCCTCTTCATAACCTCTGGCTGCTCTACCACGATCTTCCCGCTATCGATCATATTCTGAATTTTATGCTTCAGAGCCCAGCATTCCTGAGTATCATGACCAGGAGAACCCGAATGGTACGCACACTTCTTACTCGGATCAAATTCTCTTCCTTTCGGATCAATTGGGGGTGCCAAATCGCCTATCCTTCCCTGTGCTATTAATACCGCCAAAATCTGCTCGAGAGGCTCCCCAAGCGGGGTGAATACCCGATCTCTTGCTGTCTCAAATCTTCTTCGTTCATCCGACCTTTGATAATTGAAATTAGGTTGTCGGGGTGGCACGATTTTCTGTATTTGCACTGGAGGATTGTTCTCTACCTTTCTAGATGATCCCTGCAGGATGAGGGAAACATCTTCCTCCTTTTTCTGTTGGATCCTACGGGAAGTGCTGCCATAGTTTCCACTCTGGATTTGCTCTGCAACCACTTCCAGAGCTGTGAGGTCCCGGATCTTACCAGACTTTAACCCCATGTCCACCATTTCTCCGTGTTTTATCATCTCGGCAAAAGGTCTCCCAATCCCCGATATCACCCGCTCATAATAGGGCGCCTCCTGAATGTCCACAAAAGTCATTACCATTTCCTCCGCCTCGTTCATTGGGGGATTCACCTGTGCAGCCATACCCCTCCATCGTTGTGCATAGTCCCTGAAAGATTCTTTTGGTTGCTTCTTGATTTTTGTCATTTGATATCTATCAGGGGCCATCTGGGCCTGAAAGCTGTATTGGGTTAAGAAGGTATGGGCCAACTCCTCCCAGTTGTGGATTCGGGCATTGTCAAGGCGGGCATACCAGATCCTTGCCTCCCCTGTTAAGCTTTTCTGGAATAGCTGCATCCTCAGTCCCTCGTCCTCGGCATAAGACCCGAGTTCTCCAATGTATATTTTCAAGTGCGTGTAGGGGTCTCCCTTTCCATTGTATTTTTCGAACTCGGGGACCTTGAACTTCTCTGGATATCTGGTTCCGGGGAAGACACACAGATCTGAGTAATTAACCCGACCCAGGGAGCCTATGCCTCTTAGAGATTGGATGGTCTCCTCCATGTGTTTCATTTTTTTCCGAAGGTCGTCCGTGTCCCCTTCCTCTGGGATAGCAATCACGGTCCTGTTAGATATGGGAACGGCCTTTGGGATGACTGGCTCGTCCTTGAGTCGGGGTTGGTCATCTTTAAGCAGGTTTGCACCATTTTTAGGAGGATTCTGGTCATCCCCTGGTGGTGGAATATTATGCGGTCCTTGGTTTGACGGATCCTGTCTGATCAAGAACTGCTCCTTTAGCATTGTGGCCATTTCCATCATCTGCTTTTTAAAATCATTAAACTCTTCCCGAGATATGGAACTATGATTGGGAACATCAGCCATTTCAAAGGTAGAGACCTGGGCTTTCCTAGACTGTGAACGGGTTTGAGGAGCAATCCTGCAGGCAAACGGTTCGAAGTTTAGTCTTGGGCAATGAAAGGATGTGGATGCATGCTAAAGCTGTAAATTTTTGGTGTTTTGGGGGTTTTTTAATCTTTCCCTGTAAAACAAAAGTTAGTAGTCCTCTAATGCAATGACAAACGTTAAACATGGCTTTATTAAGCTCCCCAGTTGTTCCCTGCAAAACATAGAGGTTAGTAATTGCTCTTGACAAAAGGGAGGCGTATACGAATAATATCATGACATTTATGCGTGAAATGTGAAAAAGGCATGAAGAGACTTTTCCTGCGTTGGGTTAATCTGAGGCTGACCTATCCTAGGGTTACTCTCACGGGCTTTTCGGCATGAAGGTCCCCAAATCTTCGCAATCTACTCGTCTGAGCCCTTTCGATTGGAGCGGATTTGAGTGGTGCGTTTCCTGAGCCATCTCCGGGGAGCAGCCCCTTCGAGTCCAGTAATAAGCAACCGACGGGTTCGCCTCAGGAGGAGGTACAATCTCAACATACATTCACATTCATCGTCCTCACCGTATGCAAATGATTACTTTAAAGTAAAGCAAATCCATTTAATCATTTATTCATTGGACAAAACACACATTCACACCACAACAAGTAAAAACAGGTCAAAATATCGCACGTATACACACATTTAAAATTTTAAAGGATAGGATAGCATCAAGATTTTAATGCGGCTTAAGCCCTCTAATGTCCCCAGCAGAGTCGCCAGCTGTCGACGCCGGTTTTTCTCGCTTTAGTTTTGCGACTGATGCCCTTTTCCGATTTTAGCCTTTTTATTAGATGATTTTTGGAAAAGGTCGGCCTGAGTGTCGACGGGGTTTTGAAAGATCGTTTTTTAGGATGAGCCAATTGACCAGAGTCGCCAGTTGGTATATTTGAAAGGGATGTACCAACTCATCCGAGTTTCATTTTTTTGTAAATCGCTGGCTCATGTGTGACTCCGAATTAATTGGTCTGCGAATCGAGATTCATAGAGTTCGGGGGCTTGCTTAAGTGAGGGGAAGGTGTTAGGCACCCCTCGACTTCCGTGAAACACGGTTACCGCAATCTTGATGCTTTTCTATCCTTTAATTCATGAAATGTGTGTGTACGCGCGCGTGTGTGTGTGTGTGCCTATGTGAATGTCGTGATGAGTTTGCATGAAAGAATCATTCGGATTTTTAGGGAAAATCTTTGCTTTGATTTGAGAATGCTTCGGAATGTCCTTCGATTTATACGAGAAAGCTTGATTCTTTATAAGAAAGGTTTGATTTTAATTGTCAAAACTATGAGATTTTCTTTAGGTGTCGTTTTGGCAAAACAAGAGTTTTAAACCTTCGTCAAAATAGGAATCGAGATCTATACGTTGCTTTCGTAACTCAAACGATGGGCAACTTCTAGAATCTCTTTAACCCTATGCACAACGGTTTAATAAAACGTCAATTATTTGACAAAATCATTCCTTGTGGTATTTGAAAATGATTTTCTTTAGCTTTCTCGTTTACATAGAAATCGACTTTCATTAGCATTTCTCATTTTAAGCCTCATGATGCTAATAACCTAATTTGATTGATTTTATAAAAATCTCTTCGTTTAGCTTTGAAAATCAATTTCGTGTCGTAAATCAAATCAAGCATTAAAATGCATTGGGGTTATTCATGGGCATGTAAGCCATCCAAATAACCCCAACGCCCACAATCACATACTTCACTATTACGGGGCCTTAAAACCCGATTTTTCGCTTTGTCGTCGTTTTAAGGCCCGACGATTACATATTTACAATGAAAGGTGCATAGGATTTATTACATATATCAAAAGATGTCCATCATCGGATTTGGACCACGGGGTCGCGCTCCTAGGCTCACATCCAAAATCGCTACACACCCACGAGATCCTAAAAATAACAATCTAAATAAACTATGCATAATACATCATTACAACGAACTAAAATTTACCAAACGGATATCATCGAACCATTAGGAAGAATTTCGTTCGAATTGGAACCCTCACTAATAGTCCTCAATCCATAGATCCACAACAATATACAAGAAAAACTACATTTAATTCAACCAAACAATATGATATAAATTGCTAGAACAAAGGGAATTTTCACCTTGCAAATGATCTCAAATGGATGTGAACTTGTGTATTTGACTAGATAAGGAGTATATTTGATACAATCAAAATCGAAGAATATAAATCCTCTCTTTTTTTCTCTCTTCTCTTCCTATTTGATTGCCAAATTTGCTCCTTTTTCTCTCTATTTCCGTGTTCTTGCTGCTGCAGAATTCTTCTTCCTTCAAATTCTTTCAACTCCCTGTATGCTGTCCGAAGCAGGCTTAAATAGGCTGGCCAAAGCCAGCCGCAGATCTATCTGCGGCTGGCCGCAGATGGATCTGCGGCTGGCCAGCTGGCGCGCCTCCCATCGCACTCAGCTGGTAGTGCTGAATTCCTGGTTTCCGTGCTGGCGCACTCACTTGGCCGCAGATCAATCCGCGGCTGGCTGGCTTGACTTTCCCGATTTTCGTGCTACGCCTCGATTTTCGTGCCATGACGTTGGTTTTTGCTGACGGGCTCATATTTTACAGTCCGAGAATCACTGGGAGGCGCGCCACACCTTCCGGGAATGCCAAATTCGGATAGCCTTGCTGTCACGTCGATTTCGGTTGCAAATTATCATGGTGGCGTCGAGTGTCCGTACTTCTTCCCATCTTTTGCTCTCGCAGGCCGATCCTTTTGACGAATTTGCCCTCCTGTCAAGGTTAATATAGGAAACGCAAAATTTGGGTGTCTACACTCTTATCAGTAACTGTGGCTTGTTGCTGATTGTGGAATCCCGGAGGATTGTTAGGTTTTGGAGCTTGTGGATAATCTTGCTGGTTTCTCCATGAGAAGTTGGGATGATTCCTATTCCCCGGATGATAATTATTCTGATATTGATTTGCTGGCCGCTGATAGTTTCTCACGAAATGCACAGATTCGGAATTGATGGCACATTGGTCAGAAGAGTGTGAACCCGCACAAAGCTCACAAATCATGGAAACTTGCTGCCCCTTTCCTTCATGTAGGTTATCTAACTTTTTGGCTATAGCAGATATTTGGGCTTGAAGTGATGTGGCTGTGTCAACATCTAAAATCCCAGCTATTTTTGGTTGACTGGATCTAGCTGTTGGCCATTGATAGTTATTTGCAGCCATGGTCTCCAAAAGGTCATAAGCTTCATCATAATTATTGGCCATGAATGCTCCTCCCGAAACTGCATCAATGCCTGCCAGTGTGTGGATATTCAACCCATTGTAAAATGTGTTAAGTTGCATCCATTGGGGTAAACCGTGATGTGGACACTTCCTCAATAATTCCTTGTACCTCTCCCACGTCTCATATAAGGATTCTCCATAAAATTGCTCATATGATGAGATGTCATTTCTCAACTTAGCAGTTTGGCTGGTGGAAAGAATTTTGGTAAGAATTTCTGCGCCAAATCTTGCCAAGTTGTAATGGATCCCGGTGGTAGTGAGTGTAGCCAACTCTTTGCTTTATCCCTCAATGTGAATGGGAATAACCGCAATCTCACTGCATCTTCCGAAATTCCATTGAATTTGAATGTATCACAGATCTCTAAAAAGCTCATCAAGTGCTCATTTGGATCATCAACTGCCATTCCCCCGAATTGGACAGAGTTTTGGATCATATGGATAGTCCCTGGTTTGATTTCAAAGGAATTGGCTGTTATGGCTGGTCTTGTGATACTCGATTGCAGTTCATTGATCCTTGGCATACCATAATCTCTCAATGCTTTTTGTGCTTCTCCCGCCATCGTTTGTGGTTGGTCTAGATTCTCTGGAGTGGTTTCAGCACACTTTCTTAACTGTTGAACCCTTTTCTCAATGTTATCCACGAAAGGCAAGAGGTCAGGATTCTTCGATCGAGTATGCATACACTACTCAAGAGTACATATAACAATGTAAATGAAAATAAAATAGAATTAAGACAAGAACAGATTTGTTTAACTAAAACCAATCTAATTTGAACTGATGGTGAAAGTTATAAACGCAATTACAATTCCCCAGCAACGATGCCAAAAACTTGTTGGGATATTGTATATATAACAAATATGACTCATACACGCAAGTGCACGTGATCCACAAGTAATATAAAGTAAGTAAGATATCGATCCCACGGAGAATAGAATTGCAATTACAACTATCAAACACCGATTTTATAATTATCTTGATTTCTTTAAACAGTTGAGTACAATGATGAAATTGTCTAAAGATTACTACAGAAACAAATAGAGGAATTTATGATTGTGTAAATACAGATTTTATGGGGTTGGGATTATAATTTCACTTATTGAAAACTTAGATTTCCATGCTTCCTATCGTTGCTAGTTGATTATTATGGAATGTTGGTCGAGAACACGAATGTAAAATATGACCACCTCTCGATGCACCATATTCATATCACACTAAATCCACAATTGTTAGAATGAATGCGAACACCCTAGATGACTAACGCACTATATTTCTATGTGAATTACAATCAAGAGGGTTTAAGTATAAGTTCTCAATTGGCCACATATGGTGCTTTGGTATATCTCTATCCTAAGCACGAAACATAACGTCACGAGGAATGTAAAAATTATGAACATATGCTAGCATAATTAGATCTCAATTTATATTTCCTTTCTCAATTCTATATAAATTATCACGGTAATTGGTGATCAAACAATTAAACATTTAGTATAAATTATGCTAGACATTCATTTCATAACCAACTAGCAATAATAAGGAAGCAATTCAATTTTTAGTAATGCAAAAGATTCATTATAATCCCAAAAATTAAATTTAGTTCATGCTAATAATAAGAGAATTCATCATAGACAAATGGTTCATCATTGTTTTTACAGAATATGAAAATAAATCAAACACAGAAAATAATTAAAACTCCCTGCTTTAATTTTCCCGTCTCTGTAAATCCATTGATTTTCCAAGTTGTGATGATCCTCGATTTCTTGTTCCCAATCTTCAATTTAGCATCCATGTAGCTCCATTCTTCAGTTCCCAGGTGATTTTGATGTTCAACAGATATCTTTCATTTTTTTGGAAATAGAATGCAGTCTATGATGAATTTTTGTGTAGAGGAAGCCCCTTTCAAATTGATTCTCTGCATGATTATATTCCAGCTTCCCAATTGTCTCTTTTTGACTAAATTTGATTTTCAACTGATAAAATAGAAATCCACTAATTTCCTGAAAACTTGGCAATGATTCCACACGTTTTTGGCAAGTCTACATAGCTGTCTGGAACGTGTCTGCATGGCTGGCTGGCGACGGGTGCAGCTGCGCTGAGATCATGCTTGGAACTGGGCGCAGCTGCGAGTTGGGAGTGTCAGCAGTTGAGGAGGGGCGCAGTTGCGTCGGCCTTAAGGCCCGGCTGGGCGCAACTGCGCTGGGCAGTGGCTGGGCTTAGGGCATTGGCGCAGCTGCGCTGGCTCCCAAGCCAAGTTGGGCGCACCTGCGCCCTCTGTCAGGTTACTGCTGCACTGCAGAAATCATGTTGTCTCCTCGGTTTTTGCGCAATGTGCTAGCAATAGCCATTCAATCAGGTCCCAAACATCATATGCAACATATATCGTGTCAAACTAACTTTAAACAATGCAAAAGCCATATAAGGTGAATTGTGAAACAATACCAAAATCAAAGAGGAAAATGCATGAAAACATACTTTGGAGCTAATAGTTAAGCAACAAATAAAGCAGAATAGTATCGAATAAGTAGGTATGAAACCTACTCATCAATTACAGCCTATTACGAAATCTGGCAAAATGGATGTGGAGACGTCCTTCCTCAATGAAGACTTGAGGAGAATGTATGTATGATACAGCCAGAGGAATTTGTTTCAAAGGTTGAAGGAAATCATGTATATAAGCTGCAATGATCCATTTATGGATTGAAGCAAGCTTCTCAAAGATGAAACATTCATTTTGATGAGACAATCAAAAGAGTTTGATTTTATAAAAAATGAGAATGAACCTTGTGTGTACAAAAGGGTCAGTGGGAGCGCTGTGACATTCTTGGTATTATATGTTGATATACTACTGACAAGGAATAACACATCAATGCTACAATCAGTAAAGATAAAATTGTCTAAACATTCCTCCATGAATGACTTGGGGGGGACATCCTATAAATTGGGGATACAAATCTATTTAGATAGATTTAAAAGGATACTCGGCTTGACCTAATGAATGTATATTCATTCGATGCTAAAGGCATTTAGCATGGCAAACTCCAAGAGAGGTCTCATGATGATGAGCCATGGAGTGTATCTCTCTAAAATTGTCCCCAATTGAAAGAGAGATCGCATGAGTTACTATCATGTATGCAATGAATATACTAGGCCTGATGTTGATCAGTCATATTCTGGAGAAGATCACTGTAAGACAGTGATAAACATCTTTAAGTACTTAACCGGTATTGAAGATGTAATCATAATTCATGGTAGGTTTGAATTAAAACTAGAGGGCTAAACAGACTCAAGTTTTTCAGACTGACCAAGACGATAACAAATCCACTTTAAGGTAAATCGTTACCTTGAAAGGTGGTGCAGTGAATTGGAAAGGTTCCAAACAGCAAAGTGTTGTTGGTTTAGTAACAAAGACAAAGTATATAGTTGTAAATGAAGCTGCAAGTTGATTGTTTAGATGAAAAGTTCATTACAGAACTAGGAATAGTTCCCCAGTCTCATCTTGGATTCAAACATGTGTTGCGACACTTTCATTTGATTAGTGGAATCATTGAAAAAGGAGAAATCACTATAGAGATAGTGGACTCTCAAGAACAACATTGCATATCCATTTACTGAAGCGTTATCCAAATAGCAGGATGGTCATCACTTAGAGAAGAAGAGTATTAGATACCATGACGATTGGCTTTAGTGCAAGTGGGAGATTGAAAGTAGTATGCACACAAGCCAATCATATTTGATATGATGTAGCATATACTTTGTAATCTTATTCGATTGTTAAAGGAATTTTACTTTATCTACATAGTGTTGTTATATTAAATGTGATAAACCTATAGTTTTGAGCAATGATTTTAGAATCATGATGGTGATCATGCTAATGAGATCTAAATTCTAGATAGCTCATAAATAAAATCGTTCCTAATCGATGGATTACTAAAAAGGGGATTAGTCAATCCAGATAGATTAATACATACGTTGTTTGCTCTTACGAAGAGGATGATTGATCTCATAATCATTTGTGTGGAGACACTAAAGCAAGTATGTAGGTGCTTAGTAGAGAAATAAGTTCACTGAACGTGGCTCGCTAAGGAATACCTAATGGAGTTTTACTCGCCTGTCAATAAGAATTCCTCTAGTGATAGTAGTACAAGTGATCCTTGGACTTGAGATCATCATAGTATCTTATGTGTGATGAGTTATACTTTGACATGTTCCTTAAGACCCTGAGGGTATATCAAAGGGTATGATTGGGTATAATAAGTTATACATGGAGATAGGTGAATGATCAACAAAGAATCTACCACTTCTAGTAAAAGGAGAGAATGTCCTATGTGATTCGATAAATGACGACTCAGAAGTCTTTGGCCAAAGCAGAATGAAATTAGAAAGGAGTTTCTAATTTGCATTACCAGAGTTGTTCATTGGAGAATCGAAATACATGTAATTAAATAAAATAAGACTTGACAGTAATTCCATGTCTTATATTTAATTGGGACATTGTATGGTAGAAGGATTGAATTGTACGGTAACTATTCACTGAAAGGTTCTTTTGTGATTAATGTTGAAATCTATATTATCTGGAAAGTCATTGATCGCTAAGGGGGCTTACCCTTATTGTAAAATAAATATTATTTATTTAAATAAATTAAATAGTTTAATTTATTTATTTAAATAAAATTAGAATTGTTCTAATTGATTTATTTACAACCGGTTTAATATGGAGAACCTAAAGGGCCACACCGCAAAAGAAAAATATTTATTTAAGAAGTAAATGGCATAATCGTAATAATAAGTTAAGTGTATTTAATTTAATCTATGGAGATAGAATAGATTAAATAGCTTAATATTTATTATTTAATATTTTGAAAATATTAAATATAAATTAATAAGAGGAGTCTTATTATTATTATTATTATTATTATTATTATTACTATTACTATTATTTAATTCCTAATAGGGATTGAGAATTAATTAATAGAAGTACTCTCTCATAAATTTCTAATTGGATTAGGAGATTAATTAATTAAAGGAGTTTAATTAAAATAAAAACCCTAATCCTAAATAGTTTAGGAGGGTTCCCTATATCTATAAATAAGAGGGGTCTTATCATGATTTGGGGTTAGATAGTTGCACACTCTTCCATAAGAATTGGAGAGAGAGAGTACTTGCAATTTCTATAGAGATAGAAACTAGGGTTTTGCCAATACCCATCTTCTTGAATAACTATTATTCCTTGGTGGATCACCTCTAGAGGCCAAACACTTGGGTAGCTAACGTTGATCAAGCAAAGGAATTTAGTCAGTAGAATTCAAGGAGAACGCGAAGGAATTGGAGGTGAACTTATACCCAAAGAAGCACGGTTCTACGAGGGTATAATTTCTTAATCTCTATCTCTTTCGTTTATATCGTTAATTGAGCACATAGATTGATCATGGTGATGGTTTGTATAAAATTTTAAAATCCGATTTTATCGCGCTTCCGCACTATTTATGTAATTTGATTGCATGTTTGCGCTATATACAAACCTAACAAGGAAAAGAAAATTTTTTGGCCTAACAAGTTTTCAACCGCGCACCAATCAGAGATCATGGGCGCGACGCACAAAATCATAGGCTGTGGCATGCCTCAGGAGCTGCGGCGCCCACTATCATGGGCCGCGGTGCTCAAACCCTCAACATAAAATTAAAAAGAATGTGGTCGCGCAAGGAAAACCAATCAGAGATTATGCTCCACGACGGACAAACTAAAGGGCCGCGGCGCACACATCAGGGGTCGCGACGTTCGTGCGTGTATCAGCAAAATTTAGTGCAGCGCTCGCGCGCTCTTTCCCCTATTCTCTTGGCCAAAACTTCTCCCACTCCCCCACAAACATAACTATAATCACCCACATACCTTATTCACCCAACCAAATCAATTCCTACAATAAATAGAGATTCAATTCCATAATAACTCAA
Organism: Aralia elata; assembly: GCA_034770075.1. Classification (NCBI taxonomy): domain Eukaryota; kingdom Viridiplantae; phylum Streptophyta; class Magnoliopsida; order Apiales; family Araliaceae; genus Aralia; species Aralia elata. The sequence continues at coordinate 53,556,704 of CM068386.1, forward strand.
CAACTTAACCCTAATTCCATCACTGAAGGAGGGTTCAAGTACTTATATTTGGAGAAGGAGTTGAAATCTCAAGTTCATAAGTTTTTCATCTTCTTCAAACACACAAGGTAACAGGTACATGCAATCACTTCTCTCTATCCATGTGATAATTTGTTATAGAGCCAAGGTTTTAGACCTTGCTCAAATCTCTGGCTTTTCTTTCTTCAGTATCCACCTAATGTGGAGCAAATCTTGCCAACTCATTAAACCTGGCTGCGTACTGCGGTACAGTCATATCTCCTTGCTTCAGTTCCAGAAATCTTACTTCCATTCTACTTTTCATGCTTGGAGGAAAATAATTTTCGAAGAAGATCTCCTTGAATCTTTCCCAACCAATCATTCCCTCTCCGACTCTAGTCTTGTTTGCTTCCCACCAGAAATTCGCCTCCCCCTTAAGCACAATTCTTGAGAAAAAAATAATAGCAGAAGGAGGGAATGAGGCACTGAGCCTCCATAATAAAGAAAGAAAGAATAAGGGAAAGATTAAAGGGTCAGTCAAATTAGATGTAGGTAGTGGAAGTGGGAGTAATAAGAAAAGAAAGTGGAATAACTTTGGGAACGCTGGATGAAAGTAGTATGCACACAAGCCAATCATATTTGATATGATGCAGCATATACTTTGTAATCTTATTCATTTATTAATAAAAGAATTGATTTTCTTAAAAGGCATTTTACATTATCTACATAGTGCTGTCATATTAAATGTGATAAACCATAGTTTTGAGCAATGCTTTTAGAATCATGATGGTGATCATGCTAATGAGATCTAAATTCAAGATAGCTCAGAAACTAAAATTGTTCTTAATTATTGGATTACTAAAAAGGGGATTAGTGAATCCGAATAGATTAGTACATACGTTACTTGCTCTTAGGAAGAGGATGGTTGATCACATAATCATTTGTGTGGAGACACTAAAGCAAGTATGTATGTGCTTATTGGAGAATAAGTTCACTAAACGTAGCTCGCTAAGGAATACCTAATAGAGTTTTACTCGCCTGTCAATAGGAATTCCTCTAGTGATAGTAGTACAAGTGATCCTTGAACTTGAGATCATCATAGTATCTTGTGTATAATAGGTTATACTTTGACATGTCCCTTAAGACCTTTAGGGTATATCAAAGGGTATGATTGGGTATAATAAGTTGCACATGGAGATAGGTGAATGATCAACAAAGAATCTACCACGTCTAATAAAAGATGTGAATGTCCTATGTGATTCGATAAATGACAACTCAGTTGTCCTTGGCCAAGGCAGAATGAAATTAGAAAGGAGTTTCTAATTTGCATTATTTAGAGTTGTGCATTTGGGAATCGAAATACATATAATTAAATAAAATAAGACTTGACAGTAAATCTATATCTTATATTTAATTGGGACATTGTATGGTAGAAGGATTGAATTGTACGGTAACTATGCACTGAAAGGTTCTTTTGTGATTAATGTTGAAATCTATATTATCTAGAAAGTCGTTGATCGCTAAGGGGGCTTACCCTTATCGTAGAATAAATGTTATTTATTTAAATGAATTAAATAGTTTAATTTATTTATTTAAATAAGATTAGAATTGTTCTAATTGATTTATTCACAACCGGTTTAATATGGAGAACCTAAAGGGTCACACCGCAAAAGGAAAATATTTATTTAAGAAGTAAATAGCATAATTGTAATAATAAGTTAAGTGTATTTGATTTAGTCTGTGGAGATAGAATAAATTAAATAGCTTAATATTTATTATTTAATATTTTGGAAATATTAAATATAAATTAATAAGAGGAGTCTTATTATTATTATTATTATTATTATTATTACTATTACTATTATTTAATTCCTAATAGAGATTGGGAATTAATTAATAAAAGTACTCTCTCATTAATTTTTAATTGGATGAGGAGGATAATTAATTAAACGAGTTTAATTAGAATAGAAACCCTAATCCTAAATAGTTCAGGGGAGGGTTTTCCTACATCTATAAATAAGAGAAGTCTTATCATAGATTGGGGTTACACACTCTTGCATGAGATTGTGGAGAGTACTTGTAATTTCTATAGAGATAGAAACTAGGGTTTTGCCAACACCATCTTCTTGAACAACTATTTTTCTTGGTGGATCACCTCTAGAGGCCAAACACTTGGGTAGCTAACGTTGATCAAGCGAAGGAATTTAATCGATGGAATTCAAGGAGAACGCGAAGGAATTGGAGGTGAACTTGTACCCGAGGAAGCTTTGATTCACGATGGTATAATTCTCTATCTCTATCTCTTTCGTTAATTGATAATTGAACATAAGGAAAGATCATGGTGATGGTTTGTATGAAAAATTTTAAAATCCGTTTTATCACGCTTCCGCCCTATTTATGTAATTTAATTGCATGCTTGCGTTATATACAAACCCAACAGTGGTATTAGAGCTTAATCCTTATGTTAATTATTAATTTTGATGATTTCATGTATGAATTGATATGCGATACGATCGGATTTTGGGCAGAAAAGTTTTTCCTGAATCTGCATCGCGACACGACCACGCCGCTTCTAGTTCATTCTGGAGCGCGGCTGCGCCCGAACCCAAAAAACGTTTCTGGGGGTGCAGGCCGCGCCGCTCCTAGTTCAATTTGGAGCGCGGCCGCACCGGTATGTAGAGTTTGAATTTTTTTTGTTTTTCTCAATTAACATAAATGATTTATTTAATTGATAAAAGTTTAAAATAAAGATGTTTATTTTATCTGAAATATGATTTCAAATTGCTAAAATTAAAGGAGTTTAATTTGGATTTGGTTTTTTGATTAAAATAAAATAGTTTATTTTGTTTCAAAAACTAAATATTAGCAAAACTTTTGCCCATTAATTGATATCAATGCATATATGGAATGATTTTATTATTCATGAGATGAATGTTATTTATTGATGCATATGGAGATATGTATGATAATAAATAGGGATTGATTATGGGCTATTGACCAATGTGTGATTAGATTTATTTTAGAGGATGCTTGAATGTATGAGTTTTTTATAAATGGGGTTTGCGTACCTCGTATTCTCTAATTTTTTCTTAATGTAAATTTTATCTCCCTCCTATGTGTTCGGTTTGTATATAGCGCGAACATGCAATCTGATTACATAAATAGTGCGAAAGCGCGATAAAACGGATTTTAAAATTTTTATACAAACCATCACCATGATCGATCAATGTGCTCAATTAACGATATAAACGAAAGAGAAAGAGAATAAGAATTATACCCTCGTAGAACAAAGCTTCCTCAGGTACAAGTTCAACTCCTAGTCCTTCGTGTTCTCCTCGAATTCAACGGTGTGATTCCTTCCTTTGATCAACGTTAGCCACTCAAGTGTTTGGCCTGTAGAGGTGATCCACCAAGGAAGAACAAGTATTCAAGAAGTTGGGTGTTTGGCAAAAACCCTAGTTTCTATCTCTATAGAAATTGCAAGTACTCTCCACAAATCTTATGCAAGAGTGTGTAACCTTAATCTATGGTAAGACTCTTCTTATTTATAGATGTAGGAATAACCCTTCCCTAAACTATTTAGGATTTAGGGTTTATATTCTAATTGAACTCTTTTAATTAATTATGCTCCTAATCCAATTAGGATTTCGTGAGAGAGTACTTCTATTAATTAATTCTCAATCCCTATTAGGAAATAAATAATAGTTTTATTAATTAATTCTCAATCCCTATTAGGAATTAAATAATAGTAATAGTTATAATAATAATAAGACTCCTCTTATTAATTTATATTTAATATTTCCAAAATATTAAATAATAAATATTAAGCTATTTAATTTATTCTATCTCCATAGACTAAATTAAATACACTTAACTTATTATTACAATTATGCCATTTACTTCTTAAATAAATATTTTCCTTTTTTGCGGTGTGACCCTTTAGGTTCTCCATATTAAACCGGTTGTGAATAAATCAATTAGAACAATTCTAATCTTATTTAAATAAATAAATTAAACTATTTAATTCATTTAAATAAATAATATTTATTCTACAATAAGGGTAAGCCCCCTTAGCGATCAACGACTTTTCAGATAATATAGATTTCAACATTAATCACAAAAGAACCTTTGAGTAGATAGTTACCGTACAATTCAATCCTTCTACCATACAATGTCCCAATTAAATATAAGACATGGATTTACTGTCAAGTCTTATTTTATTTAATTATATGCATTTCGATTCCCAAATGCACAACTCTAAATAATGCAAATTAGAAACTCCTTTCTAATTTTATTCTGCCTTGGCCAAGGACTACTGAGTTGTCATTTATCGAATCACATAGGACATTCACATCTTTTATTAGACGTGGTAGATTCTTTGTTGATCATTCACCTATCTCCATGTACAACTTATTATACCCAATCATACCCTTTGATATACCCTAAAGGTCTTAAGGGATATGTCAAAGTATAACTCATCATACACAAGATACTATGATGATCTCAAGTCCAAGGATCACTTGTACTACTATCACTAGAGGAATTCTTATTGACAGGCGAGTAAAACTCCATTAGGTATTCCTTAGCGAGTCACGCTCAGTGAACTTATTCTCTAATAAGCACCTACATACTTGCTTTAGTGTCTCCACATAAATGATTATGAGATCAATCATCCTCTTCCTAAGAGCAAGCAACGTATGTACTAATCTATCCGGATTCACTAATCCCCAATTTAGTAATCCAACGATTAGGAACAATTTTAGTTTGTGAGCTATCTAGAATTTAGATCTCATTAGCATGATCACCATCATGATTCTAAAAGCATTGCTCAAAACTATGGGTTTATCACAGTTAATATAACAACATCATGTAGATAATATAAAATGCCTTTTAAGAAAATCAATTCTTTTATTAATAAATGAATAAGATTACAAAGTATATGCTACATCATATCAAATATGATTGGCTTGTGTGCATACTACTTTCAATCTCCCACTTGCACTAAAGCCAATCGCCATGGTATCTAATACCCATCTTCTCTAAGTGACGATCAAACTGTTGTTGAGTTAAAGCTTTAGTAAATGGATCTGCAATGTTGTCTTGAGAGTCCACACGCTCCAGGGTGACATCTCCTCTTCCAATGATTTCTCTAATCAAATGAAACCGCCGCGACACATGTTTGGATTTCTGATGAGACCTGGGTTCCTTAGCCTGTGCAACAGCTCCGGTGTTGTCACAGAATAAAGGTACAACTCCTCTAATGCTAGGAACCACTCCAAGTTCAGTTATGAACTTCTTCATCCAAACAGCTTCCTTTGCAGCTTCACTTGCAGCTATGTACTCTGCCTCTGTCACTGAATCAGCAACTGTTTGCTGCTTGGAACTCTTCCAACTCACTGCGCCACCGTTTAAGGTAAACACATACCCTGAAACGGATTTATAGTCATCTTGGTCCGTTTAAAAACTTGAGTCTGTATAGCCCTCTAGTTTCAATTCAGACCCATCGTAGACAAGAAATACATCCTTAGTTCTTCTCAAGTACTTTAGGATGTTTTTCACTGCCTTCCAGTGCTCTTCTCCTGGATTTGACTGATATCTGCTTGTTACACTAAGTGCATGAGCGACATCTGGTCTAGTACATATCATACCGTACATGATAGATCCTATTGCGGAAGCATAAGGAATCTTACTCATACGGTCTCTCTCCTCAGGTGTTTTTGGGGCCTGTTTCTTGGATAGATGTATTCCATGGCTCATCGGCATGAGACCTCTCTTGGAATCTTCCATGCTAAACCTCTTTAGCATCGAGTCAATGTACTTTCCTTGGGTCAAGCCAAGCATCCTTTTAGATCTATCTCTATAGATCTTTATCCCCAAAATATAGGATGCCTCACCCAAGTCCTTCATGGAGAAGTGTTTAGATAACCAAATTTTGATCGACTGTAGCATAGGAACATCATTCCCTATTAGTAATACGTCATCAACATATAATACAAGGAATGAAACAGCGCTCCCACTAACCTTCTTGTACACACATGGTTCATCCTCATTTTTGATAAAATCAAACTTTTTCACTATTTCATCAAAACGGATGTTCTATCTTCGAGAAGCTTGCTTCAATCCATAAATGGATCGTTGTAGCTTACAGACTTGGTTTGTTCCAACTGTTGAAACCAAACCCTCTGGCTATATCATATATACATTCTCCTCAAGCTCTCCATTGAGGAAGGCCGTTTTCACGTCCATTTGACAGATCTCGTAGTCATAATAAGCTGCAATTGCAAGCAAAATCCGAATGGACTTGAGCATAGCTACTGGTGAAAAGGTTTCATCATAGTCAACTCCTTGTCTTTGTTTGAAACCTTTTGCAACCAGTCGGGCTTTATAGGTCTCTACCTTACCATCCGCTCCAGTCTTTCTCTTAAAGACCCATTTACACCCAATAGGCTTAATGCCCTCAGGTGGTGAAACCAAAGTCCATACTTGGTTTTCATACATGGAGTCCATCTCGGATTTCATGGCTTCTAGCCATTTCTCTGAGTCTTCACTACTCATAGCCTCTTCGTAAGTCAATGGATCATCATCATCTATGATGCGTACCTCATCATCATCCTCTATGATGAATCCATACCTATCAGGTATCTTCGGTACTCTTCCAGATTTACGAATAGGTAGTGGTACAGTAGGTACCTGACTTTGATCCGTAGTATTTTGTGGTTCTTGAACTTCTTCAAGATATATCTTACTCCCACTGACCCCTTCAAGGATAAACTCCTTTTCCAAGAAGGCAACGTGTTTCGCTACAAACACCTTTTGATCAGTAGGATGATAGAAATAATACCCTATAGTTTCTTTAGGGTAACCCACAAATCTACACTTGTCGGATCTAGTCTTTAGCTTATCTTGCTCAAACCTTTTGACATAAGCTGGACAACCCTAAGTCTTAACATACTTAAGATTTGGTTTCCTCCCTGTCCATATCTCATATGGAGTCTTTGGGACGGATTTGGTAGGTACCTTGTTAAGCAGGTATGCAGCCATTTCTAGGGCATAACCCCAGAAGGATATTGGAAGGTCAGTAAAACTCATCATGGATCGAACCATGTCCAACAATGTTCGATTTCTCCTTTCAGATACACCATTCAACTGTGGCGTCCCTGGTGGAGTCCATTGTGAGATTATACCATTTTCTTTGAGACAATTGAGAAACTCATTGGTTAAGTATTCCCCTCCTCGATCTGATCGAAGAATCTTAATACTCTTACCAGTTTGCTTCTCTACTTCACTTCTGAATTCTTTGAACTTTTCAAACGATTCAGATTTGTATTTCATTAAATACACATATCCAAATCTAGAATGATCATCAGTGAAAGTAATAAAATAAGAATACCCTCCTCGTGCATTCGTTGTCATAGGTCCACATACGTCTGTGTGTACCAACGCTAACAACTCTGTAACTCTTTCTCCTTTTCCAGTAAAAGGAGATTTAGTCATCTTACCCATGAGACAAGATTCACAAGTTGGATATGATTCGTAATCAGATAGCTCTAAAAGCCCATCTTTATGCAACTTGGATAATCTTGTTTCATTGATATGACCTAGTCTACAGTGCCACATAAAGGTATAATTAACATCATTTCTTTTTCTTTTCTTAGTTTGTTCAATTTGAAGTATATTTTCATGCAAGTCAAGTATGTACAGTCCATTCAGTAAGTTCCCAACACCATATAAAACATTTTTATTATAAATAGAACAACTGTTGTTTTTTATTATAATATCAAAACCATCCACATCCAATACGGAAATTGAAATAATGTTTCTAATGAGTGTCGGAACATAATAACAATTATTTAAACTAATGAACTTGCCCGAAGGCAGTGCTAAACGATAAGTCCCTACAGCTAATGCAGCAACCTTTGCTCCATTTCCCACTCGTAGGACGACTTCATCCTTGTCCAGCTTTCTACTTCTGCTTAGTCCCTGCACATTATTACATATGTGAGAACTACAGCCGGTATACAATACCCAAGTAGAATTTTGACTTTCAGAAAAATTAATTTCAATCATGAACAAACCTAGATCGGAAGTCGAAGCTTCTCCAAGCCTCTTTTGGTCCGCAAGATACTCCTTGCAGTTCCTCTTCCAGTGTCCCGGCTTATTGCAATGGTAGCAAATTCCTTTGCTATCTGGATCAGGTTTCTTTTTATCCTTCCTCTTCGCCTTGCCCTTAGCCTTCTTGTTTTTCTTCTTTTCAGAAGATACCTTGGGCCTCTTCCTTTTCTTGGAAGAATCATCCACTAGTAAGACTTGGTTCTTGTTGGATGAGAAGTGACCTTCAGCAGTTTTCAACATGTTAAGTAACTCAGGCAAGCTGACGTCCAACTTATTCATGTGAAAATTCACAACAAATTGTGAGAAGGTGTCCGGGAGTGACTGCAAGATCAAATCTTGACTTAACTCCCCATCCATCACGAACCCAAGCGGTCCAAGTTGTTCAATCAGATTGATCACCTTAAGGACATGAGTCTCAACAGCAGTGCCCTCGGTCATACGAGATCGGAAGAGCTCCTTAGATATCTGATATCTAGCAGTCCTACTTTGCTCACCATGCAACTCTTTGAGGTGCAACAATATAGTAGGAGCATCCATAGTTTCATGCTGACGCTGAAGCTCGTTACTCATGGATGCGAGCATGATGCATTGAGCCAAAATTGCATCATCTTGCCACTTTCTGAAAGTAGTAATCTCTTCCTCAGAGGCTGTTTCTGCAACATTTGCAGGGACTGACGAATTTAGGACATAAGAAATCTTTTCAGCAGTGAGAACAATTTTCAGATTCCTTAACCAGTCCATGTAATTCGGTCCGGTCAGTTTGTTAGCATCAAGTATGCTGCGTAGTGATAGTGAGTTTGACATTTTTAAATTCTGCATGTGAAAATAGACAACATTTTAGCATACATTCTTTTAATTAATTACCAAAATAAATTAGGTCTTTATTTTAAATTGGTATCTCCCACTATTTTCATCAAACTATATTACCCTCATTATATAGTTCGACAAATCTAATTAAAGATTTGCTAGTGAGAATAAGGATCCCATTTTAAATGTATATAGCCTTGTGTGACACAACAAACTATATATAAATAAATAGGTAGACAACTATTGTCAATTATATCACTATGTAACTCCTTGTATTTTGCCTCTTAGATTATTTTGATCAAGTGTGACACATCCGAATCAAAATTATCCAAGTTAAGTCCAACATAGCACTTCCATATATTCGAAAGAAAAACACTGTCCTTGTGTGACACAACAAAACAACATCGTTCAGTCTATGTATAAGCATCAAATGTGGTAAAGCAACATCTTAAATATTTAATACTTGCCTTGTGTGACACAACAAACTCATATTAAATATTTAATACTCTATCGCTTTACCATGCTAGAAGGCGACGTTCGATATTCCAAATATCTTTGAACGCTTAAGACTTAATATAATTACTTTGAGGGGTTTGTTATTATTAGTCTCATCTTGTTTAGCGTGCATGCACATATATATATATAAAATACGCGTCATATTATTTTACATGCGAAGCATGTTGGATAATATATAATATATATATAGTAAGCATGCACATATAGAATACTATATTCTACCCGGATTGATTATGGACTTTTATTCTAGTTTGGTTCACTGGAGCCACCAAGTAAACCAAAAGGTCAAACCTAGGGTGCAAGAATTAAATTTAAATATAACTATTACATTTAAACCCGGGCTCCAATACAAACGGGTCTTCAAGCGCTCATTGCTCCTTTGTCTCCAATTCTTCAAAATTAATTCTAATTAGTCCTATTACAAAAACTATTTACAATAAATAGAAACTTTGATCAGCAGTCAAGGGGAAGTACATAGGAGGGAGATAGAATTTACATTAAGAAAAATTAGAGAAGACGAGGTACGCATACCCCATTTATAAAAACCCATTCATTCAAGCATCCACTAAAATAAATCCAATCATACATTGGTCAATAGTCCATAATCAATCCCTATTTATTATCATACATATCTCTATATGTATCAATAAATAACATTCATCTCATGAATAATAAAACCATTCCATATATGCATTGATATCAATTAATGGGTAAAAGTTTTGCTAATATTTAGTTTTTGAAACAGAATAAACTCTTTTATTTTAATCAAAAACCAAATCCAAATTAAACTCCTTTAATTTTTAGCAATCTGAAATTCCATTCCAGATAAAATAAACTCTTTTATTTTAAACTTTTATCAATTAAATAAACCATTTATCTTAATTGAGAAGACAAAACAAAAAAATTTCAAAGTCTGCACACCGGCGCGGCCGCGCTCCAATTTGAACTAGGAACGGCGCGGCCGCGCTGCACCCCCTAGAAACGTTTTCTGGGTTAGGGCGCGGCCGCGCTCCAGAATGAACTGGAAGCGACGCGGCCGCGTCGCGACGCAGATTCAGAAAAAATTTTCTTCAGCCCAAAATCCGATCGTATCGCATATCAATTCATACATGGAATCATCAAAATCGATAATTAGCACATGATTAGGCTCTGATACCACTGTTAGGTTTGTATATAGCGCGAAATGCAATCTGATTTAGTAATCCAACGATTAGGAACAATTTTAGTTTGTGAGCTATCTAGAATTTAGATCTCATTAGCATGATCACCATCATGATTCTAAAAGCATTGCTCAAAACTATGGGTTTATCACATTTAATATAACAGCATCATGTAGATAATATAAAATGACTTTTAGGAAAATCAATTCTTTTATTAATAAATGAATAAGATTACAAAGTATATGCTACATCATATCAAATATGATTGGCTTGTGTGCATACTACTTTCACTATGTACTTCCCCTTGACTGCTGATCAAGGTTTCTATCTATTGTAAATAGTTCATGTAATAGGATTAGTTAGAATTATTTTGAAGAATTGGAGACAAAGGAGCAAGGAGCGCTTGAAGACCCGTTTGTAATGGAGCCCAAGTTTTAAATATAATAGTTATATTTAAATTTAATTCTTGCACCCTAGGTTTGACCTCTTGGTTCACTTGGTGGCTCTAGTGAACCAAACTAGAATAAAAGTCCATAATCAATTCGGGTAGAATATAGTATTTTATATGTGCATGATTACTATATATATATATATATTATATTATCCAACATGCTTCGCATTTTAAATAATATGACGCGTATTTTATATATATATATGTGCATGCGCGCTAAACAAGATGAGACTAATAATAATAGACCCCTCAAAGAAATCATATTAAGTCCTAAGCGTTCAAAGATATTCGGAATATCGAACGTCGCCTTCTAGCATGGTAAAGCAATAGAGTATTAAATGTTTAATATGAGTTTGTTGTGTCACCAAAAGGCAAGTATTAAATATTTAAGATGTTGCCTTATCACATTTGATGATTATTAAAGAATTGAACATTACTGTTTTGTTGTGTCACCACAAGGACGATATTTTTCTCTTCACATATATGGAAGTGCTAGGATGGACTTAACTTGGATAATTTTGATTCGGATGTGTCACCACTTGATCAAAACAATCTAAGAGGCAAAATACAAGGAGTTACATAGTGATGTAATTGACAATAGTTATCTACCTATTTATTTATATATCGTTTGTTGTGTCACCACAAGACTATATACATTTGAAATGAGATCCTTATTCTCACTAGCAAATCTTTAATTAAATTTGTCGAACTATATATTGAGGGTAATATAGTTTGATGAAAAGTGAGAGATAAAATAAAGACATAATTTATTTTGGTAATTAATTAATTAAATGAATGTATGCTAAAATGTTGTCTATTTCACATGCAGAATTTAAAAATGTCAAACTCACTATCACTGCGTAGCATACTTGATGCTAACAAACTGACCGAACTGAATTACACGGACTGATTAAGGAATCTGAGAATTGTTCTCACTTTTGAAAAGATTTCTTATGTCCTAAATTCGCCAGTCCCTGCAAATGTTGCAGAAACAGCCTCTGAGGAAGAGATTGTCACTTTCAGAAAGTGGCAAGATGATGCAATCTTGGCTCAATGCATCATACTCGCATCAATGAGTAACGAGCTTCAGCGTCAGTATGAAACTATGGATGCTCCTACTATATTGTTGCACCTCAAAGAGTTGTATGGTAAGCAAAGTAGGACTGCTAGATATCAGATATCTAAGGAGCTTTTCCGATCTCGTATGATCGAGGGCACTACCGTTGAGACTCATGTCCTCAAGATGATTAATTTGATTGAACAACTTGGACAGCTTGGGTTCGTGATGGATGGGGAGTTAAGCAAAGATTTGATCTTGCAGTCACTCCCGGATACCTTCTCACAATTTGTTGTGAATTTTCACATGAATAAGTTGGACGTCTTCTTACCTGAGTTACTTAACATGTTAAAAACTGCAGAAGGTCACTTCTCATCTAACAAGAACCAAGTCTTACTAGTGGATGATTCTTCCAAGAAATAGAAGAGGCCCAAGGTATCTTCTGAAAAGAAGAAAAACAAGAAGGCTAAGGGTAAGGCGAAGAGAAAGGATAAAAAGAAACATGATCCAGATAGCAAAGGAATTTGCTACCATTACAATAAGCCGGGACACTGGAAGAGGAACTGCAAGGAGTATCTTGCGGACTAAAAGAAGCTTGGAGAAGCTTCGACTTCCGATCTAGGTTTGTTCATGATTGAAATTAATTTTTCTAAAAGTCAAAATTCTACTTGGGTATTGGATATCGGCTGTAGTTCTCACATATGTAATAATATGCAGGGACTAAGCAAAAGTAGAAAGTTGAACAAGGATGAAGTCATTCTACGAGTGGGAAATGGAGCAAAGGTTGTTGCATTAGCTGTAGAAACTTATTGTTTAGCACTGCCTACGGGCAAGTCCATTAGTTTAAATAATTGTTATTATGTTCCAACACTCATTAGAAACATTATTTCAATTTCTGTATTGGATATGGATGGTTTTGATATTATAATAAAGAATAACAGTTGTTCTATTTATAATAAAAATGTTTTATATGGTGTTGACAATTTACTGAATGGACTTTACATACTCGACTTGCATGAAAATCTACTTCAAATTGAACAAACTAAGAAAAGAAAAAGAGATGATGTTAATTATACCTTTATGTGGCACTATAGACTCAGTCATATCAATGAAACAAGATTAACCAAGTTGCATAAAGATGGGCTTTTAGAGCTATCTGATTACAAATCATATCCAACTTGTGAATCTTGTCTCACGGGTAAGATGACTAAATCCCTTTTTAGTGGAAAAGGAGAAAGAGTTGCAGAGTTGTTAGCGTTGGTACACACAAACGTATGTGGACCTATGACAACGAATGCACGAAGAGGGTATTCTTATTTTATTACTTTCAATGATGATCATTCTAGATTTGGACATGTGTATTTAATGAAATACAAATCTGAATTGTTTGAAAAGTTCAAAGAATTCAGAAGTGAAGTAGCGAAGCAAACTGGTAAGAGTATTAAGATTCTTCGATCGGATCGAGGAGGGGAATACTTAACCAATGAGTTTCTCAATTGTCTCAAAGAAAAAGGAATAATCTCACAATGGACTCCACCAGGGACGCCACAGTTGAATGGTGTATCTGAAAAGAGAAATCGAACATTGTTGGGCATGGTTCGTTCCATGATGAGTTTTATCGACCTTCCAGTATCCTTCTGGGGTTATGCCCTAGAATCGGTTGCATACCTACTTAACAAGGTACCTACCAAATCCGTCCCAAAGACTCCATATGAGTTATGGACAGGGAGGAAACCAAATCTTAAGCATGTTAAGACTTGGGGTTGTCCAGCTTATGTCAAAAGGTTTGAGCATGATAAGCTGAAGACTAGATCTGACAAATATAGATTCGTGGGATACCCTAAAGAAACATCAAGGTATTATTTTTATCATCCTACTGATTAAAAGGTGTTTGTTGCAAAACACGCTGCCTTCTTGGAAAATAAGTTTATCCTTGAAGGGGTCAGTGGGAGTAAGATATATCTTGAAGAAATTTAAGAACCACAAAATACTACGGATCAAAGTCAGGTACCTGTAGACACCCGATTTTTGCATTTCCTATACTAACCCTGACAGGAGGGCAAAATCGTCAATTGACCCGGCACACGAGAATAAAGGGTGGACATAAAGACGAACCCTCAAAACCACCACGACGGGATGATATTGAAGCCGACACGACAACAAGCGAATGTCGAGAGTCAGTTATTGATCACTGTGCTTGCCCGGATGACGTGGCACGTTTCCCGACGGGTTCCGGACTGCCGAGCGCAAACCCGTCAGCGGAAACCAACGGTACGACACGAAAATCGAGACAAGGCATGGAAAACGAGAAAATCAGCACAGTTAGCCGCAGATCAATTCGCGGCCAAGGACGAAACTCGAGGCAGCACGGGACTCGAGCGCGGCTGGGGGGAGAACCAAGGGCCAGCCGCAGATGAATCTGCGGCCAGCCGCAGATAGATCTGCGGCTGCCCTTGGCAGTGCTATATTAGGCCAGTTCGCATACAGGAAGAAAAGAGGGGATTCAGCAGCAGCAGCAGTTCGGGAGAAGAAGAAAAAACAGCAAGAAAATAGCAAAAATTAGGAGAGAAAAGAGTGAAAAGAGTGAGGAATTGTACCAATTTTGTGAGATTATATCTCATATTTTCTACTCTACTCAATACACAAATTCATACATATTGTGGGGATTAATTGCAAGGTGAAAAAACCATTTGTTCTTAGCATTTTGTTATACCATTTTGTTAATCTTTTGGTCGTCCGAATTACCTTGAATGTAGTTTTTTTCTCATATGTTATTGTGAAGCCATGGGTTAGGGACTATTAGTGAGGGTCTCATCGGAATGAAATTCCCCCTAATAGCCCGATGATATCCGTTTGGTGCAAATCTTAGCTATTATGGTATGGTATCATTCATAGTGTATTTCGATCGTCATTGTAAGATATCCTAGAGTGTTAGGCATCCCGTTGTTTATTTTTGTTATATCCATTTGGCGGTTGTGCAATAAGTTCGGATGTGAGCCTAGGAATGCGACCCCGTGGTCCAAATCCGATGATGGACATTTTTGAATGTATGTAATCGGGTGGATGTATCCGTTATTGTAAATATGTAATCGTCGGGCCTTAAAACGACGCCAAGGCGATAATCGTGTTTAAGGCCCCGAAATAGTGAAACTTGTGATTGTGGGCGTTTGGGGTTATTTGGATGGCTTACATGCCCATGAATAGCCCCGACGCGTGTTTATGCTTGATTGGATTTTGTGACACGAAAAAATGATTTCAAAGATTAAACGATGAAGGTTTTTCCTTAAAATCAAGCAAACTAGGAGGTTAGCATCACGTAGCTAAAAAATTTGGAGGTGTTAATGAATGTCGATTTCTATTAAACGAGAAGGCTAAAGAAGGTCGTTTTCAAATGTCACAAAAAATGGTTTTATAAAAATAAAACAACGTTTTATTAAATCTTGGTGCGTAGGGTGAAAGATATCCTAGAAGTTGCCCATCATTTTATGAAAGCAATGTATAGATTTCGATTCCTATTTTTACGAAGGTTTAAAACTCTTTTTTTTTTTTTTTTTTTTTTTTTTTTGCCAAAACGACATCTAAGGAAAATCTCATAGTTTTGCCAACTAAAATCAACCCTTTCTCGCAAAGCTTTCTCGTTTAAGCCGATGGACATTCTAAGGCATTCTCAAAAGGAAAACACAATTTTCCCTAATAATCCAAATGATTCTTTTATGCAAACTCATCACAACATTTACATAGGCACACACACACATACACGCACACACACATTTCATGAATTAAAGGATAGGAAAGCATCAAGATTGCGGTAACCGTGCTTCACGGAAGTCGAGGGGTGCCTAACACCTTCCCCTCACTTAAGCAAGCCCCCGAACTCTATGAATCTCGATTCGCAGACCAATTAATTCGGAGTCACATATGAGCCAGCGATTTATAAAAATGAAAACTCGGATGAGTTGGTACATCCATTTCAAATATACCAACTGGCGACTCTGGTTAAATTGGCTCATCATAAAAACAATCTTTAAAAACCCCGTCGACATTAATGCCGACCTTTTCCAAAAAGTCATCTAAACAAAAAGGCAAAAAATCGGAAAAGGGTTACAACCCCCGCGTAAGCGATTCCTCCCGGCGTCGACAGCTGGCGACTCTGCTGGGGATATTAGAGGGCTTAAGCCGCATTGAAATCTTGATGCTTTCCTATCCTTTAATAATTCAAGAATGTGTGTATACGTGCAATATTTTTGAGGTGTTTGCTTATTGTTGTGTGAATGTGTGCTTTTGTCCAATGAATGAATGATTGAATGGAATTGCTTACTTTGAAGAAATCATTTGCATGCGGTGAGGACGATGAATGTGAATGTATGTTGAGAGAGTACCTCCTCCTGAGGCGAACCCGTCGGTTGCTTATTACTGGACTCGAAGGGGCTGCTCCCCGGAGATGGCTCAGGAAACGCACCACCCAAATCCGCTCCAATCGAAAGGTTTCAGACGAGTAGATTGCGAAGATTTGGGGACCTTCATGCCGAAAAGCCCGTGAGAGTAACCCTAGGATAGGTCAGCCCCAGATTAACCCAACGCAGGAAAAGTCTCTTCATGCCCTTCTACGTTTATGCATATAAATGTCATAATCCCATTGCAATATATTCATATATGCTTCCCCTTTATGTCAAGAGAAAATACTAACCTCTGTGTTTTGCAGGGAACGGCACGGGAAGCATAATAAATCGTATCTAGCATGCATTATTCCAATAAAGAACCGCTAACGTGTTGTTTTGCAGAAAAAGATTAAAAAAAAAAAAAAAAAAAAAAAAACCCAAAACACAAAAAATTTACAGCTTTAGCATGCATCCGCATCCTTTCATTGCCCAAGACTGAACTTCGAACCGTTTGCCTGCAGGATTGCTCCTCAAACCCGTTCGCAGTCTAAGAAAGCCCAGGTCTCTAACTCTGAAATGGCTGATCTTCCCAATCATAGTTCCATCTCTCGGGAAGAGTTTGATGATTTTAAAAAGCAGATGATAGAAATGGCCACCATGCTAAAAGAGCAGTTCCTAATCAGACAGGATTCGTCAAACCAGGGACCGCATAATGTACCACCGCCAGGGGGTGACCAGAATCCTCCTAAGGATGATGCAATCCCATTTAAAAATAACCAACATCAGCTTAAGGACGAGCCGGTCCTCCCAAAGGTCATTCCTGCCCTCAACAAAACAGTAATCACGATTCCAGAAGAGGGAGATACTGATGACCTTCGCAGAAAAATGAAGCAGATGGAGGAGACCATCCAATCTCTAAAAGGCATAGGCTCCTTGGGTAGGGTTAATTATGCAGCTTTGTGTGTCTTCCCCGGAACCAGATATCCAGAGAAATTTAAGATCCCCGAATTCGAGAAATACAATGGGAAAGGGGATCCTTACACTCACCTGAAAATATATATTGGAGAACTGGGGTCCTATGCGGAAGACGAAGGATTAAGGATGCAATTATTCCAGAAAAGTTTGACGGGGGAGGCGAGGATCTGGTATGCCCGTCTCGATAATGCCCGGATTCATAATTGGGAGGAGCTGGCCCATACCTTTCTGACACAGTATAGCTTTCAGGCACAGATGGCCCCTGATAGATATCAAATGACAAAAATCAAGAAGCAACCAAGGGAAACCTTCAGGGACTATGCCCAACGATGGAGGGGTATGGCCGCACAAGTGAATCCTCCAATGAGTGAGTCAGAGATGGTGATGACCTTTGTGGATATACAAGAAGCACCTTATTATGAGCGGGTCATATCAGGGGTTGGAAGACCTTTCGCCGAGATGATAAAACACGGAGAAATGGTGGACATGGGGTTGAAATCGGGTAAAATCCGGGACTTCACAGCTCTTGAAACGGCTGCGGAACAAATCCAAAGTGGGAATTATGGCAGTACTTCCCGCAGGCCCCAAAAGCGAAAAGAGGAAGATGTCTCTCTCGTGCTGCAGGGATCATCCAGGAAATTGGAGAATAGCCCTCCTGTACAAATACAGAGATTTGTGCCGCCCCGACAACCCAATTTTGATAATCCCAGAACGGACGGACGAAGGAGGTTTGAGACCACACAGAGGCGGGTATTCACCCCGCTTGGGGATCCTCTTGAGCAGATTTTGGCAATATTGATATCACAGAGGAAGATTGTCGATTTGGCACCTGCATGTGACCCGAAGGGAAGAAAATTTGACCCCAGTAAAAAGTGTGCATATCATTCGGGTTCCCCGGGTCATGACACTCAGGAATGTTGGACGCTGAAACACATAATTCAAAACCTGATTGATAGCGGGGAAATCGTGGTGGAGCAGCCCGAGCCGCCAAACGTTAAAATCAATCCCCTACCGAAGCATGATGGGGGAGGGGTCAATATGGTGGAAGCCATCGAAACCGAAGGACCGCCAAGGAGAAATTATATGATAGGGATTTATGGGATGGTTGGCATGACGGGTAGTCAGGAGAATATGCAGGGGGCACCGATTAGGTTGACGGGTGCAAGCCGGAGTATCACAGGGGGGCCTATCAAGTTAGCGGCTCCAAAACCTCTCATCATCGCAGCAAGACCACAGATCCCTATTTGCAATCTAAAAACAGTACCGTGGAACTACGGGGGTGTATTAGAGGAGGCGGCCAGTTGTGCTTCCGTAACATCAAAGGGGAATCCCTTGTATCTTCCAGGAAGAGTCCTCAAGAGTAAGAGAAAAGAGAACGAGAGGATATCCGAGGAAAAAGCCGTGGAGTTCTTGGAAAAGATGGATCATCCGGAAGTAAGGGGGATCAGGACGGTGAGCGAGGAATCGACTCTAACGTCGATCATGGATTTGGTGTTATCGTCCAGCGACCACTGCAGAATCTTGGCCAAAGTCCTAGGGGAGGCTCACATTCCCAAGACAATTAGCCAAGAAAGTTTCGGCCGCCTAGTGGACCATCTGCTAGAGAACAATGTGCTATCATTCACAGATGATGATATCCCGAAAGAGGGAAGGGGGCATCGGAGACCGCTGCACATCGCAGTGATCTCATCAGGATATGTCATGAATGGGGTATTGATTGATGGGGGATCAGCACTGAATATTTGTCCCCTCAGTACACTGAGGAAAATGAACATTAATCCCAAGCGCTTGAGGGCCAGTCACGTGGTGGTGCGAGCCTTCGATGGATCCCGGAAGGATACATTGGGAGAAATAGAGTTGCCCGTGGAGATAGGGCCGTGTACTTTTGATATTTCCTTTCAGGTCCTGGATATCTCCGCCAGTTATAACATGTTATTGGGAAGACCATGGATACATATGGCTGGGGCAGTTCCCTCTACACTACACCAACAAATCAAGTTCATCGTTAGCGGGAATCTGGTAACAGTCTCCGCAGAGCGTAATGACCCTTTCCCGTCCAAGAATGGTCTGCCAGTAATCAATGTGGACGAATCCGCGGCGCCTGCCAGTTTTCAAGCACTCGAAATCAGCACTCCCCACTATAGAGGTCTGGGAGCGCCAGTCATAAAATCGAAAGCCTCCCCTGAGCTCACCTTCGTTGCTAGAGAAATGATGAAGATGAAGTTTCAACCTGGGCAGGGGTTGGGAAAAGACAGCCAAGGAATTTCCACGCCTATTCAACTGTCCAACCAGACAGGCAGGGCAGGGTTGGGATATCATGGAGGCGTAGAGCGGAACCACTCGCGAAGGGAAATCCCATTTCGATCGACCGGAATCCTAATGCCGAGGGACCATAATGAACAAGGAACGGACAAGCCCGTGTCCGAATTAGAAGGTAAAGATTTGACCCCTGCGGATGATGAGGCAGTCAAAAGGAAGAGTTTCCTGCGGGAGGTCATGCAGCAGTTCGAAACCAAATGCTATATCTCTGGACCATCAATGAACATTGGAGAGGGGAAGGATACGGACACAACGTCGGGGGCCCAACAGAGTGTGCCTGCCATCGATTGGGCAGGGTTAGTTATCCCTAACAATGCTATGAGGGAAGACCGATACGATGTGGCGGTAGTCGTCAAGGAAGTCTCTGGTGCGCAGCCGCCTGTCATATGTCGCATCCCGACTGATCTGACCACCGATAACTGGACGGTGGAGCCAATAATATCCAGACAAGGGTAAAGCACGGTGTCGGGGTGGTAGACCCCGGAGAGTGGGGGATGAATGTCTACCAGTTTTGGTTCTTTATTTTATATTTTGCATAACTATGTTAGTTTGTCATGTTATTTTAAGAGCGACCATTGTGGAAAGATGAATTATATATATGACAGTATTTTGTTTCAATGTCAGGTGTACCAATTTGAGTATTCCTTGCCTAACAAGCGATCCCTCAAATTTGAATGATGACTATGATTTTGATATCGAGCTGGATTTCGATTTAATGGGTATTGAGCAGGACGAGACAGATTACGATGACGCGCCTGACGAGATCAAAGGGTGGGTCGAGGATAAACCCAAACCCAACTTAGACCAAACCATCACCATAAATATCGGAACCCCTGACCAACCCAAAGAGCTCAAGATCGGGACAGACCTGACCCCTAACCAGAAAGTAGAAATAACCAAATTGCTACGCCAGTATGAGGATGTGTTCGCCTGGTCTCATGAGGACATGATCGGATTATCCACCGACATTGTGGTACACCAGCTGCCCATCAAGGAAGGTTTCAAGCCCGTCAAGCAAAAACTAAGAAAGCTAAAACCGGAATGGAGCTTGAAGGTAAAGGAGGAGATCATCAAACAGTTCAGGGCTGGAATCATCATGGTGTCCACCTACCCAGAATGGTTGTCCAATGTGGTCCCAGTGGCTAAGCCTGGAGGAAAGGTAAGGGTATGTGTTGACTATAGAGATCTGAACAAGGCCAGTCTCAAGGATAACTTCCCAGTACCTTTTATACACATATTGGTGGATAACACAGCCCAATACGAGATGTACTCTTTCGTTGATTGCTTTGCGGGGTATCATCAGATAATGGTGGCAGAGGAGGACCGGGAGGAGGGAAAACAGCCTTCATCACCCCTTGGGGCACTTTCTGCTATAGACGGTTGGCTTTCGGTCTCACAAATGCAGGGGCTACTTATCAAAGAGCTATGATGGCCCTGTTCCACGATATGATGCACAAGGAGATAGAGGTCTACGTGGATGACATTATCGTGAAGTCAAAGATAGAATCTGATCATGTGACCCATCTCCAAAAGCTATTTGACCGGCTCAGAAAATACAATTTAAGGCTCAATCCGGCAAAGTGTGCTTTCGGAGTGCAATCGGGCAAACTCTTGGGATTCCTGGTTAGTGATCGTGGCATCGAGTTGGATCCAGCTAAGATTAAGGCCATTGTGGATATGCCGACACCCCGCACTGAAAAGGAGATAAGAGGATTTCTGGGAAGAATAAATTTCATCAGCCGCTTCATATCCCATTTGACAACCACGTGCGAGCCAATTTTCAAGCTGTTAAGAAAAGATGTCTCCCAAGAATGGAAATGAGCAATGCCAGGAAGCCTTTCAGATCATTAAGAAGCAGCTGACGGAATCACCCGTGCTGGTACCACCCCCCCGAAGGATGAGATCCCTCTATTCATGTATATATCAGTCAATGACATTGCGATGGGCTGTATGCTGGGGCAGAAGAATGAATCAGGCAAAGAGCAGGCCATTTACTACCTCAGCAAGAGATTTAGCCGATGTGAACAGAATTACACCCCTATCGAAAGGACCTGTTGTGCTTTGGCTTGGGCTGCAATGAGATTACAGCATTATCTCCATGGGCACACCACGTATCTGATATCAAGGATGGATCCCCTGAAATATATCTTTGAACGGCCCATGCTGAACTGTCGACTTTCAAGATGGCAGTTAATCTTACAGCAGTTCGACATTGTATACGTAACTCAGAAAGCCATGAAGGGGCAGGGAATTGCAGATCAATTGGCAGAAGCGCCATCAGGGGGAATGGAGCCTTTAGACACTCCTCTGCCGGGCGAAGATGTATTCTGGATCTTGCGCGCGAGAGGAGATGACGAGGGGCAGTTCTGGAAATTATATTTTGATGGTGCCATGAATGCGGAGGGGGCAGGAGCCGGAGCAGTCTTGGTCTCTATCACAGGAGAGCAATACCCCGTAGCCACTAAATTGCAGTTCAGTAACTCGAACAACACCGCTGAATACGAGGGATGTATCTTGGGACTCCGTTTGGCCCGTGACATGGGAGTGAAAAGGTTAGCGGTGTTCGGGGATTCGGAGCTGGTAATCAGACAAGCGATCGGGATGTACCACACTAAAGAGCTCCGGTTGCTTCCATACCACCGTTGCGTTATCCAACTGATGCAAGAGTTCGAAGATATCGCTTTTCGACATATCCCCCGGGGACGAAATGATTTCGCCGATGCATTGGCGACTTTAGCTTCCCTAATCCACACAATCAAGAGCAGGGACGTTCCACAGATTGAGATAGCGGTGCAGAACGCCCCGGCATACGAGGAGCACGTGGCGGTACTATCGGACGAGGGGGTTCTGCCAAAGCAGCCTTGGTATCACGACATAAGGGAATATCTGAGGGATAGATCCATTCCCGACCAAGCCAGCCGAGCGGAGAGGTTGAGAATTCAAAAGATGGCAATGAAATTTTATCTGAGCGGAGATTCACTGTACAAGAGGGATGCCAATTTGGGATTGCTACGATGTGTAAATGAAATGCAGGCCCAAAAGATTATGGACGAAGTACATGGTGGAGTGTGTGGGCCACACATGAGTGGGCCGATGCTGGCCAAGAAGATTTTGAGAACGGGGCATTACTGGTTGACGCTGAAAGCCGACTGTGATGATCACGTCAAGCGGTGTTACCAATGCCAGGCGCACGGTAATGTTATCCATGCGCCTCCCAATGAACTGCACTGTATGACCTCCCCTTGGCCATTCTCAATGTGGGGTATGGATGTGATCGGACCAATAGAGCCCAAAGCAAGCAACGGCCACCGATTTATATTCGTCATGATCGATTACTTCACTAAATGGGTAGAAGCAGCTTCTTTCCCCAAAGTAACTCAGGAGATCATCGTCGGTTTCATCAGGAATAATGTCATTTGCCGATACGGGCAACCTGAGGTTTTAGTCTCCGACAATGCCAAGAATTTGAATAATGCCCTCATGAAAGGATTATGCGACCAGTTTAAGATCAAACACCTCAATTCTGTCATTTACCGTCCTAAGATGAATGGGGCAGTGGAGGCTGCAAATAAGAATATCAAGAAGATCATGGCGAAAATGTCCGCTAATCATCGGGGGGGATGGCCCGGATCTGCTACCTCTCACCTTGCTGGCGTACAGAACGTCGGTACGTACTTCTACAGGGGCAACCCCGTACGCTCTGGTATACGGAATGGAAGCGGTTCTGCCAGTTGAGGTTGAGATGGCGTCCCTCAGAATCTTGATTGATGCTCAGATAAACGAGGAGGATTGGATGCAAAGTCGATATGACCAATTGGCCCTAATTGATGAAAGGAGGGTGGCCGCTGTGTTGCACGGTCAGTTATATCAGCAAAGGATCTCCCGATCATACGACAAGAAGATAAGACCTCAAAAATTCAAAGAAAATGACCTAGTGTTAAAGAGAGTAATGCCTTGTCAAGACGAAGCCAAAGGGAAGTTTGCCCCGAACTGGGAGGGGCCTTTTGTGATTAAGAAAGTGCTGTCCGGAGGAGCCCTCATACTGCAGGAGATGGATGGGGAGGTGTTTCCACAACCCCTCAATTCCGACTCGGTGAAGCGGTTCTATGCATAAAAAAAAAAAAAAAAAAAAAAAAAAAAAAAAATATCCCTCATCATTTTCTCCTCGTTCTTTGAAGGAACGAACTACGTAGGACCTGATCTCCCGACTTGTGGGGGTACGTAGGCAGCCATCATGGCACGGTCCCATTCCTTACAAATAACCCTTTCTTCTATCAAAACCGATTCCCAACAGCCAGAAAACCTTCCTACACCCTCGAAACTCTCCCGAAACCAGCCACCTGATCAGTTTCATCTCAAATAACCTGACCCTAACCCAACCAAGTGGTTAGCCCGAATCTAAGACTCAGCCGATGAAATCGACAGGATATGCGGCAATATCTGACAAGTCCCCATCAAGACTTGAGAAGAGAAAGAAGGCGAAATATCAAAATCATGGTTAGCTGGATAAAATGAGGGTCCAATGAAAGGCAACGATACGACAAAAGGGGAAAACGACTAAATTTAAATACCTGTCTATATAAATAAGTCATTTTGTTACAAGGTTTCTCTTTTGATAACCGATGAAACTGACATAGTCCATGCAGGAAATAAAATGATCTACAAATCTGAAACTAATCGAAGCAGGATGGATAAAATGGTGGGTGGATCTGAGGCATCGACATTCCCTGCAATCTGCTGCCCCATCATGTCGACGCGATCCAATAAGCAGTCGCTCGGCTAACGGTCTCAGAGTGAGCATCTATAATTGCCTTAGTCTGCAATACAATGGCGTCTCTATCAGCATGAGCAACATCCCTGGCCAGAATAGCAGCATCTCTCTCAACAAGAGCAGCATACCTCTCAGCCTCGGTAGTAATCTAGATGCGTGAGCACCGGACGGACAGGGACCTAATGGCTCGGAATACCCTCCGCAAAGCCCGCCGACACCGGAAAGAATAATAAGGATTAGGAACGCTCCGGAAGATCATCTGCCATATCTCTGTCACCGGCGACAAACCGTCCAATCAGCGGAGAAGCCGCCGACCGATCCTGTGGGAGGATCGAGATCCATGCATACCACGACATCTGGCGACGACACCTGTAGAAAATAGTATCAAAAAGACTGTACAGGGGTCATTCTCTATCCATGAATAAAAAGCATGCATCATACATGACTCGCTATGTGAAAATAAAATACAAAATTCTGAATAAGTCGGACGTCGAACACGACGAATCAAGGCAAGACCCGACTGAACCCTGGGAAGGGCTGAGATCCACGCGAACCACAACAAGATGGTGAGCAACCCTGGGAAGGGCTGATATCCACAAAAAGAAAAAAGACAAAAAACAACAAACCCTGGGAAGGGCTGAGATCCAAGCAAACCGCGACAGAGTGGTGAGCAAACCTGGGAAGGCATCCAAGCAAACCGCGACAGAGTGGTGAGCAAACCTGGGAAGGCATCCAAGCAAACCGCGACAGAGTGGTGAGCAAACCCTGGGAAGGGCTGAGATCCACGCGAACCACAACAAGATGGTGAGCAACCCTGGGAAGGGCTGATATCCACAAAAAGAAAAAAGACAAAAACAACAAACCCTGGGAAGGGCTGAGATCCAAGCAAACCGCGACAGAGTGGTGAGCAAACCTGGGAAGGCATCCAAGCAAACCGCGACAGAGTGGTGAGCAAACCCTGGGAAGGGCTGAGATCCACGCGAACCACAACAAGATGGTGAGCAACCCTGGGAAGGGCTGATATCCACAAAAAGAAAAAAGACAAAAAACAACAAACCCTGGGAAGGGCTGAGATCCAAGCAAACCGCGACAGAGGTGTGAGTGGTGAGCAAACCTGGGAAGGCATCCAAGCAATCCGCGATAGAGTGGTGAGCAAACCCTGGGAAGGGCTGAGATCCACGCGAACCACAACGAGATGGTGAGCAACCCTGGGAAGGGCTGATATCCACAAAAAGAAAAAAGACAAAAAACAGCAAACCCTGGGAAGGGCTGAGATCCAAGCAAACCGCGACAGAGTGGTGAGCAAACCTGGGAAGGCATCCAACCAAAACAAAAACTGGGAAGGGCTAAGATCCAAACCAATAACAACCCTGGGAAGGGCTGAGATCCAAGCAAATCACATATGTATTGTCATTCTTGTGCACTGTCATTCATGCATCGAGTGTCTATTCTTTATCCTGTTCATTTCATTCATCATTGCATAAACATGATAAAGAGGGGCAGCTGTAGACACCCGATTTTTGCATTTCCTATACTAACCCTGACAGGAGGGCAAAATCATCAATTGACCCGGCACACGAGAATAAAGGGTGGACATAAAGACGAACCCTCAAAACCACCACGACGGGATGATATTGAAGCCGACACGACAACAAGCGAATGTCGAGAGTCAGTTATTGATCACTGTGCTTGCCCGGATGACGTGGCACGTTTCCCGACGGGTTCCGGACTGCCGAGCGCAAACCCGTCAGCGGAAACCAACGGTACGACACGAAAATCGAGACGAGGCATGGAAAACGAGAAAATCAGCACAGTTAGCCGCAGATCAATTCGCGGCCAAGGACGAAACTCGAGGCAGCACGGGACTCGAAGCGCACGGGACTCGAGCGCGGCTGGGGGGAGAACCAAGGGCCAGCCGCAGATGAATCTGCGGCCAGCCGCAGATAGATCTGCGGCTGCCCTTGGCAGTGCTATATTAGGCCAGTTCGCATACAGGAAGAAAAAAGGGGATTCAGCAGCAGCAGCAGTTCGGGAGAAGAAGAAAAAACAGCAAGAAAATAGCAAAAATTAGGAGAGAAAAGAGTGAAAAGAGTGAGGAATTGTACCAATTTTGTGAGATTATATCTCATATTTTCTACTCTACTCAATACACAAATTCATACATATTGTGGGGATTAATTGCAAGGTGAAAAAACCATTTGTTCTTAGCATTTTGTTATACCATTTTGTTAATCTTTTGGTCGTCCGAATTACCTTGAATGTAGTTTTTTTCTCATATGTTATTGTGAAGCCATGGGTTAGGGACTATTAGTGAGGGTCTCATCGGAATGAAATTCCCCCTAATAGCCCGATGATATCCGTTTGGTGCAAATCTTAGCTATTATGGTATGGTATCATTCATAGTGTATTTCGATCGTCATTGTAAGATATCCTAGAGTGTTAGGCATCCCGTTGTTTATTTTTGTTATATCCATTTGGCGGTTGTGCAATAAGTTCGGATGTGAGCCTAGGAATGCGACCCCGTGGTCCAAATCCGATGATGGACATTTTTGAATGTATGTAATCGGGTGGATGTATCCGTTATTGTAAATATGTAATCGTCGGGCCTTAAAACGACGCCAAGGCGATAATCGTGTTTAAGGCCCCGAAATAGTGAAACTTGTGATTGTGGGCGTTTGGGGTTATTTGGATGGCTTACATGCCCATGAATAGCCCCGACGCGTGTTTATGCTTGATTGGATTTTGTGACACGAAAAAATGATTTCAAAGATTAAACGATGAAGGTTTTTCCTTAAAATCAAGCAAACTAGGAGGTTAGCATCACGTAGCTAAAAAATTTGGAGGTGTTAATGAATGTCGATTTCTATTAAACGAGAAGGCTAAAGAAGGTCGTTTTCAAATGTCACAAAAAATGGTTTTATAAAAATAAAACAACGTTTTATTAAATCTTGGTGCGTAGGGTGAAAGATATCCTAGAAGTTGCCCATCATTTTATGAAAGCAATGTATAGATTTCGATTCCTATTTTTACGAAGGTTTAAAACTCTTTTTTGTTTTTTTTTTTTTTTTTTTTTTGCCAAAACGACATCTAAGGAAAATCTCATAGTTTTGCCAACTAAAATCAACCCTTTCTCGCAAAGCTTTCTCGTTTAAGCCGATGGACATTCTAAGGCATTCTCAAAAGGAAAACACAATTTTCCCTAATAATCCAAATGATTCTTTTATGCAAACTCATCACAACATTTACATAGGCACACACACACATACACGCACACACACATTTCATGAATTAAAGGATAGGAAAGCATCAAGATTGCGGTAACCGTGCTTCACGGAAGTCGAGGGGTGCCTAACACCTTCCCCTCACTTAAGCAAGCCCCCGAACTCTATGAATCTCGATTCGCAGACCAATTAATTCGGAGTCACATATGAGCCAGCGATTTATAAAAATGAAAACTCGGATGAGTTGGTATATCCATTTCAAATATACCAACTGGCGACTCTGGTTAAATTGGCTCATCATAAAAACAATCTTTAAAAACCCCGTCGACATTAATGCCGACCTTTTCCAAAAAGTCATATAAACAAAAAGGCAAAAAATCGGAAAAGGGTTACAACCCCCGCGTAAGCGATTCCTCCCGGCGTCGACAGTACCTTACCAAGTAGAAGAACCTACTGTACCACAACCTATTCGTAAATCTGGAAAAGTACCGAAGATACCTGATAGGTATGGATTTATTATAGAGGCTGATGATGTGGTACACATCATAGATGATGATGATCTATTGACTTACGAAGAGGCTATGAGTAGTAAAGACTCAGAGAAATGGCTAGAAGCCATGAAATCCGATATGGACTCCTTGTATGAAAACTAAGTATGGACTTTGGTTTCACCACCTGAGGGCATTAAGCCTATTGGGTGTAAATGGGTCTTTAAGAGAAAGACTGGAGCAGATGGCAAGGTAGAGACCTATAAGGCCCGACTGGTTGCAAAAGGTTTCAAACAAAGACAAAGAGTTGACTATGATGAAACTTTCTCACCAGTAGCTATGCTCAAGTCCATTCGAATTTTGCTTGCAATTGCAGCTTATTATGACTACAAGATCTGGCAAATGGACGTGAAAACGGCCTTCCTCAATAGAGAGCTTGAGGAGAATGTATATATGATATAACCAGAGGGTTTTGTTTCAATGGTTGGAACAAACCAAGTCTGTAAGCTACAATGATCCATTTATGGATTGAAGCAAGCTTCTTAAAGATGGAACATCTGTTTTGATGAGATAATCAAAAAGTTTGATTTTATCAAAAATGAGGATGAACCTTGTGTGTACAAGAAGGTTAGTGGGAGCGCTATTTCATTCCTTATATTATATGTTGATGATATATTACTGATAGGGAATGATGTTCCTATGCTACAGTCGATCAAAATTTGGTTATCTAAACACTTCTCCATGAAGGACTTAGGTGTGGCATCCTATATTTTGGGGATAAAGATCTATAAAGATAAATCTAAAAGGATATTTGGCTTGACCCAAGGAAAGTACATTGACTTAATGCTAAAGAAATTTAGCATGGAAGATTCCAAGAGAGGTCTCATACCGATGAGCCATGGAATACATCTCTCCAAGAAACAGGCCCCAAAAACACCTGAGGAGAGAGACCGTATGAGTAAGATTCCTTATGCTTCAGCAATAGGATATATCATGTATGGTATGATATGTACTAGACCAGATGTCACTCATGCACTTAGTGTAATAAGCAGATATCAGTCGAATCCAGGAGACGAGCACTGGAAGGCAGTGAAAAATATCCTAAAGTACTTAAGAAGAACTAAGGATGTATTTCTTGTCTACGGTAGGTTTGAATTGAAACTAGAGGGCTATACAGACTCAAGTTTTCAAACGGACCAAGATGACAGTAAATCCATTTCAGGGTATGTGTTTACCTTAAACGGTGGCGCAGTGAGTTGGAAGAGTTCCAAGCAGCAAACAGTTGCTGATTCAGTGCCAGAGGCAGAGTACTGCAAGTGAAGCTGCAAAGGAAGCTGTTTGGATGAAGAAGTTCATAACTGAACTTGGAGTGGTTCCTAGCATTAGAGAAGTCGTACCTTTATTCTGTGACAACACCGGAGCTGTTGTGCAGATTAAGGAACCCAGGTCTCATCAGAAATCCAAACATGTATTGCGGCGGTTTCATTTGATTAGAGAGATCAAAGAGGAGATGTCACCTTGGAGTGTGTGGACTCTCAAGACAACATTGCAGATCTATTTACTAAAGCTTTCACACAACATTAGTTTAATCGTCACTTAGAGAAGATGGGTATTAGATACCATGGCGATTGGCTTTAGTGCAAGTGGGAGATTGAAAGTAGTATGCACACAAGCCAATCATATTTGATATGATGTAGCATATACTTTGTAATCTTATTCATTTATTAATAAAAGAATTGATTTTCTTAAAAGGCATTTTACATTATCTACATAGTGCTGTCATATTAAATATGATAAACCTATAGTTTTGAGCAATACTTTTAGAATCATGATGGTGATCATGCTAATGAGATCTAAATTCAAGATAGCTCACAAACTAAAATCGTTCCTAATCATTGAATTACTAAAAGGGGATTAGTGAATCCGGATAGATTAGTACATACGTTGCTTGCTCTTAGAAAGATGATGATTGATCTCATAATCATTTGTGTAGAGACACTAAAGTAAGTATTTAGGTGCTTATTGGAGAATAAGTTCACTGAAGGTGGCTCACTAAGGAATACCTAATGGAGTTTTACTCGCCTGTCAATAGGAATTCCTCTAGTGATAGTAGTACAAGTGATCCTTGGACTTGAGATCATCATAGTATCTTGTGTATGATGAGTTATACTTTGACATGTCCCTTAAGACCTTTAGGGTATATCAAAGGGTATGATTGGGTATAATAAGTTGTACATGGAGATAGGTGAATGATCAATAAAGAATCTACCACGTCTAATATAAGATGTGAATGTCCTATGTGATTCGATAAAATGACAACTCAGTACTCCTTGGCCAAGGCATAATGAAATTAGAAAGGAGTTTTTAATTTGCATTATTTAGAGTTGTGCATTTGGGAATCGAAATACATATAATTAAATAAAATAAGACTTGACAGAAATTCCATGTTTTATATTTAATTGGGACATTGTACGGTAGAAGGACATTGTACGGTAACTATGCACTAAAAGGTTCTTTTGTGATTAATGTTGAAATCTATATTATCTGGAAAGTCATTGATCGCTAAGGGGCTTACCCTTATTGTAGAATAAATGTTATTTATTTAAATGAATTAAATAGTTTAATTTATTTATTTAAATAAGATTAGAATTATTCTAATTAATTTATTCACAACCGGTTTAATATGGAGAACCTAAAGGGTCATACCGCAAAACGAAAATATTTATTTAAGAAGTAAATGACATAATTGTAATAATAAGTTAAGTGTATTTAATTTAGTCTATGGAGATAGAATAAATTAAATAGCTTAATATGTATTATTTAATATTTTGGAAATATTAAATATAAATTAATAAGAGGAGTCTTATTATTATTATTATTATTATTATTATTATTATTATTATTATTATTATTATTATTACTACTATTACTATTATTTAATTCCTAATTAGATTAGGAGGATGATTAATTAAAGGAGTTTAATTAGAATAGAAACCATAATCCGAAATAGTTTAGGGGAGAGTTTTCCTACATCTATAAATAAGAGAAGTCTTATCATAGATTGGGGTTACACACTCTTGCATGAGATTGTGGAGAGTACTTGCAATTTCTATAGAGATAGAAACTAGGGTTTTGCCAATATCCATCTTCTTGGACAACTATTTTCCTTGGTGGATCACCTCTAGAGACCAAACACTTGGGTGGTTAATGTTGATCAAGCGAAGGAATTTAGTCGGTGGAATTCAAGAAGAATGCGAAGGATTGGAGGTGAACTTGTACCCGAGGAAGCTTTGATTCACGAGGGTATAATTCTCTATCTCTATCTCTTTCGTTAATTGATAATTGAACACAAGGAAAGATCATGGTGATGGTTTGTATGAAAAATTTTAAAATCCGTTTTATCACGCTTCCGCCCTATTTATGTAATTTGATTGCATGCTTGCATTATATACAAACCCAACATTAGAAACAATCAGGGAGATCAGAAAAAGAAATTTGAAGCCTGCAAGAACTGTGGGAAAAATCACACCTGGGGTGTGTCTGAAAGGAAAGATGGTATGCTACAAGTGTGGGTAGGAGGGACACATCTATCCTAACTGCCCCAATCCAAGAAAAAATTCTGAATGTTTTATTTGTGGATCAGTGGATCACTTAGCTAGAAATTGTCCAGAGAACGGAAAGATGGGGGAAACAACAATAAAGGAAATAGCAGCGGAAAAGCGACTACAATAGGACCAGCTCCGCAGAATAGACCAACCGCCAGAACTTTTAATATAACGGTGCAAGTGTTAGGTTTGTATATAGCGCGAACATGCAATCAAATTACATAAATAATGCGGAAGCGCAATAAAATGGATTTTAAAATTTTTCATACAAACCATCACCATGATCATCCTTGTGATCAATTATCAATTAAATGAAAGAGATAGAGATATAGAATTATACCCTCGTGAATCAAAGCTTCCTCAGGTACAAGTTCACCTCCAATTCCTTCGCGTTCTCCTTGAATTCCACCGATTAAATTCCTTCCTTTGATCAACGTTAGCCACCCAAGTGTTTGGCCTCTAGAGGTGATCCACCAAGGAATAATAGTTGTTCAAGAAGATGGGTGTTGGCAAAACCCTAGTTTCTATCTCTATAGAAAATGCAAGTTCTCTCTCTCTAATTCTTATGGAAGAGTGTGTAACTGTCTAACCCTAAATCATGATAAGACTCCTCTTATTTATAGATATAGGGAACCCTGCTAAACTATTTAGGATTAGGGTTTTTATTTTAATTAAACTCCTTTAATTAATTAAACTCTTAATCCAATTAGAAATTTATGAGAGAGTACTTCTATTAATTAATTCACAATCTCTATTAAGAATTAAATAATAGTAATACTAATAGTAATAATAAGACTCCTCTTATTAATTTATATTTAATATTTCCAAAATATTAAATAATAAATATTAAGCTATTTAATCTATTCTATCTCCATAGATTAAATTAAATACACTTAACTTATTATTACAATTATGTCATTTACTTCTTAAATAAATATTTTTTCTTTTGTGGTGTGACCCTTTAGGTTCTCCATATTAAACCGGTTGTGAATAAATCAATTAGAACAATTCTAATCTTATTTAAATAAATAAATTAAACTATTTAATTTATTTAAATAAATAATATTTATTCTACAATAAGGGTAAGCCCCCTTAGCGATCAACGACTTTCCAGATAATATAGATTTCAACATTAGTCACAAAAGAACCTTTCAGTGAATAGTTATTGTACAATTCAATCCTTCTACCATACAATGTCCGAATTAAATATAAGACATGGAATTACTATCAAGTCTTATTTTATTTAATTATATGTATTTCGAAACTCCAATGAACAACTTTGATAATGCAAATTAGAAACTCCTTTCTAATTTCATTCTGCTTTGGCCAAAGACTTCTAAGTCGTCATTTATCGAATCACATAGGACATTCTCTCCTTTTACTAGAAGTGGTAGATTTTTTGTTGACCATTCACATATCTCCATGTACAACTTATTATACCCAATCATACCCTTTGATATACCCTAAGGGTCTTAAGGGACATGTCAAAGTATAACTCACCATACACAAGATATTATGATGATCTCAAGTCCAAGGATCACTTGTACTACTATCACTTGAGGAATTCCTATTGACAGGCGAGTAAAACTCCATTAGGTATTCCTTAGCGAGCCACGTTCAGTGAACTTCTTCTCTAATAAGCACATACATACTTGCTTTAGTGTCTCCACACAAATGATTATGAGATCAATCATCCTCTTCTTAAGAGCAAGCAACGTATGTACTAATCTATCCGGATTCACTAATCCCCTTTTTAGTAATCCAATGATTAGGAACGATTTTAGTTTATGAGCTATCTAGAATTTAGATCTCATTAGCATGATCACCATCATGATTCTAAAAGCATTGCTCAAAACTATGGGTTTATCACATTTAATATAACAGCATCATGTAGATAATATAAAATGCCTTTTAAGAAAATCAATTCTTTTATTAATAAATGAATAAGATTACAAAGTATATGCTACATCATATCAAATATGATTGGCTTGTGTGCATACTACTTTCAATCTCCCACTTGCACTAAAGCCAATCGCCATGGTATCTAATACCCATCTTCTCTAAGTGACGATCAAACTGCTGTTGAGTTAAAGCTTTCGTAAATGGATCTGAAATGTTGTCTTGAGAGTCCACACGCTCCAGGGTGACATCTCCTCTTTCAATGATCTCTCTAATCAAATGAAACCGTCGCAACACGTGTTTGGATTTCTGATGAGACCTGGGTTCCTTAGCCTGTGCAACAGCTCCATTGTTGTCACAGAATAAAGGTACTGCTCCTCTAATGCTAGGAACCACTCCAAGTTCAGTTATGAACTTCTTCATCCAAACAGCTTCCTTTGCAGCTTCACTTGCAGCTATGTACTCTGCCTCTGTCACTGAATCATCAACTGTTTGCTGCTTGAAACTTTTCCAACTCACTGCGCCACCGTTTAAGGTAAACACGTACCCTGAAACGGATTTACTGTCATCTTGGTCCGTTTGAAAACTTGAGTCTGTATAGCCCTCTAGTTTCAATTCAGACCCACCGTAGACAAGAAATACATCCTTAGTTCTTCTCAAGTACTTTAGGATGTTTTTCACTGCCTTCCAGTGCTCTTCTCCTGGATTTGACTGATATCTGCTTGTTACACTAAGTGCATGAGCGACATCTGGTCTAGTACATATCATACCGTACATGATAGATCCTATTGCGGAAGCATAAGGAATCTAACTCATCCAGTCTCTCTCCTCAGTTGTCTTTGGGGCCTGTTTCTTGGAGAGATGTATTCCATGGCTCATCGGCATAAGACCTCTCTTGGAATCTTCCATGCTAAACCTCTTTAGCATCGAGTCAATGTACTTTCCTTGGGTCAAGCCAAGCATCCTTTTAGATCTATCTCTATATATCTTTATTCCCAAAATATAGGATGCCTCACCCAAGTCCTTCATGGAGGAGTGTTTAGATAACCAAATTTTGATCGACTGTAGCATAGGAACATCATTCCCTATTAGTAATATGTCATCAACATATAATACAAGGAATGAAACAGTGCACCCACTAACCTTCTTGTACACACATGGTTCATTCTCATTTTTGATAAAATCAAACTTTTTGATTATTTCATCAAAACGGATGTTCCATCTTCGAGAAGCTTGCTTCAATCCATAAATGGATCGTTGTAGCTTACAAACTCGGTTTGTTCCAACTGTTGAAACAAAACCCTCTGGCTGTATCATATATACATTCTCCTCAAGCTCTCCATTGAGGAATGCCGTTTTCACATCCATTTGCCAGATCTCGTAGTCATAATAAGCTGCAATTGCAAGCAAAATCCGAATGGACTTGAGCATAGCCACTGGTGAGAAGGTTTCATCATAGTCAATTCCTTGTCTTTGTTTGAAACCTTTTGCAACCAGTCGGGCCTTATAGGTCTCTACCTTGCCGTCCACTCCAGTCTTTCTCTTAAAGACCCATTTACACCCAATAGGCTTAATGCCCTCAGGTGGTGAAACCAAAGTCCATACTTGGTTTTCATACATGGAGTCCATCTCGGATTTCATGGTTTCTAGCCATTTCTCTGAGTCTTCACTACTCATAACCTCTTCGTAAGTCAATGGATCATCGTCTTCTATGATGTGTACCTCATCATCATCCTCTATGATGAATCCATACCTCTCAGGTATCTTCGGTACTATTCCAGATTTACGAATAGATAGTGGTACAGTAGGTTCTTCTACTTGGTCAGGTACCTGACTTTGATCCGTAGTATTTTGTGGTTCTTGAACTTCTTCAAGATATATCGTACTCCCACTGACCCCTTCAAGGATAAACTCCTTTTCCAAGAAGGCAACGTGTTTCGCTACAAACACCTTTTGATCAGTAGGATGATAGAAATAATACCCTACAGTTTCTTTAGGGTAACCCACAAATCTACACTTGTCGGATCTAGTCTTTAGCTTATCTTGCTCAAACCTTTTGACATAAGCTGGACAACCCTAAGTCTTAACATACTTAAGATTTGGTTTCCTCCCTGTCCATATCTCATATGGAGTCTTTGGGACGGATTTGGTAGGTACCTTGTTAAGCAGGTATGCAGCCATTTCTAGGGCATAACCCCAGAAGGATATTGGAAGGTCAGTAAAACTCATCATTGATCGAACCATGTCCAACAATGTTCGATTTCTCCTTTCAGATACACCATTCAACTGTGGCGTCCCTGGTGGAGTCCATTGTGAGATTATACCATTTTCTTTGAGACAATTGAGAAACTCATTGGTTAAGTATTCCCCTTCTCGATCCGATCGAAGAATCTTAATACTCTTACCAGTTTGCTTCTCTACTTCACTTCTGAATTCTTTGAACTTTTCAAACGATTCAGATTTTTATTTCATTAAATACACATATCCAAATCTAGAATGATCATCAGTGAAAGTAATAA
This sequence comes from Aralia elata, assembly GCA_034770075.1. Lineage (NCBI taxonomy): Eukaryota > Viridiplantae > Streptophyta > Magnoliopsida > Apiales > Araliaceae > Aralia > Aralia elata. The sequence goes on from CM068386.1 coordinate 53,592,980, forward strand.
AATAAGAATACCCTCCTCGTGCATTCGTTGTCATAGGTCCACATACGTCTATGTGTACCAATGCTAATAACTCTGTAACTCTTTCTCCTTTTCCAGTAAAAGGAGATTTAGTCATTTTACCCATGAGACAAGATTCACAAGTTGGATATGATACGTAATCAGATAGCTCTAAAAGCCCATCTTTATGCAACTTGGATAATCTTGTTTCATTGATATGACCAAGTCTATAGTGCCACATAAAGGTATAATTAACATCATCTCTTTTTCTTTTCTTAGTTTGTTCAATTTGAAGTATATTTTCATGCAAGTCAAGTATGTATAGTCCATTCAATAAGTTCCCAACACCATATAAAATATTTTTATTATAAATAGAACAACTGTTGTTCTTTATTATAATATCAAAACCATCCATATCCAATACAGAAATTGAAATAATGTTTCTAATGAGTGTCGGAACATAATAACAATTATTTAAACTAATGAACTTGCCCGAAGGCAGTGTTAAACGATAAGTCCCTACAGCTAATGCAGCAACCTTTGCTCCATTTCCCACTCGTAGGACGACTTCATCCTTGTTCAGCTTCCTACTTCTGCTTAGTCCCTGCATATTATTACATATGTGAGAACTACAGCCGGTATCCAATACCCAAGTAGAATTTTGACTTTTAGAAAAATTAATTTCAATCATGAACAAACCTAGATCAGAAGTCGAAGCTTTTCCAAGCCTCTTTTGGTCCGCAAGGTACTCCTTGCAATTCCTCTTCCAGTGTCCCAGCTTATTGCAATGGTAGCAAATTCCTTTGCTATCTGGATCAGATTTCTTTTTATCCTTCTTCTTCGCCTTGCCCTTAGCCTTCTTATTTTTCTTCTGTTCAGAAGATACCTTGGGCCTCTTCCTTTTCTTGGAAGAATCATCCACTAGTAAGACTTGGTTCTTGTTGGATGAAAAGTGACCTTCAGCAGTTTTTAGCATGTTAAGTAACTCAGGCAAGCTGACGTCCAACTTATTCATGTGAAAATTCACAACAAATTATGAGAAGGTGTCCGGGAGTAACTGCAAGATCAAATCTTGACTTAACTCCCCATCCATCACGAACCCACGTTGTCCAAGTTGTTCAATCAGATTGATCATTTTAAGGACATGAGTCTCAACAACAGTGCCCTCGGTCATACGAGATCGGAAGAGCTCCTTAGATATCTGATATCTAGCAGTCCTACTTTGCTCACCATACAACTCTTTGAGGTGCAGCAATATAGTAGGAGCATCCATAGTTTCATGCTGACGCTGAAGCTCGTTACTCATGGATGCGAGCATGATGCATTGAGCCAAGATTGCATCATCTTACCACTTTCTGAAAGTAGCAATCTCTTCCTCAGAGGCTGTTTCTGCAACATTTGCAGGGACTGGCGAATTTAGGACATAAGAAATCTTTTCAGCAGTGAGAACAATTCTCAGATTCCTTAACCAGTCCGTGTAATTCGGTCCGGTCAGTTTGTTAGCATCAAGTATGCTACGCATACGCAGTGATAGTGAGTTTGACATTTTTAAATTCTGCATGTGAAATAGACAACATTTTAGCATTCTTTCATTTAATTAATTACCAAAATAAATTAGGTCTTTATTTAAATTGGTATCTCCCACTATTTTCATCAAACTATATTACCCTCAATATATAGTTCGACAAATCTAATTAAAGATTTGCTAGTGAGAATAAGGATCCCATTTCAAATGTATATAGCCTTGTGTGACACAACAAACTATATATAAATAAATAGGTAGACAACTATTGTCAATTACATCACTATGTAACTCCTTGTATTTTGCCTCTTAGATTATTTTGATCAAGTGTGACACATCTGAATCAAAATTATCCAAGTTAAGTCCAACCTAGCACTTCCATATATTCGAAAGAAAAACACTGTCCTTGTGTGACACAACAAAACAGCATCGTTCAATCTATGTATAAGCATCAAATGTGATAAAGCAACATCTTAAATATTTAATACTTGCCTTGTGTGACACAACAAACTCATATTAAATATTTAATACTCTATCGCTTTACCATGCTAGAAGGCGACGTTTGATATTCCAAATATCTTTGAACGCTTAAGACTTAATATAATTACTTTGAGGGGTTTGTTATTATTAGTCTCATCTTGTTTAGCGCGCATGCACATATATATATAAAATACGCGTCATATTATTTTACATGCGAAGCATGTTGGATAATATATAATATATATATATATATATATAGTAAGCATGCACATATAGAATACTATATTCTACCCGGATTGATTATAGACTTTTATTCTAGTTTGGTTCACTAGAGCCACCAAGTGAACCAAAAGGTCAAACCTAGTGTGCAAGAATTAAATTTAAATATAACTATTACATTTAAACCCGGGCTCCAATACAAACGGGTCTTCAAGCGCTCCTTGCTCCTTTGTCTCTAATTCTTCAAAAAATTAATTCTAACTATTCCTATTACATAAACTATTTACTATAAATAGAAACCTTGATCAGCAGTCAAGGGGAAGTACATAGGAGGGAGATAGAATTTACATTAAGAAAAATTAGAGAAGACGAGGTACGCAGACCCCATTTATAAAAACTCGTACATTCAACATCCACTAAAATAAATCCAATCACACATTGGTCAATAGTCCATAATCAATCCCTATTTATTATCATACATATCTCTATATGTATCAATAAATAACATTCATCTCATGAATAATAAATCCATTCCATATATGCATTGATATCAATTAATGGGCAAAAGTTTTGCTAATATTTAGTTTTTGAAACAAAATAAACTCTTTTATTTTAATCAAAAACCAAATCCAAATTAAACTCCTTTAATTTTAGCAATCTGAAATCCTATTTCAGATAAAATAAACATCTTTATTTTAAACTTATATCAATTAAATAAACTATTTATTCAATTGAAGGAAAAAACAAATTTCGGATTCTGCTAGCCGGCGCAGCTGCGCCCAGAATGAACTGGACAACGGCGCAGCAGCGCTGCTCCCCAGAAAAAAACGATTCTGAGTTTCGGCGCAGCTACGCTCCAGAATGAACTGGAGGCGGCGCAGCTGCGCCGTGTCGCTGATTCAAATTTTTTTTTATTCTGCCCAAAAATTTCGATCCAATCGCATATCAAGCATACATGGAATTATCAAAATCGATAATTAGCACAAGATTAGGCTCTGATACCACTGTTAAGTTTGTATATAGCGCGAACATGCAATCAAATTACATAAATAGTGCGGAAGCGCGATAAAATCGGATTTTAAAATTTTATATAAACCATCACCAAGATCGATCAATGTGCTCAATTAACGATATAAACGAAAGAGAAAGAGAATAAGAATTATACCCTCGTAGAACAAAGCTTCCTCGGGTACAAGTTCAACTCCTAGACCTTCGTGTTCTCCTCGAATTCAACGGTGTGATTCCTTCCTTTGATCAACGTTAGCCACTCAAGTGTTTGGCCTCTAGAGGTGATCCACCAAAGAAGAACAAGTATTCAAGAAGTTGGGTGTTTGACAAAAACCCTAGTTTCTATCTCTATAGAAATTGCAAGTACTCTCCACAAATCTTATGCAAGAGTGTGTAACCCTAATCTATGATAAGACTCTTCTTATTTATAGATGTAGGAATAACCCTTCCCTAAACTATTTAGGATTTAGGGTTTATATTCTAATTAAACTACTTTAATTAATTATGCTCCTAATCCAATTAGGAATTCGTGAGAAAGTACTTCTATTAATTAATTCTCAATCCCTATTAGGAAATAAATAATAGTTCTATTAATTAATTCCCAATCCCTATTAGGAATTAAATAATAGCAATAGTAATAATAATAATAAGACTCCTCTTATTAATTTATATTTAATATTTTCAAAATATTAAATAATAAATATTAAGCTATTTAATTTATTCTATCTCCATAGACTAAATTAAATACACTTAACTTATTATTACAATTATGTCATTTACTTCTTAAATAAATATTTCCTTTTTGCTGTGTGACCCTTTAGGTTCTCTATATTAAACCGGTTGTGAATAAATCAATTAGAACAATTCTAATCTTATTTAAATAAATAAATTAAACTATTTAATTCATTTAAATAAATAATATTTATTCTACAATAAGGGTAAGCCCCCTTAGCGATCAACGACTTTCCAGATAATATAGATTTCAACATTAATCACAAAAGAACCTTTGAGTAGATAGTTACCGTACAATTCAATCCTTCTACCATACAATGTCCCAATTAAATATAAGACATGGATTTACTGTCAAGTCTTATTTTATTTAATTATATGCATTTCGATTCCCAAATGCACAACTCTAAATAATGCAAATTAGAAACTCCTTTCTAATTTCATTCTGCCTTGGCCAAGGACTACTGAGTTGTCATTTATCGAATCACATAGGACATTCACATCTTTTACTAGACGTGATAGATTCTTTGTTGATCATTCACCTATCTCCATGTACAACTTATTATACCCAATCATACCCTTTGATATACCCCAAAGGTCTTAAGGGATATGTCAAAGTATAACTCATCATACACAAGATACTATGATGATCTCAAGTCCAAGGATCACTTGTACTACTATCACTAGAGGAATTCCTATTGACAGGCGAGTAAAACTCCATTAGGTATTCCTTAGCGAGCCACGTTCAGTGAACTTATTCTCTAATAAGCACCTACATACTTGCTTTAGTGTCTCCACACAAATGATTATGAGATCAATCATCCTCTTCCTAAGAGCAAGCAACGTATGTACTAATCTATCCGGATTCACTAATTCCCAATTTAGTAATCCAACGATTAGGAACAATTTTAGTTTGTGAGCTATCTATAATTTAGATCTCATTAGCATGATCACCATCATGATTCTAAAAGCATTGCTCAAAACTATGGATTTTTCACATTTAATATAACAGCATCATATAGATAATATAAAATGCCTTTTAAGAAAATCAATTCTTTTATTAATAAATGAATAAGATTACAAAGTATATGCCACATCATATCAAATATGATTGGCTTGTGTGCATACTACTTTCACGGTAATCTTGGTACAATCGACGATTGATGCGGTAGAAGACGCTACACACAACTATGTATTGTTGTATGATAAGTCAAAATTGAATCTCAAAGAAAACTAAGAAATAACTTAGAAATTCTCAAAGAACCAAAAGATGAGAAAACCTCACAAATAATTGTATTGAATAAATCTAATTGAAGTGTATCACGTACATCATCTATGTCCCCTATTTATACTAATCAAAAGTAATTCTAATCCTAATAGGAATTATAAAATCAACTGGAAACACAATCCTAGCTTAACAAATTAATTTGGAAACCAAATCCTAACTTACCAAATTAATTTGGAAACCAAATCCTAACTAATAAACAATTAAGGAAATTAAATCCTACTTATCAAACATTCTAATTACATTAGGAATTTAAAACATGCTGAAAATACCCTAATAATTAAGGAAATCCGCGTCCAAATTTGAATTAGAAATCTGAATCCTTCCTCCATTTGGAATTAGAAATCCATTAATTGTTAGGAACCCATTAATCCATGGAGAACAAAATCAGCTAGTTGTCTACTTGGAAATCGCGTGGCCCACATGATATAGGAAGCTAATATGTTAAGTCCTTCATATGTAAATGTTAAGTCCTGAATATGCTAGGAAACCCGTGTGATTGGCTGATTAGAATTGGAATGTCCGTTGCCCACATGCGAATTTGCTAGAATGTAAATTGCCATATGAATTGATTAAAATTGGCCTTGTATTGAACTCCATTTTAAGCATCTTTGAATAAACTTCAGCCCAAATATTTAAAATCGCTTGATAAATCCTTGGGACTTGAGTTGAGTTATTAAGGTTTGATGTGAGCCTGATCATGATTGTATCATTCCCCTCCCCTTGAAAAGGATTTGTCCTCAAATCTGACATCCCTTCCTCTTGAAAAAGATTTACCCACAAATTTGATCCTACATAAAAACAAATTAAGTTAGTAGCATCAAACAAATCATAATCACAATTCTCACTTTGCACATAACATATAAAAGCAATATCACAAGTAAGAATATGAAAATAATTATCAAAAACTCCAACTCCTGCAAGGAACACTTCGTCATCTGGCAACTTCCCCGAATTGACATGAACAACTTGTAAACATCTCTTTCCAAGCAATGCTCGAATCGATATAGCATCCTGCAAGCTCCTCGTAACATAACTTGGAAACTTAAACTTTCGAACTCCTCTAATCAAGAACCTGTCCACATCAACACGATACTATTCCACACGTAGACCAAATACTTCCACAATGCTAACTATATTAAAACAAACTAAATTAGCAACTATAGCAAAAATGCAATCAAAATTTCTACCTAAAAAATCAAATGTATATATATAATAAGATAAACGTAAATAAAACTATGAAAAGCTCTATATCCCCCTGGATCAAAACTCAGTATGTAGAACTCTTCACATTGTAGCAACTTCCATTCACGAATTCCTGGATCAAAAGACAATCTGATGATTTCGTCCATCCGTAAATATATCCATTGACGAATACCCGGATCAAAAATGATTCTTATGATCTCGATCATTCGCACTCACATCCATTCCATTGCACCTAGATCAAATAACAATCTTTGAAACTTTCTATGGCGCAATTGCAAACATACTTGAATTCCTGGATTAAACACAAAACAAAATAAATCAACATGTTCCTTTTGTCTAATCACAAAGAAATCAAATAATTCAAATTCACATGTATAGTCTATTAGAACAATATTCAAAACACTTCCCTGTAGACTCTCAATGTATTGTCCGAATGGATTTACCCAACGATCCATGTGTTTCTCCTCAATGAGTAAGAATTCATCTCGAATCTGCAAAACAAAATCAACCTTTCTCTTTCCATCGACATTAACAAATTCAAAATCAAGTAATGGCATCAATGGAATTGAAAGATCACAACCAATTTCATAAGATGAAAACTCAATAGCATATTGACGATGATCACAAACAAACTCAACAAGTGCTAAAGAATTTTCCCAAGCATTGACAAAAATAAGAATATCATCAAAACAGATATTAACAAATTTTCCCATGAAATAATGCAAAATATGATTTAACAAGAAAACATTTAATGCATTAGTTAATCCCAATGATTTAACTAAACATGTAAGTAAACCATATCTTAATCCAATCTGATGATAATCACTTTTCAACCCAATACCAAATTCCTTTCCATTCAAGACAGTTTTCTCAAAATCATGCAATGACAACAACTCTAATGGAAAGAAATTACTAAATGATAGCAAATCATGCAATGAAGATTTCTCTACTGAAGAATCATAATCACTACCATTATCAATTAACGACATGCCATGTAAAGATTGATTAACATCAAAACCTAATTCAACATGTGAATAAAAAACCCTAGAATGAGTTTCATGCAAGTACAAACGATGAAAACGAGAATACCCACAATAATCACTAGAATAAATTCTACGAAGATATTCACTTTGACAATGAGAATTTACTAAATGATAGTAGGAATATTGACAATGAGAATATAATGCATGCTCATAAACTAACATGATAAATATCAAATATCCTCCATAGTTTATGACAAAGACGATTCTACCCTCAAAATAGCTAACAACAAATTTATCCATGGAAGCATGTAAAACATGTTTTATATAACTCATGAAAATACTAGATGCATTAGTTAATCTAATAGAAATAACTATCCACCTATACAAGTCACATGTTAACACAACTTTCCAATCATCATATTCTCTCATACTAATTTGATTAGGCATTGTCATCACATAGTCATCATCAAATGTAGATAAGACACAAGTACTATGCAACTTATCAAACATATTATCTACGAAAAGAAAATAACAATGATACTTGTTTACCAATTGAAAATCAACGCACAAGCTCGATGTCCTAACCTCCTTAGGTATTATGATCTCATGAATGACACATGCACTCATGACTTCATCCACAATACCTCTCTCTATCAACTCTCCAACTTGCCTCGGTGACTCCTTTGTCTCCTCAAGAACACCATAAGCTGATTGGTATGGAATGATAGCTCGAGGTATATCATCAACAACCTGGACAAGAGACAAAACAGAACTAGATAAAGAAGAGTTAATCTTATTAGTATTCAAAAGCATTGTCTTATACGAATGTACAGTCATTAGCTTTTCAAAATACAACTCACTCTCCTCTCTTTTTTCACTCTTACTCTCCACTGTTTCTTTCTCTCGTTTATTTTCACTTTCATTCTTTTTATTCTCTCGTTTTCTTTCATTCTCTTTTTCACACTCAATCTTTTTTTCAATTTCTTTTTCACTTTGTTTTTGTCGTTTACTTTCACTTGTATTCTCTTCCTCGGGATCACGGACTTCATCTCGAACAATAGAATCTAATAACTCTCCTTGGACCGCATATTCTATTATTTCTTCTTCCACCTGCGACTGGACTGGCTCCTTTTGCGCCTGTCGGGCATTTTGTAGTTGCTTCGCCATCTCTCTTAATGATCCCATGACTTCTTCTTTTTTTTCCTTGAAAAATACTGGTTCCTTATACACCTTAAGAGTTTCTTGTGACTTTCTCCAATGTGAATCCTCATGCCTTGGAACCCTCTTTTCATCCTCCCAAGTTGATCGCGTTGAAGGTTGCTCTTTATGTCTTGCAGATGCATATTCATTCATCCTGCTAGGTTGTACTGGGGCATACCACTTTCTCATCACAGTTTTCAACTCTTTCCATGTATCGATCGAATGCTCTCCACATCTTCTCCTTTCACGTTCAAATTGAGCCCACCATGTAGTTGCATGGCCGAAAAAATCTTGAACTGCAAGTTTGAACTTCTTGTGCTCAGAATAATTATGATAGCCAAACTCTCGTTCCTTCCTTTCCTCCCAACTCAAATAAGCTTCTGGATCCGCTCTACCTTGAAAAGATCTCTTTTGTCACTCATAATTATTTTCAAAATTATATCCATACGTGATTACTGCAAAACAAAGGTTAGTAGACAAACAAAATTTTTTCCTCACACACTCCCTTACGTGTTTCGCTCAAACAATGTATCACACAATTATAAAAACACTCGTGTATCACACAATTAGACTTTTACCCTCAATTGATCTCACACTCTTGCCTTTTACCACTCTAATTCTCTCTTATAGGTTCTTTTTGAATTCACCAAATAAATATCACAGTTTTCTATTTAATTCAATAAGAACTTATCACAAAACAAAATATAGCAAGTGTGACGTATGATAACCAATATAAAATTCACAATCGCCAAATTACGCCCTTCTCGAATGAATTCTTCAATACTCACGAAACTTATGAACCCAATCAATTGAAACAAATAATAATAATAATCTTTTTTTTTACTCACGATTTTTTTTTCACCAATCCTTTTTTTTCACGAATCTCACTGTTTTTTTCTTTTTTTTTTCAATATATATTCAAACATGAAAAATAAAGGATAAATAACTCTCTAGGAACTTAGCTTTGATACCAAATGATAGACTCCACGGCACGCTTGCGTGAGGTGGTCGTCGTCCGGATCGTTTCTAGCAAAGTTGAACGGTGGATTGCTCGCAACACCTTAACCCCTCGCCTATATGTAGACGGTAATCTTGGTACAATTGCTCGCGTTTGGAAATCTGCGTTGAATGGATACCAACGACACCTTGACCCCTCGCTTATAAGTAAGCGGTAATCTTGGTACAATCGACGATTGATGCGGTAGAAGACGCCACACACAACTATGTATTGTTGTATGATAAGTCAAAATTGAATCTAAAAAAAAACTAAGAAATAACTTAGAAATTCTCAAAGAACCAAAAGATGAGAAAACCACACAAATTATTGTATTGAATAAATCTAATTGAAGTGTATCAAGTACATCATCTATGTCCCCTATTTATACTACTCAAAAGTAATTCTAATCCTAATAGGAATTATAAAATCAACTGGAAACACAATCCTAGCTTAACAAATTAATTTGGAAACCAAATCCTAACTTACCAAATTAATTTGGAAACCAAATCCTAACTAATAAACAATTAAGGAAATTAAATCCTACTTATCAAACATTCTAATTACATTAGGAATTTAAAACATGCTGAAAATACCCTAATAATTAAGGAAATCCGCGTCCAAATTTGAATTAGAAATCTGAATCCTTCCTCCATTTGGAATTAGAAATCCATTAATTGTTAGGAACCCATTAATCCGTGAAGAACAAAATCAGCTAGTTGTCTACTTGGAAATCGCGTGGCCCACATGATATAGGAAGCTAATATGTTAAGTCCTTCATATGTAAATGTTAAGTTCTGAATATGCTAGGAAACCCGTGTGATTGGCTGATTAGAATTGGAATGTCCGTTGCCCACATGCGAATTTGCTAGAATGTAAATTGCCATATGAATTGATTAAAATTGGCCTTGAATTGAACTCCATTTTAAGCATCTTTGAATAAACTTCAGCCCAAATATTTAAAATCGCTTGATAAATCCCTGGGACTTGAGTTGAGTTATTAAGGTTTGATGTGAGCCTGATCATGATTGTATCAAACTTATGCGATCTCTCTTTTAATTGGAGATAATTTTAGAGAGATACACTCCATGGCTCATCATCATGAGACCTTTCTTGGAGTTTGCCATGCTAAACGCCTTTAACATCAAATGAATATACGTTCCTTGGGTCAGGCCGAACATCCTTTTAAATCTATCTTTATAGATTTATATCCCTAATTTATAGGATGCCCCTCCTAAGTCATTCATGGAGGAATGTTTAGAAAATTTTATCTTTACTGATTGTAGCATTGGTGTGTTATTCCTTATCAGTAGTATATCAACATATAATACTAGGAATGTCACAGTGCTCCCACTGACCCTTTTGTACGCACTAGGTTCATTCTCGGTTTTTAATAAAATCAAACTCTTTTGATTGTCACATCAAAATGAATGTTCCATCTTTGAGAAGCTTGCTTCAATCCATAAATGGATCGTTGCAGCTTATATACATGATTTGCTTCAACCTTTGAAACAAATTCCTCTGGCTGTATCATACATACATTCTCCTCAAGTCTTCATGGAGGAAGGACGTCTCCACATCCATTTGCCAGATTTCGTAATAAGCTGTAATCGCAAGTAAAATCCAAATGGACTTGAGTATTACCCGGTAATAAGGTTTTATCACAGTCAACTCCTTGACTTGAAAAACCTTTTAAACAGGTATGGTCTTATAGGTCTCCACCTTGCCATTTGTCCCAGTCTTTCTCTTAAAGACCCATATTCACCCTCTAGGCACTATGCCTTTTGTGGAGTAACCAGAGTCTATACTTGGTTCTCATACATGGAGTCCATTTCGGATTTCACGGCCATCTTCTATTTCTCTAAGTGTCTTCTACTCATAGCCTCATCGTATATAACTGGATCATCATCCTCTATGATGAATCCATACCTCTCAGGTATCTTCGGTACTCTTCCAGATTTACGATTCGGGGGTAGTACAATAGGTCTATCTACAGGTTCCTCGGTTCGACTTAAAGTGCTTTGTGGTTCTTGAACTCCTTCAAGATCTATTACCTTCCCACTAGCTCCTTCAATGATAAACACCTTTATCTAAGAAGGCAGCGTGTAGGATTATAGTAATAATACCCTAAACTTTCTTTTGGAAATCCCACAAGTCTGCACTTGTCATATTTTGTCCCAAACTTATCTTTGAAACCTTTTCACATAAGTTGGACAATCCCCTTATCTTAACATACTTAAGAGTAGGAATCCTTCCTATCCATAACCTTTATGGAATTTTGGGCTCGAATTTTTGAGGTTACCTTATTTTTGTAGATATGCAGCCGTTTCTAGGGCATAACCCGAGATGGATACTAGAATGTCGGTAAAAAATCATTATGGACTCCACCATGTCCAACAAGGTACAATTTCTCCTTTTAGATACACCAATCAATTATTGCGTATCAGGAGGTGTCCATTATGAGAAAATACCATTTTGAGATGATATAGAAACTCATTGCATAAGTATTCTTTCCTCGATCTAATCAAAGAATCTTAATACTTTGTCAATATGTTTCACTTCTGAATTCTTTGAACATTTCAAATGATTCAGACTTGTATTTCATCAAATAAACACATTCAACTCTTTGAATGACCATCTCCTTTTTTCTTTTACTAGTTTGTTCAATTTGCAAAATTATTTTTTATGTAAGTTAAGTATACAAAGTCTATCAAGTAATCTTCCAGTTTCAAACAAAACATCATTATAAATAGAACAACAATTGTTCTTAAATATAATACCAGAACCTTCCTTGTCCAATAATGAAATTCTAATGTTTCTAATGAGAACTGGAACATAATAACAACTTATTAACTTAATAGACTTGCCCGTAGGCAATGCTAAACTATAAGTTCCTATGGTTAATGCAGCAACCTTTGCTCCATTCCCACACATAAGATTACTTACTCTTAGTTTAGCTTTGTACTTCTGCTTAGTCTCTGCATTGGATTGCATAGGTAAGAACTACAGCCGGTATCCAATACCCAAGTAGAACCTTGACTTACAGAAAGATTTATTTTTAATCATGAACAAACTTATATCTGTAACCGAAGCTTCACTAAAGTTCTTCTGGTTAGCCTCTGTAAGATTCTCCTTACAGTTTCCTTTCTATTATCCAGGCTTATTGCAGTGGAAGCAAACTCCTTTGCTATCTGCATTAGTCTTATTCTTATTGTCCTTTGTTTTTGCCTTTCTATTTACCTTTTTTGAATTGTTCTTTTTTTAAGAAGATCCTTTGGCCCTCTTCCACTTCCTGGAAGAATCATCTACCTGTAAGACTTGGTATTTCTTGGTTGGAAAGTGACTCTTTACAGTTTTCAACGTGTTTAAGCAACCCAGGTAGGCTAATATATATAGCTTGTTCACGTGGAAATTCACAACAAATTGAGAGAAAGAGTCCGGGAGTGATTGCAAGATCAAATCTTGGATCAACTCTCCATCCATTAAAACCTAGTTGTCCCAATTGTTTAATCAGATTGATCATTTTAGGACATATGTCTGTATTGTAGTGCCATCGGTCATTCTAGATTGGAAAAGCTCCTTAGATATCTTATATCTAATAGTCCTACTTTCCTCACCATTCAACTCCTTGAAGGCGCATGAGTATAGTAGGAGCATCCATAGTTTCATGCAGACGCTGAAGCTCGTTACTCATGGATGCGAGCATGATGCATTGAGCCAACTGTGCATCATCTTACTACTTTCTAAAAGTAACAATCTCTTCTTCTGAGGCATTATCTGCAACCATTGTAGGGATAGACATATTAAGGACATAAGATAGCTTTTCAACCTTGAGAACTATTCTCAAATTCTTTAACCAGTCCTTTTAATTTGGTCTGATTAATTAGCATCTAATATGCTCCGCAGTGATAGTAAATTAGACATTATAAAATTTTGTAAATGAATTTATAATTTAACAACATTTTAGCATACATTCATTTCTTAATTAATTACCAAAATAAATTAGGTCTTTATTTTAAATTGGTACCTCACTATTTTTATCAAACTATATTACCCTCAATATATATGGTTCGACAATTCTAATTAAAGATTTGCTAGTGAGAATAAGGATCCCATTTCAAATGTATATATCCTTGTGGTGACACAACAAACGATATATAAATAAATAGGTAGACAACTATTGTCAATTACATCATTATGTAACTCCTTGTATTTTGCCTCTTAGATTATTTTGATCAAGTGGTGACACATCCAAATCAAAATTATCCAAGTTAAGTCCAACCTAGCACTTCCATATATGTGAAGAGAAAAATACCGTCCTTGTGGTGATACAACAAAACAATAATGTTCAATTCCTTAATAAGCATTAAATGTGATAATGCAACATCTTAAATATTTAATACTTACCTTGTGGTGATACAACAAACTCATATTAAATATTTAATACTCTATTGCTTTACCATGCTAGAAGGTGACGTTCGATATTCCAAATATCTTTGAACGCTTAGGACTTGATATAATTTCTTTGAGGGATTTGTTATTATTTGTCTCATCTTGTTTAGTTAGCATGCACATATAGATAATATATTCTACCTGGATTGATTATGGACTTTTATTCTAGTTTGGTTCACTAGAGCCATCAAGTGAACCAAAAGGTCAAACCTAGGGTGCAAGATCAAAATTTAAATATAACTATTACATTTAAACCCGGGCTCCATTACAAATGGGTCTTCAAGCGCTCCTTGCTCCTTTGTTTCCAATTCTTCAAGTAATTCTAACTAAACTTATTACATAAACTATTTACAATAAATAGAAACCTTGATCAGCAGTCAAGGGGAGGTACATAGGAGGAAGATAGAATTTACATCAAGAAAAAGTAGAGAAGACGACGTACACAGACCCTATTTATAAAAACCCATTCATTCAAGCACCCACTAAAATAAATCCAATTACACATTGGTCAGTAGTCCATAATCAATCCCTATTTATTATCATACATATCTCCATATGTATCAATAAATAACATTCATCTCATGAATAATAAAACCATTCCATATATGCATTGATATCATTTAATGGGCAATTAAAAGTTTACTAGAAATCCAATTTTGAAACAAAAATAAACTCCTTTATTTTAATCAAAATTTAAATCATAATAAACTTATTTATTTTATTTTATCCAATTTTGAATAAAAATAAACTACTTTATTTTTAATCAAATTTTAAATCAAAATAAACTCCTTTATTTTAATTAAAATGAAAACCAATTTCAAGTTCAAAATAAACTCCTTTATTTTAACTTAAAATTGCTTGGAAAAATAAAATATGTTAAATCATATTCCTTATCAAAATAAACATCTTTATTTTTAAGAAAAAACATGGAATCCTATTCCATATGTGAATAAACTCCTTTATTCTAGGAAACATGGAATCCAATTCCAAGTTCAAATAAAACTTTTAATTTTAATTATATTCCAATTCAAAATAAACCTTTTATCTTAATTGAAAATAAATAAAATCAAAATAAAAAATTTTCAAAATCTGCAGACCGGCGCGGCCGCACTCCAAAATGAACTAGGAGCGGCGCGGCCGCGCTGCACCCCAGAAACGATTTCTGGGTTCGGGCGCGGGCGCGCTCCAGAATGAACTGGAAGCGGCGCGGCCGCGCCGTGTAGCAGGCTTCGAAATTTTTTTTCCGTTGCCCAGAAAATCAATCCAATCGCATACCCATACATACATGAAATCATAATAATCGATAATTAGCACAAGGTTAGGCTCTGATGCAACTGTTAGGTTTGTATATAGCGCGAACATGCAATCAAATTACATAAATAGTGCGGAAGCGCAATAAAACGGATTTTAAAATTTTTCATACAAACCATCACCATGATCATCCTTGTGATCAATTATCAATTAAACGAAAGAGATAGAGATATAGAATTATACCCTCGTGAATCAAAGCTTCCTCAGGTACAAGTTCACCTCCAATTCCTTCGCGTTCTCCTTGAATTCCACCGATTAAATTCCTTCCTTTGATCAACGTTAGCCACCCAAGTGTTTGGCCTCTAGAGGTGATCCACCAAGGAATAATAGTTGTTCAAGAAGATGGGTCTTGGCAAAACTCTAGTTTCTATCTCTATAAAAAATACAAGTACTCTCTCTCTCTCTCTAATTTTTATGGAAGAGTGTGTAACTGTCTAACCCTAAATCAGGATAAGACTCCTCTTATTTATAGATATAGGGAATCCTCCTAAACTATTTAGGATTAAGGTTTTTATTTTAATTAAACTCCTTTAATTAATTAAACTCCTAATCCAATTAAGAATTTATGAGAGAGTACTTCTATTAATTATTTCCCAATCCCAATTAGGAATTAAATAATAGTAATAGTAATAATAATAATAAGACTCCTCTTATTAATTTATATTTAATATTTCTAAAATATTAAATAATAAATATTAAGCTATTTAATCTATTCTATCTCCATAGATTAAATTAAATACACTTAACTTATTATTACAATTATGCCATTTACTTCTTAAATAAATATTTTTCCTTTTGTGGTGTGACCCTTTAGGTTCTCCATATTAAACCGGTTGTGAATAAATCAATTAGAACAATTCTAATCTTATTTAAATAAATAAATTAAACTATTTAATTTATTTAAATAAATAATATTTATTCTACAATAAGGGTAAGCCCCCTTAGCGATCAACGACTTTTCAGATAATATAGATTTCAACATTAATCACAAAAGAACCTTTCAGTGAATAGTTACCGTACAATTCAATCCTTCAACCATACAATGTCCCAATTAAATATAAGACATGGAATTACTGTCAAGTCTTATTTTATTTAATTATATGTATTTTGATTCTCCAATGAACAACTCTGATAATGCAAATTAGAAACTTCTTTCTAATTTCATTCTGCTTTGACCAAAGACTTCTGAGTTGTCATTTATCGAATCACATAGGACATTCTCTCCTTTTACTAGAACTGGTAGATTCTTTGTTGACCATTCACCTATCTCCATGTACAAATTATTATACCCAATCATACCCTTTGATATACCCTAAGAGTCTTAAGGGACATGTCAAAGTATAACTCACCATACACAAGATATTATGATGATCTCAAGTCCAAAGATCACTTGTACTACTATCACTAGAGGAATTCCTATTGACAGGCGAGTAAAACTCCATTAGGTATTCCTTAGCGAGCCACGTTCAGTGAACTTATTCTCTAATAAGCACCTACATACTTGCTTTAGTGTCTCTACACAAATGATTATGAGATCAATCATCCTCTTCTTAAGAGCAAGCAACGTATGTACTAATCTATCCGAATTCACTAATCCCCTTTTTAGTAATCCAATGATTAGGAACGATTGTAGTTTGTGAGCTATCTAGAATTTAGATCTCATTAGCATGATCACCATCATGATTCTAAAAGTATTGCTCAAAACTATGGGTTTATCACATTTAATATAATAGCACCATGTAGATAAAGTAAAATGCTTTTAACAAACGAATAAGATTACAAAGTATATGCTACATCATATCAAATATGATTGGCTTGTGTGCATACTACTTTCAGCAAGATGCAGTTGCTTTAAAGGACGTAGTTTTAGGTATTGTTCCAATTAACAATATAAATGCTTATGTGTTGTTTGATTCGGGAGCAACCTGTTCTTTTGTGTCATATAAATTTGCTAAACAGTTAAGTGTACCTTTAGCGAATCTAGAAACCCCCATAAATATAGAAGTTTCTAATAAAGAAGTAATTCCTGTAAAGCATGTTTATAGGAATTTTTGGGTCAAAATAAGGGAACGTGAGTTGAGTGTAGACTTAATTTCGATTCAGTTGGGGGAGTTCGATATAATTTTGGGAATAGATTGGTTGTTCAACCATGGGGCAATGATAGATTGCCTAAAGAAATTAGTAAGCTATAAACCTGCAAAGCAGTCGAAGGTATATTTCACGGTAATAAATTGCTAAGGTAGTCTAGTTGTTTAACGATGATGCAAGCGAAGAAGTCGTTACAGAAAGGTTGTGAGGGATATCTAGAGTATGTGGTGGATACCCAACAAGTCAAAACAAATATAAATCAAATTGCAGTAGTGAATTAGTTTGCAGATGTTTTTCTGAATGATCTACTAAGTTTGCCGCCAGATAGAGAAATTGAGTTTGTTATTTATCTAGTGCCTGGTGTGTCACCAATTTCGAAAGCACCATACATAATGGCTCTAGTGGAAATGAAAGAATTGATGATATAATTACAAGAATTACTGGACAAGAAGTACATTCGACCGAGTACGTCGCCATGGGGAGCGCCGGTGTTGTTTGTGAATAAGAAAGATGGATCGTTGAGACTTTGTATTGACTACAAGGAGTTGAACAAAGTAACGATCAAGAATAAGTATCCGTTGCCCAGGATCAATGATCTCTTTGATCAGTTAAAAGGGGCAAGATATTTCTCCAAGATAGATTTAAGGAGTGGTTATCACCAGCTGAAGGTAAGGCAAGAAGATATTTCGAAGACAACATTCAGAACTCGTTATGGTCATTACGAGTTTCTAGTGATGTCATTTGGTTTGACAAATGCGCCAGTCGCATTTATGGATATGATGCACATAGTGTTTAAGCAATATTTGGATAAGTTTGTGGTAGTGTTCATAGATGATATCCTGATCTATTCTAAGACGCAGAAGGTGTAACGCCCCCAAAATGGGGACCAACTAAATCCAAAATAAGGACTAACTCAATCTCGACCTTGTGCATTAATACTATCTTGTTCTAGCTTTAAAACATTATTTACTGCTAAAATAACTAATGCGGAATAATTTAGCAAAAAAAAAAAACTAATGCGGAATAAATTTTTTCGATTATTAAATGTAATAGCAGCTAAAAATGTGGATAATTTAAAACTTTTCTATCTTTCTTTCCTTCGTCTCCCTGAATCGCAACCTTTACGATTCTGCTTTATACTGAAATCATATTTATTATATGATTTATTTAATCTGAGTAAATGTATTAAGAGCTTCAAGTCTCAATACTTAATATCTTTTCTATCGATGATTCACTTATGGAATCTTTACATACAATACAATCACCATAATATATTCCCCTTTCAGAATAGATAATCTTTATTTATTGAATAACTTAAAGATTTACATTTCTGTGGTTTACACCTGTAAAATACCATCATCATGGTTCGATACTATCTCAATTAAATAACTAGTCTTCATTTCATGCGCTCCTAATCACGAGAGATTGCATCATAGCTTTAACCTGCAATTAAGCAAGATTCAGCACGACGACCCATCAAGTCTAACAGTCTATCATGCTTCACGTAGCACATAGGTTTCACATTCAGTTCATGTATTTATTCAAGCATATTACAAATGCATCATCAAACTTATGCCCTACTAGTAGCAACATAGTACCATAGCATACTACACATGTTCTGCACCTGTTATTCATCGCACATATATATTGAGTTTCCCCAAATCAATTCAACAATTAGTCATAATTTGACTTTCATCATTCACAAAGCAAATAATGTAGTTCATAGGTATCTCATACTTATAAACATAAGTCCACATAAATAAATTGATAAACTTGCCTTGATTAGAGATTACTGTTATAATTTAATTTAGCTTCTCTCCATAAATCCTACACAATTATGTTTACATATACACACATATTAGGTAACCATTTATGTCACAAAAACATGCATGCATATACATTAACCATGATTATTAGTTTATATACACTATAATATTTTATTCTCATCTTAGAATCATCTTTGGTTTCTTTGAAAACTTTGTCCGTTTCAACCTTTTATGCTTAATAAAAAAATACTTCACATCTTGAAGCATAAACTATGGATATCCCATTTTTTAAAAAATATCTTTTGCCTTTATTCGCAAATTCAGGATTATATGGTTTTTTTTTTTGCTAAATTCAGATGTGTATTAAGAAAATAAATAAGTACACAAGAACAGGGGCATACCCCAAATCAAGTATAGCAGTTCCATCAGAGGACATGCCCAATGATGGGAACGCTAAACCAATACATTCAAGAACAAATGACCATAGCTATGTCTAACAACATATTTTCTAAACCGATTAGTACTGTGGAGTTTACACTTTAAAATATGAACAATTTCACGACCCAAGCAGGCTGGAGCTTTAGCCGGTTCTGCATGCAATCTCGAATTTTTTTCCCTCCATATATAGTACACTATAGCAGAGATGACCAAAGAGATGATGAGCCGTTTGAATTTAGAGTGGCCTGGGCATTTAACACAGTCAATTATGGAGGCCCAATCTCGCTGGAAGCCCCTCCAACCACAGAATCGCATCACATAAAATAGGACACAAAATGAATAATTACAGTGAAAAAACATATGGGAGAAATTTTCATAATGAGCACAAAACTGACATGCTGCCGGGTATCAATACCATACCAAAGAAGAACACCATTGGTTTTGAATCCCTTGTGGAAAGCCAGCCATAAGCTGCAAAAGAAATGCGGGACAGAGAATTTGTGCCACACCATATCGCCCCAATCAACAGTGTGCCCTCTCCTTCTAATAGACTACCAAATGGTCCCAACCGAAACCACATTGTGGGTATCCCAAAGCACATGATCCTACTGACAAATATTATAAGATCTGGAATAATCAAAGGTGGAATGGAAGTCCATAACAGACGTATGATTGGAGGTTGGTAAAATCCAACCTCTAGCCTCCAGAATAGCAGCGACGGTAGAATTGGACCCCAACCCAGAATTAACAACTAGGAGGTCTCTAGTAGATTGGGCAAGAGGGTTATGGTTAGTCCATGGATCAAACCATAGGCTAGCGAGAGAGCCATCCCCAATGCAGTAATTAATGTGCCTCATAGCCGTCCGCCTGAGTTTCAATACCTTCTTCCAAATCCATGAACAATCAGCAGGAATAGAAATATTCCAAAAAATTTTGTCCTTAATAACTGTATTTTTAATCCATTTAGCCCATAAGGAAGTGGAGTGAGGGTTAGCAATATTCCAGACATGCAATAAAATGGCCGTAATATTCCAGTCATCCAACTATTTAATGTTGAGCCCCCCTTCAGCAAAAGGCAGTGCTAATTTATCCCAAGCCACTTTAGCACCATGAGATTGAAGATTAGGCCCTCTCCAAACAAACCGAATCAAATAGATTTTATGGACTTAATAATTGAAGACGACAGGATGAAGAAGGAGGACCAGTAAGCTTGAATAGCAAAAAGGACAGACCGTACCAACTGGACTCTACCCGCGAAAGAAAGCATTTTAGATTGCCATGAGGAAATTCTGGAGGTAATTCGCTCAATCAAAGGCCTACAGTGCACAACAGAAAGCTTAGAGGAAATGAGGGGGACACCCAAGAATTTCAGAGGAGTATAACCTCTAGGAAAATTAAGGAGACCCAAAATGCTAGCAGTAACATCCGAGCAGACATTGGCAAGAAAACATTGGCTTTTAGAAGGATTAGGAGAAAGCCCAGATAACTCAGAAAAAATGTTAAGGCAGGAAGCTAGAGTCGAAACAAAAGCAAAGTCGCCATAACAAAACAACATCATATCATCCGCAAAACACAAGTTTGTGATGCGGGAGTTTGCTGCTCTCCAATGAAACTTGAAAGGAAGCCTTTTAATACCATCCTCAATAAGAAGGGATAAAAAGTCCATTACAATAACAAACAAATAAGGAGAAATAGGATCCCCTTGGGGAAGCCCCTTGGCCCCCTTAAAGTAACCACATAGAGCTCCGTTCACTTTGACTGAGTATTTGGGAAAAGAGACATAGGCTTTAATCCAGTAGATAAATTGAGGAGGGAACTTCAGCTGGAACAAGACATCAAAGAGGAAATCCCATCTTATCAAGTCAAAAGCCTTTTTAAGGTCAATCTTTAGGGTGCACCGAGGAGGACCAGAATTTCGATGATAATTATGAACCAATTCCTGTGCCAAAAGAATATTATCCCTATTTTTCTTACCTGGGACAAAAGCAGCCTGAGTTGGAGATATAATTGAGGGAAGGACACTCTTTAATATGTTCGCAATAATCTTGGATATACATTTATAAGTTGTATTGCAGCAAGAAATTGGCCTAAAGTCCCCCATAGAAGTAGGATTCTGAACCTTAGGAATAAGGGCAATGGCTGTAACATTAATAGCATGAAGAATACAACCTTGACTGAAGAAGGATTTCACAGCTGCCAAAAAGTCTTGCCCAACGATGCCCCAATTGAGAATGAAAAAGTTCACGTTAACACCGTCAGGTCCAGGACTTTTGTTCTTCTTCATAGATTTTAGAACACCCCAAATTTCAGCCTCAGACACATATCTGACCAACGTCTGGGCTTGAAGGGAATTAAAAGTTCTGGAAAACACATGGATCTAATTCCCAATCCCCGTATAATTAGGGGATCCCAGAAGCCTTTTGTAGTAATCCATAGCAACGTTCTGTACCTGATCATGACCATGGACCAAGTTGCAGTTATCATCCTCAATAGCCAAAATTTTATTAACATTCCATCTGCTTTTAACCATACTGTGGAAGAAACCAGAATTAGAGTCCCCCTCCTTAAGCCAAAGCACTCTAGATTTCTGCTTTAAAAGGGCTTCTTCTCTTGCAAGTGCAACCCAAAGACTATTGGTGCATACTCGTTGACGCTGTAGCAGTCTACTGTCTCTAGGGGTGACACTCAATTCATTTTGGATCAAATGAAATTATTGTCTAGCCAGAACAACATTTTCAGAAATATTACCTGCATTCTTATTAAGATCACAAATAACTTTCTTAGCTCTTCAAAGCTTCTCAGCCAAAACATATATAGGATCCCCAACAATGATACAATCCCAAACAAAGTGAAGAGAGCTAGAAAACCCATCTAAGTCCTGCATGAAATTAAAAAATTGAAAAGGCTTAGGGATCTTGGGCATAACAAGGCCAGAAAGAAGGATTGCCGGACAATGGTCAGATAAACCCATGGGGCCAAAAAGAGTCGAAGAATCCCCAAACAGGGCAAGCCAAATGTCATTGACCAGGACACGGTCCAACTTCTTATAGATAGGATGTCATCGCCTCGTACGCGAATGCTTTACTTCATTAGTAACTTAGCTTCGCATTTCATCTCGTGAAAATTCGCATTTTCGTTTTGTATATATATTAAATATATATATATATATATATATATATATATATATATATATATATAAAAGCCATTATGTAAATCTTCGTTCAAAATCTTTGTTTCGAACCTTGGAAACTTTCATTTCATCACTTTCATGACCATTATAATTTTTAACAGTTCCATGCTTTTCGTTTCACTATAAAACCATTTTACATGTCATTTCCGGATTACGTTCGCTTAAATATGTAAATTTATATTTACATTATATTTTTATTATATTCTTTATGCTTGGAATGAGTTTTCGTGGCATAAAGTTATCATATAATATCAATACTTCTATCCTGGGACTCTATTAGGCTTTATGTTACTTAAAATCTAGCCCCAACGTGATCCAGAAAATCGAACACCAAAACAACCCATGGCGGCTAAGTTCGGCGTTGCCCGACTAACTAATCCTGACATGCTCGTTCGCGCATTTTTAATTCTAAACTCGTTTGTCCGATCGCGACGCATTTTGGATATATTATAGGCGGTATATCCACCTATTTTTAGAAAATATTATCATCGCATTTCGGATAACCTACGTAAATTGAGAGCGTGTCAAAAGTGGGCTGCTAGACTACCGCACAACACAGCCATGTGACTGCTGCTACTGCTGGCAGCTAGCCCTTTCGAGGTGCGGCTACTTTGTGCAATTTTATCTTTTAGCTAATATATCGGATCACTTTCATTTTTTAATATGTTATACATGGCATATAAGACTATTTTTAAAAAATATTAGCCACCTATTTCGGGTCCGATAGCTGGTCCAAATAACGCGTCAAAAATGAGCGCGCACACTAACTTTTTTTTTTTGCTAAATGTGTTTTTGGATTGTATTAAAAAAAGAAAACATACAAAAGCAAAAGGGCATACCCCAGGCTATAGCTACTTCCTCTACAGACAACCCAAAAGAGGATAAAGCTATAGAAACAGGAATGATACCATAACAAGAACCAATTACAAAAGCCAATTACAGTAATATTGACCGAAGTTAGTGGCTTTAAGGAATGGGTTGTATTTAGAAAGCCTAGACTTGATAATATTCTCAACATCCAAAGCAAGTCTACTCGGAGGAACAAGTGTATTCTTGTGAATCTTGGAGTTACGTGACTCCCATATCTTGTAGAAAGAAACTGCAATAGATAGACTTAGAATCTTTTTTGAGAGTTTGCTACCTTGGAAGGATATAGTGAACTCAGTTAGCCCATCCTAGTTCAGAGGAGTGTTGTTCCAGTTACCCAATCATAAAGCGGCATTTATGATTACCGAGGAATAGTCACATAAGAAGAAAAGGTGGTCAAAATTTCAAGAAACTTTTGACATAATGGGCATAACATGACCTTTTGCGTATAGTTTTTAGTGATATCATTTGTTTGAATCTTTTTCAAAAATCCCATCCATAACATGAAAGAGTACCTTGGCACAAACAAGTTATTCCATGGAATATCATGCCATATAACATGTTGTTGCCGATGTCTAATACATTCCTAGATATGTCGAGCCTTCAAGAAGCAAATATCCAGTGAATCCCATAAGATATAATCATTTGTGTTAGGAGGAATAGCAATGGGCTCAATCAGGTTGCGAAAGAGAATGACTTCATGGTGGTTACTCTGGGGAAGGAACCAAGAAGAATCATGCAGAATATCACTAACCTTAGCAGTGGTACTTAGGCCAGAGTTGGAAATTAGAGCAACATTAGGGTTGATTGGGTTACCATTCAACCAAAGATCATACCATAAATTTATCTGATCACCGCGGCCCACTTTGTAGTTGATAAACTGCCTGGCAATGGGTCAGAGCTTAAGGATCTGCTTCCAAATCCATGGGCAGTCCAAAGGGATGGGAATATGCCAAATGGAATGCCCTTTAAGCAAGGTACCTTTGACTAAGGAGACCTCCAGCTGGATTTTGAATTAAATTGTAGGATACGGGTAAAATGAAGTAAGATAAGGGATTTATTCCAGTCTAACATGTTTTTAACACCAAGCCCACCCTCCGAAGTGGGAAGAGAGATAACATCCCAAGCAACTTTTGCACCATATCTGGCAAGTGAGGTTCCTTTCCATAAGAAGCGACAAAGAATGGATTGAATGGATCGAATTACCGCTTTTGGAGGGATAAAATGGTTGCTCCCGAAGGACTGAATAGAGAAGAGGACTGATTTAATAAGCTATAGCCTCCCCGCATAGGCCAGAGCTGATGAAGTCTAGGAAGAGACCCTCTAGGTAATCTTGTGAATAAGAGGAATACAATCTTGATAAGAAAGCTTTGAGGAAATAAGGGGAACTCCCAAAACTTTTGTGGGCATCCTGCCAGCCGAGAACCCAAGTAGAGATATGATGTTTTGTGGGGTAGATTGACCAGTGTTTGCCAAGAAACATTGGCTTTTCTGGACATTCGGAATGAGCCCAGAATAAAGGGAGAAAAAAATAATGCATGAGTGTATGATGGAGACAGTAAGCATGCTCGCACGACAGAAAATCAAAATATCATCTACAAAAAACAGGTGGGTGATCCTAGCTTCTTTCGTTCGCCAATGAAATTTGAATCCTTGCTTTATTGATCTTTCATTGAGCTTAAGGGAAAAGCATTTCCATGATAAACACAAAAAGATATGGGGAGAGGGGATCTCTCTGCCTAAGCCCTTTGGAACTTGCAAAATAACCAGCTAAGGAACCATTAACTTTGATGGAAAACATAGTAGAAGTAACACAAGCTTTGATCTAACTAATAAAAACTTGAGGGAATTTATAGCAGTGGAGAATATCAAATAGAAACTCCCATCAGACAGTGTCAAAAGCTTTCTTAAGATCGATTTTGACAGCACACCTTGCAGAGCCTGAAGCACGATGATAATTCCTAAAGAGTTCCTGGGCAAGGAAGATATTATCACTGATGTTCCTACCCTTGACAAAAGTAGACTGGGATTTATCAACCCCAGCAGTTGGCGCAGTGGTTCAAATGAGGCCCCAGGGCGAGCCGTAGACTCGGACGTCTTGGGATCAAATCTCACTTGCAACAATTGTCAATGCAAAAATGCAAATGGTGCCACGGTCCCCCAGTGTAAGCTGAGAGTAAAAAAGCACTGGCACCGGGCTGGGGGAAATAGTTCGACTGCAGTTAGGAAACTCCATATTAGCAAAAAAAAGACTGGGATTTATTAATAATAAAAGGCAAAACCTCTTTGAGTCTGTTAGATATAATCTTTGCAGTGCATTTGTAGATAGTGTTGCAGCAAGCAATTGGACAGAAAACAGCCATGGATGAAGGGTTATCACACTTAGGAACAAGAGCAATGGTTGTAGAATTGAAACCTCTGGGCATTCTGCAAGAAGAGAAGAAGAACTTAACAACTCTAGTAAAATCCTCACCCACAATATCCCAACAATGGGTGAAAAAATTTACATTAAAACCATCTGGGCCTGGGCTCTTGTTTCTCTTCATTGAATTAAGGACTCTGAAAACTTCATCATCTGAGATAGGAGCTGAGAAATAGTCAGTTTGATCAGGGCTGACATTCCTTTGTATAAGGGGTTCAAAATCCCCAAACCCATTATAGGGGGAAGACTGGCCTGGACAGAAAAGGTCCTTGAAGAAATCCACTACTACAGATTTAATAGCTTGTTGCCCATGGACATATACCCCATTGCCATTCTGAATAGATAGGATTTTATTGACATTCCATCTACTCTTTATAACATTTGAAAAGTATTTGGTGTTTCTGTCTCCTAAAGCCAGCCAGTTAGCTCTAGATTTCTGATGAATCAGGGCTTCCTCCATATCCAATATCCAAAGCAGCCTAAAGAGTATGAAGACAACGATGTTCTTGAGCAATGAGATCAGAGTCATGGGGGCTTTCTTGTAGAAGAGTTTGGGTGTTATGCAGATCAGCTGTAGCTAATTTAACAGCAGAATAATGATTCCCAACAGTGGAGTTTAAATTTATGAAAGCCTTCTTAGTCCTCTTAAGCTTCTCTGAGAAACCAAAAAAAGGATTGTCATTTGAAGGTTGACACCATGAAGAGGAAATACAGTCTCTAAATCCCCCCAGCTGTAACAAGTGATTGAAGAACTGAAAGTATTTTCTAGATTACAGAGGAGGTAAACCAGTGTTAAGCAAGACAGGAGAGTGATTAGACAGACCTCTAGGTGCAAACGAAGCGTGCAAGAGAGGAAATGTCGAGAACCAAGAGGCATTACCCATAGCTCTATCTAGCTTTTTGTGTATAGGCCTTTCAATTTGGCTATTCCACCAAGTATAGAAAGGGCCAACACCTCGAATATCATCAGTCTCAATAGATTGCAAATAGTCTTTAAAGTCCTCCATACCAGAATCCCAATTTGCATCATCTCTATCAGTTTCATTTAAATTTTTTATAACATTGAAATCACCCAAGATACACCAGCAACAAGGAGTAGAGATGGAGTGGATATCCCTCCAGAGATCTTGTAATACCCCGAAATATTATCAAAATTATAAATATTGTCTTAACTGGGTTAAGAATGAAAACTCTAGAAATACCTAATGAACGACTGTTCAAGTGATCTTTGAAAACCTAATATGATTCAAAAACACGATCGTATACGTTTAGAATTAGAACGTATAACCTAAAACTAGGTATCAATAAGTTTAAAACCTTAAGCCTTAATGAGATTCGAATTTTGTAACATATCGCGCCCCGACGCCAACCCCCTGGATTAGTTATAGATTTTGACTTTCTTGGATTGTGGGATTCCTTCCCCAAAATAGGGAACTTATCTTATTTTCAGTTCCATGTTTTTTGCAATCATGTTTTCCAGCATTTGCTAGGGTTTGTTTGATTCTAGATTATTCTCAAACTTAGTATAAATAGGCTTCATGGTGTAATGGTTTCAACAACCAATTTTCAGTATTATCAATATTATTGTGAGTTTGTTTCTCTACTTGTGGTTCTTTGAAGAATTCCTAAGTATTCCTTATTCTTTGAGATTCATAATTGACTTATCATACAATCATTCATAGTTGTGTGTGGCGTCTTCTACCGCATCAATCGTCGATTGTACCGAGATTATCGCTTCAATATAAGCGAGGGGTCGAGGTGTCGTTGGTATTCATCCTATGCAGAATTTATTTGCAAGCAATTGTACCAAGATTATCGTCTACATATAGGCGAGAGGTTAAGGTGTTGCAAGCTATCCATCCTATCAACTTATTAGAAACGATCTGGGTGACGTCCACCTCACGCAAGCATGTCGTGGAGTCTATCAAATAAGAAGGTCTCCCTAAATCATGACTTGTGTGAGATGTACACAGCGTTTTGAACGCGATAGTGATGGGATTGCTCCTTTTGATGCTAATCAAACTAGAACGAAGTAATATGACTCTTAATTACCTCTTTCTTTGACAATTTGAAGGAACGAATGAAACAATAAGAAGGTCTCCCTAAATCATTACGTGTGTGAGATGTACACATCGTTTTGAACGCGATAGTGATGGGATTGCTCCTTTTGATGATAATCAACCATGAACGAAGTAATAGGACTCATAATCACCTCTTTCTTTGACAATTTGAAGGAACTAATGAAACAATAAGAAGGTCTCCCTAAATCATGACTTGTGTGAGATGTACATATCATTTTGAACGCGATAGTGATGGGATTGCTCCTTTTGATGGTAATCAAACTAGAACGAAGTAATAGGACTCCTAATTACCTATTTCTTTGACTATTTGAAGGAACTATTGAAACAATAAGAAGGTCTGTAATATTCCAGACCTTGATAAATCGTATATGTAAATTATGTGATTAGTAAATAAAATTTCTTGTTCTGACTCTGTGTTATGTGATTGTGTTAGGAATCACATGGTTAAATTTGATGTTATGATATTAATGTATATGTGTTTTAGTAGTTGAATTGTAAAGTCCTTAAATGATTTGATGTACAAGGACTTAGATAGAAAAGATCAAACTTGTTAGGTTGATCTAATGTATTAAAATGATAAGGCTAGACTGATCGTTTGAGCACTGCACAAGTCATCATAAAGCATCCAGTGAAGGATTGTAGAGTAGTCAGCCAACTTGGACTTCAGTCAGCTAAAGCTGCGCAAAGTCTTCCACGCAGAGTCTGCCACGCAAACGTAGAGTGAGGGTCGGTCAGTCGCAGAGCTCCCTCTCGACATCGTTGAGCTTGCCAGGCAAACGTAGAGTGAAACTCGGCCAATAACATCGTAGAGTTGGGCCAGGCAAACATAGAGTGAAGCTCGGCCAATCGGATCGTAGAGTTAGGCTAGGCAGACGTAGAGTGGCTCGGCAGATCATAGAGTGAATCCTATCAAAAGTCAAGCACAATCGTAGAGTCTCATCTACATGAGCAAGTCGACTGTCCTCAAGAAGCTAAAAATAGCAAAACAATGATACTGTCTCTAAGTGATCAAAATGCAATATGAAAGATCACAGTGAACGTCTGCAAGAATCAAAGCTCATCAAAGGATCATATACAATCAGACAAACACTCTACAATTCTCATCAGATGAAGCAACCAAAAGCTAAATTGAATATTCTATGTTGCCCAGGTTGATTACCAATATCCATATCTGTAAAGTGACCTACCCAAGACAGTTGTCGAATACTTAATTGACTTAAACGAAGATTCAAAGTCGGTGGGGAACAAACAGCCGTGGTTTGCAGATATTCAAAGCACTATCCTTACCACCATCTTGGAGCAAGTTAATGGATGTTGACTCACCCCACTACTGCGCACAACAAGGAATAAACTATTCCTAAGTTCAGCAACAAATCTCAACGGGAATATCAGATGCAACAGTCTCATTTCAACGAAAGAATTCAGAGGTATCTATATAAAGAAGACATATTGAAGAATCTAAAAAGCAAGTACAACTATAAAGAAATCAAATCTGTCAAAGTCTTACTCTATGATCAAAGAAACATCTTGCTTCGCTAGTAAGTTCATCAGACCATATGCTTCAAGCGACTTAATGACAAGACAACCAAAATACTCTCAATCGAGTGAAAGGGTCAACAGGTGACCAATGAGTTCCAAGTCTGCTGGAGTTGAAGAGTACTAAGTGTACTGGGTGATTCTAAGGCTGCGGGTTTTAGTCTATAGTGTTTCAAGTCTGCTGGACTTGACGAAGTTCAATAGTGAACTAGAGTTCCAAGGCTGCTGGCTTTGAAGAGTACTTAGTATACTAGAGTTTCGAAGATACTGGCCTTGAAGGAATCTTAGTGATTCAAGTTGTAAAGATATCCTTAGTGGATTTGCTACTCGAGGAGTAGAACAGTGGAGTAGGAGTCTTGTGTGCTCCGAACTACTTAAAGTCCTGTGTGTGTCTCTCTCTCTTTCTCTGCACTTTATAATTGCCATAACTGCTATAACTGTTATATCACTGCTTTATCATATCCAGTATAACTGTCCTATCTTCAAGGGGGATTAAAATCAATCATATATTCTGATGTGCTTAATTAACTTGTTTATTAACTAATTCTTTTGAAAAAGAGTTAAAAAGTTTTAAATAATCTATTCAACCCCCCTTCTAGATATCTTTTGTGCCTCTAGAAAATAATAATTGGTATCAGAGCAAGTTCTCACTATTAAAGCTTAACTCGCTTGAGTAGATCAATGGCATAAACCAGAAATGACTCTGAGCTAGGTGGAGGAAACAAACCACCTCTTTGCAATAAAGAAAAATTTGCTAACTGGAAAGTTCGCATATAGGCATACATGGATACCATAGATGAGGATCTATTTGATGCTGTCATCAGTGGGCCCTACGTACCAACAAAGCTAACGCCAACTACTGACGATCCAAACAAAGTCTCAATCAAATTAAGAAAAGATTGGACAGATGCAGAGAAGAAAGTCGTTCAGTTGGATAAGAGAGCCAAAAATATTTTGTTCATGGCTCTAGAAGATGAGCTGTTTGAAAACGTTGTCAACTGCAAAACAACAAAGGAAGTTTGGGATTCATTACTAATCATGAATGAAGGGAGTGAAGAGGTTAGAGAAAACAAACAGTCATTGCTCACACAGCAGTATGAAATGTTTAACCACATCTCTGGGGAAAACATTACTTCCACATATGAAAGGTTCAACGTGCTACTCAACTCTTTTCGAGTATACGGAAAGATCTATCCAAACAAAGATCTCATCATCAAATTCATGAGAGCCTTGCTAAGCAAGTGGGATGCCAAGACCACTACCATTAGAGAATCAAAAAATCTGCGTGAAATGACTGTGCAGATGTTATATGGCAACCTTCTCACCTATGAATTGGAGCTGACTCAAAGAGCAGAAACCTTTTCAGAAGGAAAGAAGAAGAAAAAAGGAATCGCTCTTAAAGCATCTACATCAAAGAGAGCTAACGAAAATGACTCAGATGATGATGATGATAAAATCAATGATGAAGGAGCTACCATGCTAGTCCGACACTTCAAAAGGTTCATTAGTAGAAACAGCAGATCAAGGAGATTTAGCAACAGCAATAAAGAACATGTAAGCGATTTATGCTACAACTGTAAACAACCAGGTCACTTCATGGCAAACTGCGATAAACCTCTAATAGAAGAATTGAGAAAGAACAAGAAGAATTCACATTCAAAGAAAAACCTCAAAGACCATCACAAGTTCAAGAAGAAAGATAAGGGCTTTGTAGCTGAGAGTTCATGGAGTGACTCAGACAGTGACTCAAGCTATGAGTCAAACGAAAATGAAGAACCACACAAAGCCAATTTATGCCTAATGGCCAAAGAAGGAAAAGTCAAAGAATTCAACATTGATGAAGTATTTGATTTTTACTCTCCTGATTTAACTATTGATGATCTTAGAGAAGGAATGCATGACTCCATGGTAGAACTGCATAAATATATAAAAATGTTCAGGGTTCTATCAAGAGACCATTCTCTTCTTCAAGAGGAAAAAGAGAAAGCAATCGTAGAGTTGGAAACTGCTATACGAATTGCTAACTCTTGCACCAGTCTTGAGGCTGAGAATGCTAACTTGAGACAGATAAATGAGCTTTATACTCAGAAAGAACTAATTCTAGTTTCTAAGATTTAGGAACTAGAAAAGATAATTTCAATATGGAACAAGTCTTCTCTGTTTATGGATTCTCTGATCTCTAGCCAAAGATCAGTTGCTAGCAGGTCAGGACTGGGGTTCTATAATTCCTCTTCAGAACCCTCTAGGGACAAAAATATGGAAACAACTGATAACAGTTCCTCTAAGTTCAATAAGGGAATTGTATTTGTCAAATCCTCACAAACAGCTGGTCCAAGCTATTCAAACTCTGCTAAAAAGGCTGTTGAATCTCACACAAGTCTAGGATTCAAGAGATCAAAGAGTAAGTCAACTTCTACATTTAAGCCTCGAAGGATCGTAGAATCTGACATAACTCACTCTACGAATCAACTCGGTAAGAAACGTAGAGTTCTATTCAACTCTATACAAACTATGAATCGTAGAGTTGTGTGGACGCAGAAAGAATATAAGTCAAAAGGAAAAGTTGTGGGCCACTACTATCCACATATGCCCAAGATAAGAAGGAATCCATACTCACACACAAACCCACATTATATTCAATGATATACATGCTATAAATATGGTCATAAAGCCGCAAAATGTTATTTCAATGATTTCTATCATGTGCTGCACATACTTAAAATTAAGCAGATTTGGGTCCCCAAGGCTACTAACAAATCTGGACCCAAGCAAGTTTGGGTACCAAAATGAAAGCTAATCCTTGCTGCAGGTATAGAGCTCCATTCAGTCAATATGATACCTTGATAGTAGATGCTCAAGACATATGACAGGCAACAAAGACCTCCTATCAAACTTTGTGAAAAAAGATGGTCCTGCAGTCATCTTTGGAGATAACAATTCTGAAAAAATAAGATGATATGGTTCAGTTGGAAATGATGCTGTATCTTTTAGCAAAGTGGCATATGTTGAAGGTCTGAAGCATAATCTTCTGAGCATCATCCAACTATGTGATAAAGGTCTTCAAGTCACCTTCCTCAACAATCAATGCCAAGTCAGAGATTTGAACACCAACTCATAGAAGCTGATAGGATCAAGAGAAGGAAATGTCTATATTGTCAACCTTGCTGATGTGACGCCCCCAAATCCGTGTAACATCAAATACAGGATATGGTGCTCACGATACATCAAACTCCATCATCTAATTAAACAAGCTTCATAACTAAAAATAATAATAATAGTATTCGAATAAAATCCCAGGTTTACATAACCTTAAATAACCTTAAACTTAATTTAGCGTTTATCGCTACGATACATCAATGCGGAAATCTAAAACTATTACAAAAAAATAAACTTTTCAATTCTTCATCTTAGCTTTTCCCTTGTCCTTGCCCGAGCTCTCTGCTTTCTCACCCTTAACTGAAAGGTTAAAACAAGAATGAGCACAAATTGCCCAGCAAGTATATCAAGCAATTTGATAATAATTTCAAGAATAGAGATATCTGAATTGCATTTCTCAATAATGAAAAGAGTCAACAAGATATGATTATGAATATTAAAAATAAGAGTTTTGGAATTTTAATAGCATACTAAGTGGTGTTAAATACCCTGAACATAGTTTTATTTCATCGAAAACCATCAGAAGTTTTTGTCAATCAAATAGATTGTAAAACCTTCTCTGCAAGTACTTCAGGTGATCAGCCTTTCATACCCTACATTATGCACAAGTATGAAATTTAAACACATAAGTGTAAATGAGTCTATATGCCCGACATCAGCTTTTCTCCGTTATTCGGGTTGTTCATCTTAGTATTCATGCGGGACCGCACCAAAACAATTTGGATTGGTAGATTTTAAGTAGCTACAATGAATTTGAATTGCTCAAATAACATAACGTTTCACTTCAATAATATCTAGCCAAAACCAAAAGACTAGAAAGCATTCTTGAAAACAATTTCATTAATGAATAAAAACTTTAAAGCATAGCAATTGAATTAACAATTGTGTAGTCATCAATAAAGCCTGTACAACATTAGAATTTGTCAAACTTACGATATAAGAAACTTGTAAATATTGTTAGTTAGCACAAGCTAAGAATCTCTCGATTACTGAATAAGTGAATGAGGATAGAATATTTGCTCAACTGAACGAGTGAAATTAAAACTCGCATTCACCAGAGTAAAGGTAATAAGGATAGAATACTTGCCTTTCGCGTAGTTTACGAATATTGCTTAACTTTACTGCAAATATCCTATATATATTCATATACAGATATTCATTAGCCACTCATTCACAATAATCGATTCTCATATTCTACCCACTCAATACATATCTAATGCAACTGTTTCATGATTATAGATGTGTATTACCAACATACATTTAACTAAATATACCTTTAAAACAATTCATCATATATCACAAATTGTTGTTTTTGTTTTTACTCCAAAAGTTTCATTTACAAAACCTGTTTAAACCTTTTTAAACCTTGGTTCAACATAGCTATTACATACTTAGATAATACAAACATTCTGATGGTCACATAATAAAGCTTATAAGAATTTAACACACATGTATCAAGCTTTAGATTACAAACAGAACATCTTGACCACTCTGCAGCACGGCGCGGTCGCGCTGCTTTTATGCCAGGCCCAGAACTGAGCTTTTCAATGCTCAGTTCTCTCTCTAGCATGATAGAGTCTTAGCATACACAAAATAACAATTAAACACATTATTATGAAGACTTAAAACTAATTTAGGTCCATGCATTCGACATTTAATATATCATTTTGAAATTTCTTTTCAAAAACAAGCTTAATAGCTCTTTTCCTTAAAGACTAGCCATGATCATATTTGTCCCTCATTTTATTGTTACATTGGTCCTGATACGCATGCTCAAATGTTAATAAAACATATTTACATCATTTCTTCAATTCAAGATAGCTTTTCCTTTTAAAACTTATCAAATCATAGCTTACAATTCACCTTTGTGATAACCTACTCATGATACAACTAAATAGGTGTTTAAAGATTTTTCATACTCTTTATACTAGGTTACGTTGGGTTCCAAAGACTGAGCAATAAAAAGAAAACATCAGTTTTGTTCTAGTGCAGGCGCGGTCGCGCCCTGTTTAGCCTTGGTACCAGCGCGGCCGCTCTGGTACTCAGAAACAGGTACTGTGACTGCTGCAAACCAGACTTCAAAAAAAATCCAAACAGTAGCAATTTAGACACAACCAAACATTATAAACTTAACCAAAACGACATATCATATATTCTTAACCATTCTTATAGAACCAATGATGGTCTTAGCCAATTTAGAGCCTCTAAGATAAAATTTCTTACAATCCAATCTCATTTAAGCATTTTAACCAATATGAAACATGTTCCGCATTACTTGACTGAATTCAAAGCGTACATGGCATGATTAAACTCATAATTTCATTCTTTAATAATCTACAATCATCAGTTAACAACAATCATATAACAATCACATAATCCTAACTTATTGATTACCATTCTAAACATATATTTTCCTTACTATATTATACAAACAAAAATATCTTTATGATTTACTTCTTATATGGATTCTTCCTATTGAATTACCCAGAGGATGCATCACTGCTTGCTTGCTTATTCCTTCGAAAACCCAGATATACTTCAAGTTCTCCCAAGCTCACAATTTCACTCTCAATTTTCTCTCTCGGGTGGGATGTGTTTAGCCAAAGGAGGAAGTGATTTGGGTAGAAAGTATATATATAATTGTTGATTACCTTCATGATAATAGCCTCCAATCATCAGTTTCAATCCTTCAATTCCCATGAATCAATTGAATTAAAGAGAGAGGGGTTTAAGAAATGAAAAGTCTTAGTTTTAAAAGAAATGTTAACTCCCTCCTTTTTAATCTCTTGCACAAGTCGTGACTCTCTTAATTTGTCCCATAATAATAGACATTCCCCCATCAGCTGACCCATTTCCTTTTTCCTTTAATCACTATTTTAATCATTTAATCAATTAATCAATTACTAAGCTATTTGACCACTTTGCCCTCCGGAATCAATATTTTCGATACTATAGTCGATTCCTACTAAAATCGATGTTCCGAACGTCGTGAGAATATTAGTTTTGTCAAATTAGCTTCCGAAATTCGAGTTTGACTTTTTACCCGAAAAAGTCAACCGGTTGACTTTGACCAAAAAGTCAACCCCGACACATTTTGTGATTACAGTCTATTCTAACTAATTTTGGTATTCCAGACTCAAATATACAGTCCGCGTCTTCAAATTCCACTCTGAACTCAATTTTGAGTTTTAATTCTATTCCTTGCAATATACTAAAATTAATAACTACCTTGTTAATTTAAACAGTTAAATTAATCAAACCAACTATTTAAATTCATCTCGTCACATAGCTCAATTAAATATATATATATATATATATATAATAATAATTGAAATCACATAAGAGTTTCACATAAATTCAATTTATTATAAATATTAAATTACACATTGACCTCGGATATTACATTCACCCTCCCTTAAAAGGATTCCGTCCCCGGAATCATTACAAGGTTAAACAAAAAGATTAGGGTAGTTTTCCATCATCTTTTTCTCGAGTTCCCACGTAGCTTCCTCAGCATTGTGGTTCCTCCATACAACCTTTACAGAAGGTATTATCTTATTTCGTAAAACTTGCTCTTTCCTATCAATAACTTGAACAGGAATTTCCTCGTAGGTTAAATTTTTCTCAAAGTGAATGGGTTCATATTCTATAACATGCTTGTAATCCTGTTTGTAGGGTCGTAAAACTGACACATGGAACACGTTGTGTATATGCTCCAACTCTGGAGGTAAAGCTATTTCATAAGCTACCTCGCCTACTCGCCTCAATACTTCAAAGGGTCCTATAAATCTCGGACTAAGTTTTCCTTTCTTTCCAAATCTCATTTTCCCTTTCCAGGGAGATACTTTCAAGAACACATAAGAACCAATGTCAAAATCTCGCTGCTGCCTATGTTGATCAGCATATTTCTTCTGTCGATCTTGAGCCGACACTAATCTTGCTCGTATTGTTTTGACAGTATCTGCAGTCTGTTGTACCAATTCTGGTCCTAGCAGTCGTCGTTCCCCTACTTCATTCCAGTACAGTGGGGTTCTACACTTTCTTCCATACAGAGCTTCATAAGGTGGCATAGCAATGCTTGCGTGGTAACTGTTGTTGTATGAAAACTCCACCAATGGTAGATGGTCATCCCAGCTTCCTTTGAAATCTATTACGCATGCTCTCAGCATGTCTTCTAGAGTTTGAATTGTCCTTTCACTCTACCCATCTGTCTGTGGATGATATGCAGTGCTCAACCTCAAACGTGTCCCTATGCGCTCTTGGAAACTTTTCCAGAAATTTGCCATGAACCGTGGATCACGATCTGATACAATTGATACTGGCACACCATGTCTGGAAACAATTTCTTTGATGTAGAGTTTTGCCAATTGATCCAAGTTGAACCTGATTTTGATCGGCAAGAAATGTGCTGACTTAGTTAATCGATCAAAGATCACCCATACTGCATCATAACCCTTCTGCGTAGTTGGAAGCCCTACCACGAAGTCCATCGTAATATGCTCCCACTTCCATTCCGGAATCTCCAGGGGTTGAAGTAACCCGCTCGGTTTCTGATGTTCTACTTTGACTCTCTGGCATGTTAAGCATCTGCTGACACACTCTGCGACCTCTCTCTTCATGTTAGGCCACCAATAATGTTGATGAAGATCCCGATACATCTTTGTGCTTCCCGGATGAATCGAGTAACTTGAACTATAAGCTTCCTGTAGAATTTCTTCCTTTAACTCAGTTACTGCTGGCACCCAAATTCTCCTCTCAAATCTTAATAGTCCATCACCATCCATACTGAATTTAAGCTCTTCCCCATCGATAATTCTTTTCCTCACCTTTTCACATTCTTCATCGTTGCTTTATGCTTCCTTTATTTTGTCCAACAGAGTCGGACGAGCTTCCATCGCAAACAATTTCTCATCTGACTCCTTTGGACTTTTTATCTCGAGTTCCAATCTCGCCATTTCCTTGATTAACTCCTCTTGAACTGTTAACAACGCCAAACTTTCGCTTCCCTTCCTACTCAACGCGTCTGCTACTACATTAGCTTTACCCGGGTGATACAAAATCTCGCAGTCGTAGTCTTTTATCAGCTCCAACCATCTTCTCTATCGCATATTTAGCTCTTTCTGCGTGAAGATATACTTCAGAATTTTATGGTCCGTGTATATTTCACATTTTTCACCATATAAATAGTGCCTCCATATTTTCAGGGCAAATACTACCGCTGCCAAGTTATGGGTAGGATATCCCTTTTCATAATCTTTTAACTGCCTTGATGCGTACGCAATAACTTTACCACGCTGCATAAGCACACAACCAAGCCCTTTGTGAGACGCATCACTATAAACCACAAAATCACCTGTATCGTCTAGTAAAGACAACACCGGTGCTTCACTCAATCTTTTCATCAACTCTTGGAAACTTTCCTCACATTTCTCCGTCCAAACAAATTTTACCGACTTCCTCGTCAGATTAGTCAGTGTTCCTGCTATTTTCGAGAAATCCTGAATGAACCTTCTATAATAGCCTGCCAATCCCAAGAAACTTCTTACTTCAGTTGGTGTCTTTGGTTGCTCCCAATCAATTACTGATTCCACCTTTGCTGGATCGACAGAGATTCCGTCTTTGTCAATCACATGACCCAAAAATTGAACTCTTTCCATCCAGAATTCACACTTCGAGAATTTTGCGTATAATTTCTCCTTTCTCAACGCTTCTAACACCATCCTTAAATGTTCAGCATGATCTTCCCGAGTCTTAGAATAGATCAGAATATTATCTATGAACATAACTACAAACTTATCCAAGTATTGCTTGAATACTCGGTTCATCATGTCCATGAATGCCACTGGCGCATTCGTTAACCCGAATGACATTACCAGGAACTCGTAATGGACATAGCGAGTCTGAATGTTGTCTTAGGTACATCTTCTTTCTTCACCTTCAACTGGTGATAACCCGTCCTTAAGTCGATTTTGGAAAAATATTTCGCTCCCTTCAACTGATCAAACAAATCATCTATTCTGGGTAGTGGGTATTTGTTTTTGATCGTCACTTTGTTTAACTCCCGATAGTCGATACAAAGTCTCATCGATATGTCCTTCTTTTTCACAAATAAAATTGGTGCTCCCCAAGGAGACACACTCGGTTGGATATACTTCTTATCGAATAACTCCTGCAGCTGTATCATTAGCTCCTTCATCTCCACCGGTGCCATTCTATATGGGGCCTTCGAAATCGATGTCATTCCAGGCACTAGATCTATAACGAATTCGATCTCCCTATCTGGTGGTAGACCTGGCAAATCCTTCGAAAACACATCGGGAAACTCACTTACAACAGGTATTTGTCCCATCTCTGTCTCTACTTTCTGGGTATTAACAACATGGGCCAGATAACCTACACCACCTTTTCTCAACAATTTCCTAGCTTGCATCATCGTCAGACAACCCGAGTGTCTAGGCGATTTGCTACCATAAAACACTACCTTAGACTGATTTGGAGTCTGAAGGTTTATACACTTCTTCTGGCAATCTATCATTGCCCCATGGTTAAATAACCAATCCATACCTAGTGTTACATCAAATTCCCCCAGTTGAATTGGAACTAAATCCACAGGCAACTTATGCCCCCTTATATCTACAACACAATTTCTATGAATATGGCTAACGGGAATTATTTCTTTATTTGCAACTTTTATATTCATAGGGTATTCTAATACTTCCTGAGGTAAGTTTAATCGTTGGGAGAATTCATGTGATACAAAGGAACAAGTAGCACCCGAATAAAATAGTATGTATGCAGATATATCAATGACCGGTATGATACCTGAAACCACATCCTTAAATGCGACCGCATCCTGAACTGTCATGTTGAAAGTCCTTGCTGTTGGTCGATTCTGAGTTGGTGGTCCCGAAATTATGAGATTTCCACCGCTTGATCCTCTTCCTCCATTTCCTACTCCTGTATTTTTCTTTTGGCAATTCCTGGCCTGATGATCCAATGCTCCCCAGTTGAAGCATCCATTCCTCTTTGGTGCGGGGCAATTAGGAGAGATGTACCCCTCTTGTCCGCAATTGAAGCATACATTCTTTCCCTTTAGGCACGCACCTGGGTAACTCTTTCCACACTCCTTGCAAGCATCTACTCTTTTCTTCGAATCACTAGATTTACCCCCGAATCTTGTTGGGTTGTTGT
Organism: Aralia elata; assembly: GCA_034770075.1. NCBI lineage: Eukaryota > Viridiplantae > Streptophyta > Magnoliopsida > Apiales > Araliaceae > Aralia > Aralia elata. The sequence continues at coordinate 53,633,101 of CM068386.1, forward strand.
TGTTATTATTGTTGTTATTATTCCACTTCCTTTTGCTACCACTGCTACTACCTTCCCCCTATTTCATCTTTCATTCTTCTTCTTTTCCTTATTAAACTCCATCAGGGCTTCACTTCCGCCCTCAGCAATTATGGCCTTCTCCAGGAGAGTAGCGAAGCTGTTCGTCTGCAACACCGAAAGTCTGCTGTACAACCACAACTTGAGGCCCTGTTCGAATCTCCTCGTCTTTCTCTCCTCAGTGTCGACCTGATGAGGTGCAAACCTCGCCAGCTCGTTAAACTTTGCGGCGTATTGGGGTACCGTCATGTCATCTTGCTTCAGCTCCAAAAATCGCATCTCCATGCGACTTTGCATACTCACAGGAAAATAGTTCTCGAAAAAAACCTCTTTAAACCTCTCCCAGGATATCACACCTTCTCCAGCCCTATTCTGGTTCGCCTCCCACCAGAAGTTAGCTTCACCTTTCAGCATATACGTGGCGAAGATTGTTTTCTAATCATCTCCTACTCGGGTGATTGCAAACGCCTTTTCGATTTCTTTGATCCATGACTGGGCTTCAATGGGTTCTGTGGTCCCTTTAAATTCAGGGGGTCCCACGCTTTTGAAGTCCTTAAAGGTTGCCACTTGGGCCGTCGGAGGGTTGTTGTTATTATTCGAGGTTCGATTCTGCAGTGCCCCAACTAGTGTTAGGTTTGTATATAACGCAAGCATGCAATCAAATTACATAAATAGAGCGAAAGCGCAATAAAATTGGATTTTAAAATTTTATACAAACCATCACCATGATCGATCTATGTGCTCAATTAACGATATAAACGAAAGAGAAAGAGAATAAGAATTATACCCTCGTAGATCAAAGCTTCCTCGGGTACAAGTTCAACTCCTAGTCCTTCGTGTTCTCCTCGAATTCCACCGATTAAATTCCTTTGCTTGATCAACGTTAGCCACCCAAGTGTTTGGCCTCTAGAGGTGATCCACCAAGGAAGAATAGGTATTCAAGAAGTTGGGTATTGGCAAAATCCTAATTTCTATCTCTATAGAAATTACAAGTACTTTCCACAATCTAATGCAAGAGTGTGTAACCCCAATCTATGATAAGACTCCTCTTATTTATAGATGTAGAAATAACCCTTCCCTAAACTATTTAGGATTAGGGTTTCTATTATAATTAAACTCCTTTAATTAATTATGCTCCTAATCCAATTAGGAATTCATGGGAGAGTACTTCTATTAATTAATTCACAATCCCTATTAGGAATTAAATAATAGTAATAGTAATAATAATAATAAGACTCCTCTTATTAATTTATATTTAATATTTTCAAAATATTAAATAATAAATATTAAGCTATTTAATTTATTATATCTTCATAGATTAAATTATAGATTAAATTAAATACACTTAACTTATTATTACAATTATGCTATTTACTTCTTAAATAAATATTTTTCTTTTGCGGTGTGACCCTTTAGGTTCTCCATATTAAACCGATTGTGAATAAATCAATTAGAACAATTCTAATCTTATTTAAATAAATAAATTAAACTATTTAATTCATTTAAATAAATAATATTTATTCTACAATAAGGGTAAGCCCTCTTAGCGATCAACGACTTTCCAGATAATATAGATTTCAACATTAAGCACAAAAAAACCTTTCAGTGCATAGTTACCGTACAATTCAATCCTTCTACCATACAATGTCCCAATTAAATATAAGACATGGATTTACTGTCAAGTCTTATTTTATTTAATTATATGTATTTCGATTCCCAAATGCACAACTCTAAATAATGCAAATTAAAAACTCCTTTCGAATTTCATTTTGCCTTGGCCAAGGACTACTGAGTTATCATTTATCGAATCACATAGGACATTCATATCTTTTACTAGACGTGGTAGATTCTTTGTTGATCATTCACCTATCTCCATGTACAACTTATTATACCCAATCATACCCTTTGATATACCCTAAAGGTCTTAAGGGACATGTCAAAGTATAACTCATCATACACAAGATACTATGATGATCTCAAGTCCAAGGATCACTTGTACTACTATCACTAGAGGAATTCCTATTGACAGGCGAGTAAATCTCCATTAGGTATTCCTTAGCGAGCCACGTTCAGTGAACTTATTCTCTAATAAGCACCTACATACTTGCTTTAGTGTCTCCACACAAATGATTATGAGATCAATCATCCTCTACTTAAGAGCAAGCAACGTATGTACTAATCTATCCGGATTCACTAATCCCCTTTTTAGTAATCCAACGATTAGGAACAATTTTAGTTTGTGAGCTATCCAAAATTTAGATCTCATTAACATGATCACCATCATGATTCTAAAAGCATTGCTCAAAACTATGGGTTTATCACATTTAATATAACAGCACCATGTAGATAATATAAAATGCCTTTTAAGAAAATCAATTCTTTTATTAATAAATGAATAAGATTACAAAGTATATGCTACATCATATCAAATATGATTGGCTTGTGTGCATACTACTTTCAATCTCCCACTTGCACTAAAGTCAATCGCCATGGTATCTAATACCCATCTTCTCTAAGTGACGATCAAACTGCTATTGAGTTAAAGTTTTAGTAAATGGATCTGCAATGTTGTCTTGAGAGTCCACACGCTCTAGGGTGACATCTCCTCTTTCAATGATCTCTTTAATCAAATGAAACTTCCGCAACACGTGTTTGGATTTCTGATGAGACCTGGGTTCCTTAGCCTGTGCAACAGCTCCGTTGTTATCACAGAATAAAGGTACGACTCCTCTAATGCTAGGAACCACTCCAAGTTCAGTTATAAACTTCTTCATCCAAACAGCTTCCTTTGCAGCTTCACTTGCAGTTATGTACTCTGCCTCTGTCACTGAATCAGCAACTGTTTGCTGCTTGGAACTCTTCCAACTCACTGCGCCACTGTTTAAGGTAAACACATACCCTGAAACGAATTTACTGTCATCTTGGTCCATTTGAAAACTTGAGTCTGTATAGCCCTTTAGTTTCAATTCAGACCCACCGTAGACTAGAAATACATCCTTAGTTCTTCTCAAGTACTTTAGGATGTTTTTCACTGCCTTCCAGTGCTCTTCTCCTGGATTCGACTGATATCTGCTTGTTACACTAAGTGCATGAGCGACATCTGGTCTAGTACATATCATACCGTACATGATAGATCCTATTGCTGAAGCATAAGGAATCTTACTCATACGGTCTCTCTCCTCAGGTGTCTTTGGGGCCTGTTTCTTGGAGAGATGTATTCAATGGCTCATTGGCATGAGACCTCTCTTGGAATCTTCCATGCTAAACTTCTTTAGCATCGAGTCAATGTACTTTCCTTGGGTCAAGCCTTGCATCCTTTTAGATCTATCTCTATAGATCTTTATCCCCAAAATATAGGATGCCTCACCCAAGTCCTTCGTGGAGAAGTGTTTAGATAACCAAATTTTGATCGACTGTAGCATAAGAACATCATTCCCTATTAGTAATATATCATCAACATATAATACAAGGAATGATACAGCGCTCCCACTAACCTTCTTGTACACACATGGTTCATCCTCGTTTTTGATAAAATCAAACCTTTTGATTATCTCATCAAAACGGATGTTCCATCTTCGAGAAGCTTGCTTCAATCCATAAATGGATCGTTATAGCTTACAGACTTGGTTTGTTTCAACCGTTGAAACAAAACCCTCTAGCTGTATCATATATACATTCTCCTCAAGCTCTCCATTGAGGAAGGTCGTTTTCATGTCCATTTGCCAGATCTCGTAGTCATAATAAGCTACAATTGCAAGCAAAATCCGAATGGACTTGAGCATAGCTACTGGTGAGAAGGTTTCATCATAGTCAACTCCTTGTCTTTGTTTGAAACCTTTTGCAACCAGTCGGGCTTTATAGGTCTCTACCTTGTCGTCCGCTCCAGTCTTTCTCTTAAAGACCCATTTACACCCAATAGGCTTGATGCCCTCAGGTGGAGAAACCAAAGTCCATACTTGGTTTTCATACATAGAGTCCATCTCGGATTTCATGGCTTCTAGCCATTTCTCTGAGTCATCACTACTCATAGCCTCATCGTAAGTCAATGGATCATCATCGTCTATGATGCGTACCTCATCATCATCCTCTATGATGAATCCATACCTGTCAGGTATCTTCAGTACTCTTCCAGATTTACGAATAGGTAGCGGTACAGTAGGTTCTTCTACTTGGTCAGGTACCTGACTTTGATCCGTAGTATTTTGTGGTTCTTGAACTTCTTCAAGATATATCTTACTCCCACTGACCCCTTCGAGGATAAACTCCTTTTCCAAGAAGGCAGCGTGTTTCGCAACAAACACCTTTTGATCAGTAGGATGATAGAAATAATACCCTGATGTTTCTTTAGGGTATCCCACGAATCTACATTTGTCGGATCTAGTCTTCAGCTTATCATGCTCAAACCTTTTGACATAAGCTGGACAATCCCAAGTCTTAACATGCTTAAGATTTGGTTTCCTCCCTGTCCATATCTCATATAGAGTCTTTGGGACGGATTTGGTAGGTACCTTGTTAAGTAGGTATGCAGCCGATTCTAGAGCATAACCCCAGAAGGATACTGGAAGGTCGGTAAAACTCATCATGGAACGAACCATGTCCAACAATGTTCGATTTCTCCTTTCAGATACACTATTCATCTATTGCGTTCCTGGTGGAGTCCATTGTGAGATTATACCATTTTCTTTGAGACAACTTAGAAACTCATTGGTCAAGTATTCACCTCCTCGATCCGATCGAAGAATCTTAATACTCTTACCAGTTTGCTTCTCTGCTTCACTTCTGAATTCTTTGAACTTTTCAAACGATTCAGATTTGTATTTCATTAAATACACATATCCAAATCTAGAATGATCATCAGTGAAAGTAATAAAATAAGAATACCCTCCTCGTGCATTCGTTGCCATAGGTCCACATACGTCTGTGTGTACCAATGCTAACAACTCTGTAACTCTTTCTCCTTTTCCAGTAAAAGGAGATTTAGTCATTTTACCCATGAGACAAGATTCACAAGTTGGATATGATTCATAATCAAATAGCTCTAAAAGCCCATCTTTATGCAACTTGGATAATCTTGTTTCATTGATATGACCGAGTCTACAGTGCCACATAAAGGTATAATTAACATCATCTCTTTTTCTTTTCTTAGTTTGTTCAATTTGAAGTATATTTTCATGCAAGTCAAGTATGTAAAGTCCATTCAGCAGGTTCCCAACACCATATAAAATATTTTTATTATAAATAGAACAACTGTTGTTCTTTATTATAATATCAAAACCATCCATATCCAATACAAAAATTGAAATAAAGTTTCTAATGAGTGTTGGAACAAAATAACAATTATTTAAACTAATGGACTTGCTCGAAGGCAGTGCTAAACAATAAGTCCCTACAGCTAATGCAGCAACCTTTGCTCCATTTCCCACTCGTAGGACGACTTCATCCTTGTTCAGCTTTCTACTTCTGCTTAGTCCCTGCATATTATTACATATGTGAGAACTACAGCCGGTATCCAATACCCAAGTAGAATTTTGACTTTCAGAAAAATTAATTTCAATCATGAACAAACCTAGATCGGAAGTCAAAGCTTCTCCAAGCTTCTTCTGGTCCGCAAGATACTGCTTGCAGTTCCTCTTCCAGTGTCCCGACTTATTGCAATGGTAGCAAATTCCTTTGTTATCTGGATCAGGTTTCTTTTTATCCTTTCTTTTCGCCTTGCCCTTAGCCTTCTTGTTTTTCTTCTTTTTAGAAGATACCTTGGGCCTCTTCCTTTTCTTGGAAGAATCATCCACTAGTAAGACTTGGTTCTTGTTGGATGAGAAGTGACCTTCAGCAGTTTTCAACATGTTAAGTAACTCAGGCAAGCTGATGTCCAACTTATTCATGTGAAAATTCATAACAAATTGTGAGAAGGTGTCCGGGAGTGACTGCAAGACCAAATCTTGGCTTAACTCCCCATCCATCACGAACCCAAGCTGTCCAAGTTGTTCAATCAGATTGATCATCTTTAGGACATGAGTCTCAACAACAGTGCCCTCGGTCATACGAGATCGGAAGAGCTCCTTAGATATCTGATATCTAGCAGTCCTACTTTGCTCACCATACAACTCTTTGAGGTGCAGCAATATAGTAGGAGCATCCATAGTTTCATGCTGATGCTGAAGCTCGTTACTCATGGATGCGAGCATGATGCATTGAGCCAATATTGCATCATCTTGCCACTTTCTGAAAGTAGCAATCTCTTCCTCAGAGGCTGTTTCTACAACACTTGTAGGGACTGGCGAATTTAGGACATAAGAAATCTTTTCAGCAGTGAGAACAATTCTCAGATTCCTTAACCAGTCCGTGTAATTCGGTCCGGTCAGTTTGTTAGCATCAAGTATGCTACGCAGTAATAGTGAGTTTAACATTTTTAAATTCTGCATGTGAAAATAGACAACATTTTAGCATTCATTCATTTAATTAATTACCAAAATAAATTAGGTCTTTATTTTAAATTGGTATCTCTCACTTTTTCATCAAACTATATTACCCTCAAAATATATAGTTCGGCAAATCTAATTAAAGATTTGCTAGTGAGACTAAGGATCCTATTTCAAATGTATATAGCCTTGTGGTGACACAAACAAACGATATATAAATAAATAGGTAGACAACTATTGTCAATTACATCACTATGTAACTCCTTTTATTTTGCCTCTTAGATTATTTTGATCAAGTGGTGACACATCCGAATCAAAATTATCCAAGTTAAGTCCAACCTAGCACTTCCATATATTCGAAAGAAAAATACTGTCCTTGTGGTGACACAACAAAACAACATCGTTCAGTCTATTTATAAGCATCAAATGTGGTAAGACAACATCTTAAATATTTAATATTCGCCTTGTGGTGACACAACAAACTCATATTAAATATTTAATACTCTATTGTTTTACCATGCTAGAAGGCGACGTTCGATATTCCAAATATCTTTAAACGCTTAGGACTTAATATAATTACTTTGAGGGGTTTATTATTAGTCTCATCTTGTTTAGCGTGCATGCACATATATATAAAATACGCGTCATATTATTTTACATGCGAAGCATGTTAGATAATATATAATATATATATATATAGTAATCATGCACATATAGAATACTATATTCTACCCGGATTGATTATGGACTTTTATTCTAGTTTGGTTCACTAGAGCCACCAAGTGAACCAAAAGGTCAAACCTAGGGTGTAAGAATAAAATTTAAATATAACTATTACATTTAAACCCGGGCTCTAATACAAACGGGTCTTCAAGCGCTCCTTGCTCCTTTGTCTCCAATTCTTCAAAATTAATTCTAACTATTCCTATTACATAAACTATTTACAATAAATAGAAACCTTGATCAGCAGTCAAGGGGAAGTACATAGGAGGGAGATAGAATTTACATTAAGAAAAATTAGAGAAGACGAGGTACGCAGACCCCATTTATAAAAACTCATACATTCAAGCATCCACTAAAATAAATCCAATCACACATTGGTTAATAGTCCATAATCAATCCCTATTTATTATCATACATATCTCTATATGTATCAATAAATAACATTCATCCCATGAATAATAAAACCATTCCATATATGCATTGATATCAATTAATGGGCAAAATTTTTGCTAATATTTAGTTTTGAAACAAAATAAACTCTTTTATTTTAATCAAAAACCAAATCCAAATTAAACTCCTTTAATTTTAGCAATCTGAAATCCTATTTCAGATAAAATAAACATCTTTATTTTAAACTTATATCAATTAAATAAACCATTTATTTCAATTGAAGGAAAAAAAATTGGATTCTACTAGCCGGCGCAGCTGCGCCCAGAATGAACTGGGAAACGGCGCAGCTGCGCTGGGGCACAGTTGCGCTCCAAAATGAACTGGAGCCGGCGCAGCTGCGCCGCATCGCTGATCCAGAAAAATTGATTCTGCCCAAAAATTTCGATCCAATCACATACCATACACATATGGAATCATCAAAATCGATAATTAGCACAAGATTAGACTCTGATACCACCGTTAGGTTTGTATATATCGCAAGCATGCAATCAAATTACATAAATAGAGCGGAAGCGCAATAAAATCGGATTTTAAAATTTTATACAAACCATCACCGTGATCGATCTATGCGCTTAATTAACGATATAAACGAAAGAGAAAGAGAATAAGAATTATACCCTCGTAGATCAAAGCTTCCTCGGGTACAAGTTCAACTCCTAGTCCTTCGTGTTCTCCTCGAATTCCACCGATTAAATTCCTTTAGTTGATCAACGTTAGCCATCCAAGTGTTTGGCCTCTAGAGGTGATCCACCAAGGAAGAATAGGTATTCAAGAAGTTGGGTATTGGCAAAACCCTAATTTCTATCTCTATAGAAATTACAAGTACTCTCCACAATCTAATGCAAGAGTGTGTAACTCCAATCTATGATAAGACTCCTCTTATTTATAGATGTAGGAATAACCCTTCCCTAAACTATTTAGGATTAGGGTTTCTATTATAATTAAACTCCTTTAATTAATTATGCTCCTAATCCAATTAGGATTTAATGGGAGAGTACTTCTATTAATTAATTCACAATCCCTATTAGGAATTAAATAATAGTAATAGTAATAATAATAATAAGACTCCTCTTATTAATTTATATTTAATATTTCCAAAATATTAAATAATAAATATTAAGCTATTTAATTTATTCTATCTTCATAGATTAAATTAAATACACTTAACTTATTATTACAATTATGCCATTTACTTTTTAAATAAATATTTTCCTTTTGCGGTGTGACCCTTTAGGTTCTCCATATTAAACCGGTTGTGAATAAATCAATTAGAACAATTCTAATCTTATTTAAATAAATAAATTAAACTATTTAATTCATTTAAATAAATAATATTTATTCTACAATAAAGGCAAGCTCCCTTCGCGATCAACAACTTTTCAGATAATATAGATTTCAACATTAATCACAAAAGAACCTTTCAGTGCATAGTTACCGTACAATTCAATCCTTCTACCATACAATGTCCCAATTAAATATAAGACATGGATTTACTGTCAAGTCTTATTTTATTTAATTATATGTATTTCGATTCCCAAATGCACAACTCTAAATAATGCAAATTAGAAACTCCTTTCTAATTTCATTCTGCCTTGGCCAAGGACTACTGAGTTATCATTTATCGAATCACATAGGACATTCACATCTTTTACTAGACGTGGTAGATTCTTTGTTGATCATTCACCTATCTCCATGTACAACTTATTATAACAAATCATACCTTTTGATATACCCTAAAGGTCTTAAGGGACATGTCAAAGTATAACTCATCATACACAAGATACTATGATGATCTCAAGTCCAAGGATCACTTGTACTACTATCACTAGAGGGAATTCCTATTGACAGGCGAGTAAAACTCCATTAGGTATTCCTTAGCGAGCCACGTTCAGTGAACTTATTCTCCAATAAGCACTTACATACTTGTTTTAGTGTCTCCACACAAATGATTATGAGATCAATCACCCTGTACTTAAGATCAAGCAACGTATGTACTAATCTATCCGGATTCATTAATCCCCTTTTTAGTAATCCAACGATTAGGAATAATTTTAGTTTGTGAGCTATCCAGAATTTAGATCTCATTAACATGATCACCATCATGATTCTAAAAGTATTGCTCAAAACTATGGGTTTATCACATTTAATATAACAGCACCATGTAGATAATATAAAATGCCTTTTAAGAAAATCAATTCTTTTATTAATAAATGAATAAGATTACAAAGTATATGTTACATCATATCAAATATGATTGGCTTGTGTGCATACTACTTTCAACTAGTAGGTCTACGAATTGCTGCATAGGGTTCGGTTGGTCCCCAGCATTACTGGCCGACTCTTCTGGTGTTCGTTGACGACGTCTTCCCCTTTGGCATTTTTCTGATAAATAGAATTTACATGTTATCATCTCATAACTTAATCTTATAACATTTATAGCTTATATATATAAGCTTAATCATCACATCACACATATAAATAAACATATCTTATTGATATGAAAAACCATAAACCAAGGTACTTAACATCTTATGGCAAGATGCCATTTACATCTCTTAACTTAAAATCTGAAATTTAAATATTTACATCAGTAGATAAGCGTTCGATACAACATTACTAAAAAGTTCATAACAATAAAAACTTAAAGACTCCTCCTCATAGCATCTTCATACTCTTCATCTGCCATGTCCAGAACTAGCCCTCGGCTTATAGCGTGTCTAGACCGGTGCTCCTCACGCGGGAAATAATACACCCTGTGTTGGACCCTACCATGCGCCGATCTAAATGCGTACTGCATTCTATCCATCCTAACCTTCTTGTTTCTCACCTCATCCTCTAACTCATCCCTCTGATTTTGAGCCCTTACACGACCTTTCATCTCATCCCTCCAATAAGTGGTAATCAACTGTTTGTCTGTTTGGAGACTCTGAATTCTTGTCTCCATTCCGTTTATCGTATTTCCCAAGTGGGACCGGATAGCCTCCTTTTCTACCCTCAGCCTATCTGCCTGCTGATCTGATGCACGCAGCTTATCAGTCAGATCTGCATTTCTAACCATCAGATGATGCACTAATGCCCCGAGCAGTGCCACTGCCCCCTTCTCTTCCTGATACTGTTCCTCTGACTCATGAACTCGATCGTCTAACTCCGTGTTCCTGTCCATCAACTCATCTAGCAGCCTATCCCCCGGTGCTTCCTCAGAGTCCTCCTCGGGCTCCTTTTCCTCGGGATCCTCCTCAGAATCCTCCTCAAGGTCTTCATCTGGGTCTGAATCAGCTGCTGCCTCAGCTATGGGCAGAGGTATATCTGCTACTAACTGCTCACTAACCACATAGATATCTCTAATCTCCTCCTCTCCTGACATCATGCAATCAAAACAAATAACTAGATTAGTATTTTAAGAACAAACATTTTGTTTGTTTTTTTTATAGGAAAATAAGTTATACACAACACTTGAAACTCTATGTGAGTTCATCTCTTTATATATCCACTAACTTCTCTACGGCTATAATCTAAGGTTCTCCCACCGAAGGTTTATAACCTACAGCTTTGATACCAACCTGTGACGCCCCCAAATCCGTGTAACATTAAATACAGGATATGGTGCTCACGATACATCAAACTCCATCATCTAATTAAACAAGCTTCATAACTAAAAATAATAATAATAGTTTTCGAATAAAATCCCAGGTTTACATAACCTTAAATAACCTTGAACTTAATTTAGTGTTTATCGCTACGATACATCAATGCGGAAATCTAAAACTATTACAAAAAAATAAACTTTTCAATTCTTCATCTTAGCTTTTCCTTTGTCCTTGCCCGAGCTCTCTGCTTTCTCACCCTTAACTGAAAGGTTTAAACAAGAATGAGCACAAATTGCCCAGCAAGTATATCAAGCAATTTGATAATAATTTCAAGAATAGAGATATCTGAATTGCATTTCTCAATAATGAAAAGAGTCAACAAGAGATGATTATGAATATTAAAAATAAGAGTTTTGGAATTTCAATAGCATACTAAGGGGTGTTAAATACCCTGAACATAGTTTTATTTCATCGAAAACCATCAGAAGTTTTTGTCAATCAAATAGATTGTAAAACCTTCTCTGCAAGTACTCCAGGTGATCAGCCTTTCGTACCCTACATTGTGCACAAGTATGAAATTTAAACACATAAGTGTAAATGGGTCTATATGCCCGACATCAGCTTTTCCCCGTTATTCGGGTTGTCCATCTTAGTATTCATGCGGGACCGCACCAAAACAATTTGGATTGGTAGATTTTAAGTAGCTACAATGAATTTGAATTGCTCAAATAACATAACGTTTCACTTCAATAATATCTAGCCAAAACCAAAAGACTAGAAAGCATTCTTGAAAACAATTTCATTAATGAATAAAAACTTTAAAGCATAGCAATTGAATTAACAATTGTGTAGTCATCAATAAAGCCTGTACAAATTAGAATTTGTCAAACTTACGATATAAGAAACTTGTACATATTATTAGTTAGCACAAGCTAAGAATCTCTCGATCACTGAATAAGTGAATGAGGATAGAATATTTGCTCAACTGAACGAGTGAAATTTAAACTCGCATTCACCAGAGTAAAGGTAATAAGGATAGAATACTTGCCTTTCACGTAGTTTATGAATATTGCTTAACTTTACTGCAAATATCCTATATATATTCATATACAGATATTCATTAGCCACTCATTCACAATAATCGATTCTCATATTCTACCCACTCAATACATATCTAATGCAACTGTTTCATGATTATAGATGTGTATTACCAACATACATTTAACCAAATATACCTTTAACAATTCATCATATATCACAAATTGTTGTTTTTGTTTTTACTCCAAAAATTTCATTTACAAAACCTGTTTAAACCTTGGTTCAACATAGCTATTACATACTTAGATAATACAAACATTTCGATGGTCACATAATAAAGCTTATAAGAATTTAACACACATGTATCAAGTTTTAGATTACAAACAGAACATCTTAACCACTCTGTAGCACGGCGCGGCTGCGCTGCTTTTATGCCTGGGAGTGGCGCGACCGCGCTACTCCCTTCTAGGCCCAGAACTGAGCTTTTCAATGCTCAGTTCTCTCTCTATCATGATAGAGTCTTAGCATACACCAAATAACAATTAAACACATTATGATGAAGACTTAAAACTAATTTAGGTCCATGTATTCGACATTTAATATATCATTTTGAAATTTCTTTTCAAAAACAAGCTTAATAGCTCTTTTCCTTAAAGACTAGCCATGATCATATTTGTCCCTCATTTTATTGTTACATCGGTTCTGATACGCATGCTCAAATGTTAATAAAACATATTTACATCATTTCTTCAATTCAAGATAGCTTTTCCTTTTAAAACTTATCAAATCATAGCTTACAATTCACCTTTGTGATAACCTACTCATGATACAACTAAATAGGTGTTTAAAGATTTTTCATACTCTTTATACTAGGTTACGTTGGGTTCTAAAGACTGAGCAATAAAAAGAAAACATCAGTTTTGTTCTGGTGCAGGCGCGGTCGCGCCCTGTTTAGCCTTGGTACCAGCGCGGCCGCGCTGGTACTCAAACACAGGTACTGCGACTGCTGCGAACCAGACTTCAAAAAAAATCCAAACAGTAGCAATTTAGACACAACCAAACATTATAAACTTAACCAAAACAACATATCATATATTCTTAACCATTCTTATAGCACCAATGATGCTCTCAGCCAATTTAGAGCCTCTAAGATAAAATTTCTTACAATCCAATCTCATTTAAGCATTTTAACCAATATGAAACATGTTCCGCATTTCTTGACTGAATTCAAAGCATACATGGCATGATTAAACTCAGAATTTCATTCTTTAATAATCTACAATCATCAGTTAACAATAATCATATAACAATCACATAATCCCAACTTATTGATTACCATTCTAAACATATATTTTTCTTACCATATTATACAAACAAAAATATCTTTCTGATTTACCTCTTATATGGATTCTTCCTATTGAATTACCCAGAGGATGCTTCACTGCTTGCTTGCTTATTCCTTCGAAAACCCAGATATACTTCAAGTTCTCCCAAGCTCATAATTTCACTCTTAATTTTCTCTCTCGGGTGGGATATGTTTAGCCAAAGGAGGAAGTGATTTGGGTAGAGAGTATATATATAATTGTTGATTACTTTCATGTTAATAGCCTCCAATCATCAGTTTCAATCCTTCAATTCCCATGAATCAATTGAATTAAAGAGAGAGGGGTTTAAGAAATGAAAAGTCTTAGTTTTAAAAGAAATGTTAACTCCCTCCTTTTTAATCTCTTGCACAAGTCGTGACTCTCTTAATTTGTCCCATAATAATAGACACTCCCCCATCAGCTGACCCATTTCCTTTTTCCTTTAATCACTATTTTAATCATTTAATCAATTACTAAGCTATTTGACCACTTTGCCCTCCGGAATCAACATTTTCGATACTATAGTCGATTCCTACTAAAATCGATGTTCCGAACATCGTGAGAATATTAGTTTTGTCAAATTAGCTTCCGAAATTGAAGTTTGACTTTTTACCCGAAAAAGTCAACCGGTTGACTTTGACCAAAAAGTTAACCCTGACACATTTTGTGATTACAGTCTATTCTAACTAATTTCGGTATTCCGGACTCAAATATACAGTCCGCGTCTTCAAATTCCACTCTAAACTCAATTTTGATTTTTAATTCTATTCCTTGCAATATACTAAAATTAATAACTACCTTGTTAATTTAAACAGTTAAATTAATCAAACCAACTATTTAAATTCATCTCGTCACATAGCTCAATTAAATATATATATATATATATATATATATAATTGAAATCACATAAGAGTTTCACATAAATTCAATTTATTATAAATATTGAATTACACATTGACCTCGGATATTACAGTTGAGCTAAGTCATGATGAGACAATATGCTTCCTCGCCAAAGCCTCTGAAGATCTTTGTTAGCTATAGTACAGGAGACTATCCCATTTAAACTTCAAGAGTATGTCAAAACTAGCCTCCAAAGACCTTATAGCTGGATTGCCAAAGTTCAACTTCATCAAAGAGAAACCTTGCAAAGCATGTCAACTTGGAAAGCAAACAAAAATCTCATTCAAAGGCAAAGTAGTCAACTCAAATGATAAGCCCCTGCAGTTACTCCATATAGATCTATTTAGGCCTATCCCAACTGCAAGCCTTGGAGGAAAAAGATATTCATTGGTAGTAATGAATGACTACACCAGGTTCACATGGACATTCTTTCTAAGCTCTAAAGATGAAACCAGTTCTCAACTTATCAAGCTATTCAAACTAGTTATGAATGAGAAAGAGGAGAAGATCAAAGCTATCAGAAGTGATCATGGAAGAGAGTTCGATTTCTCTGAAGTAGAGCAATACTGTGAAGAGAATGGCATCAATCACAACTTCTCAGCTCCAAGAACTCCTCAACAAAATGGAGTAGCTGAAAGAAAGAATAGGACTCTGATTGAAGCAGGAAGAACTCTACTTGCAGCTGTCCATCTACTTGAGTACTTCTGGGCAGAAGATGTCAACACTACTTGCTACAGTCAAAACAGCTCTTTTATTCATTCAACCCTCAAGAAGACTCCGTATGAATTATGGAAAGGAAGAAAGCCAAATATTAGCTATTTTCTTGCTTTTGGCTGTCAATGTTACATTCTCAACAATGGTTCAACAAGGATTCATTGAATGCTGAAGTCTCCATTCATGTCACCTTTGATGAAACAGACTCTAGGAAGAAGGATGCTCCACTCAACGATAGTACAGAAAAGAACTCTACGATTGAACAATCAAAAGTCGTAGAGTTAGACATTACGAACATAGAGCCAGAATCAAAAAACATAGAGCAAAAAGCAGAAAACGCAGAGTTCACATTTCCAGACGGTGAGACTCTATGACCTGAACCTGAAGTCAATCTAGAAGAGCTCAGATAAGAAGGCATCAGGGCTGATATTCCAAGAAAAAGAAAATGGACAAAGGATCACACTAAGGATCTTATTATTGGAGATCCTAATGATAGAGTAAAGACAAGGTCAGCAACTGAAAATAAATGCTCCTACCTCAGCTTTCTCTCTCAAATAGAGCCCAAGAAGATAGAGGAAGCCTTAGAAGATTCAAGCTGGATAGAAGCTATGCAAGAGGAGCTCAACCAATTTGAAAGAAGTAAAGTCTGGAGATTAGTTGAAAGGTCAAAGCAACATCCAGTCATTGGCACCAAATGGGTTTTCAAGAACAAGATGGATGAAGAAGGTGTCATCAGAAGGAACAAAGCAAGACTCATAAATGTTCATTTATGGTTTTCTGATTTAAAATTTCAAAAGTCTCTCGCTCAAACCCTAGCCCTAGATTTCAAGTTCATTCGAATACTTAGACAATCTTATTTTTGTTCAGCAAAATCCATCAAACAAATGGCCCCCTTTCCAGTCATTCCAAGAAACGAGCTTGATTTTGAAGATTCCTCCAATGATGAGAGACAATTTCAGAAGATCATTTCTCTGCTAAAGCGTGCGGGACTTCAGGAGGCTCTTGAAACCAAAACAAGGATTTATTCAAGATTGGTGAGGGAGTTCTACACCAATGGAGTATACGCTGATGGTATTCTATCCACCAAAGTCAAAGGCACATCCATTCAACTCAGTTCGTCAGAGGTAAACTTAGCCCTAGGTTTCAAAACTGAAGGCCTCACCTCTCTAAGCTGCATCGATGGAGTAGCAGGGCTAAAGCGAATGCACCATAAGGACAAACCTGTGTTAAGAGGTTTCAAGAAGAAGGAATTCCCCCAAAAGTACGAATTTCTTGCTGATATTGTGGAAAAATGCATCCTTTGCAAAGACACAGCTCATGACTCAGTCAGTGAACTTCAGCTAAAAATCATGACTGCAATCATCTTCAAAATCGACATTAACTTTGGAGCCCTATTGATGGAATGGATTGGCAGCCAAGTTTAAAGTGCTGAGAAATCTAAGAGTAGCGGGAAAATGTTCTATGGAAGGTTCATAAGCATCCTTCTGCAATCAGCACTTGGTGATAAAATTGGGGATGATGAAGGTGAAGCCCTCAACGCCAACAAGAATATCAGAAAGAAGCTATTTGTAAACTGGAAGAGAAATCTAGTGGAAAACTTGGGAATGATCCAGTCTGAATCAAGTGGACGGACAAGTGGAGCAAAAAGGCCCCTAATGAGAAACTTGTCAGTTATTGAAGACACTGAAAAAGTAAATCAGGAACCACTAGCCCTGAGCAGGAAGAACAAAGGGAAGAAAAAGGCAAAAGAAGTGCCCCAAATGGAGGACGAACCTCAAGGATCAACCAATGAGACTTCCCAAGCACCAGAAATTCCTGCTCTGCCAACAGTACAACCACCAATGAAGAAGAGGAAGCAGAAGCACACAGAAAAAATCTCTAATGAAATTACACTTATCCTTCGGGTGTATCATAAGAAGGGAAAACACAACTCAAAGAAAAGCCTCCCTACGATCGCTGAGAATCCTAACTCTACGATCGTAGAGTCAAGAGCGAAAGATGCTGCTAATAAGGCTGGTCAGCCTGACACTGAAGATGCTACTGAAGAGCAAGTAGCTAGGATGGTTGTAACACCGGAGCTTCGAGAAGAACATGAAGAAATGGCTGAGAAGGTTGCTGAACCCAAGCCAAAGAAAGTGAAGAAAAGGTTGATGACTATAGCCCAAAAGGAGCTCAGAGAAACAATGATGCTGATCAAGGACGAAGAAAGAAGACTGATGTCCTCTGATAAGTTTGCAGCTGATATTGAGGAAAAAACCCGAATGTCGATCCCTGGCTCCCCTAATGCATCCTTGGAACAAACCAGGATCATTGAGTCAGTTGCTGCTGATATCAACTTTTCAATAAGCCCTACTGTCTCTGCACAAAAAGATGTCCCTACTGAGGGGGAGTAACACGAGGCTGTTGAACAAAGTAAGGATCAAACTGAGGGGGAAACTCCTGAAGTTCTTGGGCAAGTTCACGCTCAGGTTGAGGGGGAGCAATCAGAAGCTCATAATGAAACCCTCTCAACCCTTTAAAAAATAGAACCTGAAGAAGTGAATGAGGAAGAGATATTTGCTGAAGAAGTTGAGGCCGTAGAGATCAGTGATGGAGGAAGTGATGAAAGTGAAGATGAAAGCCTGGAAATTATTGTTGAATACATAGATGAGGAAAGGCAGATCAATTACAACTGTTTGTTCTCCTACTTACCAAGGATGTCCTTTCACCAAGCTTTAATCCTAAATTTTTGGGATCATATGTTCTGGGCCTTCAAGACTTACCCCGCAATCTCAGTGCTTGCCCAAGGATTTCCAAGAAATATTACCTTTGCTCAGAAGCTGATCACCAACAGTTCATTCCAAACTAACGAGCAAAAGGTATATTTTATTCCTTCATCTTTCAAGCTGAACCATTCTCCATCGTCAAACTTCTATCTTTTTGATGAAATACCCAGATGGATTGAGGTTGTTTTTTACCCAAAAAACCAACTTCCAGTCACAGGGTCTCAACACGCTGTGATTGATGAACCAACTGAACAACCATCTCTTGTCATAGAGCTCTCAAACTCTACAATTGATGCCCAGCACAACTGCATTACTCAAAACATAGAGTCCACAAACGTAGAATGCAATGACTCTACGATTACAAGTCACCAAGTCTCATTTCCCACACAATAAATCACTGCCCCAATCACTCAGTCTGATATCCCATCCTCCTCGAACAATGAATTCTTTGACATTATCACTGCCCTATCCAATCTTCAAAGAAGCGATAAGGAAGAACCTTTAACTGAGGTAAAACAGATCCTTACTCAAGTTAATATCGTTCCCACTAAGGATCAGATGGCCAACCTCATAGCTCATATGGCAACATATATGGAGGAAAATCTCGAAGCTAATTCTCTATCCCTCAAACTTGACAAAGTCATTGACGCTGCAAATAATCACTCTAACAGTTTGAGTACTGTGAAAGTAGTATGCACACAAGCCAATCATATTTGATATGATGTAGCATATACATTGTAATCTTATTCATTTATTAATAAAAGAATTGTTTTTCTTAAAAGGCATTTTATATTATCTATATGGTGTTGTTATATTAAATGTGATAAACCCATAGTTTTGAGCAATGCTTTTAGAATCATGATGGTGATCATGCTAATGAGATCTAAATTCTAGATAGCTCACAAACTAAAATCGTTCCTAATCGTTGGATTACTAAAAAGGGGATTAGTGAATCCGGATAGATTAGTACATACGTTGCTTGCTCTTAGGAAGAGGATGATTGATCTCATAATCATTTGTGTGGAGACACTAAAGCAAGTATGTAGGTGCTTATTGGAGAATAAGTTCACTAAACGTGGCTCGCTAAGGAATACCTAATGGAGTTTTACTCGCCTGTCAATACGAATTCCTCTAGTGATAGTAGTACAAGTGATCCTTGGACTTGAGATCATCATAGTATCTTGTGTATGATGAGTTAAACTTTGACATGTCCCTTAAGACCTTTAGGGTATATCAAAGAGTATGATTGGGTATAATAAATTGTGCATGGAGATAGGTGAATAATCAATAAAGAATCTACCACGTCTAGTAAAAGATGTGAATGTCCTATGTGATTCGATAAATGACAACTCAGTAGTCCTTGGCCAAGGCAGAATGAAATTAGAAAGGAGTTTCTAATTTGCATTATTTAGAGTTGTGCATTTGGGAATCGAAATACATATAATTAAATAAAATAAGACTTGACAGTAAATCCATATCTTATATTTAATTGGGACATTATATGGTAGAAGGATTGAATCGTACGATAATTATGCACTGAAAGGTTCTTTTGTGATTAATGTTGAAATCTATATTATTTGGAAAGTCATTGATCGCTAAGGGGGCTTATCCTTATTGTAGAATAAATATTATTTATTTAAATGAATTAAATAGTTTAATTTATTTATTTAAATAAGATTAGAATTGTTCTAATTGATTTATTCACAACCGGTTTAAGATGGAGAACCTAAAGGGCCACACCGCAAAAGAAAAATATTTATTTAAGAAGTAAATAACATGATTGTAATAATAAGTTAAGTGTATTTAATTTAATCTATGGAGATAGAATAAATTAAATAGCTTAATATTTATTATTTAATATTTTAGAAATATTAAATTTAAATTAATAAGAGGAGTCTTATTATTATTATTATTACTATTACTATTATTTAATTTCTAATAGGGATTGAGAATTAATTAATAGAAGTAATCTCTCATAAATTCCTAATTGGATTAGGAGTTTAATTAATTAAAGAAGTTTAATTAAAATAAAATCCTAATCCTAAATAGTTTAGGAGGGTTCCCTATATCTATAAATAAGAGGAGTCGTATCATGATTTAGGGTTAGACAGTTACACACTCTTGCTTTAGATTGTGGAGAGTACTTACAATTTTTATAGAGATAGAAACTAGGGTTTTGCCAACACCCATCTTCTTGAATAACTATTCTTCCTTGGTGGATCACCTCTAGAGGCCAAACACTTGGGTGGCTAACGTTGATCAAGCAAAGGAATTTAGTCGGTGGAATTCAAGGAGAACGCGAAGGAATTGGAGGTGAACTTGTACCCGAGGAAGTACGGTTCTACGAAGGTATACTTTCTTAATCTCTATCTCTTTCGTTTATATCGTTAATTGAGCACACAGATTGATCATGGTGATGGTTTGTATAAAATTTTAAAATCCGATTTTATCGCGCTTCCGCACTATTTATGTAATTTGATTGCATGTCTGCTCTATATACAAACCTAACAGTGGTATCAGAGCCTAATCTAGTGCTAATTATCGATTTTGATGATTCCATGTGTGTATGGTATGCGATTGGATCGAAATTTTTGGGCAGAATCTGTTTTTTCTGAATCTGCTACGCGGCGCAGCTGCGCCGTTTCCAGTTCATTCTGGAGCGTAGCTGCGTCCAAACCCAAAAGTCGTTTATGGGGTTCAGCGCAGCTACGCCGTTTCCCAGTTCATTTTGGGCGCAGCTGCGCCGGACAGCAGAATCCGAAAAATAATTTTTCCTTTAATTAAAATAAATAGTTTATTTAATTGATATAAGTTTAAAATAAAGATGTTTATTTTATCTGGAATAGGATTTCAGATTGCTAAAATTAAAGGAGTTTAATTTGGATTTGATATTTGATTAAAATAAAAAAGTTTATTTTGTTTCAAAACTAAATATTAGCAAAACTTTTGCCCATTAATTGATATCAATGCATATATGGAATGGTTTTATTATTCATGGGATGAATGTTATTTATTAATATATATAGAGATATGTATGATAATGAATAGGGATTGATTATGGACTATTGACCAATGTGTGATTGGAATTATTTTAGAGGATGCTTGAATGTATGGGTTTTTATAAATGGGGTCTGCATACCTCGTCTTCTCTAATTTTTCTTAATGTAAATTTTATCTCCCTCCTATGTACTTCCTCTTGACTGCTAATCAATGTTTCTATTTATTATAAATAGTTTTTGTAATAGGACTAGTTAGAATTAATTTTGAAGAATTGGAGACAAAGGAGCAAGGAGCGCTTGAAGACTCGTTTGTAATAGAGCCCGGGTTTAAATGTAATAGTTATATTTAAATTTAATACTTGCACCCTAAGTTTGACCTTTTGGTTCACTTGGTGGCTCTAGTGAACCAAACTAGAATAAAAGTCCATAATCAATCCGAGTAGAATATAGTATTCTATATGTGCATGCTTACTATATATATATATATATATATATATATATATATATATATTATATATTATCCAGCATGCTTCGCATGTAAAATAATATGACGCGTATTTTATATATATATATATATATATATATGTGTGTGTGTGTGTGTGTGTGTGTGTGTGCATGCGCGCTAAACAAGATGAGACTAATAATAATAAACCCCTCAAAGAAATCATATTAAGTCCTAAGCGTTCAAAGATATTTGGAATATCGAACGTCACCTTCTAGCATGGTAAAGCAATAGAGTATTGAATATTTAATATGAGTTTGTTGTGTAACCACAAGGCAAGTATTAAATATTTAAGATATTGCATTATCACATTTGATGCTTATTAAGGAATTGAACATTACTGTTTTGTTGTGTCACCACAAGGACAATATTTTTCTCTTCACATATATAGAAGTGCTAAGTTGGACTTAACTTGGATAATTTTGATTCGGATGTGTCACCACTTGATCAAAATAATCTAAGAGGCAAAATACAAGGAGTTACATAGTGATGTAATTGACAATAGTTGTCTACCTATTTATTTATATATCGTTTGTTGTGTCACCACAAGGCTATATACATTTGAAATGGGATCCTTATTCTCACTAGCAAATCTTTAATTAGAATTGCCGAACTATATAATGAGGGTAATATAGTCTGATGAAAATAGTGGGAGACACCAATTTAGATAAAGACCTAATTTATTTTGGTAATTAATTAAATGAATGAATGCTAAAATATTGTTTATTTTCACATGCAGAATTTAAAAATGTCAAAACTCACTATCACTACGTAGCATACTTGATGCTAACAAACTGACCAGACCGAATTACACGGACTGGTTAAGGAATCTGAGAATTGTTCTCACTGCTGAAAAGATTTCTCATGTCCTAAATTCGCCAATCCCTGCAAATGTTGTAGAAACAGCCTCTGAGGAAGAGATTGCTACATTCAGAAAGTGGCAAGATGATGCAATCTTGGCTCAATGCATCATGCTCGCATCCATGAGTAACGAGCTTCAACGTCAGCATGAAACTATGGATGCTCCTACTATATTGTTGCACCTCAAAGAGTTGTATGGTGAGCAAAGTAGGACTGCTAGATATCAGATATCTAAGGAGCTCTTCCGATCTCGTATGACCGATGGCACTGAAAGTAGTATGCACACAAGCCAATCATATTTGATATGATGTAGCATATACTTTGTAATCTTATTCATTTATTAATAAAAGAATTGAGTTTCTTAAAAGGCATTTGATATTATCTACATGGTGCTGTTATATTAAATGTGATAAACCCAAAATTTTGAGCAATGCTTTTAGAATCATGATGGTGATCATGCTAATGAGATCTAAATTCAAGATAGCTCACAAACTAAAATTGTTCCTAATCGTTGGATTACTAAATTTTGGATTAGTGAATCCGGATAGATTAGTACATACGTTGCTTGCTCTTAGGAAGAGGATGATTGATCTCATAATTATTTTTGTGGAGACACTAAAGCAAGTATGTAGGTGCTTATTAGAGAATAAGTTCACTGAACGTGACTCGCTAAGGAATACCTAATGGAGTTTTACTCGCCTGTCAATAGGAATTCCTCTAGTGATATACAAGTGATCCTTGGACTTGAGATCATCATAGTATCTTGTGTATGATGAGTTATACTTTGACATGTCCCTTAAGACCTTTGGGGTATATTAAAGGGTATGAGTAGGTATAATAAGTTGTACATGGAGATAGATGAATGATCAACAAAGAATCTACCACGTCTAGTAAAAGATGTGAATGTTCTATGTGATTCGATAAATGACAACTCAGTAGTCCTTGGCCAAGGCAGAATGAAATTAGAAAGGAGTTTCTAATTTGCATTATTTAGAGTTGTGCATTTGGGAATCGAAATACATATAATTAAATAAAATAAGACTTGATAGTAAATCCATGTCTTATATTTAATTGGGACATTGTATGGTAGAAGAATTGAATTGTACAGTAACTATTTACTCAAAGGTTCTTTTATGATTAATGTTGAAATCTATATTATCTAGAAAGTCGTTGATCGCTAAGGGGGCTTACCCTTATTGTAGAATAAATATTATTTATTTAAATGAATTAAATAGTTTAATTTATTTATTTAAATAAGATTAGAATTTTTCTAATTGATTTATTCACAACCGGTTTAATATGGAGAACCTAAAGGGTCACACAGCAAAAAGAAAAATATTTATTTAAGAAGTAAATGGCATAATTGTAATAATAAGTTAAGTGTATTTAATTTAGTCTATGGAGATAGAATAAATTAAATAGCTTAGTATTTATTATTTAATATTTTGGAAATATTAAATATAAATTAATAAGAGGAGTCTTATTATTATTATTATTACTATTACTATTATTTAATTCCTAATAGGGATTGGGAATTAATTAATATGACTATTATTTATTTCTAATAGGGATTGAGAATTAATTAATAGAAGTACTCTCTCACGAATTCCTAATTGGATTAGGAGCATAATTAATTAAAGGTGTTTAATTAGAATAAAAACCCTAATCCTAAATAGTTTAGGGAAGGGTTATTCCTACATCTATAAATAAGAAAAGTCTTATCATAGTTTAGGGTTACACACTCTTGCATTAGATTGTGGAGAGTACTTGCAATTTCTATAGAGATAAAAACTAGGGTTCTTGCCAAACACCCAACTTCTTGAATACTTGTTCTTCCTTGGTGGATCACCTCTAGAAGCCAAACACTTGGGTGGCTAAGGTTGATCAAAGGAAGGAATCACACCGTAGTATTTGAGGAGAACACGAAGGACTAGGAGTTGAACTTGTACCCGAGGAAGCTTTGTTCTACGAGGGTATAATTCTTATTCTCTTTCTCTTTCGTTTATATCGTTAATTGAGCACATTGATCGATCATGGTGATGGTTTGTATAAAATTTTAAATTCCGTTTTATCACGCTTCCGCTCTATTTATGTAATTTGATTGCATGCTTGCGTAATATACAAACCTAACAGTGGTATCAGAGCCTAATCATGTGCTAATTGATATGAATTGATATGCGAAACGTTCGAATTTTTGGGCTGGGAAAATTTTTCTGAATATGCATCGCGGCGCGGCCGCGCCGCTTCCAGTTCATTCTGGAGCGCGGCCGCGCCCTAACCCAGAAAACGTTTCTGGGGTGCAGCGCGGCCGCGCCGCCCCTAGTTCAAATTGGAGCGCGGCCGCACCGGTGTGCAGACTTTGAATTTTTTTTTTCTCAATTAATATAAATAGTTTATTTAATTGATAAAAGTTTAAAATAAAAGAGTTTATTTTATCTGGAATGGAATTTCAGATTGCTAAAAATTAAAGGAGTTTAATTTGGATTTGGTTTTTGATTAAAATAAAAGAGTTTATTTTGTTTCAAAACTAAATATTAGCAAAACTTTTGCCCATTAATTGATATCAATGCATATATGGAATGAATTTATTATTCATTGGATGAATGTTATTTATTGATACATATAGAGATATGTATGATAATAAATAGGAGTTGATTATGGACTATTGACCAATGTGTGATTGGATTTATTTTAATGGATGCTTGAATGAATGGGTTTTTATAAATGAGGTCTGCGTACCTCGTCTTCTCTAATTTTTCTTAATGTAAATTCTATCTCCCTCCTATGTACTTCCCCTTGACTGCTGATCAAGGTTTCTATTTATTGTAAAATAGTTTCTGTAATAGGACTAGTTAGAATTAATTTTGAAGAATTGGAGACAAAGGAGCAAGGAGCGCTTGAAGACCCGTTTGTATTGGAGCCCGGGTTTAAATGTAATAGTTATATTTAAATTTAATTCTTGCACCCTAGGTTTGACCTTTTGGTTCACTTGGTGGCTCTAGTGAACCAAACTAGAATAAAAGTCCATAATCAATCCGGGTAGAATATAGTATTCTATATGTGCATGCTTACTATATATATATTATATATTATCCAACATGCTTCGTATGTAAAATAATATGACGCGTATTTTATATATATATGTGCATGCGCGCTAAACAAGATGAGACTAATAATAACAAACCCTCAAAGTAATATATTAAGTCCTAAGCATTCAAAGATATTTGGAATATCGAACGTCGCCTTCTAGCATGGTAAAGCAATAGAGTATTAAATATTTAATATGCGTTTGTTGTGTCACACAAGGCAAGTATTAAATATTTAAGATGTTGCTTTATCACATTTGATGCTTATACATAGATTGAACGATGCTGTTTTGTTGTGTCACACAAGGACAGTGTTTTTCTTTCCAATATATGGAAGTGCTAAGTAGGACTTAACTTGGATAATTTTGATTCGGATGTATCACACTTGATCAAAATAATCTAAGAGGCAAAATACAAGGAGTTACATAGTGATGTAATTGACAATAGTTGTCTACCTATTTATTTATATATCGTTTGTTGTGTCACACAAGGCTATATACATTTGAAATGGGATCCTTATTCTCACTAGCAAACCTTTAATTAGATTTGCCGAACTATATATATTGAGGGTAATATAGTTTGATGAAAATAGTGGGAGATACCAATTTAAATAAAGAGCTAATTTATTTTGGTAATTAATTAAATGAATGTATGCTAAAATGTTGTCTATTTCACATGCAGAATTTAAAAATGTCAAACTCACTATCACTGCGTAGCATACTTGATGCTAACAAACTGACCGGACCGAATTACACGGACTGGTTAAGGAATCTGAGAATTGTTCTCATTGCTAAAAATATTTCTTATGTCCTAAATTCGCCAGTCCCTACAAGTGTTGTAGAAACAGCCTCTGAGGAAGAGATTGCTACTTTCAGAAAGTGGTAAGATGATGCAATCATGGCTCAATGCATCATGTTCGCATCCATGAGTAACGAGCTTCAGCGTCAACATGAAACTATGGATGCTCCTACTATATTGCTGCTCCTCAAAGAGTTGTATTGTAAGCAAAGTAGGACTGCTAGATATCAGATATCTAAGGAGCTCTTCCGATCTCGTATGACCGCGGACACTGCTGTTGAGACTCATGTCCTTAAGATGATCAATCTGATTGAACAACTTGGACAGCTTGGATTCGTGATGGATGGGGAGTTAAGTCAAGATTTGATCTTACAGTCACTCCCGGACACCTTCTCACAATTTGTTATGAATTTTCACATGAATAAGTTGGACATCAGCTTGCCTGAGTTACTTAACATGTTGAAAACTGCTGAAGGTCACTTCTCATCCAACAAGAACCAAGTCTTACTAGTGGATGATTCTTCCAAGAAAAGGAAGAGGCCCAAGGTGTCTTCTGAAAAAAAAGAAAAACAAGAAGGCTAAGGGCAAGGCGAAGAGAAATGATAAAAGGAAACCTGATCCAGATAGCAAAGGAATTTGCTACCATTGCAACAAGCCGGGACACTGGAAGAGGAACTGCAAGGAGTATCTTGCGGACCAAAAGAAGCTTGGAGAAGCTTCGACTTCCGATCTAGGTTTGTTCATGATTGAAATTAATTTTTCTGAAAGTCAAAATTCTACTTGGGTATTGGATACCGGTTGTAGTTCTCACATATGTAATAATGTGCAGGGACTAAGCAGAAGTAGAAAGCTGGACAAGGATGAAGTCGTCCTACGAGTGGGAAATGGAGCAAAGGTTGCTGCATTAGCTGTAGGGACTTATCGTTTAGCACTACCTTCGGGCAAGTTCATTAGTTTAAATAATTGTTATTATGTTCCGACACTCATTAGAAACATTATTTCAATTTCTGTATTGGATATGGATGGTTTTGATATTATAATAAAGAACAACAGTTGTTCTATTTATAATAAAAATGTTTTATATGGTGTTGGGAACTTACTGAATGGACTGTACATACTTGACTTGCATGAAAATATACTTCAAATTGAACAAACTAAGAAAAGAAAAAGAGATGATATTAATTATACCTTTATGTGGCACTGTAGACTTGGTCATATCAATGAAACAAGATTATCCAAGTTGCATAAAGATGGGCTTTTAGAGCTATCTGATTACGAATCATATCCAACTTGCGAATCTTGTCTCATGGGTAAAATGACTAAATCTTCTTTTACTGGAAAAGGAAAAAGAGTTACAGAGTTGTTAGCGTTGGTACACACAGATGTATGTGGATTTATGACAACGAATGCACGAGGAGGGTATTCTTACTTTATTACTTTCACTGATGATCATTCTAGATTTGGATATGTGTATTTAATGAAATACAAATCTGAGTCGTTTGAAAGGTTCAAAGAATTCAGAAGTGAAGTAGAGAAGCAAACTAGTAAGAGTATAAAGATTCTTCGATCAGATCGAGGAGGGGAATACTTGACCAATAAGTTTCTAAATTGTCTCAAAGAAAATGGTATAATCTCACAATGGACTCCACCAGGAATGCCACAGTTGAATGGTGTATCTGAAAGGATAAATCGAACATTGTTGGACATGGTTCGTTTCATGATGAGTTTTACCGACCTTCCAGTATTCTTCTGGGGTTATGCCCTAGAAACGGCTGCATATCTACTTAACAAGGTACTTACCAAATCCGTCCCAAAGACTCCATATGAGATATGGACAGGGAGGAAACCAAATCTTAAGTATGTTAAGACTTGGGGTTGTCCAGCTTATGTCAAAAGGTTTGAGCAAAATAAGCTAAAGACTAGATCCGACAAGTGTAGATTTGTTGGTTACCCTAAAGAAACTGTAGGGTATTATTTCTATCATCCTACTGATCAAAAGGTGTTTGTAGCAAAACATGCTACCTTTTTGGAAAATGAGTTTATCCTTGAAGGGGTCAGTGGGAGTAATATATATCTTGAAGAAGTTCAAGAACCACAAAATACTCCGGATCAAAGTCAAGTACCTAACCAAGTAGAAGAACCTACTGTACCACAACCTATTCGTAAATCTGGAAGAGTACCGAAGATACCTGAAAGGTATGGATTCATCATAGAGGATGATGATGAGGTACGCATCATAAATGATGATGATCCATTGACTTACGAAGAGGCTATGAGTAGTGAAGACTCAGAGAAATGGCTAGAAGCCATGAAATCCGAGATGGACTCCATGTATGAAAACCAAGTATGGACTTTGGTTTCACCACCTGAGGGCATTAAGCCTATTGGGTGTAAATGGGTCTTTAAGAGAAAGACTGGAGCGGATGGCAAGGTAGAGACCTATAAGGCCCGACTGGTTGCAAAAGGTTTCAAACAAAGACAAGGAGTTGACTATGATGAAACCTTCTCGCCAATAGCTATGCTCAAGTCCATTCGGATTTTGCTTGCAATTACAGCTTATTATGACTACGAGATCTGGCAAATGGACGTGAAAACGGCCTTCCTCAATGGAGAGCTTGAGGAGAATGTATATATGATACAGCCAGAGGGTTTTGTTTCAACGGTTGGAACAAACCAAGTCTGTAAGCTACAACGATCCATTTATGGATTGAAGCAAGCTTCTCGAAGATGGAACATCCGTTTTGATGAGATAATCAAAAGGTTTGATTTTATCAAAAATGAGGATGAACCATGTGTGTACAAGAAGGTTAGTGGGAGCGTTGTTTCATTCCTTGTATTATATGTTGATGACATATTACTAATAGGGAATAATGTTCCTATGCTACAGTCAATCAAAATTTGGTTATCTAAACACTTCTCCATGAAGGACTTGGGTGAGGCATCCTATATTTTGGGGATAAAGATCTATAGAGATAGATCTAAAAGGATGCTTGGCTTGACCCAAGGAAAGTACATTGACTCGATGCTAAAGAGGTTTAGTATGGAAGATTCCAAGAGAGGTCTCATGCCGATGAGCTATGGAATACATCTCTCCAAGAAACAGGCCCCAAAGACACCTGAGGAGAGAGACCGTATGAGTAAGATTCCTTATGCTTCCGCAATAGGATCTATCATGTACGGTATGATATGTACTAGACCAGATGTCGCTCATGCACTTAGTGTAACAAGCAGATATCAGTCGAATCCAGGAGAAGAGCACTGGAAGGCAGTGAAAAACATCCTAAAGTACTTGAGAAGAACTAAGGATGTATTTCTTGTCTACGGTAGGTCTGAATTGAAACTAGAGGGCTATACAGACTCAAGTTTTCAAACGGACCAAGATGACTATAAATCCGTTTCAGGGTATGTGTTTTACCTTAAACGGTGGTGCAGTGAGTTGGAAGAGTTCCAAGCAGCAAACAGTTACTGATTTAGTGACAGAGGCGGCAGAGTACATAGCTGCAAGTGAAGCTGCAAAGGAAGCTGTTTGGATGAAAATGTTCATAACTGAACTTGGAGTGGTTCCTAGCATTAGAGGAGCCGTACCTTTATTATGTGACAACACCGGAGCTGTTGCGTAGGTTAAGGAACCCAGGTCTCATCAGAAATCCAAACACGTGTTGCGGCGGTTTCATTTGATTAGAGAAATCATTGGAAGAGGAGATGTCACCCTGGAGCGTATGGACTCTCAAGACAATATTGCAGATCCATTTACTAAAGCTTTAACACAACAGCAGTTTGATCGTCACTTAGAGAAGATGGGTATTAGATACCATGGCGATTGGCTTTAGTGCAAGTGGGAGATTGAAAGTAGTATGCACACAAGCCAATCATATTTGATATGATGTAGCATATACTTTGTAATCTTATTCATTTATTAATAAAAGAATTGAGTTTCTTAAAAAGCATTTGATATTATCTACATGGTGCTGTTATATTAAATGTGATAAACCTATAGTTTTGAGCAATACTTTTAGAATCATGATGGTGATCATGCTAATGAGATCTAAATTCAAGATAGCTCACAAACTAAAATTGTTCCTAATCGTTGGATTACTAAATTGGGGATTAGTGAATCCGGATAGATTAGTACATACGTTGCTTGCTCTTAGGAAGATGATTGATCTCATAATCATTTGTGTGGAGACACTAAAGCAAGTATGTAGGTGCTTATTAGAGAATAAGTTCACTGAACGTGACTCGCTAAGGAATACCTAATGGAGTTTTACTCGCCTGTCAATAGGAATTCCTCTAGTGATAGTAGTACAAGTGATCCTTGGACTTGAGATCATCATAGTATCTTGTGTATGATGAGTTATACTTTGACATGTCCTTTAAGACCTTTGGGGTATATCAAAGGGTATGATTGGGTATAATAAGTTGTACATGGAGATAGATGAATGATCAACAAAGAATCTACCACGTCTAGTAAAAGATGTGAATGTTCTATGTGATTCGATAAATGACAACTCAGTAGTCCTTGGCCAAGGCAGAATGAAATTAGAAAGGAGTTTCTAATTTGCATTATTTAGAGTTGTGCATTTGGGAATCGAAATACATATAATTAAATAAAATAAGACTTGACAGTAAATCCATGTCTTATATTTAATTGGGACATTGTATGGTAGAAGGATTGAATTGTACAGTAACTATTTACTTAAAGGTTTTCTTTTATGATTAATGTTGAAATCTATATTATCTGGAAAGTCGTTGATCGCTAAAGAGGCTTACCCTTATTGTAAAATAAATATTATTTATTTAAATGAATTAAATAGTTTAATTTATTTATTTAAATAAGATTAGAATTGTTCTAATTGATTTATTCACAACCGGTTTAATATGGAGAACCTAAAGGGTCACACCGCAAAAAGGAAAATATTTATTTAAGAAGTAAATGGCATAATTGTAATAATAAGTTAAGTGTATTTAATTTAGTCTATGGAGATAGAATAAATTAAATAGCTTAAAATTTATTATTTAATATTTTGGAAATATTAAATATAAATTAATAAGAGGAGTCTTATTATTATTATTATTACTATTAATATTATTTAATTCCTAATAGGGATTGGGAATTAATTAATATGACTATTATTTACCCTTTCCAGCAACAAGGGGTAGCACTCCCACTGGTTCTTCATCAGGGGGCCTGAAACCTATAAAATTCCAGACTGGGGCGAAGCCTCAAGAGCCAACTTAGTGTTTGATAAATTCTCCCGCAGTCGAGCCGAAGAGCTAGCCTTACTTATAGCCAAAATGACAGAAGAAGAATGGAGCATGGACCTCGTGAACGATCAAGGTTGGCTATACAACCATAATTGTAAGTCAAACTAACTTATTTACATAAAAAAACTTTCAAACTATCATAATTCTGCCTAACACTTCCCTTATCTACAGTATCTCTTATCAAGCCGAAGACAATTAAAGACATCGGTCAATCGTCATCTTCAACAACAACTCCCGAAGTAATTCCCAATCCATCCGAAGAGATAACGCCCCCCCAACCGTTTAACCAACCAAAGCTCTCCTCCTGATAAACCCTATCTCTGCCATCCCCATAACACAATCTTCAGCGTCAGCCTCCGACCTCCCCACCGACATCCCTACATCAGATTTCACCGAAAAGAGCCCTCTTGAGATGACACCTACTGAAAAAGATGCCCTCTTTAAAAAGAAACGCAGATTAATTAAGGCATCCATTAAAAAACCTCCCCTCGCACTATCTCAACACCCAATCACCGACCCAATCCAGACCCCCAACCTTAACATCATCCAACCAGACTCTGCCGAACCCGCCGAATCTGCCGAAACCGATACCCCTTTACAGAAGAGGAAAGAACGGGCTGAATCATCCTCCGCTCCTCCGACCAAAAGACCGCACATAGAACAACTTCCCAAAACCCAACAGCCCCAACAATCGACAAACACTTCTTTATTCGAATCGCCATCGCTCTCGACCGAAGTACGAGAGATTCGGGAACTTCGGGCCACAATGACCCTATGGCCAGAAGACCCCAAAGATTACCCTATGGAGCTCTTCCAATACTTCAATCTGCCCAAAGACGACAGTAGATTTGAAGACATCACCACCGAGGAGCTGATCTACGTAAACTCCATGCACATGGGTCGCGTAAGTAGAACTGCCTCCCACACACCTTTTTTCATTGCCCACATATCACTAACACCAAATTAAATATTTTAAATTGTAGTCTAATGTCGTCACCGCCCGAACCCTGCACCATCTTGAAAAAATGAAGGATCGAGAGGGAGAGCTGAAGGCTGAAGTCGCAGATCTCCAACTCCAGATCAAAGCCATAAAATCCGGCTTCGAGAAGGAACAGGATCTCTATACAAACACCACATACCGCTGCGAAGAGCTTCAAAAAGAGCTGAAGAAGACAAAATGACAACTTTCTGAAGTAGTCGAAAAAAGAGAACAACTTCTGTCGGAACGAGCTGAAGATAAAAACCGAATAGACATAATGAAAAAATCCATCACAAGCCTACAGAATCGGCTTCGGACTGTGCATTTTCAGCTGGCTGAACTGATGAAAGAACACAAGTCGTTGGAGGCGAGTCACAACGAGTTAAAGGCACAAGGCCCTCTAATGATTGAAGAAGCCAAACAGAATCTCATAGCCGAATATCGTCGATCTCCGGAGCTAACCGAAGAGGTCCTAAAACAGTACGACGACGGATACTCTAGCATTTGTGAGAAAGATAGAGTAAAAAAGCTTGCAGTCGGGCTAGATCCCTCCATCTTAAACTCTTCAGACGATGAGCCCGATGCTGATAACAACCCCCTCCCCAAAAATAGGCTTTTACAACTTTTTCCCTTTCCGTGTAACAGACACCACATATGTACAATACTTTAAGTATAATGAGAAGTCTATTTTACAAAAAATGAACTGTTCTACTTTATTGATAATTAAGCAAACATAAACTAGGAAAGGAAAAAGTACATAACTTATTAATAATATTTTTCAAAGCCTCACAGCATGCCAAGTGGTTTTTATTTCTGACCCATCCATCGCCCGAAGCCAGTAGGTTCCTGGCTTCGACACTTCAACAACTTCATAAGGACCCTCCCAGTTTGGCATAAGATTGCATGTATTCTGGGGGGTAGATGCTTCAGCCTCTCGAAGCACAAGATCACCAACCTCGAACCTCCGTACTTTTATCCCTTTATTAAAATGCCTAGCTGTTCGTCGCCGGTAGTTAGCCAAACGTACTATAGCTGACTCCCGAACCTCATCCAATAGATCCAAATTAAGTCGAAGCCCTTCATCATTGTATAGCTCCTGGTACTAACTGACCCGAAGAGAGGGATACCCGATTTCCACTAGCACTAAAGCATCAGTCCAATACGCCAATCAGAATGGCAAATCACCTGTTGTCGTCCTCGGAGTCGTCCTATAAACCCACAAAATACTGAGCAACTCTTCTGGCCATCGACCCTTAGCTTCATCCAGTCTTCGTTTAATTCCATTAAGCAAAGCACGATTCGTCACCTCAACCTGTCCATTCGACTGAGAATGTACTATCGATGTTCTCCGATGCTCAATGTTCAGATCTGCCAGGAACTCCTCAAACTTAACTCCCACAAACTGTCGTCCATTATCCGAAATTAACACCCCGGGGATCCCAAAGCGAAACATTACAAACTCCTTGAAAAACTTTAAACATTCCTGCATTGAGATCATCTGAAGCGCTTTGGCTTCCACCCATTTAATAATATAATCAATGGAGACTATCACGAAGCTGACCTATCCCTTAGCCTTCGGCAATGGTCCTAAGATATCGATCCCCCAAACAGTGAATGGGATTGGAGAAAAGATTGAAGACAACTCCTCCAGGGGCTAATGCAGTATCGGACTATACAACTGGCACTTTAGGCACTTCAGGCACTTCTTTACATAGTCCTTCGCTTCTTGAAACACCGTTGGCTAGTGGTAATCCTTCCGATGAACCTTATACGCCAGTGCCTTTGCACTCATATGGTCACCACAAATCCCTTTATGTACCTCCCGAAGTACATAATCTGCTTTGGAAGATGTCAAACATTTAAGCAGCGAAGAAGAAAAGGGCCGTCAATACAGATCTCCATCTATCAAAATAAAGTACGAACTCTTATATTTGATTTTCTTATCCAATAATTGATCAGAAGGCAGAATATCATCATTGAGATACGCTATGTACGACGTAAGCTAACAATCCAACCGATCCAGCGCTAATACTTCCGACCTTTGAACGCTTGGGATATTCAAGACCTCTAAGTATACCGAACCACTAAAAGAACTCGTCTTAGTGGTTGCCAATTTGGCTAAGGCATCGGCCACTGTATTGTTCGAACGATCCACCCCTTGAAAACTGTATAAGCTGAAGTAGTGCAGCCGATCTTTAACCTTTGACAAGTACCTACTCATCCGTGCCCCCCGAGTTTCATATTCTCCTGAGATCTGTTTGACCACCAACTGGGAATCACTAAAGATAACTAAGCACCGAACCTCCAAGCTCCGAGCCAAACGTAAACCTGCTAGAATGGCTTCATACTCTGCCTCGTTGTTAGTCGCTTTAAACTAAAATCTGATGGCCTGCTGAACTCTGAACCCCTCTGGACTCGTCAATATTACCCCCGCGCCACTGACATCTGACATCGAAGACCCATCCACATATAAAGTCCAAGCCTTCTGAACCAATCGTACTTCGGATATTGAATTCACCACATCTTCAGACATATCTGGTTCTGAGAACGAGCACTCCACCATAAAGTCGGCTAATGCCTGACCTTTTATCACCATTCGGGGATGATACTCCAAAGTAAATTGCATCAACTCCATCGCCTAGGTAGCAAGTCTTCCCGAAATGTCTGACTTGTGTAGAACCTTCTTCAGCGGCTGATCAATGTAAACTACTATCAATCTCCCCTGGAAATAATGTCGAAGCTTCCTATTAGCCACAATCAAGGTATACATAAACTTTTCCAAGTTTGGGTATCTAGTTTCTGCATCTCGAAGCGCATGGCTGACGTAATACACTGGGAACTGACTTCCTCCCATCTCCCTTATCAAAACTGCTCTGACTACCAAGGAACTTGTGGCAAGGAACAAATAAAGTGGTTCATTCAGGATTGGCTTCATCAACAATGGTGCCGATGATAAATACTTTTTAATCCCCTAAAAAGCATCCTCACATTCCGAATTTCACTGAAACGTCTTTTCATTCTTTGTACCTTTCAAAGTGCCGAAGAAGGGAAGACACCTTTCTGCTGATCTCAACATGAACCTCTGTAGCGCTGTAATGCGTTCGGTCAACCGTTGAACGTCTTTGAAAGTTTGCAGAGATCTCATATCCAATATCGCCTGAATTTTTTTTAGGTTAGCTTCAATGTCCCTTTTACTGACCAGATCCCCCAAGAACTTTCCCGAACCGAGACCGAAGGTGCATTTGGTCAGGTTCAGCCTCAACCTATGTTCCCGAACAGTCTGGAAGCATTCCTCCAAATCGTCTAGATGATCAGGGGTCGATGAACTTTTTACTATCATATCGTCCACATATACCTCCATATTGCGTCCAAGTTGCTTGCTAAATACATAATTCATCATTCGTTGATACGTGGCTCCCACATTCAGCAACCCAAATGTCATCTTTTTATAAGCATATATCGCTCGATGAGTGATAAAAGCAGTCTTCGGGATGTCTTTCTTATGCATGGAAATTTGATTATACCCCGAGAAGGCGTCCAAAAAACTCAGTAACCCGAATCTTAACGTGGCATCAATGAGCTGATCAATATTCGACAATGGATAAAAATCATTCGGCAAGCCTTATTTAGATCCGTGTAATCGATGCACATCCTCCATTTTCCGTTCTGTTTCCTGACTAACACTACATTTGCCAGCCACTCGGGATAATCTATCTCGAAGATGAAATCCGCTTCCAACAGCTTCGCCACCTCATCATCAATAATTCTTTGCCTTTATGGGGCGAATACCCTTCGCTTCTGCCGAACGGGTTTCTTAGTAGGGTCGACGCATAACTTATGAACGACCACCTTCTCATCAATACCCAGCATGTCTCGGGGTTCCCAGGCAAAAATATTTGAATATACCTTCAGCAACTCTATTAGATTTGTCTGAAGAGGTTCCCGAAGCCCTGATCCAATTTTTAATAACTTGTTGGACTTTCCTGGGATCAACTCAATATTCTCCGTTTCTTCAGCGGGAAGTGCTAAGGGTTCAATATATCCTTCGGTGAATGGTTCCATTTCAATACCCATAGTCTGTTTGTGTTTACTGACCCCGACACCCGAAGAGATTAATGTATTCTTGTAGCACCGCCTGGCTAGATCCTGGTCACCTCTGACTTCATCGACCCCATTCGGCGTGGGGAATCTAATCTTAAAATGCGGAATCAATGTCACTACTTGCAGGGCATTCAGAGTAGGTCGACCAATTATGGCATTGTAGACCGAATCCACCTGTACTACAAAGAACTTAACGAGAATTTTGACTTGGCGAGGAACTGTCCCGAAGGCGACTGACAACTCAATTGTCCCCGATACATGTACTGGGTCGTTGCTGAACCCGTACAAAGGGCTCTCCTGCCCTACCTCTAACTTTCGCCATTCTAGATCTAACCTCTGATACGCATGGGTGTATAAGATGTCGACTGACGACTCATTGTCTATCATCATCCTCTTCATGTCAACTGGTTCGACCTGAGCCGTTCTCACCAAGGCACCTTCATGTGGTTCGACCGGTTCGGACGGGTAGTCATCGTCTGAGAAAGAGATAACCATGCCAGGGTAAGTCCATTCCCTCCTCGCAGGTTGCTCAGTGACTGAAAGTACCGCATCTATGGTAGCCCTCCTCTTCTTTCCTGCCACCTTTCTATGTGACCCACCAGATATGACATCTACCACCCTTCAGATCAGTGGGTTTTGATCCGTCTGTCGGTTCCCTGGTTGTTCATGAACCGTAACATCCTGCCTTCCCAACCCCGTTCCTTGCCGGCCCGCTACGTATTTATAACGCCCCCGAATTTGGGCGCTGGCCGCCCGAACAAGGGTCCGACGTTATCTCGTACTTCTTTCGTAACTTAACCAATGATCCCATAATCATATTAGTTGAATTAGTCTATTACAGACTATAAATTATAAATTTCCTTAACTTCCTCCCTGGATCTATTCTTGATCTCGATCTCATTCTTTCTACAAGTATCAACTTGTAGGTCATTCGTATATATGGATAAGACCATATATGTACCGGTCAAATTTTTAACACTATAATTTAGATATTCTATCATTTATAAGCTTTATATGGATCCAAGATTCATAGTACTAGCACTAGAGATAGTTCCCAGATCTGAAGGGGGCTTCCCAATAAAGATAAATCGATATTGGTGCGTAATTAGATGACCTAACCTTCATTTCTTAGTCAGAACTTTCAGCGTGCCAAATACCCTCACTTAGATACATAGTCTTATAAACATTGTTTATGTTTTAACAATTCTAAGTTTAATCGAAGTAAAGACATGACAAGAATATGTGAGAAAACATGATAATATTGATATAATATTCGGTTACATACTTTGCCAGTTCGTATTACAAAAAGTCATCAAGACTATAACAAAAGGGACAAGCAATTAGGAAAGCATATAAACTAGTCTACGCATTTTTTCTTTCCTTTTTTTGGAGAGCCTGAACTCTCAGGTTTGTCTGCAAATAAGGTTTTATTCAAAAAGTTTAAACACATAGTATATAATTGAACTCACACCGATAAGGATTTAATGAATCATAGCTTTAACAAAAGATATTACAATTGTTTTAACATAGTAAGACTGAGTGGTAATTAAACCAAGAACCGTTCGTCCGTCTTTCGACCTAGAACCATACTGTGGATATCAAGTAGAGGATCAATCTAACGACATCCTATGTTATGCATAATGTGACACCCCCAAATTCGGATCACCTGAACCGCAGACCTGGTTCGTCACTATCTAATACATACATCATGCTGTTAACAATATATATAGCGGAATAAAGGAATATTTACATTGATATAACATAAATAATCCTGCCCCAAGTCTCGAAATTAAGACTACTCCAAAACATAACTTAATACATAAGAGTACATAAGTCTTAATACATAACATCAAGTAATAAGTCTTGATACAAACGATGATTCTAGTACAATTAAACAAAACTAATCAGTAGCTTTTCCTTTTCCCTTATCCTTTCCCGAGCTCTCGCCACGTGCTGCACTAACTGAAAAGTTTTAAGGAAAGCAAGGGTGAACAACAAATTTGCCCCGCAAGTAAAATAGCAGTGAATAATCACGTGAATAACTTTATAGCTCATAGGAGTTAGAAAAGAAATGAGATAGCTCAAGGAAATAAACAACTTCTTTATCACCATTATAGTGGTCATTGTGGACCGAAGGATTTTCTGAAGTATCCAAGGATTTCAAGATTTCCCAAAGAAAGGAACTATTCAATACTGAGGGTGTACCAAGGCACAAAACTCTATTCTAGAATTACCGGAAATTCATCCGATAATCCAAAAAAAATGGTACAATAGGTGATCAGCCTAGAATACCTGGCGTTATGCATAAGCCTCACTTACTATTTACGCGCGTGTCGGTTCCCGACGTTTATACAATTTCCCCTACTATGAGGGTTGTTCTTCTCAGCTTTACATGGGAATCCGAACTAAAATAATTTGATCATATAGCTTTACTTAACATCAATAATAGTTCGAGGACTTAGCCTCACTTCAATAAACAAATCAATAAGTGTCTAGCTGAAGCAATTGGCTTTAACATAGCTTTCAAACAATTTATGGAATAAGAAACTTTAAAGCTCAACAACATGTATTATAGCATAGGTAGATAACTTGAACGAATGTCAAATCATTTGAATAATCATAAGAGTACTCGCACAATGAAATAAATTGCAGAAGTTTATAAAACTAGCTCAATATCGCAACACATGTAATCAATACATAACTTGAGTGGATTTAGAGAACTTGCTTTAATATAGAATACTTGTTTAATGTCAATTAAAACAAGAATTTGAAAACTTACACAAAGTGCGAATATCAATAAGTATTATAGATGTAGAATAATTATCAATAATTAATCCACTAACATGCTTGAAACATAATAACTCGAGTTTGAGTTAGGAAACTTGCTCAATTAAAAATAGTTGAGTAAGGAACTTGCAATAATATACAACATGTGTATAGGATAAGAAACCTGCTCAATATAATTCGAGTAAGGTTAGGGAAAACTTGTCTGAAGCGCTGCTACAATATTACAACACACGCTCCTTAATATCCTACACAATTAAGTACACATTCACATAACAATTAGTCACATACTGGATACCAAATAATGGTTTATACTACACTATGATGTTTCATTCTTATTAGAAACATAATATTAAACAAGATTATACACACCAGTTACGGCGTTACGACGCTTGCACGTCTGTATGCCAACCTTGCCTATTCGAATGCCCAAGCGACACACATTTGTGTATGCTTAACACGCCCATTCGATTTATCTAATACTCATTTGTTAATGATGAGTATCATTATAATTCATAAAATTCATGTTTTAGAACTTAGAACAACATTTTACACTATTGGGAGCATTACATGTGCATACGCGCATACTTGACACCCTCCGATTGCCCCCAATTTCACATCAGTCCTATAAATGACCAATTTAGGTCATGCTACAGACCTCAAATCCAAAAACTTAAAGAATTAAAGTTGTAGGTCTACTCTTTCTCTTTCCGAATCATCTTTAATCACCTCAATCTGAGTTCGTATGAGAATGTTACGCCCATTTTGCTAAAGGACGTCAAAGCTGTCTAGCCGACTGCATGACTGGCGCGCCCCGCGCCCAAAAGACCTTGCCAGTGGCGTGCCGCGTGCCCAACCGGCAGCAGCCCAGGTGCGTGTTTTTCCAGCATGCTCAATTTTTGTTATTCTAGACCTATCTTGCTTCCAACCACCATAACTCCTCCTATATACGTTCAAATTGGTCCGTTCCGGACTTTATGGATTCCTAAGACATAGAGCTACAACATATCGAAAACTTAGAGTTATCCATTGATATTAACATGGCCAAATCTTAGGCCAAAGTATCAACTCATGTTATATTTTCGTGTTCTTGGTGTTCTTGGTGTTCTTTACAAAAATCATCACCAAATCTTTGTTTTAAACCCTTTTTACTCCATTCCAACTGGGTTAAACTCATAATCCATGGAAGTACAACATCATAACAACAAACGAATTAAACAAACACGAAATCATAGCTACAAGGTCCTCTAAATCGTCCAACAGTCCAAAGTGTCCATTGTTTTTGTTCCATTAAGCCAAGATACGGATTTGTTCCATTTTTGTTCCACTTTGATGTTATTAATGGCTTATATAACCTCTTAACAACATTTACAAACATCCAACACAAACAAAAACAACAAGAGTCGCAGCAAAGATCATTTATGAGCTAAAAAGCTCCAAAAACCTTCAAAACTCAAAAATCTTCACAAAATCAAATGAAATCAGTTTTGGTTGATTGTTTACCTCTATAAATCTCTTCTAGAGGTTACGATAATCAGCTAAGATCCTTGCCTGAGTTCCTCCTTTCGCTTGGTCCTTTCTTCTTCCTTCACCCGCTCTCTCTAGAACCTCTCTCTTGCTTCTTTGTTCTTCCTTCTTTGCAGCTCTCTCTTTCTCTACCTGCTAATGGGATGAGTTGGGAGTTGAATGAGTGATTTGGGAGAAGTGGAAGGAGTGATTTAGGGAGAAGTGGGTTGGTTGCTCAAGGAGGCTTGCCGTCAACTCCCTCTACTCTCTCATTTTCCTAGCATTTGATTGGTTGAAAGTGGTTTGGTTGGTTCCCTCTTGGAGTAACAAGCCAAAATAAATACACAAATACACAAAAATATATCTGAAAACTCCCACTTTTGTACCCAATTTGATAAATAACTCTACCCAAAATGAAAATGGGTATTACCATAAATATTGAGATGGGTAAAAATAATTATTATGGGATTTATCCAAATATTCGGAACACCCATGTTATACATTTCGGATACAGATTAAAACACGATTGTGCTCAAAACGAAAATCCGACACTTGAAAAAATTATCTATTCGCATTCGCATATTAATGAAATTTATTAAAATCGAAAAATACGCAAAAATATTTTGGCATGAATAGTGCCTTGAGAAACGTGTCCCGTGAATAGTGATTTTGCGATTTCTCGTGAAATCAATATATTCACTCCAACGATACAACAACGCGTAAAAATTCAACACATACACATATTCTAGGTTGTAACACCACATTTAGGTACATAACACATAATAACATGATTAAAAATAAAAATTCATTCTATTCATACATAGCTCGGGTTACAAGGAAATTCAAAATTCCCGATCGTTACATATAACATACGCTACACTGACTAATCATGATAGTGTTTTAACAACATGTTCATCTCAGTTTACTTTGCATATAGAGGTCGCTCCAAGATAACTTGGTTTGACTAAAGAATTATAACAATTCAATACTTCACGAATAAACGTTCCTTTTGCAAGTTATGCCGAAACGAATAGCAATAACTCTCATATAAAAGATTTATAACACGTGGTTGCACAAAGTGCATAAATCAAATAGAAAGCTTGTAAATGAAAGCTTAGGTAGAAGACTTGCCTTGTATATCTTTTACAGATAAATATAACAGTCTACACGTTCGTCGTAAATCCTACACGATTATAAGTTCATGTAAACCAATTAAGCGTTTAACGATTAAATCTTTTAAGTTTTATTTCGAATATTATAACCACTTATAAATAAGATTCTTTCTACTATACATCAAATAATTTTAGCAGTATAACTGCATATAAAATGAATATTCATCAACTATATTTAAAATAAATTTAGCATTATAACTGCTTATAAAATAAATATTCGGCTATTATATTTGAGATAATTTCAGCATTATAACTGTTTATAAAATGAATATTCGGCTATTATATTTGAGATAATTTCAACATTATAACTGCTTATAAAAGTATATTTTCAACTTTATAAGAGAAATAAATCGGACATTATAACTGTTTGTAAATAAGACTTTTGTACTATATACATAAAATAATTTGGGCATTATAACTGCTTGTAAAAGTATATTTTTACTAAATATATAAAGAAGAATGAAAATAATAACTACTAGAATATATCTCTTGTAGTTGCTAACTTTACTTCCAATCGCGTAGCACTTCGATACTTCGAAAGTAATTTTTATCTTACAATATCTCTCAGAATATAAATATAGAGTGTTTTTGCTCGTGAACTGCTCTTGAAAATAGTAAGTAATGAATAAACTTAGCTTGCTATTTATAGAAAAACATAGTTTCGCTAATTGCGCGTTAGGGGCTCGGCTTATTACACTTTGGTACCTAGGTTAATTACACTTTAATACCTAGCAAATTCTTAGAATATTCTTCTAAGCTCCTCAATGAAAATATCTTCCAAGCTCGACAATGCAGCTTGCAATTGAACCTATCTTCTAAGCTCCTCAATGAAAATATCTTCCAAGCTCGACAATGCAGCTTGCAATCTAAGTTCCTCAATAAAAATATCTTCCAAGCTCGAGAATGCAGCTTGTTACCGTAAACACGACAAATCACTTTGTCATTCTTAAGCACGACACAACAACTTGTCAAAAATAATTTGTCAAGATACTTCTTGGTGAAATCGTGGAAAGCACGACAAATTATTTTATCAATGTAAGCACGACTAAGCAGCTTGACAAAAATTTTTATTTGACCTAGCTCATCGTTTACACTATAAAATCACAAAACACCTGGTTCGAAATATCATTTCGATCTTTCTTAAGCACATATGTTACAAAATTCGAATCTCATTAGGGCTTAAGGTTTTAAACTTCTCGATACCTAGTTTTAGGTCATTAAATTAACCTCTAACCATATACGATCGTATTTATAAGCCTCATAAATATTCGGGGTACTACAGTATTAAACCAAATCCCCACTCTGGACTTTCTTCTCTATCAGGTCTTTCAAATTATAACAATCTTTTGTAGAATGTCCCGAAATCTTGTGGTAGTTGCAATAACGGTTGTGATTTCCTCT
Organism: Aralia elata; assembly: GCA_034770075.1. Taxonomy (NCBI): domain Eukaryota; kingdom Viridiplantae; phylum Streptophyta; class Magnoliopsida; order Apiales; family Araliaceae; genus Aralia; species Aralia elata. The sequence goes on from CM068386.1 coordinate 53,676,572, forward strand.
GTTCAACTTGGTTTTTATCGGGTATGACTCAAAGTAAGGTTTATTCCTGATTTCTTCCAATATCTTTGCCTGATTCGTGTTGAGGAGGGTGTAAATTTTATTTACGTTTCTGTTCAGGAAGTGTGGTTTACCTCCCCCGAACCTCCTCGATTAAAGCTTCGCCTTGGCTGATTATCCGACCTGGGAGTATTATTCCGATCCTAGTCTTTTGGCTTCCCTTCTGGTTGTGCCTGAGGCTTCAAGCTTCCAATAGCTTCTTCGAGAGTAATAAACCCATCAGCCCGACTATAAGCCTCCGACAAGTCACATGGAGGGTTAAGGATAAGGTCTTTTATCAACTTCTTGGACTTTGTGATGTCCAACCCTGTAGTAAAGAATCCCGCGGCTTGCTGCACATTTAGATCAGTCACAATGTCGACCGCTCCCCTGAACCTCTTCACGTATTGGCCAAGGCTCTTATCGGGGCGTTGTTTTACTTGCATCGGGGACGTCGTCAACTTTCCTCTTTGTTTATTACTTCCAAACCTTGCATGGAATTTATCAAATAACTGTCCTCATGAACTGATAGAGTTCAGAGCAAGAGACGCCATCCATTTTCGAGCCCTATATTTCAACGTGGTGATGAACATGTGATACTTGGCAGTATCGGCATGGTCGTAATAATCCATAATCTGATTGTAGGCATATGTGTGGTCGTATGGATCTCCTGTGCCGTTGTATGTCTCCAACAGGGGCACTTTCTTTGATTTGTCAGCCTTTACTTATTTTATTTCCAAAGTGAAAGGCGACTTTGCATTGTTCGGCAGTTCCTTTGTCTGATCGGACGCTGTCAGCCTCTGTTCCACTTCTTTAAATCTCCTCGCAAGGGCATCGGTCCCGTCTTCTCGGGAAGATGACTCAAGTCTGGCCCTTATATTGTTCGGGGAACTCATCCTCCTTCTGTACCCTGATTTTTCTCCTTCCAAAGAATTATCCCTAGAGCGGCTCCAACGCTTACCCCGGTCTGGTGTGCGGCTCTTCAGCCTGCTTTTGTCCTGTAAGCGGCTTCTATGCCTCCTACGGATTGGGGAGCAGCTTCTTGGCCTGCTCAAGTCTTGTGAGAGGCTTGGGTGCCTGTTATGAAGCGGGGAGTTACTCTTGGGCTTGCTCTGGTCCTGCGAACGGCTTTGGTGCCTACTGCGGATCGGGGAGCGGCTCCTCGGCCTGTTCCGGTCCTGCGAGCGACTTCGACGCCTGCTGCGGATCGGGGAGCGGCTCTTCGGCCTGCTCCTTTCTTGTCCAGAATCGTTCGAACGATAAGTCCTGGATAAGTTCTGAATGACCATTGCCCGGCTGCGCGGTCTACTCAAAGAGACCTCCTCTTCATCCACCAACTTCTCTAACTGGGCATCAATCTCCTGCTGCTGAAGAAGCAGCGCTTCTATTGCAATATGATTTTGTTGCTTCTTTCGGGCCAGGATTAACTGTCTCTGATCCTGCTCATCTTTGTCACTTTCCCGTTGAGTTCGTGTTCGGGACGGGGTGCCCTCGGTACAATTAGGGGATTGTGGCGTCTTTTTGGCAACTGAAAAATAATTGTCGTCGAGTCGGCACCGATTAGGCTTTTTAGGTCCCGTGGTTTGGCCTTTGGGTCCCAACCTGATACAATCCTGGTCAGGATCGCATCAAGCATCAATGACTCGACTCGGGTTCAAGGGGTTCAATAATTGATTAAAAGTAATTGAGCTAAAAACTGTTCAAGGATACTTAAGATGGAGCTCAATTCAAGCGGACCACGAGGAGAGGATCAATTATATGATTTGGAATTGTTAGATATATTCTATTTAGTAAGACTAAATCAACCCAAGCTGAATCATCAAGGTCGTGTTTAATTGTGTTATATAATCCGCGACAAAGTTATGTTCCAATTCATTGAGGGATTAGGGTTTGCGCGACGTTGTGGATGCCCAAGCATGACGAGGAGATTTCAAATGATAACGCGACAACACAAGGGTGCATTGCATGGAACAAGGATAAAATGGTTAGAAATTTTAGACCGCGCTGGAGCGCCGGATTTAGCCTTTGTTGCAGCGCTAGGGCGCTAGGATCTAGGGAATTTATATCATTGCAGCGTCGGGGCGCTAGAATCAGTTCAAATTAGAGCGTTGGGGCACTAGGGACGCGGCACAGAAATCAAGGGGACGCATTCTTGTCAGATTCTTTCCATAATTCGGGCAACGTTCACTTTATACAAGCGTACCGTGGAGTCTATCATTTGGTATCAGAGCTAAGCCTTTCTAGCGAGTTATCTATCTTTATTTTTCTTGTTGAAGAGTAAAAAAAAGTTAAAAAAAGTGAAGAATACTTATTTTTCTTGTAAATGCTTAGGTTTTATAAGTTTCGTGATTATTGAGATTTTATTGATGAAATTATTAATTGATTCTATTATTGGAGTTCGTGAATTTTGAGGATATTAGGAATATTGATCACTCATTCAAGAAGGGTTCAATTGGCTATTGTGAGATCGTGTTGGAGATCATACTTTACATCTTTCTATACTTTGTTTTGTGATAAGTTCTTGTTGAATTGATAGATAAACTGTGATATTTGCTTAGTGAATTCAAAAAGAACCTATTAGAGAGAATATTTAGAGGTAAAAGGCAAGAATGGTGAGAATATTAGAGGTTAAAAGCCAATTGAGTGATACACGAGTGATTTCATAATTGTGCGATACATTGTTGAGCGAAACACGTAGGGAGAGTGTGAGAAATTTTTTTTATCAACTAACCTTTGTTTTGCAGTAAATATGTATGGTTATAATTGTGAAAGTGCTTATGGGTCTCGAAGGAATCCTTTCCAAAGGCAGGAATGATCCAGATGCTTATTTGAGATGGGAGGAAAAGATGGAGCGATAGTTTGACTATCATGGTTATTTCGAGCGGAGGAAGTTCAAACTGGCGATTCAAGATTTTTTTGATCATGCAGCTACGTGGTGGGATCAACTTGCGATTAGCAAGAGAAGATATGGAGAGCATCCGATCGAGACATGGGAAGAATTAAAAATTATCATGAGGAAGCGGTTTGTTCCAAGACAGCTTAATCGAAGGAATGAGTATGCATCTCCAAGACGTGTAGAGCAACCTTCAAGGCGATCAACGTGGGATAATGACAAGGAGGTTCATAGACGAATAGATAAGCATGGAGATTCACATCAGAGACAACCATGAGAAACTCCTAGGGCATATATGGAACCAGTATCATTTGAGGACATCGTGAGAACATATAATGAGTTAAAGGACGAGTATTTGAAGCAGTGACAAAACATCTCTAAGGCGCAAAAGGTGCAAGATCAGCCGAGGGAGGTGGACGATGGAATAGAATATGCAATCTAAGGAGAATTGTTAGGGTCCAGTGTGGAAGATGAAGTCCATGATATTGTAAAAGAAAATACATGTGAAATTAAAAGTGATCGACAAAAAGAAATTGAAAAAAAGATTGAGTGTGGAAAAGAAAAGATTGAAAAAAATGAGGATGAAAAAAATAAAGAGATTGAAAATAGGGAGAATGAAAAAGAAAAAAGAGATTGAGAATAGAGAGATTGAAAACAAACGAGAGAAAGAAATAGTTCAGAGAAAAAGTGAGCAAAAAGAATAAAAGAGAAAAATAAGTGACTATGAAAAAGAGAGTGAGAGCGAAAGAGAATTGTATTTTGAAAAGCCAATAACTGTACATTCGTACAAGACGGCGCTTTTGAATACTAACCCGAGTAACTATGTTTTATCTAGTTCTGTTGTTTCTCTTATACAGATAAGGGATTACATTCCCAGTGCTATCATTCCATACTCGTCAGCTTATGGTGTTCTTAAGGAGACGAAGGAGTCACCAAGGCAGGTTAGAGAATTGACAGAGAAAGGTATCGTGGATGAAGTCATAAGTGCATGTGTCGTTCATGAGATCATACTACCTAAGTGGGATAAAACGTCAAGCTTGTGCGTTGATTTTAAGTTGGTAAACAAGTATCATTGTTATTTTCTTTACTTAGATAATATGTTTGATAAATTTCATAGTTCTTATATTTTATCTACATTTGATGTTGACCATGTAATAATATTGCCTAATCAATTTAGCATGAGAAAATGTGATGAATGGAAAATGGTGTTAACATGTGATTTGTATAGGTGGATAGTTATTTCTGTTAGATTAACTAATGCATTTAGTGTTTTTATGAGCTTATTAAAACATGTTTTGCATATTTCCATTGGTAAATTTGTGTCTAGCTATTTTGATGATAGAATTATCTTTAGCATAAACTATGGAGGATATTTGATCTTTGTTAAGTTAGTTTATGATCATGATATTTATTCTCGTTTTCAGTGTTCTTATTATCATTGGGTTTATTCTCGTTTTTATTGTTTTTATTTGCATGAATTTCATTCTAGGTTTTCTTATCCATACGTTGAATTAGGTTTTCATGCTGATCAATCTTTACATGGTTTGTCATTAGTTGACAGTGGTAGTGATCATGTCTTTTCATTAAGACAATCTTCATTGCATGAAACACTATCATTTGGTAATGATTTGAAAAGTGTTTATCATCGGATTGGAGTAGGATGTGGTTTACATACAAGTCTAGTTAAATCATTCGGATTAGCTAGTGCAATAAATGTTTTCATGTTAAATCATATTTTGCATTCATTCATGAGAAAATTTGTTAATATCTGTTTTGATGATATTCTGACTTTTAATCACACTTGGGGAAATTCTTTAGCACTTATTGAGTTTGATTGTGATCATCGTAGTATTAATTATGCTATTGAGTTTTCGTCTTGTGATGTTGATAGTGACCTTTTGATTCCGTTGATGCGATTATTTGGTATTGAATGTGTTAATGTCAATAGAAAGGGGAATGTTGATTTTGTTTTGCAGATTCGAGATGGATTTTTACTCATTAAGGGGAAAAGCATGGATTGTTGGATAAATCCATTCGGACAGTGCATTGAGAGTCTACAGGGAAGTGTTTTGATTTTTGTTCTAGTAGACTACGCATATGAATTTATGTTTTTTGAGTTTTTAGTGATTAGACAAAAGATATATGTTAATTTTTTTTGTTTTGTGTTTAATCCAGGAATTCAAGTATGTTTGCAATTGCGCCGTGAGAAGTTTCAAAGATTGTTGTTTAATCCAGGTGCAATAGAATGGGTGTTAGTATGAATGATCGAGATCATAAGATTCACTTTTGATCGAGAAATTTATCAATGAATATATTTACGAATGATCGAGATCATCAGATTGATTTTTTATCTGGGAATTCGTGAATGAGTTGAAGTACAACGTGAAGAGTTCTACATGCTGATATTTGATCCAGGAGAAGATAGAGCTTTTCATAGTTTTATTTGTTATTATTTTATTACCTATATATTTAAGTTATTAGGTAGAGATTTTGATTGCATTTTTGCTTTAGTTGTTAATTTAGTTTATTTTGGTGTAGTTAATATTTTGGAAGAATTTAGTCTACGTGTGGAAAAGTATCGTGTTGATGTGGACATGTTCTTGATTAAGGGAGTTCGGAAGTTTAAGTTTTCAAATTATGTTACGAGGAGCTTGCAGGATGCTATACTGATTCGAGCATTGCTTGGAAAGAGATGTTTACAAGTTGTTCATTTCAATTCGGGGAAAGTGCCAGACATTGCTATGTTCCTTGCGGGAGTTGAAGTTTTTGATTATTCTTATCATTTTCTTACTTGCATTGTTGTATTGTTTTTAAATTTCATTTGCAAGTTGAATTTTGGGATTATGTTTTGTTTGATGCTACTAACTTGGTTTGTTTTTAACATAGGGTCAGGTTTGTAGATAAATACTTTTCAAGAGGAGGGAATTTTAGATTTGAGGACAAATCCTTTTTAAGAGGAGGGGAATGATACAATCCTGGTCAGGCTCGCATCAAGCATCAACGACCCAACTCGGGTTCAAGGTGTTTAACAATTGATTAAAAGTAATTGGGCTAAAAACTGATCAAGGATACTTAAGATGAAGCTCAATTCAAGCAAACTACGAGGCGAAGATCAATTATGTGATTTGGAATTGCTAGATATATTTTATTTAGTGAGACCAAATCAACTCAAGCTGAATCATCAAAGTCATGTTCAATTGAGTTATATAATCCGCGACGAAGTTATATTCTAATTCATGGAGGGATTAGCGTTTGTGCGACGTTGTGGATGCCTAAGCATGAAGGGGAGATTTCAAATGATCACGCGACAACATAAGGGTGCATTGCGTGGAACAAGGACAAAATGGTCAGAAATTTTAGACCAGCGTCGGGGCGCCGGATTTAGCCTTTATTGCAGTGCGGGAGCGCTGGGATCCATGAAATTTATATCATTGCAGCACCGGGGCGCTAGAATCAGTTCAAATTGGAGCGCCGGGGCACTAGGGACGCGACACAGAAATCGAGGCGACGCATTCTTGTCAGATTCTATCCATAATTTTAGGGATTTATTATATCTTTTCCAATTCTAATGTAACTAGGATGTTTGTGTGACACCCCCAAATTTGGGTACTTAATTCCCACTGATTTGGTATTCACTATATCAATCATTCACAACTATCTACCTAAAATAAGAACAATTAAATAAACTTAAAGAATTATCTTCCCTCAAATGGGGTTACATCATCAATCTCCAAAATAAAACAAATCTCAGGTTATCTATCCTTAATTACATCTGTGCGGAATAAAACATAATTTATAATAAGTCTCGATACAATCAAACGTTGAATAAATAACAAGTCAATAGCTACTTCAGCATCTTGCTCCTTCCTTTACTCGTGGATGGCTCGTCCGGCTTTTCTGTTTTAGCTGCAATGTTGAATGCAAGAGTGAGCAAACAATTACCCACAAGTGTGATAATAACAGCAATTAATTAATCAATGAAGTAGATTTCAACTGAGGTATAATAGTTTTACTGAGTTCAATCAATAACTGATCAAGATCTGAAGGCTCAATAGAAAGCTTAGCTCAAGAACTGAATATAGATTCAAGATTAAAAGTGTATCTGAGGGTCACAAGACCTCGAACTATGTCCTAGGTTATCAAGTATTTCTACCGTAACCTTTAACAGTCGTATAGACTATGGACCATCCATTTCGTACTCAGGGGGATCAGCCCTTTGTACAATGTATTGTGCACAAACATTTTAACGCTGTAGCGTAATTAATCCCCTATATTAGGGTTGTTCATCTCAGTTTAGCATCAAAATCTGTACCAAAAGGAACTTGGTTTGGAAGGATTTTAAAATATTCTAAGTCTTTAGAACGCTCATCAACTAAGGACTAGCTGAATCAATAAGGTTTGCTAGTTTGATTTATCAATAAAAATTGTACAATAGGAACTATGTTCAAAATCTGATTAACTATCAATGATCGAATAACAATTGACTGGAATAAAGCTTAAACACTTATCATGGTATCAACCTCGCTTGAATAACAATAAGCTAAGATTAGTAAACTTCCTCAATGATAGAAACCTTGCTTTAAATGAGATAACAAGTTAAGAGAAGGAAAAACTTGCTCAATATAATAATGGAGTTCAGAAACTTGCCTCGTACGTAGCTTTCCTAATTACAAACCACGTACAATAAACAACCTACAAATTCCGTTTGTATTGCAACAAAAACGATTAGTTACAATACTCACGTACATTAATACTCCAATCCTCACCTCAATTTCCAATTAACTACTGATTATCAACTCTATTTCAGAAGCTACAAGCTTTATTGCAACAATGTTACACTCTAAGAATTTTCAAAACTTATCTTTAAGCTAAGGTATATTACCTTACATTTAATCATCATCAAACATCATTTAGAATCCATATTAACATCTTAATATTCACTTATTACATTAATTTAAGTTTAATCCTGCATAAAATGATATATCATAACTACCAAGAAAAGAAAACAAAATAATAAAATATATTTTTTTTCCAGCAGTGATTCTCGCGGGGCGAGGATTTACTGAACAAATATCTCGTCGGGGCGAGACCTTGCCGGGGCGAGCTTTTCCTTAACAAAATTCTCGCTGGGGCGAAGATTTACAGCTCATTTTTCTCGCCGGGGCGAGAGACTCGGCAGTCATCTCCTACAGTTCGCAACCAGTGAAAACTTAGGCCAAATTTGGCCAAATTTTCCGAATTCTACCATCCAACACATAATTTAAACACACCCAGACATCAAATATAATACAAAACTATTTCCCAACATGTTTCTAAACATTCTCAACATCATATTACACATAATCAACCAACTAGAATCAAAAAATTCTCTGTTAAAACAAGATATTCATGTTTTAACCATTTTAATAAAATTAAACACTGTGACTTCATCTTTCAACCATTTTAATCTATTCTACTTGCATTCTTTTCATTTTTCATTATATTAACACAATTAAAAAATCAATTTACCGATTAATAATCTAATTGAACATCAATTTCATACACATAAGTCATACATGAAAATAAAGCTTTGTAAAACTAAAAACTCAATTCTAAAGCATGTTTTCATGAATTAATTCGTTCAAATTAACTTATAATCACCATATAATCTCTAACACATGCTTATAATCAATTATAATCAAATAATTTCATGCTTTGAACAACTAACTTCATATACAGTAAAGTAAATTAAAAGAATGCAGTGAAGAATATTATACCTTCTATTGCTTAGAAAATTTGATTAATTCTCCTTTGATTGTAGAATTTTCTTCTCTAATCTCCAAACTTCTCTCTCAATTTTCTCTCAAACTCTCAATTTTTCTTTTCTCTCAAAAGCTCTGTTCTTTCTTTCTTTCGTTTTTTTAAGTTAAAAAAATAAACTGATAAAGCTTCAAATAAAAACTGATGAAGCATAATCACGTGTTTTAATATCAAATCATCAGTTACTCAATTTCAAAAGCCACTAAGGCGTGTTTGGCAAAATAAAATTAAAATAACTCATTATTTCCAACCAAAGGTCATAAGGCCTTGTTTGGTTTGATGGAAATAAAGCTTTTTCTATTTATTTTAATAATTCATTATAACATATAGTTTTAATTGTCACACTTTTAATTTAATTGAACTTATTATTAAATAAATTCAATTAAACCTTACTAACTTAAATAATAGTTCCATTTAACCAATAACAATAACACCAAATAAATTATCTTATTCAAATAAATTCTTTATTCAAATAAATCATTTAATCATCTAATTTAATTATTAAATTAAATTAGAATAAACACATCCAATCACAATCAAATAACATTTAACAAAAATTCTTTCAGCATAACTTATAAATTATTTATTTTACTCAATAAATAAATTAATAAAAATATTTATATAACTCAATAAATATTTTTATTTAATCACAAAAATTGCATTCGTTACATCCTTCCCTCCTTAAAAGGATTCTGTCCCCAGAATCACAACGCAATTAATTCGTCCATTACATTCTCCCCTCCTTACAAGGATTCTGTCCCCAGAATCGCGATACAATGATTAAACAAATAATTCTGGATAATTTTGCATCATTTTCTCTTCGAGTTCCCACGTAGCTTCTTCAGCACTGTGGTTCCTCCAAATTACCTTTACAGAAGGTATTGCTTTATTTCTGAGAACCTGCTCTTTCCTGTCTACTATCTGTACAGGTATCTCTTCATAGGATAAGTCTTTCTCAAACTGTATTGGTTCATATTCTATGACATGTTTATAATCAGGCTAATACGGTCATAGCACCGATATATAGAAGACATTATGAATGTGGTCTAACTCGGGAGGTAAAGCTACCTCATAGGCCACCTCGCCTACTCGTTTCAGCACCTCGAAGGGTCCAATAAATCGCGGACTGAGTTTACCCTTTTACCAAATCTGATTTTTCCTTTCCAGGGAGATACTTTGAGGAACACAAAGCTCCCGACTTCAAATTTGCGATTTTGACGATGCTAATCTTCATATTTCTTTTGCCTGTCTTGAGCAGCTAACAATCGGGCTCTTATCACCTTAACAATTTCAGCAGTTTGTTGTACCAGTTCGGGTCCCAATAGGTGATGTTCACCAATCTCGTCCCAATATAACGGAGTCCTGCACTTCCTTCCATACAAGGCTTCATATGGCGGCATTCCAATACTCGCGTGATGACTATTGTTATATGCAAATTCGACCAGAGGTAAATGATCATCCCAGTTGCCTTTAAAATCCATAACGCACGCCCGAAGCATATCCTCCAACGTTTGAATTGTTCTTTCGCTCTAGCCATCGGTTTGAGGATGGTAAGCTGTACTCATTCTCAACTGCGTTCCCAAACAAGCTTGCAGACTCCTCCAAAATTTTAATGTAAAACGTGGATCTCTGTCTGACACAATTGATACTGGGACACCGTGCCTTGAGATAATCTCTTTCACGTATAACTTTGCCAGCTGATCCAAAGTGAATCTGATTTTGATTGGCAAGAAATGCGCTGATTTCGTTAATCTGTCAACTATGACCCATATTGCGTCATAACCCTTCTGAGTAGTTGGAAGCCCTACCACGAAGTCCATCGTGATATGCTCCCACTTCCATTCTGGTATCTCCAAGGGCTGTAACAAACCACTTGGTCGTTGATGCTCCGCTTTGACTTTCTGACAAGTGAGACATTTCGCAACACATTCAACAACCTCTCTTTTCATATTTGGCCACCAGAAATGTTGGCGAAGATCCTGGTACATCTTTGTACTTCCCGGGTGAATCGAAAATCTTGAACTATGAGCTTCGTTCAAAATCTCCTCTCTGATTGCCAATACTGACGGTACCCAGATTCTACCTTCAAATCTCAGCAACCCTTCAGTATCAATTTTATATTTAAGTTCTTCTCCCTCTAGCACTCTTTTTCGTATCATAACACATTCCTCATCCTGAAGTTGCGCTTCCTTCACTTTTTCCACCAAAGTTGGTTGAGTTTCCATCTTGAACAATTTTTCATTAGGCTCTGCCAGACCCTTCACCTCTAATTCCAATTTAGCCATTTCCGCTACAAGCTTCTCCTGAGCAGTTAATAAAAATAGTTTCTCTCGACCTTTTCTACTCAAAGCGTCGGCAACCACATTAGCCTTTCTCGGATGGTATAGAATTTCACAATCATAATCTTTGATCAATTCTATCCATCTTCTCTGCCGCATATTCAAATCCTTCTGTGTGAAAATATACTTCAGACTTTTATGGTCTGTATATATTTCACATTTTTCCTCATAGAGATAGTGCCTCCAGATTTTCAAAGCAAACACTACGGATGCTAACTCCAAATCATGGGTCGGATACCCTTTTTTATAGTCTTTTAGTTGGCGCGATGCATATGCAATAACCTTACCATTCTACATCAACACACAACCAAGTCCTTTATGCGATGCGTCGTTATACACCACAAAATTTCCTGTATTATCTGGCAAAAATAACACAGGTGCCGAACTTAGTCTCTTCTTTAGTTCTTGGAAACTCTCTTCGCACTTCTCCGCCCAAACAAACTTCACTGATTTTCTTGTTAAATTCGTCAATGGAGTGGCGATCCTGGAGAAATCTTGAATAAAACGCCTGTAGTAACCTGCTAAACCTAGGAAACTCCTCCCTTCTGACGGTGTCTTCGGCTGATCCCAGTTCATCACAGCTTCAACTTTTACTGGATCCACCGAAATCCTGTCTTTATCAATAACATGTCCAAGGAATTGAACACGCTCTAACCAAAATTCGCACTTCGAAAATTTTGCATACAACTTCTCCTTCCTTAACGCCTCTAATGTCACCCTCAAATGCTCCACGTGTTCTTCTTGAGTTTTGGAGTAAACCAAAATGTCGTCTATGAATACCACTACAAATTTATCCAGAAATGGTTTGAATACTCTGTTCATTAAGTCCATGAATGCTGCAGGCGCATTCGTTAAACCAAATGACATAACCAAAAACTCATAGTGACCATATCTAGTTCGAAATGCCGTCTTTGGTATGTCTTCCTTTCTCACCTTTAACTGATGGTATCCACTTCGCAGATCTATCTTTGAAAAATATCTTGCTCCCTTCAATTGATCAAACAGGTCATCGATCCTTGGCAACGAATACTTATTTTTAATCGTGACCTTGTTCAACTCTCTATAATCAATGCAAAGACGCATTGATCAAGTTTACTGTCATCACATGACCCTTAATATCTATCTGACAGTTCTTGTGGACAAACTTAACAGGAATCACTTCCCTATTCGCAATTTCTATATTCATGGGGTAATCTAATTCTTCCTGAGGTAACCCTAATTTCTTAGCAAAATCATCGGATATAAATGAGCAAGTAGCACCCGAGTCAAACAATACATAAGCATTAACATTATTGACTGGAATGATACCTGACACTACATCCTTTGACTGCACAACATCCTGCACCGTCATATTGAATGTTCGAGCAGTAGGTCGATTAGGCTGTGTTGGTCCTGCGATGGTCAGATTGCCTCCACCGCTGTTTCCTTTTCCTGCACTGGCTCCACATGTAGTTGCTTTCTTAGGACAGTCTCGGGCAAAGTGATCCTTCGACCCGCAGATGAAACATGCGCCCTTCTTCGAACTAGGGCAATTCGGTGCGATATGACCCTCTTGTCCGCAATTGAAACATACCCTCTTACCCTTCAAACATAACCCCACATAACTCTTTCCGCAGTTACTGCACACCTCCACCTTCTTTTTCTGATTACTCTGCTGACTTCCCGCAGAGTTACTATCACTCCACTTCCTCTTCTGACCGCTGCCCCCATGGCTACCACTTGCCTTGTTTTCACTTTCATTCTTCTTCTTCCTCTGCTCCTGATTATACTTGGACAAAGCATCACTGCCTCCTTCAGCGATAATTGTCTTTTCCAAAACTGCCGCAAATGAGTTCAGTTGGAACATTGAAACTTGGCTATACAGCCAGGGCTTCAGTCCCTGCTCAAACCTTCTAGCCTTTCGCTCATCCGTGTTGACTTGATATGGCGCAAACCTCGCCAACTCGTTAAATTTTGCAGCATACTCAGGCACCGTCATGGTACCTTGCTTCAATTCCAGAAATTGCACCTCCATTTGATTTTGTGCGCTTGCCGGAAAGTAGGTTTCGAAAAACATCTCCTTAAATCGCTCCCACGGAATAATCCCTTGGCCACCTCGAGTCTTATTTGCTTGCCACCAGTAGCTAGCTTCTGATTTCAGCATAAATGTTGCAAATGCCGTCTTCTGGTCCTCGTTGACCCTAGTGACATCAAACACCTTCTCCATCTCCATGACCCAGGTTTGGGCTTCAATTGGATTCATAGAGCCGTGATATTCCAGAGGTCCGACAGCCTTGAAGTCTTTAAAAGTCGTGGCCTGGGCTTGGGGTTGATTCGCAAATGCTCCCGTTAGCAGATTCACCAGCTGGTGCATTGGATTAGCGTTGGCTTCTTCATTGTTATTGGTGGATCCCTCAGGGGTCTATTGATGGGTTTGTCTTCTTGGCGGCATCTTACTGTCAAGAATTCGCGCTATTAGATTATTACTCAATTACTTGAACATTTAAGTCTTAACTTAAACATTTATAAACAACACTTAACACATAGCAAATCTGATAAAATTTCGCATTTTTATTCATTTACTGTTTCAAAACATAATGGAAATAGCATCGTAGTTATTTACATCATATCATCTATCCTGACATCATAAAGTTCCAGGATTACATCATTATTCTATCCCATTATATAATACTGGGATTTACAACTTATTAACTTCATAATTTCATACTAGCATAACTAATCATAATCTACGATGACATCCCACGGCGCACAGCTTCCTCGCGTTCTTGCTCCATAATACGAGTCACCATCCTTTGACCCATTATATCTGGATGACGATGAACTCGATCCTGAGCTCTATCTACTGTGGTATGAAAAATATACTCCATCTCGTCAATCTTGGCCTTCTTTGACCGCACTTCACATTCAACACGATCTGCGCGGTTAGCCTCCCTCAACCAAGCAGTTTCAGCTCTCGTCCGCTTAACTGACTCCTCTTTCAACTCATCTCGTGCAATTTCATTCCTGGCTATCAACTGTCCTCGTCGAAACTCATACTGTGCTAGCCTCTACTCAACCTCTGCAAGACGTGATGAAAGGTCTTGGATCTCAGCATCCTTCTGCTCTAGAGCGGCTTGACGTTCCACAACCTGTTCTCCTAACTCCTCCTTTTCGCTCTCAACATGAACCAGCTTCCACTCCACATCCCCAAGACGTATATCGAGCTCCTCAATCTCACTGTTCTTCTGCTCCAAGACAGTCTGTCGCTCAGCCAGCTGCTTCTCTAACTCCTCCACTCTATCTTGCAACTCAATGTTGCGATCATACACCTACTCATACATCTGAACACCTAAGGAGGTTAGTGATATCTCCTCAGGGTCCTCCTCCTTCTCCTCGACCTCCTCCGTCCTCCTCAGGATTAGTCTCAGGCTCATACTCGGGACCTGCAACTGTGACCAATGGGGATGGCTCCCTCTGCACTAACTGCTCATGAACTACGTGAATATCTCGGGGCTCCTCCTCCCTAGCCTGGCTGGGCTCTCCTCTATCAGTCATCCTGACAACAAAATTTTAAGTTTTAATTACTAATCGATAATACTCGCGAGCACATAAGTTTGTTATCAAATAAGCACATAATCATTTTATTGTCTTTTATGAATTTCCATAATCCATTCCCTAGAACTCGATAAGAGTTTATCACCTCTATATTCTCTATCTTCTAAAAGGCTACTACCCTAAGGTTTTCCCCACCTAAAGGTTCATAACCTATCAGCTCTGATACCAACCTGTGACACCCCCAAATCTGGGTACTTAATTCCCATTGATTTGATATTCACTATATCAATCATTCACAACTATCTACCTAAAATAAGAACAATTAAATAAACTTAAAGAATTATCTTCCCTCAAATGGGGTTACATCATCAATCTCCAAAATAAAACAAATCCCAGGTTATCTATCCTTAATTACATCTGTGCGGAATAAAACATAATTTATAATAAGTCTCGATACAATCAAACGTTGAATAAATAACAAGTCAATAGCTACTTCAGCATCTTGCTCCTTCCTTTACTCGTGGACGGCTCGTCCGGCTTTTCTGTTTTAGCTGCAATGTTGAATGAAAGAGTGAGCAAACAATTACCCACAAGTGTGATAATAACAGCAATTAATTAATCAATGAAGTAGATTTCAACTGAGGTATAATAGTTTTACTGAGTTCAATCAATAACTGATCAAGATCTGAAGGCTCAATAGAAAGCTTAGCTCAAGAACTGAATATAGATTCAAGATTAAAAGTGTATCTGAGGGTCACAAGACCTCGAACTATGTCCTAGGTTATCAAGTATTTCTACCGTAACCTTTAACAGTCGTATAGACTATGGACCATCCATTTCGTACTCAGGGGGATCAGCCCTTTGTACAATGTATTGTGCATAAATATTTTAACGCTGTAGCGTAATTAATCCCCTATATTAGGGTTGTTCATCTCAGTTTAGCATCAGAATCCGTACCAAAAGGAACTTGGTTTGGAAGGATTTTAAAATATTCTAAGTCTTTAGAACGCTCATCAACTAAGGACTAGCTGAATCAATAAGGTTTGCTAGTTTGATTTATCAATAAAAATTGTACAATAGGAACTATGTTCAAAATCTGATTAACTATCAATGATCGAATAACAATTGACTGGAATAAAGCTTAAACACTTATCATGGTATCAACCTCGCTTGAATAACAATAAGCTAAGATTAGTAAACTTCCTCAATGATAGAAACCTTGCTTTAAATGAGATAACAAGTTAAGAGAAGGAAAAACTTGCTCAATATAATAATGGAGTTCAGAAACTTGCCTCGTACGTAGCTTTCCTAATTACAAACCACGTACAATAAACAACCTACAAATTTCGTTTGTATTGCAACAAAAACGATTAGTTACAATACTCACGTACATTAATACTCCAATCCTCACCTCAATTTCCAATTAACTACTGATTATCAACTCTATTTCAGAAGCTACAAGCTTTATTGCAACAATGTTACACTCTAAGAATTTTCAAAACTTATCTTTAAGCTAAGGTATATTACCTTACATTTAATCATCATCAAACATCATTTAGAATCCATATTAACATCTTAATATTCACTTATTACATTAATTTAAGTTTAATCCTGCATAAAATGATATATCATAACAACCAAGAAAAGAAAACAAAATAATAAAATATTTTTTTTCCAGCAGTGATTCTCGCCGGGGCGAGGATTTACTGAACAAATATCTCGCCGGGGCGAGCTTTTCCTTAACAAAATTCTCGCTGGGGCGAAGATTTACAGCTCATTTTTCTCCCCGGGGCGAGAGACTCGGCAGTCATCTCCTACAGTTCGCAACCAGTGAAAACTTAGGCCAAATTTGGCCAAATTTTCCGAATTCTACCATCCAACACATAATTTAAACACACCCAGACATCAAATATAATACAAAACTATTTCCCAACATGTTTCTAAACATTCTCAACATCATATTACACATAATCAACCAACTAGAATCAAAAAATTCTCTGTTAAAACAAGATATTCATGTTTTAACCATTTTAATAAAATTAAACACTGTGACTTCATCTTTCAACCATTTTAATCTATTCTACTTGCATTCTTTTCATTTTTCATTATATTAACACAATTAAAAAATCAATTTACCGATTAATAATCTAATTGAACATCAATTTCATACACATAAGTCATACATGAAAATAAAGCTTTGTAAAACTAAAAACTCAATTCTAAAGCATGTTTTCATGAATTAATTCGTTCAAATTAACTTATAATCACCATATAATCTCTAACACATGCTTATAATCAATTATAATCAAATAATTTCATGCTTTGAACAACTAACTTCATATACAGTAAAGTAAATTAAAAGAATGCAGTGAAGAATATTATACCTTCTATTGCTTAGAAAATTTGATTAATTCTCCTTTGATTGTAGAATTTTCTTCTCTAATCTCCAAACTTCTCTCTCAATTTTCTCTCAAACTCTCAATTTTTCTTTTCTCTCAAAAGCTCTGTTCTTTCTTTCTTTCGTTTTTTTAAGTTAAAAAAATAAACTGATAAAGTTTCAAATAAAAACTGATGAAGCATAATCACGTGTTTTAATATCAAATCATCAGTTACTCAATTTCAAAAGCCACTAAGGCTTGTTTGGCAAAATAAAATTAAAATAACTCATTATTTCCAACCAAAGGTCATAAGGCCTTGTTTGGTTTGATGGAAATAAAGCTCTTTCTATTTATTTTAATAATTCATTATAACATATAGTTTTAATTGTCACACTTTTAATTTAATTGAACTTATTATTAAATAAATTCAATTAAACCTTACTAACTTAAATAATAGTTCCATTTAACCAATAACAATAACACCAAATAAATTATCTTATTCAAATAAATTCTTTATTCAAATAAATCATTTAATCATCTAATTTAATTATTAAATTAAATTAGAATAAACACATCCAATCACAATCAAATAACATTTAACAAAAATTCTTTCAGCATAACTTATAAATTATTTATTTTACTCAATAAATAAATTAATAAAAATATTTATATAACTCAATAAATATTTTTATTTAATCACAAAAATTGCATTCGTTACAGTTTGTTAGATAGGATTTGATTTCCTTATGATTTCTTAGCTAGGATCTGGATTTCTATTCAAGTTATTATTCCTTTTAGAGTTAGGGTTTTAATCTATTAGTATAAATAGAATACATGGCTTATGTAATAGAGTAGCATAACATACTTTTGATTAATAAAAATTCTTGTGAGATTTTTCTCATCTTTTGGTTCTTTAAGAATTTCTAGACTACTTCTTAGTTTTCTTGAGATTCAATTTGACTTATCATACAACAAGTCATAGTTGTGTGTGGCGTCTTTCTATCATGCATCAATCGTCGATTGTACTTTTGGTTCTTGTCTCTTTATAGACATTGGGTCAAGGTGTCGTTGGTGTTCCATTCAACACAAGCTTTCTAGCGCAAAGCAATTGTACCAAGGTTCTCGTCTCAATATAGGCAAGGGTTGAGGTGTTGTGCGTGTTCCACCATAAAGTTTCGTTAGATAACGATCCGGGTAGCGTTCACTTTACGCAAGCATGTCGTGGACCTTATCGCAACCTCTCCATCACCGAACTTTTGAGCCGATCTTTCACTGATCCCCTAGGCTAAACCGTGGGGTCGATCGAGTTTCCAGCCTAATTCGTTGCCGTTTTCACCATGATTATGACTTTTGTTACTGATCAAATAATACCAAGTGATTAGATATTATGTTGCACTAACAGGCCCTCCTTCTAGCGCCAATGTTAATGCTAAGATTTCGCTGCGCGTCCAATCACCAAAATACGCGCCAAATCCTGTACAAGAACAAAACCACACTTAGAGAGCTGACATCTTTCGCCGTCGGGGGATAGTTCCGCTGTGAGAATAAGTACAGGTTGTTCAAGGTATTTACAATGGAGGTTTAACACTTTAGTGAGTAAAGAGTCATTACTTGTGAATTAGGGTTTAGCCTTGTACTTATAGAGATCACACCACCTTCATCGCCCTGTCCTCGAATTATAGTAGGACTCTTAATCATGGTAATTACCTATGATTGGATAGAACTCAATCTCCTTAAAGAAGGTAAGTTGGATATAGTCCTAACTCTTTCCTTAGAAACTCAAATTCAGTTAGGAATCTTAGTTTCTTTAACTGTCAAACAACCCAACTACGTCACATCTCCCCATAAAATAAGGTCCACTGGATCCACCGGGCCCATCAAACCAGGCCCCAACACTTTTTTTAATATTTATGCACAATAATTTGTGTATAATTTTTTATTTTAGCTACATTTGATTTGTATTTAAAAGGTAAACTATTACAGTGACAAAAAGGGCATTCCTCAGGACAAATAATGTAAACACCATATGTGCAGACCCAATAATGTGGCTGCTATAAACAAAGGAGTTTTATCCATATAACTAGTTATGTGTATAATTTGTGAAAATATAATTACTCAAATAGATAGAATCTATCCGTATAACTGTTTATTTGTAGTTTTCAGGAATTTTCACTTTATTTATTGCACATAGAACAAGTCTGCATTGTATAATTTGTGTTAGAGTAACTCTAGAAAAAGGAGAGCTCTCCTCTCTCATGTAGGGAAAAAAATAGACTGAATCCCACCTTATGGGCAGTGGCGAAGCCAGAAAACTTGGACAGTGGGGTCAATTTTATAAAGAAATCTTCTTTAGATTTTTATCATTTAATCAAAGTGGGCCTTAGAGACAAGTAGACAACCAAGGCCTTCACTTGGTAGTCCTTTTATAAGGAAAATTTTCTTAGACCTTTATCATCCAACCAATGTGGGAAATTGTATTGAGTCTTTGACAATCACCTCAAAATGCTAGTAGCTCAAGCTTATTTTCTCTTTTAAAGATAACTGTCTGCAATGATTCAAGTGTCTAAATTTCACTAGTGCTGCAGGCACAACTATGGCATCTTCTTTGATGGATAAGAAGGGAAAGAAAGTCTCCTAATGACAAGCTTTGCGGGGATGGTATTATAATGTCCATCTCTCTTATATAAATGTAATAACAGGAGTTAGATAAATTTATTAAGACAAAGCTTCATGTAGTTGGATAAATTTTTGTTTTGAACTTTATTTGAGTATATATACCATGGTGATACAAGTGCTAATTGCTAGTATTGTTGCTAGTTGCAAAGTTGAGGAATTGTATGTTAGTTTCTCATGTTTAATTAGTACTCCACTTGATTGTTGTATTGTATGAATCCTTTACTATTTTTGTTGTTCTTTTTTCTCAAATATGTCTATGTCGTGTGTATTGTGGATGTCATTTGAAGTGGATGTCCATCCCACATCGGATATGAAATGCTATAACTCTAAGTTTACTAAATATTTATATGATAGTCATATGTTTCTTTATTTATAATTAGACTTTTGAAGTCCCACATTGTTTAACAATATAATCTTGCCCCATGTTTGTTTTATAAATGGAGGAGAGTTCAAGTATAAATTAAATTTTTTGATTGCTAAGAGAGGAAGTTTACTCATTTCAGTGGGGTCAAATTACTAAATTACACTCACAAAAAATCTATTACATCACACATACACACACACACACATAGGGGGGTCAATTGACCCCACAGTCCAACAACTAAATTACACTCACAAAAAATCTATTACATCATATATATAAAAAAAATAAAAATTCAGTGGGGTCAATTAACCCCACAGTCCAACACGTAGCTTCGACACTGCTTATGGGAGCGAGAGGTGATTGTCTAATAATAAGGTATCTTTCTTTTTTGTGTAAGGTTTATGTTTAACTTTAGCAAAATCATAACCATACAAATAATTAAAATTTCTCCTCTCTTTTCTCTTTAAAAAAACCTAACCTCCATATTTTCAGATATGAAGAAGGTCTCTGATTTACACTAAAGAAACTATCCCCAAGTTTTTTTTTACGTTTTTCCGTTTAATTGTTCTTATTTTCTTTTTTTTATGGAGTTTTATTTCTAATTTAGATTTTTTTTTTCAATCTATGGAGCCTTTCTTCTAGTTTGAGATTTTCATAGAACATGATCTCTCTATGGAGGATGTTTGATTGACATTGATTGGTGAAAATAGATCTATTCAGATTTGGGTGTGGGGTTATCATGATGACCTTCTTTTCGTTGCTCGTGTTGAAGAACTATGTAAGTCTTTATATTTTTGTCTATTTTTAAAAAATATATATATTTTTGAGTTTCGAGTTTTAATTTGAGACAAGAAAAGGTATCACTTCGACTCTAGTGTTTTTGTAATTCGATTCACTTATCAATGGGAATTATTCTTTGTTCTTATTCTAGGGTTTTGTCAAAAAAAAAAAAAAAACTTTAGCAAAATCATAATTAGCCAGCGCTAAATAATGAAGGTAAGTTTTTGTTAGGTTGTCTTTTAGTTCTGGTTCTGGTCCCGTCCCCTTATTCCGCTAGATAAATCTTAAAATATATTTCTAAAATTGAAGGGTAATACTAAGAGTTTTAAATTTAAATGTCTCAAAAATTCTCTAAAATGGTGTGTTATCAATTCATCATTACATGCATTAAGTACATCTCTTGTGATTAAAATCGTTAAAATATTTAATGCCACATTATTTGACACCCATTTTAATATTTGCAGCATTATCTAAAATTAAATTATATAATATTATAGTTACTTACAAATAAAAAAGAATCCCACTTTATGTTGTTTTGGTTTTTGCATCTCATAAACACGTAAAAAAAAATCAATCCAATAGAAAAATCAGCCCCAAATCTATTAGGAAGATAAGAAATAGGAAAAGAAAAAGACAAACTTAAACTAACCAACAAAATGACCACGTGGAGTTACAACTTCCACTGCAAAGTGAGAGGAAGAAATAGAGGCCGACACATTGATTTTTTTACGAGCTTTTTCTCGCTCATATAATAGAGAGTTAAAATACAAATGAATATCTAGGTAAAATTATAAATTATAAAAAACTTATGTTTAACTTTACATCAAAACCGGTGAAAAAGTCTACAAATCCCCGCGTGAATACCCCCATTCCAAAAATGGCTTCTTCCATGGCCTTCTTCTCTTCACTTTGCTCTGCACCCTTCAACACTCAAACTAGCAGAATTCGGAACCCAATTCATTCTTGGGTTCCTTCTCCATCTTTATCCTTCCATGTTCTATCCAATAAAATCTCAATTGGGTCTTCCAAGTCGGGTTTTTTTCAGAATGAGTTCTCTTTCAAGTCAGCATCTCCTTCTCTAGTTCCCCAGAAATCTCAATCTTCGGGTACTATACACGCAAGAGCTGCCACAGAGAAGACCCTTTATGATTTCGATGTGAAGGTATATATGTGTGTGTGTGTGTGTTTCTCAATTTGGTTTCAATTGGCTGATTTATGATGTTATGCTTTTGGGTGCGTAACACGTTCATAGTTAAATTTAATTATTTGTGTTGCTTTTTCTTCATGGGTTGTGTTTGTGTTGATCTTATTCGATGTTTTCCTTTTCTCAATTTGGTTTCAATTGGTTCATATCTGATGTTTTACTTTTGGGATATTATCTGTAATGTATTTTTCTTCCAGGCAATTTTTTTTGGGTTGTACTGTTTAGAAAGTCATGAAAAATGTTATAGTCACATGTGGTTTTGTTTGTGTTGATGTTTTCCTTTTCTCAATTTGGTTTCAGTTGGTTCATTTCTGATTTTATACTTTTTGGAGTCTGTAATGGTATTTTCTTCCAGGCATTTTTTTGGGTTTTGCTGTTTAGAAAGTTATCATAGATGATATTTGATGTTTTCCTTTTCTCAATTTGGTTTCAATTGGTTCATTTCTGATTTTATACTTTTTGGAGTCTGTAATGGTATTTTCTTCCAGGCATTTTTTTGGGTTTTGCTGTTTAGAAAGTTATCATAAATATTATAGTCATATGTGATTTTGTGGGTAAGTCTTAAAAGCTCGTGTTGTTTTTGCAGAGCACTAAGATGAGAAAATACATTTTGAATGAGGGAACCTAGAAGTCCTAATGCTATTGTGTTTTGCAGAAGTGGGGATTATGTTTGTGTTTGTTATGTGATGTGTGAATGTATGTTGTGATTAGTGGGTTTGAACTTGAATGGTTCAATGTTAGCTTTTGTGACGACCCGAGAAATCGTATAGCCTTGTAATTAGGTTTTCGATATTTATATCTAATAAAATAAAATTTTATGGATATTATTATGTGTAAATGTGATTGTATGTGTTTAAAGGTCGTATTATGACCTAGATTGTGTTTATGTGTAAGAATATATGAATTAGGGTTTCTTAGAAGAAAATAAAATTTTTCCGAGAAAAGACGCTAAAACACTATTCACGCCGAAAACGCCTTTTTCGTTTTTCGACTTTTCGAATTACGTCATAGCATTTATACGGGAGTAAAAGACGTAAACTTTATTCAAAAGTACGAAAGGATAAAATTGACTTTTTTCCAATTGGATGAGTTAGAAACCCTAACTAGAAGGAAACTAGAAATCAAACTAAGTTTGGTCTAACCAAGGCTTGGTTGAACTAAGGGTTGAGTCTAGGGTTGAGCTTAGGGTTTGAGGGGCTTGGCTAGGGTTAAGCCTAGGGTTGGAGTGGCTTGGTTAGGGTTTGAACCAAGGTTGAACTTAGGGTTAAAACCTAAAAACTTGGAGCCAAAGCTTGTACTAGCGTGTTGGAGAAGCTAAGAGTGGAAGAAACAAATAAGAAGATGTGGGAAAAGGGATGTTGGGGTGGGAGGCCAAGTGAGGCTTGAAAACTTTCCATAAGTGGAAAGTGTATTGCCCAAGCTTGCTACAATGCCCAACCACTTTACATTTAATTCCCCAACCCAAAAGTCAAGTATTCTTCATTTGATTAACCCTAGTTAGCTTAACTTGGTGCATGGTTAAGGTTAACTAGGGGGTGGTTAGTAAAAGTGGTCCAAATGACCATTTAACCCTAGGTGTTGGTCTTGCTATAAATAGAGGACCATTTCTTCATTCATCCTTACCAATTCCTAAAATCCAAGAGGAGAAACTATAGAAAACTTGAGCGAGGAAGAGAGAGAGCTCGGTTGGAGGAGTAAAAGGAAGAAGAGCAAGCAAGATAGCAAGCTCTAGCAAGAAAGAATAAGAACCAAGAAGAGGTAATATTAAAACCCTAACTTCTATTTCATCCATCTTTAAAAGCTTTTTATTAATTAGTTGATGGTTGTTGTTGTTGTGGTTGTTGAGGATCATGAAGGATCCGGAGGAATAAGGTGGCTGTAGTGGTAGTTTTATATGCCTTAAGCCATCGGTAAATAGCATGCAAAGTGGAACGGAAATTTAAAATGAAACCTATTCATAAAGGATGGAAAAACTAAGTAGTGGACTGTTTTGGGGTCAATTTTTATAATGCTCTAAAACTGAAAATTTAAGTTCCAGGGTGATCGGTTATGCTCTTATGAGTTACGAACACCACCCAATTGGAACGAGGGCAAAATCCGTTGTAACGAAGTCATGGCGGATTTTCTAGTAAAACATGTTAAAAGTTGAAAACCTAGGTTGGTATGACTTTCGGACCAATTTTACGGGTAGTTAACGCTTCCGAAAAATTGTGATTCTTTAGGGGTTTAGTAGAGTGTAGAATAAGTTAGCTGTAGGCTCAAGAACGAGCTCCATCCGACTTTGGATGAGTAAGTTACGAAAAATTGAAAAATCGACATTAGAATCGTCATATAGCGAAAACTAGCCCACGAAGGATTTTTGAGCCAAAGTTTTGGCTTGTTAATGAATTTGAAAAATTATTTCTTTCGGGAGAATTTGTAGAGAATGTTAAGAGCAATAAAATGGTTCAAGAACAGACTCATTCCGATATCGGATGAGCGAGTTATGAAGTTACAAAGTAGGGTCGATGAAATCGACAAAAGCAGAAAATTCGGGAAAACTGGAATTGCACTTTGCTGGGTTGGCGCGGTAGCGCCATTCCCAGGCATAATTTGGGCACGGCAGCGCCATATGGGTAGAGAGCTCGCGGCTGGGGCATTCGCGTAGGCAAGTCAGGCGTGCGAGCGTGCAAGCGTCGTGACGCCGTGCCAAGTGTTTGAGAAGTTGTTTAATGTTTCAATTCTAGTAAAAAGAAACATTATGGGATATGAAATGAAGTTAATATGGTCATGCAAGGGCTTTGAAATGTAAGTCTAAACTATGAATTAGGCAAAAATGAGAAGTAGTCCAAGGCGTACGAACTTCCAAACGCCGAGTCACCGTGCGACGTTTATTAAGATGTGTCGGGTTATAAAATGCGAACATCGTAAAACATGAAATAGAGTTAATGTAAACCAATAATTGGCGTCATTATGTGACTAATTGGTGTGTCGTCATGCATTAAAATGTGTAGGACGTTCGAATGACGAATTAGCGTAAAGTTTTAAGCAGTGCTTAAGACAAATTTCAAACTCTTGTCTAAACTTTATATTATGCAAGATTTCTATCTATGTGCAGATGTTTCATGTTTGTACAAAATGTTTAGCTACTGATTGTGCTGTGTGCCAATATCTGCACTTATGTGCTATTGAGATGAACTGTTTTGTTATTGAACTGTTCAAGTTGTTAAAGTCTGTTATTCATAAACTATGTAAGAAGAGTGTCGATGCCATTTGTTTTCGGCTAGACCAATGTAAAGGTGAGTTATTGAATTATTGAAAATTTATTAAAGTTATGGATGACTAATTTAAACTAGAGGAAATTGGTGTACTTATGAGAGAAGAGACCTTAATATAGGGGAGTTAAGAATCAAGAGACGAAGCAGACATACAACTGTCATGATTAGGAAGTAGACAAGGGTGAGGTCAAATTTAAGAAAGAGCAGAGAAAAAGCTTAATGTCTTGAGGATTGGTCAGTATGTCGTTTCAAAAATGATAAACGAATGGAAATTGTTGTTCCTATTTATTCGAATCTGCTTCATAACTATTGTTCAGTTGTTGAAATTTTCAAAGAATATGTTGATATTCATTATGTTGTTGATTGTTTATTCAACTGTTATACTTGCTGAGCAATTGAATGCTCACCTCACTCTTGCTTTAAATAAATTGTTTTCAGCAAAGCTAGAACGAACCGAGGAATCCGGTGAAGATTAAGGAAAAGATCAAGTATTTGATTAGAAGATTACATGCTAATTTTATATGTATCTGTTGTGGCGGATAAAAGTCACAGATGTATTGATGTAATAGATAAATGATGTAATAGTCATTATTTGTATGTTTTGAAGATGTAAAGTTATTAGATATGATGCATGGGTAGGACCGTGACGCATCGGACCCGACCCGGGTTTGAAGGTAGACCTGGATTTCGGGGGCGTTACAACTTTTATTAATTGAATGGACAAAACAATTTTTAAGTGAATATCATTTAAATGGTTTTTTTAAACAAAATTTGACGGTACCTTTTACCGTAATATCTTTTGAAATCAAAATTTGACATGATATTACTGAAATGGTTTTCAATGTAAAATTTGATGTCAATTTCACATACAAATGTGTGCAATCCAGTGTTTAGTGTTTGTTCTTTCTTGTTCAAATTGGTAAAAACTTACAATATGTATAATGAATCAATGATTATGGTTATCTTGTTCACTTATTTCAGTTGTCCTGTTGTTCAGATCGGTAATTATTGTGTATTAATAGTCACTCAGTTTTATTTATAAAGTTGTAACTAGGAAAATATGATTTTTGACTGACACAGGCGGTTGTTTTATGCAGGATATTGATGGAAAAGATGTTTCCCTTAGCAAATTTAAGGGGAAGGTTGCCTTAATTGTCAACGTTGCTTCAAAATGGTATAATCTCCTGGTGGTTGTTATCTAGAAGTAGCTATATATAACTAAGCTGAGGTTATTTAAGGAAATTTTTTTATAGTATCTATATTTTGGAACCACAAAATTTTATATGTTTTGCAATGAAAATAAAATTAACAGATTAAACAAATAATATCTTGCAGCATACAGTTTATGTGGTAAAATAATAATTTAAAGGGTAATAGCTAAGCTGGCTTGTAGTTCTGGAGAGTGACCTTTCTTGCTTCATACTAGTCTTTAGCTATGAAAGGTTTTCCCTGGCAGCTTCTCCTTTTTTTCGTTTCTTTCATCGTTCTGTTTCTAGGGTGGCCCTTGCCCTTGCCCGCCGCCCCCCCCCCCCCAAAAAAAAAAAAAAATAATAATAAAAAGTTGTATCTTTCCACTTTTTTTAATTAAATAATCTCTCAGAACAAATGTACTGTTGGCCTGCGCTCTCTTGTATACCAGTTGTGTACATAAGATTGTCCAGTGCATCCCCAGCTGCCCGCCACTCTGACGTCTTTTGTCTCAATAAACTATTCTTGTTAAAAGAAAACACATGGTTTGACGTCTTTTCGATGGAGTTTATTGCTTCAGTTGCTGGTACACAATTCTAATATATGTAACAGCTCAGAATTTATCCATATGTATGAGAAGGCATAAAAACCATGTGCTCGATGGCTATAAAGTCATGAGTTGGTTCTAACCAATAAATGGCTGTAACAAAATGATCTTTTGATTTATATTCAAGTAAGATTTTTGTACTCGACCTATGTTCCTCAAAAAAATGTGCAAGTTATGAGATGCTTGTTATCTAACTGAATGATTTGACTTTGGATTCAGTGGTTTGACGACATCTAACTACTCAGAACTCTCACACATATATGAGAAGTACAAAACTCAAGGTAAGCTGGTTATGTATTGTTACTACTAGAATGAATCTCTGATGTATTTTTGTGTCTCTACACGCAATTGGCACATCTATTGATGAACATATTTAAGTATATTTCTGACTTAAGTGTGGATCAATTTTGTTTATTTATTTATTTTTGGTTAATTAAAATGGGGATCCTCTTTTCTTTAGTAGTTTTGATGAATGATGCACATGTGCATTCCTTTGGTTTATCAATATTAATATAGTTTACATTCCCACATCAGAGAATGTTATTTTATATTTTTTGATATTTGATAAGAGCTGAAGACTGCAGCACTCTACTTATTCAAGACATATGATTTCAAGCTTGATGTTATATCAAGCTCTTTCTTTTGATGGGTAAAAGAAGATTTTTTTTTTTCTTCTTATTTCTACATTCAACTGAACCATTGTCAGCCTGCAATTAAAAGAGAAAAGATTGTCAGCTTGATTGTTGAATCAAGTTGCATTATATATGTGTGTCTGTAAGCTCGCAAAATGCGCCCAATAGTTTTCGTGTAATATGATGTGTTATGTTACTACTAAAAATTTAGGATGTGTAATGTGTCCGTATATATCTCTTTGGTTATTGTCATCTAAGTCTCAAATATGGCCTTTTTGTTGAATTTCTTTGAACTGTTAAATGTATGTGTGTTTATGTTAGTATGTCCGTGCGCACAATAGTTATTCTACACTATCTTATCTTTTTAAGCTAATACAACATTTAACCTTTTCCCCAATTAATTTATACACTTCCACAAATATACCTAAACTCTATGACTTTATTTATAATATCATACAAAATGTATTTGGATTCACATGTGCACATGTCGCTTTACAGTGTTCCCATATCAAATGCTAGATATGTTTTATCCATTTTCACGTATATTCTGATGTGGGGAACAATGAATCTGCTTCTTAGAGATGTGCCAACACCGGATTTCAATGCCTGAGATTGCAACATTCTGTACAAATTACTTTTATGAGAACTAGATGTGCATCTTTCCAAATAAGTAGGACTAGAGCTGAGAGTTCACTGATTGAATTGCCAGACTACCTATGCTGTGATGTTATCTCTGTGATATCTTCTTATTGATGGCATTTAGACGAGTGAGCTCATGATGATTGGGAAGACATTTTTTGTACCAAATAAAGAGAGAAAAAGTAGACATTATATATATAGCTGTTGTTTGAGTTCAAAAACATGAGATATTGAGTTTCTTGCGTTTCTCATCTCAGACATCAATTATTGTTCGAAGGAAGAATCAATTTTATTATAATTTGAAAATTTGATGATTACGAAGGAAAAAAATGGAAAATTTGGTTAATCCCGTTGCTTTGTGGAATTTTCTGGCAGGATTTGAAATTTTAGCTTTCCCTTGCAATCAGTTTGGGGGCCAAGAGCCAGGATCAAATCCAGAGATTAAGCAGTTTGTATGTACAAGGTTTAAGGCAGACTTTCCTATTTTTGACAAGGTTTGACAGGTTGCCTTTCTTCTGTATTTATTATTTTTTGCGTATTAGAAAGTTGAGGATTGAATCTTATGCGTAACAGGTTGATGTGAATGGTCCAAGTACCGCACCTGTTTACCAATTTCTGAAGGCAACTAGCGGAGGATTTTTAGGTGATCTTATTAAGTGGAACTTTGAGAAGTTTCTAGTGGACAAAAATGGCAAGGTTGTTCAAAGATATCCACCGACAACATCACCTTTTCAAATAGAGGTATGTTTCTTCGTCAATTTGCAAGTTTTTTTCCAAATAGTTTTGTGAATCATGAAAATCTAAGTTATTTTACCAAATACTTATGCGAATCGTGAAAATCTTTGAAGGGTTGGCGTTCATAATTTACTTATATTGGATATAGGTAATATGAGAGAGTTTGTGGAATGTGCTAGGTATATTATCTCTTTGATCTCTTGATCTTATTATAATATTGTGGTCAATACACATGTTGGTAAAAAAAAAAAAATAATCTTCTCCTTTGAGTTTGAGTTTGAGAATAATTAAAAATGGTGGCATGCGTCTCTTTGACAGGAAGGTGCAACATTGTTTCTGCAATAACACATTCAATGACATTAGGCAGATTATGTGCTTTACTATAAGTCATCTGCAACCAACATGTTCCCTTATATAGCTTTTTCATGGCTACATTGCTAACATAATTTCCTGAAACTTTAGTACCCTGTTTGATGTCTCAAGATTGATGAAAATTTGGAATGGTACAACTAAAGATCTAAATGTCAATTCAATATATAAAATTGATATTTTGGTTTTATATTACTCCCTCCGTTCTATAAAAAAAGTCCCCATTTGAGTTTTGTCATAGTCAATTTGCGAAATTCTAATTTTTAAAATTGATGCGAATTCATTTGATTTTGATCAATGCAATAGTTAATACTGTAAACTTTTTTAAAAGCATTATTAAGTACAAATTGTTATTTCGACAAAATTAAAATAAACTCACATCATAATTTGAATTGGATTTCGCAAATTAACGAGGATGAAAATCAAATGATGCTCTTTTTGTGGAACAAAGGGAGCAACAACATATTAATATGTTTTATTACAACAAAATTATGATTTATTATTCGGCTTATGATCGCATGATTAACATCTCTTATTTTCAACATCTTTTAAAGGAAGGTTTCTGTAAATATTTCTCTGTGACTCCTCTTTCATCTGTTGCAGAAGGACATACAGAAGCTTCTAGCCGCGTAAATATTTCTATTGATGCGCAAGAGGTTTCAACATCCAACCACCAAGTCCTTATAAACTTTCTCATTTATCTTTTGTATTACAATATTGTGGGATTTTTATTTTTTTATTTTTTTGCTAATTAGAATTTTGGCGGTTTGTTCCAAAAGGAAAGAAAATTCAGAATTTAACCCCACGAGGTTTTCCTTTTGGGCGTTCAAGGATGCTTGTATTATGTAAAGTCAAATTGTGGGTGCTACAACATTCATTTATGTTGACGGTGTTATATAAAAAATACCAAATATAGAAAATAAAATTGGAAGTCTCTTTAATTTTGACCATATAATATTTCATTGTATATTCTTTACTAGTGTGGAGTACAAGCATGTGTATATGTGACACCCTCAAATTCAGGTACTTTTAAACCCTGGATATGGTGCTACACGATACTATTCATTCATCCACATCTATCTATATAATCTTATTGATACGAATGTAATTATTATATTATTACAATCATATCCGTCCAATTCCAGGTTCTATTACCTTTACATGTTCAAAACATCATAATAATAATAATAATAATAATAATAATAATAAGTATTACACAATACTACTATACTATTACATAACATCTTCTATTCGTTCATCTTTCCCTTTCCTTTGTCCTTACCAGAACTTTCAACCCGCTCGGGCTTAGCTGAAACATTTAATTTAAAAGCAAGAATGAGCATTTAATTGCTTAGTAAGTATAACAGTTTAATAACAACAAAATCAAGGATCATATCATCATTATTCAACAATTGAACAATAGATGTGAAAACATTTCCAAATAAACAGGAATAACAATTTACTTTCGTTTAAAACAATTTTTGAAACGACATACTGAGCGGTCATAAGACCTTGAACTATTATTTTCTGTTCACAAAAGGTTTCACAGTAATTCAACTGCAAATCAGTATGCTTATAAGCATTTCTAGGTGATCAGCCTATTGTACTCTATGTTGATCAACACTCTACTAAAAATGACTATATGCGTTTGTTTAGACACATCAGGCCTTGCCGGAATATCCAACTAAAACTATCCCTAATATTAGGGTTGTTCATCTCATACGTGTCTCGAAATCCTAACCAAAACAATTCGGTTGGATAGCTCTACTTAACATCAATAATATTTCAAATATTTAATAGCAAATCGATAAAATATTTTAAAATCTGTCTAGCTGAATCAAATGACATCGATGTACTTCATAAACAGTTCATGCATAATCGAACTTTAAAGCTTTAGCAGTTTATAGCATAATATAGCTTGAACACTTGTACAAATATAAAAAATTTGCATAAGTTTTAGAATTTACACAATGTAAGAGTATTGTGCAATTGGAGCTTCAATCATTACAAAACAATCATAAGAACAAAATCGAATGACGTTAAAGAACTTGCGAAAAAGTTTAAGAATACTTGCATTCAATATGAAAATCAAATGAAGTTAGGATACTTGCCTTAAACGCTCGTTATAAGTTTACGCTAAATCGTCCTTCAAATGTCCTACACAATTAAGTTTATATTCACATACCAATTAGCCACATAATTGACGTCAAACATTGGTTTACATTACCTTAATTCATATCTTAAAATGTTTCCTTTTATTTGAAACTTAATATTAAACTATGTCGTTAAGACTTAGCACGACGCCATGACACTTGCATAACACACGTCCAACATGTCTACACGAATGTCCAATGCCCGAGCACATAGCAGCTCAGCACTGGGCTTCCTGTCGTGCCGGCGCTGCGGCACCCCAAATGGCCTTGGGACGGGCGTTGCGCCGCCGCCCATACAGGCAACCTACTGCAAGTGATGTCAGCACTCAACAATTTTTCGTTTTCGTCGCACCTACTTCGTAACATTATATCTTGCTCATCTGATATCGGAATGAGTCCGTTCCTGAGCTATTTTCTAGCTCATAACATTTTCTACAACCCCCCAGATGGAATAATTTCTCTGATTCTCTTACAAGCCTAAAAATTGGCTCAAACATCATTCGTGAACTAGTTTTAGCTACATGATATTTTCAACGTCGAATTTTCAAATCGTCGTAACTCGCTCATCCGAAGTCGGATTGAGCTTGTTCTTGAACCTACGACTCACATTTATTACGAACTACAAAACTCCCAGAAAATCATAATTTTTCAGAAGCGTTAATTACCCGTAAAGTTGGCCCGAAAGTCATACCAACCTAAGGTTTTTGACTTTTAACATGTTTTACTAAAATTTTCGCCATAACTTCGTTATAGCATATTTTTACTCCGTTCCACTTGGAACATCTTCGTAACTTACATATGTATATTTCATTCTCTCCGGATTTTAATAACAACTTACGGATTAGCAAGTTATACTAGTTCGATGAACGACAATGAATACGTTTTTATGCTTTCTTGGTTTGATTCGTTATTCTAGTTACGTTTTCTCTTTTCATGCATATTACCAGTGATATTTAGTCCACTAATGTCATCAGCCTTATATTCTCAGATCCTTCATGATCCTCCACCTCAACAACAACAACCAATAAAGCAATAAAAATGCAGAAAGCTTAAATGGTTTTAGGGTTTTACCTTCTTGGTTCTTGCTAGATGATTAGCTTATGGATGATTTAAACTTACTTTCCTTCCTTTTCTTGCTCCTTAATTCCTAGCACTCTCTTCCTCTCACAAATTCTCTATAGTTTCTTTTCCTTACTTGGTGAATTGGTGAGTTTATGAAGAGAATAAGTGGCTATTTATAACATTTGCAAGAGTTGGGATAATATGGTCTTTAAGACATCTTTGCTAGGGTTTATGAGTTAGCCATTTGATTTAGGTCTTCCCAAGTTAATCCCCCACAACTCTTCAATCCTTACTAACTACCCTTTGGCCATCCTTAATCATCCAACAAGTTAATTAACTAAGGTTGAATTAAAATCATCATACAAGACTTTTGGAGTTTTAAGTGGTTGGGCATTTATGTGAAGCTTGCAACTTGTAAGACTTTGGCCAAGCTTCCTAAGGAAGCTTGATGTTGGCGAGTATGACCCCTTGGGTCCCCCACCACTTGGCTTTGCTTCATTTTGCCCACACATTGACCCTCCTTTGACTTCTTAAGTTGGTTCATGGTTTGGGCTTAGTTTAAACTTGGTTTGGGCCAACCTTTGGGCCTCCACCTCATTTAGTTTGGGCCTCAATTAAATCACTCTTGGGCCTTCTACATTACTTCCATTGGGCTCCCAATAACAAAACCCTAAGGATTAACAATTAAATTAGCCTTTTAATTAACTTTCGTAATTCGTTCGATTAGCCGAAAAATCGCGTTTTTCATTTTTAAATTTTATTAGATATTACGTCTCGTGACATCATATAAACGCTATGGCGTCATTCAAAAAATTGAAAAAAAATCTAAAAGCATATTTAGCGTGAATAATGTTTTTACGTCTTTTCTCGAAAAATTTTTATTTTCTCGTACGAAACCCTAATTCGTAACTTCTAACACGTAAACACAATTTAGGTCATAATACGACCTTTAAACCATAACACATAATAATATTTATAAAAACTCATTTTATTCAATAATATTCATAAACCCTAATTACAAGGCTAAGCACGATGCTCGATCGTTATAGTATACATATGAAATATAAATTTCTAATGAGTATGGTACTACTGTGATGACCCAAACTTTTCAGAATTTATCAATTCAAGTTTATGTGAATATATATAAAGATTGAATTACATGTTAAATGTGCTATGTAATGTTCAATAACGTTTGTTTATGTGTTTCGTTTTAAGAATCCAACTTAAACAATTATTAGAAAAATAAAAGTTTTTTTCTGACAAAAAAATTACTATTTACACGGGGAAACGTGCAATAAGAACCTAAGCTCCCTAGAGAGATGTGTTTGTCCTTTTGACATTCCGTTTCAGGGCTTATCATGTATACGGTATATAGACACATAATAGTCAATAAAAGTTTTTTCGCAGTAAAACGCAGAAAGCTTCCGGGAGTGAAACGAGTCCGTCGTTTTGACTTTTCGTTTCAAGATCTACCGCTAATATGAAGTGAAGTCACGTAATAACCGATAAATTTCTCAAAAAACGTGCAAGGGAATAAGACGAAAAGATGTTTTTTTTCGACTTTTTGATCGTCTAACAATTTTTTGGGAAATGGTCGTCAAAAATATTATTTACCAAAAAACGTGCCAAGTCTATTGGACTTTTCACTTTACAGAATAGTGTTTATATGGAACAAAACTCAGTAATGTCAGACTTTTAAATTAGTAAAGGTCAATTAAACTGGAAGACTTAAAAATGAACTAAGTTGAAACTAATTAGTTAAAATCAAACTAATTTGTACTTGGAAATGAACTAAGTTGAAAGGTAACTAGTTGTAATCAAACTAGGTTATGTGTAACTAAGTTAAAGCAACCAAACTAGGAGAAGTAGCACAGTTACCCTAACCAAGAAGCTAACTAAATTCAAGAAAATTGAAATGGACTAATCAAAACCAAGGAAAGCTAACTAGTGATCCAAGTGAATTGTTTACGACTAATCAGAGAAGAGATGATGCAAGCATGATGTAAGCATGGCATCATCCTCAAAGAAACACAAAGATGATATCATCATGATGATGTCACCTGGTGAAAGATATTTTGTGGCTTAAAGACCATTTTACCCCAACTCTTACTAGCCTATAAATAGGAGGCTTTGCAAACTTAAAACTCACCAATTCACAAAATCAAAGAGTAAAATCTATAGTGAGATTATTGAGAGAAGGAAAGCTAAAGTCGTGCGTTTTTAAGTATCGAAAAACTAGCACTTCAAGAGGTAATCATCTTAGTAGTTATAATGTTCGATTTCAATTCGTAGTTTTAGCTAATTATGCATTTTACTAGTAGTTATAATGTCAAAATTTATTTTATATCTAGTGTAATATATATCATAATCACTAGTAGTTATAATGTCCAAATCATTACAACTATAGTGAAGAATCGCTCACATCGTAAGTAGTTGTCATGTTCAAATTTTTCAAAGTGTTCTTCGTGTGTTCTTGAGAAAAAGTCATAAACCCTATATCTTTAGGTTTATGATTCTATTATTTTTATGTTATGAAGTGTTATTAAGTGTTAGGACATGTTATCCTAACATTTCAATGCATGGGGTATCATGTTTTACCAAACGGATCAAAGAATTTTTGAGTCAAAGTAGGCAGTCTGACTTTTTTGGTCATTTTTTGAAATTTTAAATTCGGAATTTGCTTTTGTCATGTAAAAGAAAGTTGTAGAGGGGGAAATTCTAATGAATTTAGACTCAAGAATCAAGTCAAAAGGTTTTGTTATGAGGGAGTTATGGCCGTTACAAGCTGGCTGACTCCGACTGCCAAGTAGGCTATCCAAGTTTTCAAAAATGGCTCAAAAATTTGTTTTTGAGTTAGCTAATTTTCCTAAGTATTCCACCTATGAAAATAGTTTTAACAAGTTATACAAAAACTTATTATAGAGTAAAACTCCTTGGAGCCGCTGTTTTGATTTGTTAATGAATCTGAAAGGTCGTAGAGTGCGGTCGTAGGGTGGCATCGTAGAGTGCCATCGTAGAGTGGTCTCAGCCATCGTAGAGTGAAAAAATCGCAGAGTCTGGACAGTTTTGGCACCTTTTAGTAAAATGGGCCCATTATGTAGGGTTTCAAACGTTTACTGGGAAACCCTAGTTTCAATTCGAGGCAAGTCTTCTATCCTAAACCTATGTGCATCTATTTCTAAGCTTGTTCATATGTGATAGTTGATATGTGAAAGTATATATATAAAAGCCTTATGTGATGTTAAGTAAGATATGATGATTAAATGTTAAGTGTTTAATGATATGTTATGCCATATA
Source organism: Aralia elata (assembly GCA_034770075.1). Taxonomy (NCBI): domain Eukaryota; kingdom Viridiplantae; phylum Streptophyta; class Magnoliopsida; order Apiales; family Araliaceae; genus Aralia; species Aralia elata. Next base: position 53,712,514 of record CM068386.1, read on the forward strand.
TGATTATGTTCTATCATTGAACATGAGTTAACCTGATCGTTAACTGAAAGTTATGTCAAGTCAAGCATGTTAAAGTTTATATAAAATCATAAACTATTTATGAGTTATTAGATAGACTTGCTGAGCCGTAGTGCTCATTCTTGTGAATAAAACTTTAATTGCAGTTATGAAGAATGATAAGAAGATCATGAATGTAAAGAAGAAGCATAGCCTAAGTTTACATGTTTTTAATTACTTGTATTTGTATTGAGTCATAGTGACTGTTGTAATACGAACAAGCAAACCATGTAACCGATTATTATGAAATGATATTATTAATATCATCAAATGTTGTTATGTCTTTACTTTGATATAACTTAGAATTGTTAAAGATCTATTAAACTGAATGAGGGTATTGGTAATATGGATTGATCATGTTATACCGATACTCTGAACTTCAGATAAATAGTAAAACATTAATACAATGTTGATAAAGAACTATAAATCTGAATGAGGATATTGAATAACATTGTGAGTGTTGTAAGAACAGAGATCTAACACCAATGAAGAAACCAAATTCATTGCAAGGTTCCTCTGTTCCAAGTACAAGTGTGTTATTAATATTGTGAAATTTAGATAAATAAGAAATATCGATATGAAGAGATAAATCTATAAAGATATATGTCTAAGTGAGGGTATTGAATGATATTGAGAGTTCTGTAAGCATTGAGGTTACACTAATGAGCGTTGGTAAGATGCCAAAATTACCGGAATGCGCCCCTCTGTTGCCAAGAACGATCTTATCATTAATACTGTGAAACTTGATCTATTGAAGTATAGAATGTTTAAATCATAAGGTTAAAAATTTGACCGATATATATGGTGTTATCCATATATATGAATGAACTATAAGTTGATACTTGTAAAAAGAATGGATCGAGATTAAGCTAAGATCCATGGATGAAGTTAAGAAAATTTAAATTTTATAGTCTGTAATAGACTAATTCAACCAATATGATTATGGGATCATTGGTTAAGTTACGAAAGATGTTGAGTTAACGTCGACCCTTGTTCGGGCGGCGATCGTCTGAATTCAGGGGCGTTATAATTTGTATCAAAGCAATGGATTATAACTCTAACGTATCGAGTACCTTAGGATATAATCTGAGGATAGGAATAAATGGACTTGTGAAGAGTCCGTAGATAATTAAAGATATGAATAAATCTTATTAAATCTTAATACATAAAAATTTTATGTGAAAGAAATATATTGAATAAAGCTAAATTCTTTACGAGAATGGCTGGAGATAAATGGACTCTTAAGAGTTCCTAAGCAAGTAATAAGATAAAGTCTTAATTATTTTTGTGTGAAACTGTTTCTTCAGAATGAAACGGTTAGATTTGTATTATGTATAATTATAATATTACTACATAAAAACCAGAGAGAGTAGAGAAGTAAACTCATAGAGTAATGTAAGATGTATGAATTAAAGAAAATTCATAGTTAGAAATGAGTATGGATTTTAATTGAAAAACTCATGTTAGCAAAATTGAGTAGAACGACTCTCTTGTATGGAAAGGAGTTTAATATGCGTTAGAGAACCGATCTAGCTACACTGTTGGTACGAATGATTCATGGTAAATGTTTTTCAAAGCGGGATACACACTGAATGATATCATCGGGGATAGTGTTGATGAAACGGAGAACTGATTCATTAGTTCTTGGGTGGAGGAAATACTCGGTTTACTATCATGATAATAGATTGAAATCTTGTGTCACGCTATTTGTTATATGCTAAGAAGGTGATTCTTTTCTCATATATCTGATAGTTATTATTAGGGAAACATTAAGGTTGCATGTCAAGTTTTATGAACAATATTATGTTTGGTCATAATAGTAACTGGAATAAACAACCCTGCTAAAGGGGAATACATCAGGTCGGGCACATGATTCCGACATAAGTATTGGACGATATATGTTCAAAGTTAAGCCTGAGATCGGACACTATGATTTCGATGGGTTGCCAGGAGATCGGACACTATGATTCTGATGGGTTGCACTGATGTCGAACAATATGATTTCGACGGGTATTGAAAGAAAAATTTTGGTTTAAATAACCACTCAGTTATTATTATGATAGAAATGTTATGGACAAAAGTTAAGAGTTTTTCAGTCCTTGTGATTGTCAAACGTTTGTGGGTTATAGTATCCATAAAATATGAAAAAGTTCAAGGTCTTATGGACCCTCAGTACCAATTAGAGTGACCCTCTAAAAGAAGAAAAGATAGAATATGATTGAAGGTTTAAAACCTAGAGTTATGAAAGAAAATGTGTATAGATAAGTGAACATTGTCGACTTAATTTAAGTATTAAGAATTTAATGTAAGTTTATGATGAATTAAGAAAATTCATAGAATGAGATAAACTTGTAATGAGTTAAGTTATATGAATTAAAATTCATATTAAGTGAAGAAAGAATAGAGATGATTATAATATAATTTCGAGGACAAAATTCTTATAAGGAGGAGAGAATGTAATATCTGGAATATTTATAGAACATATAAATATGATATTGAATGACTAAAGTTATTTGTAAAGTTAATTTCGAGGACGAAATTCTTTTAAGTAGGGTTGAATGTGATGACCTGAACTTTTTAGAACTTATCAATTCAACTTTATGTGAATATATATAAAGATTGAATTACATGTTAAATGTGCTATGGAATATTCAATAACGTTTGTTTATGTGTTTCGTTTTAAGAATCCAACTTAAACAATTATTAGAAAAATAAAAATTTTTTTTCTGAGAAAGAAAATTACTATTTACACAGGGAAGCATGCAATAAGAACCTAAGCTCCCTAAAGAGATGTGTTTGTCTTTTTGACATTCTGTTTCAGGGCTTATCATGTATACGGTATATATACACATAATAGTCAACACAAGTTTTTTCGCAGTAAAACGCAGAAAGCTTTCGAAAGTGAAACGAGTCCGTCGTTTTGACTTTCCGTTTCAAGATCTACCGTAATATAAAGTGAAGTCATGTAATAACCGATAAAAGTTTTTTTCGAAAAACGTGCAAGGGAATAAGACGAAAATATGTTTTTTTTCGACTTTTTGATGTCTAACAATTTTTTGGGAAATGGTCGTCAAAAATACTATTCATCAAAAAACGTGCCAAGTCTATTGGACTTTTCAGTTTACATAATAGTGTTTATACGGAACAAAACTCAGTAATGTCAGACTTTTAAATTAGTAAAGGTCAATTAATTCGGAAGACTTAAAAATGAACTAAGTTGAAACTAATTAGTTAAAATCAAACTAATTTGTACTTGGAAATGAACTAAGTTGAAAGGTAACTAGTTGTAATCAAACTAAGTTATGTGTAACTAAGTTAAGGAACCAAACTAGGAGAAGTAGCACATTTAACCTAACCAAGAAGCTAACTAAATTCAAGAAAACTTAAATGGACTAATCAAAACCAAGAAAAGCTAACTAGTGATCCAAGTGAATTGTTTTCGACCAATTAGAGAAGAGATAATGCAAGCATGATGTAAGCATGACATCATCCTCAAAGAAACACAAAGATGATGTCATCATGATGATGTCACCTGGTGGAAGATATTTTGTGGCTTAAAGACCATTTTACCCCAACTCCTGCTAGCCTATAAATAGGAGGCTTTGCAAGCTTAAAACTCACCAATTCACAAAATCAAAGAGTAAAATCTATAGTGAGATTATTGAGAGAAGGAAAGCTAAAGTCTTGCATTTTTAAGTATCGAAAAACTAGCACTTCAAGAGGTAATCATCTTAGTAGTTATAATGTTCGATTTCAATTCGTAGTTTTAGCTAATTATGCATTTTACTAGTAGTTATAATGTCAAAATTTATTTTATTGCTAGTGTAATATATATCATAATCACTAGTAATTATAATGTCCAAATCATTTCAACTATAGTGAAGAATCGCTCACATCGTAAGTAGTTGTCATGTTCGAATTTTTCAAAGTGTTCTTCGTGTTCTTCGTGTGTTCTTGAGCAAAAGTCATAAACCCTATATCTGTAGGCTTATGATTCAATTATTTTTATGTTACGAAGTGTTATTAAGTGTTAAGACATGTTATCCTAATATTTTAATACATGGGGTATTATGTTTTACCAAACAGATCAAAGAATTTTTGAGTTAAAATAGGAAATCTGACTTTTCTGGTCATTTTTCGAAATTTTAAATTCGGAATCTGGTTTTGTCATGTAAAAGAAAGTTGTAGAGGGGAAAATTCTAATGAATTTAGACTCAAGAATCAAGTCAAAAGGTTTTGTTACGAGGGAGTTATGACCGTTACAAGCTGGCTGACTCCGACTGTTAAGTAGGCTGTCTAAGTTTTCAAAAATGGCTCAAAAATGTGTTTTTGAGTTAGCCAATTTTCCTAAGTATTTCACCTATGAAAATAGTTTTAACAAGTTATAAAAACACTTATTATGGTGTAAAATTCGATGAACTAGCATTCGGGCACACATAACCCATTATGTAGGGTTTTAAACGTTTACCGGGAAACCCTAGTTTCGATTCGAGGCAAGTCTTCTATCCTAAACCTATGTGCAACTATTTCTAAGCTTGTTCATATTTGATAGTTGATATGTGAAAGTATATGTATAAAAGCCTTATGTGATGTTAAGTAAGATATGATGATTAAATGTTAAGTGTTTAATGATATGTTATGCCATATGTGATTATGTTCTATCATTGAGCATGAGTTAACGTGATCGTTAACTGAAAGTTATGTCAAGTAAATGATGTTAAAGTTTATATAAAATCATAAACTGTTTATGTGTTATTAGATAGACTTGCTGAACCGTAGTGCTCATTCTTGCGAATAAAACTTTAATTGTAGTTATGAAGAATGATAAGAAGATCATGAATGTAAAAAAGAAGCGTAGACTAGGTTTACATGTTTTTAATTACTTGTATTTGTATTGAGTCATAGTGACTGTTGTAATACGAACAAGCAAACCATGTAACCGAATATTATGAAATGATATTATTAATATCATCAAATGTTGTTATGTTTTTACTTTAATATAACTTAGAATTGTTAAATATCTATTAAATTGAATGAGAGTATTGGTAATATGGATTGATCATGTTATGCCGATACTCTAAACTTCAGATAAATAGTAAAACATTAATACAATGTTGATAAAGAACTATAAATCTGAATAAGGATATTGAATAACATTGTGAGTGCTGTAAGAACAAGGATCTAGCACCGATGAAGAAACCAAATTCATCGCAAGGTTCCTCTGTTCCAAGTACAAGTGTGTTATTAATATTGTGAAATTTAGATAAATAAGAAATATCGATATGAAGAGATATATCTATAAAGATATATGTCTAAGTGAGGGTATTAGATGATGTTGAGAGTTCTGTAAGCACTGAGGTTACACTAATGAGCGTCGGTAAGATGCCAAAATTATCGAAATGCGTCACTCTGTTGCCAAGAACGATCTTATCATTAATACTGTGAGACTTGATATATTGAAGTATAGAATGTTTAAATCATAAGGTTAAAAATTTGACCGATATATATGGTGTTATCCATATATACGAATGAACTACAAGTTGATACTTGTAGAAACAATGAGATCGAGATTAAGTTAAGATCCAGGGATGAAGTTAAGGAATTTTAAATTTTATAGTCTGTAATAGACTAATTCAACCAATATGATTATGGGATCATTGGTTAAGTTACGAAAGATGTTCAGTTAACGTCGACCCTTGTTCGGGCGGCGATCGTCTGGATTCGGGGGCGTTGCACTACTTCTGTTCCATAATATAATATCATTATTAACTTTTTAAATTAACTTAATATATTTTCAAATTTAAAATTAATATAAATTTATTTTATTTAGTTAATACAATGATGACTATCGTAAATTATTTAAAAAATATTACTCATTAAAATTTATTATTTTATAATTTTTAGTAAATCATCATAATTTTGAGCAAGGTTATGAAACTCGGATCGGCCCGGTGGTTGAACCAGTTAAACCTAGAACCGGTCGACACTTCGATTCGGATTGGACTAATTACGCAGTTTAGGCCAAAATCCGTTCAAACCCAGTGACCCGGTGGTTCAACCGCTTGACCCAGTGAATTGATAACTGGTTCACGAGTTTGACCGGTTCCCTGCCGACTTAAAATTTATAGATAAAAAAATAATAAAAATTAGGGCTTAGAATGATATATGCTTTTTGTAAATTAAGTGTCATGGATTTTATTTTAGTAATTTAGTTGAGACTTTGTTTGGAATTCTAGAGATATTTGCATTTATATTTAATCAAACACTTGAACTTGTGGTTGAACTTTTGAGTTATGAGCATGATTTAATATCTTTTTTTTTTCATATAGCTTTAGTAGTTATTTGAATTGTATAAAGTAAACATCGTACAAATAAGTTTAGTTTTTTTTGTGTGGATAAATTGATTAATTTTATATATTTACTAAATATTATATATAATATATAATAATAACTAATATATTTATTACATATTAATGACGTCACTGGGTCAATAACGGTTCGACCACTGGTTGAACCAGTGATCCATCCACCCGGTATCTTTTTTGTTTCGATGACTAGTTCGGGTTTGAAAACCTTGATTTTGAGTATGAACATATCTCAAATTAAATTTCAAAAGTCAACTATGATGGGACCTTGTGAAAATATCAAAAATACTTGAAAAAAACATCAATTTCCAAATTAAAAATGGTGATAAACAACAAATAGAAGTTAAAATTACTAAAGAAGCTTATAAACAAATTACAAATATATTAGGAGGAAGCTTAAGCAAAAATATACACACAATACTAAAAGCTCCTCAATAAAACAACACTAATGATCACAATACTGAACAATGATGAGTTCCAGCAATAAGATAACAAGATAACAAGGCACTTGAAAAGCTTAAAGATACACTAGTAGAGTAACTGAGGTTAATTTATACAAGAGTAACATGCCCATAGGTACGAAACAATGATTACATTTTCAAATTAGATGGCCTAGGTGATGTGCCAAGAAATTGATATATCCTAGCATGCTAATAGTGCACTGTATTTATAACTTTTTTATTTTAGTAATTAAAATTTTCATCAAGTACTCTTCTTTTAGTATCATTGGATCCCAAATAATTGTATGATTTACTAAAGTGTATGTGTTTTTAAGTGCAAATTTTTGGCATTGGCAATGCTAAGAGGGCTGCACATTCTTTTTTCAAAACCTCAAAACCTAGTAACTCACATGGATATAAAAGTGGAATAACATGTGCATATGGGATCCCTTACTCGTTGTGCAAATTGTTTACACGATATAAAATATCAAATAGCAGACTTACCTCTTGCATGTCATATAAAATGAAAGAGAATTTGCGGAAGAATGAAGATTGGGGGCGTGCTAAGCAATGAAGAGGTCGCGACAAAGTAGCAGATCGTATAGTACAGCAGCAGCAAGGTTTTACTCTAGACCAGGGTTCGAATCCTAGTGCCAGAGAATTTAATTGAGAGTTTTGTTTTTATCAGCAAATAATGAAGCAGGTTGTGGGCCAAGCCCATTATTTTATTGAGGAGAATCAACAACCCATTAGCTTTATAATGGGGTCCAAATACTAAGCATGAAAAGCCCAACAACTAAGTTTCACAACCTTTGAATTGGATGCCCTTAATGAATAAAAGGGTAAGCAGCCGTATAATAGAGAAGGAGATCAGATTAAGCGAGAGCCTCATCTTCTTTTCCTTCCTTCACTTGAATCATACACATGGGTTTTCGGTTTTAATTTTTTCTTCTTCTCGTTTATCAAATATAGGAGCACTGTTTGGTTATTCCATTTATTCTTTACATCTAAGCAGTGAGGGATCATCAATTTATTAAAGGGGGAGCAGCAACAACAGTACATTGAAGGAGAGCACCCTTTCGGTTTTCATTTTCTTTCTTATCATACTTAGTAGCTTAGCATTGTTCATTATTCGGACTGAGACACTTTTGAGTTTTGAATTTCAGAATTTATAATTTTCTTCTTCAATTAATTGGTACATTCAAGTGAGTATTCTGTTTATTTAATTATGTATTATTTTATTATGTTTTGTGTTTCAATTTCAAGCATGCTAGGCTAGATTATTTTCTAGGGTTGAGGATGAGTATAATTGATCGATTCTATCGCACGTATTCATGCCAATTGATTCTACCAATTTAGTACTTTAACGTAAAAAAAATAATTCTTTCTATTGGATGCCTATTTTTACTGATAAAAAAAGTAAGGTTGGATTCTCATTATTATTTATGGATTCAGTTTATGATTTGTTTAAAACGAATATACACTGTGTTTTGACCTTGTACATATGTTTGGCTATGAAACAATTACCAATTGAATTTTAAAAAAAAATTAATTGGACTTAATTGGATTTATTTTCCGCATTTAATAGAGTCGAGAGACCAAATTAGTGCGAGATAAAAAGTAGAGTTTATCAGACATGAATATTAGGAAGATGATATCAAATTATGACTCCATCACCCCTAGTATTTTATTATTGATTAGTTTATTCGCGCTAGTATTTCATTATTGATTATTTTATTCATGTTTGTAGTTGATAAATTGTTCTTCTCAATTTTAAGCTAGATTAGGAATTAATTAGAATTAGTGAGTGAATAACACACGTTCCATCCGTCAAGTCCTTAGGGTTCGACCTTGCACTTGCCTAAGCTATACTAGGTATTCTATTCGTGCACTTGAGAGTATATAAAACATTGACAACAAGTTTTTGGCGCCGTTACCGGGGACTTGAAATTTTTTCCCACCAGCTCACTAATTTAGATTATTTCCTTTTACTAGTTTCTTTTAAAAAAATAAAAAAATAAAAATAAAAAAGTTAAAAATAAATAAAAAAATTAGGAGTTGAGTAGTTCATGATTATTGTTTGGAAGCGTGGTATTAAGAGATTGAATAGGATAGATAACTTAGAACTCAATCCTTTATTTAAAAGAGAAACGATGGCTGAAGAACAAGAAGAACCGAAAACTTTGAAAAAGCTTTTCTCTCCTATCACTACCAACCCACCGTCATGCATCGTGTTGCCTCCCACAACTACAAACCATTTCGAGCTTAAACCGCAAGTGATGCAACTTCTGAACGTAGTATGCACACAAGCCAATCATATTTGATATGATATAGCATATACTTTGTAATCTTATTCATTTATTAATAAAAGAATTGATTTTCTTAAAAGGCATTTTATATTATCTACATAGTGCTATTATATTAAATGTGATAAACCCATAGTTTTGAGCAATGCTTTTAGAATCATGATGGTGATCATGCTAATGAGATCTAAATTCAAGATTGCTCACAAACTAAAATTGTTCCTAATCATTGGATTACTAAAAGGGGGTTAGTGAATCCGGATAGATTAGTACATACGTTGCTTGCTCTTAAGAAGAGGATGATTGATCTCATAATCATTTGTGTGAAGACACTAAAACAAGTATGTAGGTGCTTATTGGAGAATAAGTTCACTGAACCTGGCTCGCTAAGGAATACCTAATGGAGTTTTACTCGCCTGTCAATAGGAATTCCTATAGTGATAGTAGTACAAGTGATCCTTTGACTTGAGATCATCATAGTATCTTGTGTATGTTGAGTTATAATTTGACATGTCCCTTAAGACCTTTAGGGTATATCAAAGGGTATGATTGGGTATAATAAGTTGTACATGCAGATAGGTGAATGATCAACAAAGAATCTACCACGTCTAGTAAAAGATGTGAATGTCCTATGTGATTCGATAAATGACAACTCAGTAGTCCTTGGCCAAGGCAGAATGAAATTAGAAAAGAGTTTCTAATTTGCATTATTTAGAGTTGTGCATTTGGGAATCGAAATACATGTAATTAAATAAAATAAGACTTGACAGAAAAACCATGTCTTATATTTAGTTGGGACATTGTATGGTAGAAGGATTGAATTGTACGGTAACTATGCACTGAAAGGTTCTTTTGTGATTAATGTTGAAATCTATATTATCTGGAAAGTCGTTGATCGCTAAGGGGGCTTACCCTTATTGTAGAATAAATATTATTTATTTAAATGAATTACATAGTTTAATTTATTTATTTAAATAAGATTAGAATTGTTCTAATTGATTTATTCACAACCGGTTTAATATGGAGAATCTAAAGGGTCACACCACAAAAGAAAAATATTTATTTAAGAAGTAAATGGCATAATTGTAATAATAAGTTAAGTATATTTAATTTAATCTATGGAGATAGAATAAATTAAATAGCTTAATATTTATTATTTAATATTTTAGAAATATTAAATATAAATTAATAAGAGGAGTCTTATTATTATTACTATTACTATTATTTAATTCCTAATCGGGATTGAGAATTAATTAATAGAAGTACTCTGACATGAATTCCTAATTGGATTAGGAGCATAATTAATTAAAAGAGTTTAATTATAATAGAAACCCTAATCCTAAATAGTTTAGGGAAGGGTTATTCCTACATCTATAAATAAGAGGAGTCTTATCATAGATTAGGGTTACACACTCTTGCATTAGATTGTGGAGAGTACTTGCAATTCTATAGAGATAGAAACTAGGGTTTTGCCAACACCCATCTTCTTGAATAACTATTCTTCCTTGGTGGATCACCTCTAGAGGCCAAACACTTGGGTGGCTAACGTTGATCAAAGGAAGGAATCTCATCGGTGGAATTCAAGGAGAACACGAAGGACTAGGAGTTGAACTTGTACCCGAGGAAACTTTGATCTACTAGGGTATAATTCTTATTCTCTTTTTCTTTCGTTTATATTGTTAATTGAGCACATAGATTGATCATGGTGATGGTTTGTATAAAATTTTAAAATCCGATTTTATTGCGCTTCCGCTATATCTATGTAATTTGATTGCATGCTTGCGTTATATACAAACCTAACAGTGGTATTAGAGCCTAATCTTGTGTTAATTATCGATTTTGATGATTCCATCTGTGTATGGTATGCGATTGGATCGAAATTTTTGGGTAGAATTCATTTTTTCTGAATCTGCTACGCGGCGCAGCTGCGCCGTCTCCAGTTCATTCTGGAGCGCAGCTATGCCCAAACCCAGAATGTCAATTCTGGGGTTCAGCGCAGCTGCGCCGTTTTACAGTTCATTCTGGAGCGCAGCTGCGCCGAAACCCAGAATGTCGATTCTGGGGTTCAGCGCAGCTGCGCTGTTTCCCATTTCATTCTGGGCGCAGCTGCGCCGGACAACAAAATCCCAAAAATAATTTTTTCTTCAATTGAAATAAATGGTTTATTTAATTGATATAAGTTTAAAATAAAGATGTTTATTTTATCTGGAATAGGATTTCAGATTGCTAAAATTAAAGGAGTTTAATTTGGATTTGGTTTTTGATTAAAATAAAAGAGTTTATTTTGTTTCAAAACTAAATATTAGCAAAACTTTTGCCCATTAATTAATATCAATGCATATATGGAATGGTTTTATTATTCATGGGATGAATGTTATTTATTGATACATATAGAGATATGTATGATAATAAATAGGGATTGATTATGGACTATTGACCAATGTGTGATTGAATTTATTTTAGAGGATGCTTGAATGTATGGGTTTTTATAAATGGGGTCTGCGTACCTCGTCTTCTCTAATTTTTCTTAATGTAAATTATATCTCCCTCCTATGTACTTCCCCTTGACTGCTGATCAAGGTTTCTATTTATTGTAAATAGTTTTTGTAATATGACTAGTTAGAATTAATTTTGAAGAATTGGAGACAAAGGAGCAAGGAGCGCTTGAAGACCCTTTGTATTGGAGCCTGAGTTTAAATGTAATAGTTATATTTAAATTTAATTCTTGCACCCTAGGTTTGACCTTTTGGTTCACTTGGTGGCTTTAGTGAACCAAACTAGAATAAAAGTCCATAATCAATCCGGGTAGAATATAGTATTCTATATGTGCATGTTTACTATATATATATATATATATATTATATATTATACAACATGCTTCGCATGTTAAATAATATGACGCGTATTTTATATATATATGTGCATGCACGCTAAACAAGATGAGACTAATAATTTCAAACCCCTCAAAGAAATTATATTAAGTCCTAAGCGTTCAAAGATATTTGGAATATCGAACGTCGCCTTCTAGCATGGTTAAGCGATAGAGTATTAAATATTTAATATGTGTTTGTTGTGTCACACAAGGCAAGTATTAAATATTTAAGATGTTGTTTTATCACATTTGATGCTTATAAATAGACTGAACGATGCTGTTTTGTTGTGTCACACAAGGACAGTGTTTTTCTTTCGAATATACGGAAGTGCTAGGTTGGACTTAACTTAGATAATTTTGATTCGGATGTGTCACACTTGATCAAAATAATCTAAGAGGCAAAATACAATGAGTTACATAGTGATGTAATTGACAATAGTTGTCTACCTATTTATTTATATATAGTTTGTTGTGTCACATGTAGACACCCAAATTTTGCGCTTCGTATACTAACCCTGACAGGAGGACAAAATCGTCAACTAACCCAGCCTACGAGAACGAAAGGTGGACATAAGTACGAACACTGAAAGCCACCACAACGACTTGCGATCAAAGCCGACACGACAACGAGCGGATATCAGGAAGCGAATAATGGCCACTACGCTTACCTGCTCGCCGGTGAGCTGGTGGGGGTCGGGGGGGGGGGGGGGAGTGCCCCCTGGAAACCAAGCTCCAAATACAAATCCTGTGTCATGTCGCAGCCATTCGAAACGAGCATTCCTGAACGACGTGGCACATTTTCCAGCGGTTCTCGGGCTGCAAAATACAAGCCTTTCAGCGAAAACCAACAGTACGACACGAGAATCGAGGTGCAGTATGAAAATCGAGAAAATTAGCCCAGCCAGCCGCAGATCAATCCGCGGCCAATGATGGGACAACTGACGACACGACACTCGAGCGCGGCGCGGGGGAACCGAGCGCGGCGCGGGGGAACCGAGGCTAGCAGCAGATCAATCTGCGGCCAAGCCGCGGAACAATCTGCGGCTGCCTCTGGCAGCCTTTATCAATGCAGTTCTTCATTTTTCATACAGAGAGGGAGAAGGAGTTTGAAAAAAAGAGGAAAAAAGCAGCAGCAAGCAGCTGCGGGACAGGAGAGAAAAGAGAGAAAAAGTGAGGATTTATACCCCTTTTTGTTAGATTGTATCACATACACTTTCTACTTTATTTAATATACGAGTTTATACGCATCGTGGTGTCATTTGCAAGGTGAAAAGCCTTTTTTTATAGCATTTTTGTTATATCATTTTGTTAAACTTTTTGTCATTCGGGCTATATTAAATGTAGTTTTTCTTGTATATTATTGAGGATCCATGGATTAAGGACTATTAGTGAGGGTTCCAACGAAACGAAATTCTTCCTAATGGCTCGATGATATCCATTTGTTGATTTTTTAGCTCGTTATGGTAATGTATTATGCGTAGTGTATTTAGATTGCTATTTTAGGATATTGTGGTGTGTTAGGCAACCCGGTGTTGTTTATTTTTTATAGTATCCATTTTGTGGGTGTGTAGCAATTTTGGGTGTGAGCCTAGGAACGCGACCCCGTAGTTCAAATCCAATGATGGACATTTTTGGGTGTATGTAGTAGGGTCGATGTACCTTTTATTGTAAATATGTAATTGTCGGGCCTTAAAACGATATCAAGTTAAAAATCGGGTTTAAGGTCCTGTAATAGTGAAATATGTGATTGTGGGTGCTTGGGGTTATTTTGATGGCTCACATGCCCATGAATAGTCCCCACGCATTTTAATGCTTGATTTGATTTACGACACAAAAAACTAATTTTCAAAGCTAAACGATGAAGATTTCCATAAAATCAATCAAATTAGGTTATTAGCATCACGAGGCTTAAAATTGGAAGTGCTAATGAATGTAGATTCCTATTTAAACGAGAAGGCTAAAGAAAAAATCGTTTTCAAACATCACAAAAAATGGTTTTATAAAAATAAATAACGTTTTATTAAATCTTTGTGCATAGGGTTAAAAAGATTCTAGAAGTTGCCCGTCATTTTATTTACGAAAGCAACGTATAGGTCTCGATTCCTATTTTGACGAAGGTTTAAAAAACTCTTGTTTTGCCAAAACGACACCTAATGAAAATTTTACAGCTTTTGACAATTAAAATCAAACCTTTCTCTAAACAAAAAAAAAATAAAGCTTTCTCGTATAGGCCGAAAGACATTCTAAAGAATTCTCAAAACAAAACACGACTTTTCATAAAAAACCAAATGGTTTTTTTTTCATGCAAACTCACCACAACATTCACATAGGCACACACGTGCGCACACACACATTTTAAGAATTAAAAGGATAGGAAAAGCATCAAGATTGCGGTAACCGTGTTTTACGGAAGTCGGGGGGTGCCTAACACCTTCCCCTCGCTTAAGCAAGCCCCCGAACTCTATGAATCTCGGTTTGCAGGCCAATTAATTCAGAGTCACATATGAGCCAGCGATTTACGAAAACAAAGCTCGGATGAGTTGGTACATCCATTTCAAATATACCAACTAGCGACTCTGGTCAATTGGCTCATCATAAAAAGAACGGTCTTTCAAAACCCCGTCGACATTTGTGCCGACCTTTTCCAAAAAATCATCTAATAAAAAGGCTAAAATTGGAAAGGGTAATAATTAGCATAGAAGCGATTTTCGCGGCGTCGACAGCTGGCGACTCCACTGGGGATCCTAGAGGGCTTAAGCCGCGTTCAAATCTTAATGTTGTCCTATCCTTTAAAAATTTATGAATGTGTATGTACGTGCGATATTTTGACCTGTTTTACTTGTTGTGGTGTGAATGTGTGATTTTTGTCCAATGAATGAATGATTGAATGGAATTGCTTTACTTTAAAGTAATCATTTGCATACGGTGAGGACGATGAATGGGAATGTATGTTGAGAGTGTACCTCCTCTTGAGGTAAACCTGTCGGTTGCTTATTACTGGACTTGAAGGGGCTGCTCCCCGGAGATGGCTCAGGAAACGCACCACCCAGATCCGCTCCAATCGAAAGGATTCAGACGAGTAGATTGCGAAGATTTGGGGACCTTCATGCCGAAAAGCCGTGAGAGTAACCTTAGGGTAGGTCAGCCTCAGATTAACCCAACGCAGGGAAAGTCTCCTCATGTCCTTTTACGTTTACGCGTATAAATGTCATAGTTCCATTCAATATTTTTATATATACCTCCCCTTTTGTCAAAAGAAAGTATTAACCTCTATGTTTTGCAGGGAATAGCTCGAAAAGCATAATAATTCGTGTCTAGCATTTATTATTGCAATAAGGGACTGCTAACATTTTGTTTTGCTGGGAAGGATTAAAAAACCCAAAACACAAAAGTTACAGCTTTAGCATGCATCCACATCTTTCATTTCCCAAGATTAAACTTCAAACCGTTTTCTCCTGTAGGATTGCTCCTCAAACGCGTTTGCGATCTAAGAAGGCCCAGGATTCTACATCTGAAATGGCTGATCTTCCACCTCCTAATCCTGGTTCCATATCTCGGGAGGAATTCGATGATTTTAAAAAACAGATGTTGGAAATGGCCACGATACTGAAAGAGCAGTTGCTACCGAGACAAGATTCGCCAAACAAGGATCCGCCTAAGGATGATCAACCCCAGCCTAAGGGCGAGCCAGTCATCCCCAAACCCATTCCTACACCTAACAGGACAGTAATCACTATTCCAGAGGAGGGAGACACTGATGTTCTTCGAAAGAAAATGAAGCAGATGGAGGAGACTATCCAGTCTCTGAAAGGCATAAGTTCCCTGGGTAGGGTAAATTATTCAGATCTGTGTGTCTTTCCAGGAACCAGGTATCCGGAGAAGTTCAAGATCCCCGAATTTGAGAAATATAATGGGAAGGGAGACCCTTATACACACCTGAAGATATACATTGGGGAACTTGGGTCTTATGCAGAGGACGAAGGACTGAGGATGCAGTTATTCCAAAAGAGCCTAACGGGAGAAGCAAGAACTTGGTATGCCCGCCTTGATAATGCTCGGATCCACAACTGGGAGGAGTTGGCTCATACTTTCTTGACACAATACAGCTTCCAGGCACAGATGGCCCCTGACAGATATCAGATGACAAAGGTCAAGAAGCAACCAAAAGAATCTTTTAGGGACTATGCACAGCGGTGGAGGGGTATGGCTGCACAGGTGAACCCCCCAATGAGCGAGGCGGAGATGGTAATGACCTTTGTGGATATTCAGGAGGCGCCCTATTATGAGCGAGTGATAGCGGGGATTGGAAGACCTTTTGCCGAAATGATAGAGCATGGAGAAATGGTTGACATGGGGTTAAAGTCTGGCAAGATCCAGGACTTCACAGCTCTAGAAACAATTGCGGAGCAAATCCAGAGTGGAAACTATGACAGTGCTTCCCGCAGGACCCAAAAGAGAAAGGAGGAAGATGTTTCCCTCATTCTGCAAGGATCATCTAGGAAGGTGGAGAGTAACCCTCCAGTGCAAATACAGAGAATTGTGCCACCCCGACAACCTAATTTCGATAATCAAAGGATGGACGGACAAAGAAAATTTGAGACCACCAGAGATTGGGTATTCACCCCGCTTGGGGATCCTCTTGAACAGATTTTGGCAGTATTAATAGCATAGAGAAAGATAGTCGATTTGGCACCCCCAATTGACCCGAAAGGGAGAAGATTTGACCCAAGTAAGAGGTGTTCGTACCATTCGGGTTTCCCTGGTCATGATACTCAGGAATGCTGGGCGCTGAAGCACAAGATTCAGAACATGATCGATAGCGGGGAGATCGTGGTGGAACAGCCAGAGTCACCAAATGTTAAAGTCAATCCCCTACCTAAGCATGATGGGGAAGGGGTCAATGTGGTGGAAGCTAGCGAAGCCGGAGGACCACCAAGGCTGAATTATATAAAGGGAATCGATGAGATGATTGACATGACAAGTGATCAGGAGAATATACGAGGGACACCGATTAGGTTGGCAGGTCTGAGCAGGAGTATCACAGAGGGGCCTATCAGGTTAACGGCTCCGAAACTTCTCACCATTGCAGCGAGACCACAAATCCCCATTAGCAGTCTGAAAATAGTACCGTGGAATTACGGGGGAGTATCAGAGGAGGCGACCAGTTGTGCTTCTGTAACATCAAAGGGGAATCCTTTATATCTCCCAGGACGAGCCCTTGAGAGCAAAGGGAAGAAGAAAGAAAAAATATCCGAGGAGAAAGCTGTGGAATTCTTAAGGAAGATGAATCATCCAGAAGCAAGGGGGGTCAAGGTATTGAGCGAGGAATCGACTCTGACATCGATCATGGATTTGGTATTATCATCCGACGATCACTGTAGAATTCTGGCCAAAGTCCTGGAAGAGGCACACATTCCCAAGGTGATTAGCAAAGAAGGTTTCGGCCATCTAGTGGACCATCTGTTAGAAAACAATGTAATATCGTTCACAGATGATGATATCCCTAAAGAGGGAAGGGGGCATCGGAAACCGCTGCATATTGCGGTAATCTCATCAGGATATGTTATGAATAGGGTGCTAATTGATGGGGGATCAGCATTGAATATCTGTCCATTCAGTACATTGAAAAAAATGAACGTCAATCCTAAGCGCCTGCGGGCCAGTTATGTGGTGGTACGAGCCTTTGACGGATCCCGGAAGGATACGATAGGGGAGATAGAATTGCTTGTGGAGATAGGGCCTTGTACTTTCGATATTTCATTCCAAGTCCTGGATATCGCGGCAAGTTATAACATGTTATTGGGAAGGCCATGGATACACATGGCCGGGGCAGTTCCCTCTATGCTACACCAGCAAATTAAGTTTATCATCGACGG
Source organism: Aralia elata (assembly GCA_034770075.1). Classification (NCBI taxonomy): domain Eukaryota; kingdom Viridiplantae; phylum Streptophyta; class Magnoliopsida; order Apiales; family Araliaceae; genus Aralia; species Aralia elata. The sequence goes on from CM068386.1 coordinate 53,730,427, forward strand.
GAATCTGGTGACGGTCTCTGCAGAGCATAATGACCCTTCTCCTTCCATGAATGGCCTGCCGGTGATTAATTTGGACGAATCGGTGGTACCTGCCAGTTTTTAGGCGCTGGAAATCAATACTCCCCACTACAGATGTCTGGGGGCTCCAGCCGTAAAACCTAAGGTCTCTCCTGAACTTACCTTTGTTGCTAGAGAAATGATGAAGATGAAGTTTCGACCTAGGCGAGGGTTGGGAAAGAACAGTCAAGGAATTACTGAGCCTATTCAACTGCCCAATCAGATAGGCAAGGCAGGGTTGGGGTATTATGGAGGCGTAGAACAGAAACACTCTCAAGGGGGACCCCAACTCAACTGGCCGAAAGTCTGATGCCGAAAGTCAACAATGAACAAGGTACTGACAAGCCTATGTCTGAGACAGGAGGTGAAAAATTGACCCCCACGAATGATGAGTCGGCCAAAAAGGAGAGTTTCCTGCAGGAGGTCATGCAACAGTTTGAAACCAAGTGTTATATCCCTGGAGAGTCAGTAAGCAGTGGAAAAGGGAAGGATGTTACCACGCTGTCAAGAGCCCAACAGAGTGTGCCTGTCATCAATTTGGCAGGGCTGACTATTCCTGAAGAGGTTATGAAGAAGGACCAATGCGATGTGGCTGTAGTCATCGAGGAAGTTTCCGATGCGAAGCCGCCTTACATCTGTCGCATTCCGGCCGATCTGACCACCGACAACTGGACAATGGAGCCAGTAATATCCAAACGAGGGTAAAATATGGCGTCAAGATGGTAGACCCCAGATGGTGGGGGATGAATAGATACCAGTTTTTGTCCCTTATTTTGAGTTTTGCATAGTTATGTTATTTTGTCATGTTATTTTAAAGATGATCATTGTGGAAAAATGACTTATATATATGACAAATATTTTTGTTTCATGTCAGGTGTACCAATTTGAGTATTTCTTGCCTAACAAACGATTTTTCGAATTTGAAAGATGACTATAATTTTGATATTGAGCTGGATTTCAGTTTAATGGGCATTGAGCAAAATGAGACAGATAATGACGGCACGCCTGACGAGATCAAAGGATGGGTCGAAGATAAACCCAAACCCAACTTAGACCAAACCATCACCATAAATATTGGAACCCCTAACAAACCCAAAGAGCTCAAGATAGGGACAGATCTGACCCCTAGCCAACAAACAGAAATAACCGAGTTGTTAAGCTAGTATGAGGATATTTTTACCTGGTCTCATGAGGACATGATCGGATTGTCCACCGACATTGTGGTACACTGGTTACCCATCAAGGAGGGCTTCAAGCCTGTCAAGCAGAAACTAAGAAAGCTAAAACCGGAGTGGAGCTTGAAGGTGAAGGAAGAAATCGTCAAACAGTTCAAGGCTGGAATCATTATGGTGTCCACTTACCCGGAATGGCTGTCCAATATAGTCCCAATGGCTAAGCCTGGAGGGAAGGTGAGGGTATGTGTCGACTATAGAGATCTGAACAAGTCCAGTCTCAAGGACAACTTCCCAGTGCCTTTTATACACATCTTGGTGGATAACACAGCCCAATACAAGATGTACTCTATTGTTGATTGCTTTGTGGGGTATCATCAGATAATGGTGGCGGAGGAAGACCGGGAAAAGACCGCTTTCATCACCCCTTGGGGCACCTTCTGCTACAGACGATTGGCCTTCGGTCTCACAAATGCGGGGGCTACTTATCAGAGAGCCATGATGACCCTGTTCCACGACATGATGCACAAGGAGATAGAGGTCTACGTGGATGACATTATCGTGAAATCGAGGGTAGAATCTGAGCATATAACCCATCTCAAAAAGCTATTCGATCGGCTCAAAAAATATAATTTGAAGCTCAATCCGGCAAAGTGTGCTTTCAGAGTGCAGTCGAGCAAGCTCTTGGGATTCCTGGTTAGTAATCGGGGCATTGAGTTGGATCCGGCGAAGATTAAGGCCATTGTGGATATGCCGGCACCTCGCACAGAAAAGGAGATAAGCTGGGAAGAATAAACTTCATCAGCCGCTTCATATCCCACTTGACAACTACATGCGAGCCAATTTTTAAACTGTTAAGGAAAGATGTCTCCCAAGAGTGGAATAAGCAATGCCAGAAAGCCTTTCAGACCATTAAGAAGTAGCTGACAGAAGCACCGGTACTGGTACCCCCGAAGGATGGGATCCCTCTGTTTATGTATATATCGGTCAATGCCATTGCGATGGGATGTATGCTGGGGCAGAAGAATGAATCAGGCAAAGAGCAGGCCATCTATTACCTCAGCAAGAGATTTAGCCGATGTGAACAGAATTACACCCCCATCAAAAGGACCTGTTATGCTTTGGCGTGGGCTGCAGTGAGATTACAGCACTATCTCCATGGGCACACTACGTACCTGATATCGAGAATAGATCCCCTGAGGTATATCTTTGAAAGGCCCATGCTGAACTGTCAATTGTCAAGGTGGCAGTTAATCTTACAGCAGTTCGACATCGTATACATAACTCAGAAAGCCATGAAAGGGCAGGGAATTGCAGATCAATTGTCAGAAATGCTAGCAGGGGGATAGAGCCTTTAAAAACTCCTTTGCCGGGCGAAGATGTATTCTGGGTCTTACACACAAGATGTGATGACGAGGGGCAGTTCTGGAAGTTGTATTTTGATGGTGCTATGAATGCTGAAGGGGCAGGAGCCGGAGCAGTCCTGGTCTCTATCACTAGAGAGCAATACCCGTGGCCACTAAATTGCAGTTCAGTAATTCGAATAACACAGCTGAGTATGAGGGATGTATATTGGGACTCCGTTTTGCCCGCGATATGGGAGTGAAGAGACTAGCGGTGTTCGGGGATTCAGAGCTGGTAATCAGACAGGCGATCGGGGTGTATAGCACTAAGGAGCTCCGGTTACTTCCATACCACCGATGTGTTATCCAATTGATGCGAGAGTTTGAAGATATCGCTTTCTGACATATCCCTCGGGGACAGAATGATTTTGCTAATGCATTGGCAACTCTGGCTTCCTTAATCCACATAATCAAAAGCAGGGACGTTCCACAGATTGAAATAGCGGTACAGAATGCCCCGGCATACGAGGAGCATGTGGCAGTATTATCGGAGGAGGTGGTTCTGCCAAAGAAGCCTTGGTATCACAACATAAGGGAGTATCTGAGGGATAGATCCATTCCCGACCAAGTAAGCCGAGCTGAGAGGTTGAATCCAAAAGATGGCAATGAGGTTTTATCTGAGCGGGGATTCATTGTACAAGAGGGATGCCGGTTTGGGATTATTGCGATGTGTAAATGAAATGCAGGCCCAAAAGATTATGGACGAAATACATGGTGGAGTGTGTGGGCCACACATGAGTGGACCGATGCTGGCCAAAAAGATCTTGAGAACGGGGCATTACTGGTTAACACTGAAAGCCGACTGCGATGATCATGTTAAACGATGTTACCAATGCCAGGCGCACGACAATGTAATCCATGCGCCTCCCAATGAACTGCACTGTATGACCTCCCCTTGGCCATTCTCAATGTGGGGTATGGATGTAATCGGACCACTAGAGCCCAAAGCAAGCAACGGGCACCGATTTATCTTCGTCATGATCGATTACTTCACCAAATGGGTAGAAGCAGCTTCTTTCCCCAAAGTAACTCAGGAGATCATCGTCCGTTTCATCAGGAATAATTTCATTTGATGATACGGGCAACCTGAGGTCTTAGTCTCCGACAATGCCAAGAATTTGAACAATGCCCTCATGAAGGAATTATGTGACCAGTTTAAGATCAAACACCTCAATTCTGTCATTTACCGTCCTAAGATGAATGGGGCAGTGGAGGCTGCAAATAAGAATATCAAGAAGATCATGGCGAGAATGTCTGCCAATCATCGGGGATGGCCGGATCTGCTACCTCTCACCCTGCTGGCGTACAGAACATCGATGCGTACTTCTACAGGGGCAACCCCTTACACTTTGGTATACAGAATGGAGGCTGTTCTGCCAGTTGAGGTTGAGATGGCATCCCTCAGAATCTTGATTGATGCTCAGATAAACGAGGAGGATTGGATGCAAAGTCGGTACGACCAATTGGCCCTAATTGATGAAAGGAGGGTGGCTGCTATTTTACACGGTCAGTTATATCAGCAAAGAATCTCTCGATCGTACGACAAAAAGATAAAACCTCAGAAGTTCAAGGAAAATGACCTAGTACTAAAGAGAGTCATGCCTTGTCAAAACAAAGCCAAAGGGAAGTTTGCCCCGAGCTGGGAAGGACCTTTTGTGATTAAGAAAGTGCTGTCCGGAGGAGCCCTCATATTGCAAGAGATGGACGGTGAGGTATTTCCATAGCCCATCAATTCTGACTCGGTGAAGTGGTTCTACGCTTAAAAAAAAATCATTTTCTCCTCTTTCTTTGAAGAACGAACTACGTAGGACCTGATCTCCCGACTTGTTGGAGTACGTAGGCAGCTATCATGGCACGGTCCATTTCTCTACAAAATAATACTTTTTCTAACCAAAACCGATTCCCAACAGCCAGAAAAACCCTCTTATACCCTCGAAACCTTCCCGACACCAGCCACCTAATCAGCTTCATCTCAAGTGACATAACCCTAACCCAACTAAATAGTTAGCCAAAATCTAAGACTCAGTCCGATGAAATCAACAGGTGTGCGGCAATATCTGTCAAATCTCTATCAAGACTTGAGAAGAGAAAGCAGGCGAAATATCAAAATCGTGGTTAGCTAGATAAAATGAGGGTCTAATGAAAGGCAACATTACGACAAAAAAGAGAAAATGACTAAATTTAAATGCATGTCTATATATATAAGTCATTTTGTTACAAGATTTCTCTTTCGATAACCGATGAAACTGACATAGTCTATACAGGAAATAAAATAATCTACAAATCTGAAACTAACTGAAGCAGGATGGGTAAGGTGGTGGATAGATCTGAAGCATAGGCGTCCCCTGCAATCTGCTGCCCCATCATATCGATGCGATCTAATAAAGCAGTGGCTCGGCTAACAGTCTCAGAGTGAGCATCTATAACTGCCCTAGTCTGCAATACAATGGCGTCTTTGTCAGTGAGGGCAACATCTCTGGCCAGAATAGCAGCATCTCTCTCAACAAGAGCAGCGTCCCTCTCAGCCTCAGTAGTAATCAAGGCCAGTCGGATCCGGCTATCCTCAATAACCCGACTAGAGGCAGAATCAGCTGAGATGGAATAAGGAATATGGGCGGGAGTGGAGAAGCCTTCAAAATCATATCTGGACATCATCTCTGTAGACTCAGGAGGAATAAATACCTCTGGGGTGGTATCATCTGTGAAAATCACTCGAGAGTCATCAAATACTCCAGTCTGACTCAAACCAACCATATCAGAGTCTCCGTGCAACCATTGCATATAAGCAGATATCTGAATGGGGAAACTCTCACTATACTCAGTAAAGATCCTGCGAGACCAAAGATCATATACCCGCAGTAGATCTCTCTCTGTCAGGGGTGATATGAGGAATCGATAGTCGGCTGTGCCCGTGAAAGGGTGAAAATCCTGTATCTGATCAAACTGCCCCATAACCGCCAAGGGATGATAAGTCGTCATGCCCCTCAAGCCAGAAATAGGGATGAAATCCAAGGTGGGCACATGAGTCGAGAAGCTCATGAAGGAGCAATAACCCGAATAGATCAAGAGATGAAAGGGCTCCTCAATAGCCGATAAGAATTCTATCCAGGAAGCCGCATCAGTACAGCTCACGGGACGGAACGAAAATTACAGGGCTATGTCGTGGCTGAATCAAAACCCATGGCGACGGAAATGACTGATGGGGGTTGAGATGGCTCATAAACCATACATACAATAAAATAGAGCTCCCTCTGAATACCCTGCCTCGGAAAGACTGACAATATGAGGCTGACATGTAGGTGTCTGCTAGTATCATGGGAATAATGGTGTGATCCTCCTGAAGGGCTCTAGTGGTTGCAATAACTCGCATATCCAACAGATTGGGTTCGGCTGGCAGATACAAAACTGAGATAGTACAAGCCATCAAAACATCTACTCTCAAAGCGTCCCAACGCTCCTCAGATACGAAAAAATCACCAGAGAATAGATGAAAACTGTCGGGTGAGCCGAATCGGTCAATCAGGAAATAAAGGGGAACTAGATGGTCTGATGTGATCACCGATAACAGAATTGTCTTCCGCAACCCAGTAAAAGTCAAGAGCTGACGGTGCATGGGATCAGCTGTGACCTTGGCACAAGGACCATCCAAAGACAAACCGGTAAAGCGGGCATACTCCTCGAGAGTAGGGATTAGCTCCACTGTCCCTAATCTGAACACCTGACGGGCAGGGGCCCAATAGCTCAGAATACCCTCCGTAAAGCCCGTCGACACCTGAAAGGATAATAAGGACCAGGAATGTCCTAGAAGACCATCTGCAATAACCCTGTCGCCCGGCGACAAACTGTCCAACCAGTGGAAAAGCCTGCCAACCAACTCTGTGGGAGGACCGAGATCCAAACGTACCACGGCATCGGGTGACGACATCTGTGAAAAATAGTGTCAAAAAGACTGTGCCGGGGTCATTCTCTATCCATGAATAAAAAGCATGCATCATACAGTTAATAATAGAGTAATTGATCAATTTTAAAATCCATTTGACTTGTTATGTGAAAATAAAATACGAGATTTCGACCAATTGGGTGCGGAACACGACGAATCAATTGTCGGGGCAGGACCCGGCAGGAACGACGTGATTTACGAAATAATCAACCGGAAACGAGACCCGGTGCCGACAAGACGATCAACCGGAAACGAGACCCGGTGCCGACGAGACGATTAACCGGAAACGAGACCCGGTGCAGACGAGTCGACCAATCGGAGACGAGAACCGATACAGACGAGTCGACCAATCGGAGACGAGAACCGATACAGACGAGATGACCCATCGGAGACCAGACCCTACATCTACGAGACGACCGATCGGATACGAGACCCGACAGTTATGAGACGACGACGATTCCAAGATGACAACGATTACGAGACGGAGCACGACATCTGCGATAACGATTATAGCAACGACCTGTCAGAGACGGAACCCGACAACAACGATGCGATCAGTGATTGAGTCCTGTTGAGATCAATTCACAATAAATTTACGATTTCATGATGCATTGACACCTTTACGAATGTTTTGCATGCCTTACATCTTGTGTTGCATCATAAGCTATATGTGTTGCATCATGTATGTACTGTCATTCTTATGCACTGTCATTCATGCATCGGGTGTCTACTTCTTTATCATGTTCATTTCATTTAACACTTCATAAACATGATAAAGAAGGGTAGCTGTAGACACCCAAATTTTGCGCTTCGTATACTAACCCTGACAGGAGGGCAAAATCGTCAACTAACCCAGCCTAAAAGAACGAAAGGTGGACATAAGTACGAATACTCAAAGCCACCACAACGAATTACGATCAAAGCCGACACGACAACGAGCGGATATCAGGAAGCGACTAATGGCCACTACGCTTACCTGCTCGCCGGTGAGCTGGTGGGGGTCGGGGGGGGGGGGGGGGAGTGCCCCCTGGAAACCAAGCTCCAAATACAAATCCTGTGTCATGTCGCAGCCATTCGAAATGAGCATTCCAGAACGACGTGGCACGTTTCCCAGCGGTTTCCAGGCTGCAAAATACAAGCCTTTCAGCGAAAACCAACAGTACGACACGAGAATCGAGGTGCGGTATGAAAATCAAGAAAATTAGCCCAGCCAGCCGCAGATCAATCCGCGACCAATGATGGGACAACTGACGACACGGCACTCGAGCGCGGCGCGGGGGAACCGAGCGCGGCGCGGGGGAACCGAGCGCGGCGCGGGGGAACCGAGGCTAGCCGCAGATCAATCTGCGGCTGCCTCTGGCAGCCTTTATCAATGCAGTTCTTCATTTATCATACAGAGAGGGAGAAGGAGTTTGAAAAAAAGAGGAAAAAAGCAGCAGCAAGCAGCTGCGGGACAGGAGAGAAAAGAGAGAAAAAGTGAGGATTTATACCCCTTTTTGTTAGATTGTATCACATACACTTTCTACTTTATTTAATATACGAGTTTATACGCATCGTGGTGTCATTTGCAAGGTGAAAAGCCCTTTTTTAAAGCATTTTTGTTATATCATTTTGTTAAACTTTTTGTCATTCGGCCTATATTAAATGTAGTTTTTCTTGTATATTATTGAGGATCCATGAATTAAAGACTATTAGTGAGGGTTCCAACGGAACGAAATTCTTCCTAATGGCCCGATGATATCTATTTGGTGATTTTTTAGCTCGTTATGGTAATGTATTATGCGTAGTGTATTTAGATTGCTATTTTAGGATATTATGGTGTGTTAGGCAACCCGATGTTGTTTATTTTTTGTAGTATCCATTTTGTGGGTATGTAGCAATTTTGGGTGTGAGCCTAGGAACGCGACCCCGTGGTCCAAATTCGATGATGGACATTTTTGGGTGTATGTAGTAGGGTCGATGTACCTTTTATTGTAAATATGTAATTGTCGGGCCTTAAAATGATATCAAGTTGAAAATCGGGTTTAAGGCCCCGTAATAGTGAAATATGTGATTGTGGGTGTTTGGGGTTATTTTGATGGCTCACATGCCCATGAATAGCCCCCCACGCATTTTAATGCTTGATTTGATTTACGACACAAAAAACTGATTTTCAAAGCTAAACGATGAAGATTTCCATAAAATCAATCAAATTAGGTTATTAACATCACGAGGCTTAAAATTGGAAGTGCTAATGAATGTCGATTCCTATTTAAACGAGAAGGCTAAAGAAAAAATCATTTTCAAACATCACAAAAAATGGTTTTATAAAAATAAATAACGTTTTATTAAATCTTTGTGCATAGGGTTAAAAAGATTCTAGAAGTTGCCCGTCATTTTATTTACGAAAGCAACGTATAGGTCTCGATTCCTATTTTGACGAAGGTTTAAAAAACTCTTGTTTTGCCAAAACGACACCTAATGAAAATCTTACAGCTTTTGACAGTTAAAATCAAACCTTTCTCTAAACAAAAAAAAAAGCTTTCTCGTATAGGCCGAAAGACATTCTAAAGCATTCTCAAAAGAAAACATGACTTTTCATAAAAAACCAAATGGTTTTTTTTTCATGCAAACTCACCACAACATTCACATAGGCACACACGTGCGCACACACACATTTTAAGAATTAAAAGGATAGGAAAAACATCAAGATTGCGGTAACCGTGTTTCATGGAAGTCGGGGGGTGCCTAATACCTTCCCCTCGCTTAAGCAAGCCCCCAAACTCTATGAATCTCGGTTTGCAGGCCAATTAATTTGGAGTCACATATGAGCCAGCGATTTACGAAAATGAAGCTCGGATGAGTTGGTACATCCATTTCAAATATACCAACTGGCGACTCTGGTCAATTGGCTCATCATAAAAAGAACGGTCTTTCAAAACCTCGTCGACATTTGTGCCGACCTTTTCCAAAAAATCATCTAATAAAAAGGCTAAAATTGGAAAGGGTAATAATTAGCATAGAAGCGATTTTCCCGGCGTCGACATCACACAAGGCTATGTACATTTGAAATGGGATCCTTATTCTCACTAGCAAATCTTTAATTAGATTTGCCGAACTATATAAATTGAGGGTAATATAGTTTTATGAAAAAGTGAGAGATACCAATTTAAAATAAAGATCTAATTTATTTTGGTAATTAATTAAATGAATGTATGGTAAAATGTTGTCTATTTCACATGCAGAATTTAAAAATGTCAAACTCACTATCACTGCGTAGCATACTTGATGCTAACAAACTGACCGAACTGAATTACACGGACTAATTAAGGAATCTGAGAATTGTTCCCACTGCTGAAAAGATTTCTTATGTCCTAAAGTCGCCAGTCCCTGCAAGTGTTGCAGAAACAGCCTCTGAGGAAGAGATTGCTACTTTCAGAAAGTGGCAAGATGATGCAATCCTGGCTCAATACATCATGCTCGCATCCATGAGTAACGAGCTTGGGTTCATGATGGATGGGGAGTTAAGTCAAGATTTGATCTTGCAGTCACTCCCGGACACCTTCTCACAATTTGTTGTGAATTTTTACATGAATAAGTTGGACGTCAGCTTGCCTGAGTTACTTAACATGTTGAAAACTGCTGAAGGTCACTTCTCATCCAACAAGAACCAAGTCTTACTAGTGGATGATTCTTCCAAGAAAAGGAAGAGGCCCAAAAACAAGAAGGCCAAGGGCAAGGCGAAGCTAAAGGATAAAAAGAAAACTGATCCAGATAGCAAAGGAATTTGCTACCATTGTAATAAGCCGGGACACTGGAAGAGGAACTGCAAGGAGTATCTTGCGGGCCAAAAGAAGCTTGGAGAAGCTTCGACTTCCGATCTAGGTTTGTTCATGATTGAAATTAATTTTTCTGAAAGTCAAAATTCTACTTGGGTATTGGATACCGGCTGTAGTTCTCACATATGTAATAATATGCAGGGACTAAGCAGAAGTAGAAAGCTGAACAAGGATGAAGTCGTCCTACGAGTGGAAAATAGAGCAAAGGTTGCTGTATTAGCTGTAGGGACTTATTGTTTAGCACTGCCTTCGGGCAAGTTCATTAGTTTAAATAATTGTTATTATGTTTCGACACTCATTAGAAATATTATTTCAATTTCTGTATTGGATATGGATGGTTTTGATATTATAATAAAGAACAACAGTTGTTCTATTTATAATAAAAATGTTTTATATGGTGTTGGGAACTTACTGAATGGACTTTACATACTTGACTTGGATGAAAATATACTTCAACTAGAACAAACTAAGAAAAGAAAAAGAGATGACGTTAATTATACCTTTATGTGGCACTGTAGACTCGGTCATATCAATGAAACAAGATTATCCAAGTTGTATAAAGATGGGCTTTTAGAGCTATCTGATTACGAATCATATCCAACTTGTGAATCTTGTCTCATGGGTAAGATGACTAAATCTCCTTTTACTGGAAAAGGAGAAAGAGTTACAGAGTTGTTAGCGTTGGTGCACACAGACGTATGTGGACCTATGACAACGAATGCACGAGGAGGGTATTCTTATTTTATTACTTTCACTGATGATCATTCTAGATTTGGATATGTGTAATTAATGAAATACAAATCTGAGTCGTTTGAAAAGTTCAAAGAATTCAGAAGTAAAGTAGAGAAGCACACTGGTAAGAGTATTAAGATTCTTCAATCGGATCGAGGAGGGGAATACTTGACCAATGAGTTTCTCAATTGTCTCAAAGAAAATGGTATAATCTCACAATGGACTCCACCAGGGACGCTACAGTTGAATGGTGTATCTGAAAGGAAAAATCGAACATTGTTGGACATGGTTCGTTCCATGATGAGTTTTACTGACCTTCCAATATCCTTCTGGGGTTATGCCCTAGAAACGGCTGCATACCTACTTAACAAGGTACCTACCAAATCCGTCTCAAAGACCCCGTATGAGCTATGGACAGGGAGGAAACCAAATCTTAAGTATGTTATGTGACACCCCCAAATCCGGGTACTTCAACTCCACAGATTTGGTGTTCACTATACCATACATTCACAGCTAACTACCCATGATAAAGATAAGATAATTAAAATAAACTTAAAGAATTATCTTCCCTCAAATGAGATTACATCACCAATCTTCAAAATAAAACAAATCCCAGGTTATCTAACCTCAATTACATCTATGCGGAATAAAATATAATTTATAATAAGTCTCAATACAACCAAACGTTGAATAAATAACAAGTCATTAGCTACTTCAGCATCTTACTCTTTCCTTTACTCGTGGACGGCTCGTCCTGCTTTTCTGTCTTAGCTGCAATGTTTAATGCAAGAGTGAGCAAACAATTGCTCACAAGTATGATAACAATAATCTTTAAATGAAATATTTATCAACTGGGGTATAATAGTTTTCTGAATACAATCAATAAGGAATCAAGGTTTGAAATCTCAATAGAAAGCTTAGCTCAAGAACTGAATATAGATTCAGGATTAAAAGTGTATCTGAGGGTCACAAGACCTCGAACTATGTCCTAGGTTATCAAGTATTTCTACCGCAACCTTTAACAGTCTTATAGACTATGGACCATCCGTCTCGTACTCAGGGGGATCAGCCCTTTGTACAATGTATTGTGCACAAACATTTTAACGCTGTCGCGTAATTAATCCCCTATATTAGGGTTGTTCATCTCAGTTTAGCATCAGAATCCGTACCAAAAGGAACTTGGTTTGGAAAGATTCTAAAATATTCTAAGTCTTTAGAACGCTCATCAACTAAGGACTAGCTGAGTCAATAAGGGTTTGCTAGTCACTAAACAATTGATTCATCATTAAAGTTTGTACAATAGAAATTCTGTTCAAAGTTTGAATAATGATCAATGATCGAGCAATTAATAACTGGAATAAAGCTTTAGCTCTTAATCATGATAACAACCTTGCTTGAATAACAATAAGCTAAGGTTTATAATTTTGCTCAATGAAACTTAACTTGCTTTAAATGAAATAACAAGTTTAAGGAAGGAAAACTTGCTCAACATAAAAGTAATAAATTGAGATAAGGAACTTGCTTCAAACGAAATAATAAGATTAAGGGTGAAAAACTTGCCTCGAGTGTAGATTAAAGATTCAAATAATGCACGTCCCTTAATTACCCTATACATTTTGATTACAAAACGATAACGATAATTAATTACAGATTCATGTACATTTTAAGTCTCGTTCTTCTCCTATTTTATTGAACCATCACGATTGACATTCAATATTCCACAAATAATTGCTAACAACCCTCGTGGTAACTCATTGGTCATTTATTACCATAATATAGGTTTTAAACATACGTATAACAACATAGCAATTTCACAAAACAGATAAATAAAAATTTAATTTAATTAAAATTTTTTTTATTACTGTTCCACCGTCGGGGCGGTGAAATTCTAAACGAACCCATCGCCGGGGCGACTCTGTCGCCGGGGCGACAAACATAGCTCAAATGTGCCGCCGGGGCGACAAGGCCGCCGGGGCGATAGTTCTAGCTCATTTCTACCGCCGGGGCGGTAGACGCGACTGACACCTTCTACAGTTCGCGAACCAGTGAAAACTTAGACCAAATTTGGCCAAAATTTTCTGAATTCTACCATCCAATACATAATTTAAACTTACCCAGACATCAAATATGCTAGAAAACAATTACCCAACATGTTTCTAACTAATTTAACCATTATAAACACATAATCAACCAATTCAAACCCAAAAATTCACTGTTTATACAAATATTCATATTTTAGCCATTTTAATGAAATCAAACACTGTGAATTCATCTTTCAACCATTTTAATCCATTCTACTTGCATTCTTTTTGTTTTTCATCATATTAACACAATCAAAAGTTAATTTACCGATTAATAATCTAATTGAACATAAATTTTCATATATATATGCCATACATGAAATAAGACTCAGTAAAAACAAAAACTTCAATTTAAAACATGCTTTCATGGATTAACTCATTCAAATTAATCTATAATCATCACATAATCTCTAATACATGCTTAGAATCAATTATAATCAAATAATTCATGCATTGAGCTAACAAATTTACATTCAGAGAAGTGAAAACCATATACAGTGAATTAAACTTCCAACAAAATCTAAAAGAAATTATACCTCTTAATCCTTGTTCAAGCTAAGCAAAGGCAATACACCTCTTGATTCTCAGTTTTTTTTTCTCTCTTACAAAAATCACAGAGTTCTCAACTCTCTCTACAGTTTTCTTCTGCACTCTTAATACTCAGATTTTTTTTAAAACAACTGACAAGCAAAAATAAAAATAAAAACTGATATCTAGAATAATAACGTATTTTAATATTTAATCCATCAGTTACACAATTCAAAAGCCTCTAAGGCTTGTTTGGCAAAACAAAATTAAAATAACTCATTATTTGCAACCAAAGATCATAAGGCCTTGTTTGGTTTGATGGAAATAAAAACTCTTTCTATTTATTTTAATAACTCATTATAACATATAGTTTTAATTGTCACACTTTTAATTTAATTGAACTTATTATTAAATAAATTCAATTAAACCTTACTAACTTAATTAATAATTCCATTTAACCAATAACAATAACACCAAATAAATTATCTTATTTAAATAAATTCTTTATTCAAATAAATCATTTAATCATCTAATTTAATTATTAAACTAGAATAAACACATCCAATCACAATCAAATAACTTTTAACAAAAATTCTTTCATCATAACTTATAAATTATTTATTTTACTCAATAAATAAATTAATAAAAATATTCATATAACTCAATAAATATTTTTATTTAATCACAAAAATTGCATTCGTTACATCCTTCCCTCCTTAAAAGGATTCTGTCCCCAGAATCACAACGCAATTAATTCGTCTGTTACATTCTTCCCTCCTTACAAAGATTCTGTCCCAGAATCGCGATACAAATAAAGATTAAACAAATAATTAAGGATAATTTTGCATCATTTTCTCTTCGAGTTCCCACGTAGCTTCTTCAGCACTGTGGTTCCTCCAAATTACCTTTACAGAAGGTATCACTTTATTTCTGAGAACCTGCTCTTTCCTGTCCATATTTGTACAGGTATCTCATCATAGGATAAATCTTTCTCAAACTGTAGTGGTTCATATTCTATTATATGGTTATAATCAGGCTTATACGGTCGTAGCACCGATATGTGGAAGACATTGTGAATGTGGTCTAATTCGGGAGGTAAAGCTACCTCATAAGCCACCTCGCCTACTCATTTCAGCACCTCGAAGGGTCCGATAAATCGCGGACTGAGTTTACCCTTTTTACCAAATCTGATTTTTCCCTTCCAGGGAGATACTTTGAGGAACACAAAGCTCCCGACTTCAAATTCGTGATTTTGACGATGCTGATCTGCATATTTCTTTTGCTTGTCTTGAGCCGCTAACAATCTGGCTCTTATCACCTTGACAATTTCAGCAGTTTGTTGTACCAGCTCGGGTCCCAATAGGCGACGTTCACCAACCTCGTCCCAACATAATGGAGTTCTGCACTTCCTTCCATACAACGCTTCATATGGCGGCATTCCTATACTCGCGTGATGATCATCCCAGTTGCCTTTAAAATCCATGACGCACGCCCGAAGCATATCCTCCAACGTTTGAATTGTTCTTTCGCTCTGGCCATCGGTTTGAGGATGGTAAGCTGTACTCATTCTCAGCTGCGTTCCCAAACAAGCTTGCAGACTCCTCCAGAATTTTGATGTGAAACGTGGATGTCTGTCCAACACAATTGATACTGGAACACCGTGCCTTGAGATAATCTCTTTGACGTATAACTTAGCCAGTTGATCCAGAGTGAATCTGATTTTGATCGGCAAGAAATGCGCTGATTTTGTTAATCTGTCAACTATGACCCATATTGCGTCATATCCCTTCTGAGTAGTTGGAAGCCCTACCACAAAATCCATTGTGATATGCTCCCACTTCCATTCTAGTATCTCCAAGGGCTGTAACAAACCACTTGGTCGTTGATGCTCCGCTTTGACCTTCTGACAGGTGAGACACTTCGCAACACACTCAGCAACCTCTCGTTTCATGTTTGGTCACCAGAAATGTTGGCGAAGATCCTGGTACATCTTTGTACTCCCCGAGTGTATCGAAAATCTTGAACTATGAGCTTCATTCAAAATCTCTTCTCTGATTACCAATACTGACGGTACCCAGATTCTGCCTTCAAATCTCAGTAACCCTTCAGTATCGATTTTATATTTAAGCTCTTCACCTTCAAGCACTCTTTTGCGTATATTAATACACTCCTCATCCTTGAGTTGCGCTTCCTTGACTTTGTCCAACAGAGTTGGTTGAGTTTCCATCTGAAACAATTTTTCATTAGGCTCTGCCAAACTCTTCACCTCTAACTCCAATTTAGCCATTTCTGCTACGAGCTTCTCCTGAGCAGTTAACAAAAATAGTTTCTCCTGACCTTTTCTACTCAAAGCGTCGGCAACCACATTAGCCTTTCCCGGATGGTATAGAATTTCACAATCATAATCTTTGATCAATTCTATCCATCTTCTCTGCTGCATATTCAAATCCTTCTGTGTGAAAATATATTTCAGACTTTTATGGTCTGTATATATTTCACACTTCTCCCCATAGAGATAGTGCCTCCAGATTTTCAAAGCAAACACCACGGCTGCCAACTCCAAATCATTGGTCGGATACCCTTTCTCGTAGTCTTTTAGTTGGCGTGATGCTTACCATTCTGCATAAGCACACAACCAAGTCCGTTATGTGATGCGTCGCTATATACCACAAAATTTCCTGTATCATCTGGCAAAGACAACACAGGTGCCGAACTTAGTCTCTTCTTTAGTTCTTGGAAACTCTCTTCGCACTTCTCCGTCCAAACAAACTTCACTGATTTTCTTGTTAAATTCGTTAACGGAGTGGCAATCCTGGAGAAATCTTAAATAAAGCGTCTGTAGTATCCTGCCAAACCTAGGAAACTCCTCACTTCTGATGGTGTCTTCGGCTGATCCCAGTTTATCACAACTTCTACTTTCGCTGGATCCACTGAAATCCCGTCTTTATCGATAACATGCCCAAGGAATTGAACACGTTCCAACCAAAATTCGCACTTCGAAAATTTTGCATACAATTTCTCTTTCCTTAATGCCTCCAATGTCACCCTTAAATACTCCATGTGTTCTTCTTGAGTTTTGGAGTAAACCAAAATGTCGTCTATGAACACCACTACGAACTTATCCAGAAATAGTTTGAATACTCTGTTTATTAAGTCCATAAACGCTGCAGGTGCGTTTGTTAAACCAAATGACATAACCAAAAACTCATAGTGACCATATCTAGTTCGAAATGCCATCTTTGGTATGTCTTCCTTTCTCACCTTCAACTGATGGTACCTACTTCGCAGATCTATCTTTGAAAAATATCTTGCTCCCTTCAGTTGATCAAACAGGTCATCGATCCTTGGCAACGGATACTTGTTTTTAATTGTGACCTTGTTCAATTCTCTATAATCAATGCAAAGACGTATTGATCCGTCCTTCTTCTTGACGAATAACACCGGCGCTCCCCACGGCGAAACGCTCGCTTGGATATACTTTTTATCCAGCAACTCTTGCAATTGTACCATCAACTCCTTCATTTCTACCGGAGCCATTCGGTACGGGGCTTTGGATATAGGGGCTGTACCCGGTGCTAAATCAATTACAAACTCAATTTCCCTATCTGGTGGTAATCCTGGCAAATCATCAGGAAACACGTCTGCAAAATCCCTAACTACTGGTATCTCCTCCAGCTTTGCACCCACCTTTCGGGTATCGACTATGTAGGCTAGATATCCTACACATCCTTGTCTCAACATCTTTTTGGCCTGCATCATCGTCAGATAACTCGTTTTTCTAGGCGACTTGCTGCCATAAAACACCACCTTTGACGGAGTCATAAGGTTTACACACTTCTTTTGACAATCAATAACTGCCCCATGGTTGAACAACCAATCCATACCCAAAATAATGTCAAACTCCCCAAGACGAATTGGGATTAAGTTGACTGTCATCACTTGACCCTTGATATCTATCTGACAGTTCTTGTGAACAAACCTAACAGGAATCACTTCCCTATTTGCAATTTCTATATTCATGGGGTAATCTAATTCTTCATGAGGTAACTCTAATTTCTTAGCAAAATCATCGGATATAAATGAGCAAGTAGCACCCGAGTCAAACAATACATAAGCATTAACATTATTGACTGGAATGATACCTGACACTACATCCTTTGACTGCACAGCATCCTACACCGTCATGTTGAATGTTCGAGCGGTAGGTCGATTGGGTTGTGTCGGTCCTGCGATAGTCAAATTTCCACCACCGCTATTTCCTTTTCCTGCACTGGCTCCACCTGTAGTTGTTTTCTTAGGGCAGTCTCGGGCAAAGTGATCCTTCGACCCGCAGTTAAAACATGCGCCCTTCTTCGGACTAGGGCAATTCGGTGCGATATGACCCTCCTGACCGCAGTTAAAGCATACCCTCTTACCCTTCAAACAAACACCAACATGACTCTTTCCGCAGTTACTGCACACCTCCACCCTCTTTTTCTGATCACCCTGCTGACTTCCCGCAGAGTTACTATCACTCCACTTCCTCTTCTTACTGCTGCCCCCATGGCTACCACTTGCCTTGTTTTCACTTTCATTCTTCTTCTTCCTCTGCTCCTGATTATACTTGGACAGAGCATCACTGCCTCCTTCAGCGATTATTTCCTTCTCTAACACTGCCGCAAATGAATTTAGTTGGAACATTGAAACTCGGCTATACAGCCAGGGCTTCAGTCCCTGCTCAAACCTTCTAGCCTTTCGCTCATCCGTGTTGACCTGGTATTGCGCAAATCTCGCCAACTCGTTGAATTTTGCAGCATACTCAGGCACCGTCATTGTACCTTGCTTCAATTCCAGAAATTGCACCTCCATTTGATTTTGCGCGCTTGCTGGAAAGTAGGTCTCGAAAAACATCTCCTTATATCGCTCCCATGGAATAATCCCTTGGCCACCTCGAGTCTTATTTGCTTGCCACTAGTAGCTTGCTTCTGACTTGAGCATGAATGTTGCAAATGCCGTCTTCTGGTCCTCGTTGACCCTAGCGACATCAAACACCTTCTCCATCTCCATGACCCAGGTTTGTGCCTCGATCGGATTCATAGACCCTTGAAATTCTAGGGGTCCAACGGCCTTGAAATCTTTAAAAGTCGTGGCCTGAGCTTGGGGTTGATTCGCAAAGGCTCCCGTTAATAAATTTACCAGCTGCTGAATTGGATTAGCATTGGCTTCTTCATTGTTATTGGTGGATCCCTCCGGGGTCTGTTGACGGGTTTGTCTTCTTGGCGGCATATTACTATTAAAAATTTACGCTATTAGATTATTACTCAATTACTTAAACATTTAAGCCTTAACTTAAATATTTATAAACAACACTTAACACATAGCACATCTGATAAACTTTCGCATTTTATTCATTTACTACTTCAAAACATAACAGAAATAGCATCGTAGTTATTTACATCAAATCGTCTATCCTAACATCACAAAGTTCCAGGATTACATCATTATTCTATCCCATTATATAAAACTGGGATTTACAACTTATTAACTTCATAATTTTCATACTAGCATAACTAATCATAATCTACGATGTCATCCCACGGCACACAGCTTCCTTGCATTCCTGCTCCATAATACGAGTCACCATCCTTCGATCCACCATATCTGGATGACGATGAACTCGTGAGTATTATCGAGTAGTAATTAAAACTTAAAATTTTGTTGTCAGGATGACTGATAGAGGAGAGCCTAACCGCGCAGATCGTGTTGAATGTGAGGTGCGGTCAAAGAAGGCCAAGATTGATGAGATGGAGTATATTTTTCCTCTATCAGTCATCCTGACAACAAAATTTTAAGTTTTAATTACTACTCGATAATACTCGCGAGCACATAAGTTTGTTATCAAATAAGCACATAACACATAATCATTTTATTATCTTTTATAAATTTCCATAATTCATTCCTTAGAACTCAATAAGAGTTTATCACCTCTATATTCTCTATGTCCTAAAAGGCTACTACCCTAAGGTTTTCCCCACCTAAAGGTTCATAACCTATGGGCTTTGATACCAACCTGTGACACCCCCAAATCTGGGTACTTCAACTCCACAGATTTGGTGTTCACTAAACCATATATTCACAGCTAACTACCCATGATAAAGATAAGATAATTAAAATAAACTTAAAGAATTATCTTCCCTCAAATGAGATTACATCACCAATCTTCAAAATAAAACAAATCCCAGGTTATCTAACCTCAATTACATCTATGCGGAATAAAATATAATTTATAATAAGTCTCAATACAACCAAACGTTGAATAAATAATAAGTCATTAGCTACTTCAGCATCTTGCTCTTTCCTTTACTCGTGGACGGCTCGTCCTGCTTTTCTGTCTTAGCTGCAATGTTTAATGCAAGAGTGAGCAAACAATTGCTCACAAGTATGATAACACTAATCTTTAAATGAAATATTTATCAACTGGGGTATAATAGTTTTCTGAATACAATCAATAAGGAATCAAGGTTTGAAATCTCAATAGAAAGCTTAGCTCAAGAACTGAATATAGATTCAGGATTAAAAGTGTATTTGAGGGTCACAAGACCTCGAACTATGTCCTAGGTTATCAAGTATTTCTACCGCAACCTTTAACAGTCTTATAGACTATGGACCATCCGTCTCGTACTCAGGGGGATCAGCCCTTTGTACAATGTATTGTGCACAAACATTTTAACGCTGTCGCGTAATTAATCCCCTATATTAGGGTAGTTCATCTCAGTTTAGCATCATAATCCGTACCAAAAGGAACTTGGTTTGGAAAGATTCTAAAATATTCTAAGTCTTTAGAACGCTCATCAACTAAGGACTAGCTGAGTCAATAAGGGTTTGCTAGTCACTAAACAATTGATTCATCATTAAAGTTTGTACAATAGAAATTCTGTTCAAAGTTTGAATAATGATCAATGATCGAACAATTAATAACTGGAATAAAGCTTTAGCTCTTAATCATGATAACATCCTTCTTGAATAACAATAAGCTAAGGTTTATAATTTTGCTCAATGAAACTTAACTTGCTTTAAATGAAATAACAAGTTTAAGGAAGGAAAACTTGCTGTCGACGCCGGGTTTTTCGTCCCCCTTCGCGATATTTGTCCTTTTCCGATTTTAGCCTTTGTTATTAGATGATGTTTGGAAAAGGTCGGCATTGATGTCGACGGGGTTTTGAAAGATCATTTTTTATGATGAGCCAATTAACCAGAGTCGCCAGTTGGTATATTTGAAATGGATGTACCAACTCATCCGAGTTTTCGTTTTTTATAAATCGCTGGCTCATATGTGACTCCGAATTAATTGGTCTGCGAACCGAGATTCATAGAGTTCGGGGACTTGCTTAAGCGAGGGGAAGGTGTTAGGCACCCCCCGACTTCCGTGAAACACGGTTACCGCAATCTTGATGCTTTTCCTATCCGTTAATTCTTGAATGTGTGTGTGTATGTACGCGCGTGTGTGTGTGTGTGCCTATGTGAATGTCGTGGTGAGTTTGCATGAAGAAACCATTTGGGTTTTGATGGAAAAATCGTGCTTTCTTTTGAGAATTGCTTTAGAATGTCATTTGGCTTAACGAGAAAGCTTTATGAGAAAGGTTTTGATTTTAATTGTCAAAAACTTATGAGATTTTCATTAGGTGTCGTTTTTGGCAAAACAAGAATTTTCTAAACCTTCGTCAAAATAGGAATCGAGATCTATACGTTGCCTTGTGAATGTAATGATGGGCAATTTCTAGAATCTCTTTAACCCTATGCACAATGGTTTAGTAAAACGTCATTTTATTTTATAAAACCATTTTTGTGATGTTTGAGAACGATTTTTCCTTTATCCTTCTCGTTAAAGAGGAATCGACATTCATTTAGCACTTCTCATTTTTAGCCTCGTGAATCTAATAACCTAGTTTGATTGATTTTATGAAAATCTTATCATTTAGCTTTGAAATCAATTTCGTGTCATAAATCAAATCAAGTATTAAAATGCGTGGAGCTATTCATGGGCATGTGAGCCATCCGAATAACCCCAACGCCCACAATCACATATTTCACTATTACGGGGCCCTAACCACGATTCTCGCCTTGGCGTCGTTTTAAGGCCCGACGATTACATATTTACAATGAAAGGTACATCGAGTTTATTACATATATCAAAATTGTCCATCATCGGATTTGGACCACGGGGTCGCGCTCCTAGGCTTACATCCAAAATCGCTACACATCCACAAGATCCTAAAAATAACAATCTAAATAAACTATGCATAATACATCATTACAACGAGCTAAAAATCACCAAATGGATATCATCGGGCCATTAGGAGGAATTTCGTTCCATTTGGGAAACCTCACTAATAGCCCTCAATCCATGGATTCACAACAATATACAAGAACAACTACATTTAATATAATTTGGATGACAAAAAGCTTAACAAAAATGGTAAAACAAAATGCTAAAACAAAGGATTTTTCACCTTGCAAAATAATCCCCACAATATGTATGAATTTGTGTATTGAATAGAATAGAAAATATGAGATGTAATCTCCCAAAATGGAAACAATTGCTCACTATTTCTCACTCTTTTCTCTCTTGATTTCTCTTATTTTCTTGCTGTTTTCTCCTTCTTTTTCTTTCTTTTCCCGCCGCTGCTGCTGCTGAACCTCTCCTGGATGAAATGAAGAAACTGAGCTGAAATAGGCTGCATTAGGGCAGCCGCAGATAGATCTGCGGCTGGCCGCAGATTGATCTGCGGCTGGCTGGCCACCCCCCATCGCACTCAGCTGGTTTCCTGGTTTCGAGTCCCGTGCACACTCGATTATTATTTTAATCGCTTGGCCGCAGATTGATCCGCGGCTGGGTGGGCTGATTTTCTCATTTTCCGAACCGCACCTCGTTTCTCGTGTCGGATCATCGGCTTCTGCTGAAAGGCTTGCATTTTGCAGTCCGGGAACTGCTGGGAAAAGTGCCATATCATTCATGGGTATTTGCTTTGCCCGCCGTCGTGTCAGCCTTGATCGCAAGTCGTCGTGGTGGCTCTGATTGTTCGCACTTATGTCCACCCTCCGTCTCGCAGGCCGGCTCATTTGACGGATTTGCCCTCCTGTCAGGGTTAGTATACGAAGTGCAAAATTTGGGTGTCTACAGCTGCCACTCTTTATCATGTTTATGAAATATTAAATAAAATGAACATGATAAAGAAGTAGACACACGATGCATGATTGACAGTGCATAAGAATGACAGTGCATACATGATGCAACACATACAACTTATGATGCAACGCAAGATGTAAGGCATACCACATTCGTAAAGGTGTCAATGCATCAATCCCTGACCTGTCGCTCGTCTCGTAATCACCGGGTCTCGTATCCGGTCGATTGTCCTGTGAGTGCCGGGTCTCGTATCCGGTCACCCCTCTCGTAATCACCTTATTCCATCCCCTTGTCATCAAAGGAAGTTATTCTCCTGACTAGCTTTGAAGGGCATCCCTCGAGTTCGTCCTCGTACATCGTTCTTGGCAACCATTGCTCTTGACTCTGATAGGCTCGGACCTTGACACCTAACCTGCATGGATCACGTACAGAATTATCACTTATTCAATGCATGTTACACAACATTTAAAATAAAAAATGACCCCTGTACAGTCTTTTGATACGATTCTACAGGTGTCACCGTTTGTCGGAGCTGGTTTTCGTCGCCGGACATCCATCTCGTAATCGCCGGTTGTCGTCGCCGGTCAATTTTCTCGTCGGGGCCGGGTATCATCGCCGGTCACCCATCTCGTAACCCCCGGTTATCGTCGCCGGTTGGTTATCTTGTCGGAGCCGGTTTTCATCGCCGGACATCCATCTCGTACTCGCCGGTTATCGTCACCGGTCGATTGTCTTGTCGGGGCCGGGTATCGTCGCCGGTCATCCATCTCGTAACCCCCGGTTATCGTCGCCGGTTGGTTATCTTGTCGGAGCCGGTTTTCGTCGCCGGACATCCATCTCGTAATCGCCGGTTATCGTCGCCGGTCGATTGTCTTGTCAGGGCCGGGTATCGTCGCCGGTCACCCATCTCGTAACCCCCGGTTATCGTCGCCGGTTGGTTATCTTGTCGGAGCCGGTTTTCGTCGCCGGACATCCATCTCGTAATCGCTGGTTATCGTCGCCGGTCGATTATCTTGTCAGGGCCGGGTATCGTCGCCGGTCACCCATCTCGTAACCCCCGGTTATCGTCGCCGGTTGGTTATCTTGTCGGAGCCGGTTTTCGTCGCCGGACATCCATCTCGTAATCGCTGGTTATCGTCGCCGGTCGATTATCTCGTCGGGGCCGGGTATCGTCGCCGGTCACCCATCTCGTAACCCCCGGTTATCGTCACCGGTTGGTTATCTTGTCGGAGCCGGTTTTCGTCGCCGGACATCCATCTCGTAATCGCCGGTTATCGTCGCCGGTCGATTGTCTTGTCAGGGCCGGGTATCGTCGCCGGTCACCCATCTCGTAACCCCCGGTTATCGTCGCCGGTTGGTTATCTTGTCGGAGCCGGTTTTCGTCGCCGGACATCCATCTCGTAATCGCCGGTTATCGTCGCCGGTCGATTGTCTTGTCAGGGCCGGGTATCGTCGCCGGTCACCCATCTAGTAACCCCCGGTTATCGTCGCCGGTTGGTTATCCTGTCGGAGCCGGTTTTCGTCGCCGGACATCCATCTCGTAATCGCCGGTTATCGTCGCCGGTCGATTGTCTTGTCGGGCCCGGGTATCGTCGCCGGTCACCCATCTCGTAACCCCCGGTTATCGTCGCCGGTTGGTTATCTTGTCGGAGCCGGTTTTCGTCGCCGGACATCCATCTCGTAATTGCCGGTTATCGTCGCTGGTCGATTGTCTTGGATCTCAGCCCTTCCCAGGGTGTTAGTTGTTTGGATATCAGCCCTTCCCAGGGTTGCTCACCATCTTCTTGTGGTTCGCGTGGATCTCAGCCCTTCCCAGGGTTTGTTGTTTTTTGTCTTTTTTCTTTTTATGGATATCAGCCCTTCCCAGGGGTTGCTCACCATCTTCTTGTGGTTCGCGTGGATCTCAGCCCTTCCCAGGGTTTGTTGTTTTTGTCTTTTTTCTTTTTGTGGATATCAGCCCTTCCCAGGGGTGCTCACCATCTTGTTGTGGCTCGCTTGGATGCCTTCCCAGGTTCACTTCCTTGTTTGGATACCAGCCCTTCCCAGGGATCATTGATTGCTTGGATACCAGCCCTTCCCAGGGATCGTTGATTACTTGGATACCAGCCCTTCCCAGGGGTTGTCTGTTGATTGGATACCAGCCCTTCCCAGGGGTCATTGATTGGATTTGAGTGATTTTTTTTTTTTTTTTTTTTTTGCAATGGGATGTGTGATCGGCTTCGTGTCCTGGATCTCCCACCAACATCGTCCACGTACCATGCCGCAAAAGCCATCACTCTGATCATTTGTGAGGTTGAAAGCGACGTGCTTGTACTTTCCTGAAGATTTTCATTTTGATCGTACCTGCATGCATGAAAAAGATGTTATGCATGATCTGGCAGATATGTTATGGATAGATGTATGTGCACAACATATGTTTTAGATAGAAATGACCCCTGTTCAGTCAAATGATACGATCCGACAGTCGTCGTTGTTTGCCAACATTTGATTGGATCATGCCTCGTTGTGAAGTGTAGTTTCTAGACTTCAACATTGGTTTTGTACTCTGCATGTTCTTGGTCATCTTCATTTCATCGAGTTGAGGCCGTCTGTTTCGCTCTCTGTGATGATCGACAGCTATGTTGGGCTCTTTGGCCTTTTGATCATTTCTGTTGGCCGATATGCTGTTGTCCCCACATTATATCATCCTCGTATATGCTCATGCACGGGGATCATTTGGATGTCCAGGCAGTGATAGTCAGGATTGGGGAGAGGCCCAATGACGAGAAGTTCTGTACAGTCTCAGCTTCCTTCCATTTCACGATTCTTAACTGCCCTGCCTTGGCGCGTATCGCTGCCAAGAAATTCTATCGAACACTCGCGATGTTGACCGTGCTGAGTTATCCACAGCTCTGCAAGATCCTGCATATCAGATGACTAACAAATGCCAAAACTTGAAAGCTCGGGCCGTTAGTGTTAGTTCAACACAAAGATATTATAATCTCGACAAAAATGCAGTTAAAGCACATGAAATTGAATATCTGTTGATCGCACAAACTAGCAAGTTGTGAACCGTGAATGTACTAGATTGGAAGTCATTTTCAATCCTTCGTGAGTTGATGATTTTCCTTTTGACGAGTTATGAAATCGTAAGAACACCTTCAAGCATTCATGGTCATTGTATGTGAGTAAGGTCGAGTTCGAAAGAACTACCTTCCCTCCTCAAAGGTATTCTGTCTCCATTCGTGACAACGTTCTTAGCAGGATTGACGTCATATGATAAATGCACTGTGCGATGCAGCATTCAGTAGGGGTTTCTCTTTCATGACCCATTGTTTAAGGCCGAGAGTTTTTTTTTTTTTTTCATATTGTCTTTTCTCTTTATTAGCCCACTTCACTTGTCTCGTTTTCTTAGGCTATTCAAAGTTACCCATTTAACGAGTTTTGGACCAATGACTCCCGAACCAGACGGTTTTGGGGCATTAGGTGTACAGACACCCCTTCGGGTTTATTTACTCGAGTAACAAAGGCCACGGTTCGAGACAAGCTGGTGGTCTGCCCCATTCATTCTTTGCTTGACCTTGCGCAAGATTCGTTTTCTTAGGCTTGAGTTACCTATGTAGCGAGTGTTAGGCCGGTGACTCCCAAACCAGACGGCTTTAGGGCACCAGATGCAGAGACACCCCTTAGGCTTAATTACTCGAGTAGCCCATGCCACGATTCGAATCTGCTCGGGCCTCCTCTACTGTAATGCTCGTTTTCTTAGGCTCTGAGTTACCCATGTAACGAGTGTTGGGCCAGCGACTCCCAAACCAGATGGCTTTAGGACACCAGGTGTAGAGACACCCCTCGGGCTTAATTACTCGAATAACCCAGGCCACGATTCGAGACATTAGCTTGATGATCATTTATTGTCTGACTTCTTGATTTTAGCTTGATAATTATTGACCGTCTGACTACGTGTTAATCGCCATCAACGTCGTCATAGCTTTATACCCCACAACTGAAAGTTTGTGCAAATGCCAAGTGAAGGTTGTCACATGAGGTCGATTCTGTCGCAAACGTTGCTTTGAATTAAGGCTTTGTACCCGATCAAAAGGTTGGATAGCCTTCTTCGTCTAATCATACTCACGATCGTGCTCCACGGTTGCTTGTCAGAATTAATCCGATTCCTATCAAGCCAAATAAAATCCCCTTTCACGCGGATCATCGTATCCCGGGAAAACTATGCTTGACAAATGCCAGATGATCGTACCGTTGAAGATTGAATTGACATGAGGTAGCATTTGATGATGATGGTGCATGTTGATGGGATTGTTGCATGGGTGCCAATTTGCACGTCATCATTTCCTGGGTAGTTGACAAGTGCCCCAGTGTTAAGTTGCTTTTCTTGTGATCTTCCTCGTACCGGTCGCATCGGTATCTCACTGGGCTTGACAAAAGATCCGGTCCTTTGACTAGTTGAAAGGTTCGGGGGATTTTTGATTTTTGATTTTTGATTTTTGATTTTTGATTTTTGATTTTTTTTTTCGTGACGGCTCCCTTTAATTTAGAGCGAAATTCCCTATAGCTTCGTCTTGGCAGGGCGCGAGCCTTTTGAGGACTAAATCGTTTATTTTGAATTTCTGGGATCCTACCCTCTTGTCGTATGCCCGAGAGATGCGTAAGGGACTGCCCCTGCAAATGAGCGAACTGAGGTTCGACAGGCAAACAGGGTGAGCGACAATAAATCCGGCCATCCCCGATGATTGGCGGACATTCTTCCCATGATCGTCTTTGTGTTTTATTCGCAGCCCCTACTGCCCCATTCATTTTGGGCCGGTAAATGACTGAATCAAAATGTTTGATCTTGAATTTGTCATATATCTCCTCCTTGAGGGCATCGTTCAGATTTCTATAGTCGATGCGGCCCCTCACTTCTCCTCCAGGCTGTGGTACTGGGATTCTGTCGGAAAGCCATTCAGGGTAAATAGACACCGTGATGATTCTTGCCTTAAACCGCTTGACAATCTCGTCCTTTATTTTCATCCTCCATTCAGGCTTCAACGTTCTCAACTTTTGCTTAATTGGTCGAAACCCTCCTTAATGGGCGGTTGATGTCCTATAACGTCTGTGGACAATCCACTCACGTCGCCACGGGACCAAGCGAACATATCTCCATACAAGCTCAACAACTCGGCTATTTTTTTCTCTTTTTTTTTTGTGTTCGAATTTGCCCCTACTCCAGGTTCTTTGTGATCGTTAGGGGTTCTGATGTTTGATGGCGATGGTTTGGTCTAAGTCGGTTTTGGGTTTACCTTCGACCCATCCCTTGATCTCGTCAGGCGTATTGTCGATATCTGCCTCGTCCTGCTCAATCCCCATCAGATCGAACTCTAGCTTTATACCAAAATCGTGATCCTCCTTCAAATTTGGCCTATTGCTTGTCAGGCTAGAGTGCCTCAAATCGGGGTACCTGACATAAAACAAAAATGCTTGTCATATATATAAAACATTTCAGCACATGATCTTCTTTTGGATAACATGACAAAATGACATGAGCGTGCAGGGATTTGAAATAAAAACTCAGAATTTTAAAACCCATTGATCTTCTACTGGCCGGGATTCACTACCATACTCCGGGATTTTTCCCTTCCTGGATATCACCTGATGCACGGTCCAACTGGCCACGGTGAGGTCAAGCAATGGAGCTCATTAGGAGGTGCATGGATCACATTGGTATGGATCTGGCATTGATGGCATTTCCTGACATGGGCATCGCAGTCAGTTTTCATGGTTAGCCAGTAGTGACCCGTTCACATGATTTTCTTGGCCAAAAATGTTCTGCTTATATGGGCTCCGCACACATCACCATGTACTTCGTTCATTTGTCTGTGGCCTCTTCGGCTTCCAGATATCTCAGCGGTCCCGTAGCTTAGGAAGAGTTTCACTGCCCATCTTTGGATTGTCTTTCCTCGGTCAGATCTGCATTTTCGGGAGAGGAGCTGTCTCGAAGGAACTCTTTAATGTTTTGATACAAAGCCCATTCAGGGAGGGCGTCACTATGGGAGATCTCTCCGATCTGATCCTCATAGGCCGGATAAGTCTGTACCGCAATTCCCAGGGCTAATCTCAGTCCTAGGATGCATCCCTCATATTCGGCCGTATTGTTGGAGTGGCAGAACTGTAATTTCATGGCTATCGGCCTCTGCCATTTGGATTGATGCAGTATGGACTTTACGGCCTCTTAGTTGGGTCGTAGGGGCAATCTCGCAAAACAAACAAGGGCCGTAGTTTAGTACTGTGCCAGTTACAAGTTGGCAGATGCATGTCAACACTGACGCATAATTATTATATTATTCTTTCTTTTTTTTTTTTTTCTTTTTCTTTTTCCCTTTTTTTTGTGGTCGAATATGTCCCTACTCCGGTTCTTTGTGATCGTTATGCCACACTTTCACAGTTCTCTAATCTTATCCTGCAAAACAAGGTCAGTGTTTGATGACAGGATAATATTTAGAAATTTTAGAAAAACCCTGGTACGTGGTATGGATGGCCTTCCTGCAAAACCATGCCAGTATTCTCTTTATAGGTGCAGGTGATGTAATCACATGATACAGGACATATTTATTATGATGATGCCGGTATGACAGTTGTATGCCATTTACATTTATTTATTTGACTGAACGATAAAAGAGCATGAAGAAGCTTCCCTTTCGTTAGGTTTATCAGAGGCTGACCTACCCTAGGGTTACTCTCGCGGGTTTTTCGGCATGAAGGTCCCCAAATCTTCGCAATCTACTCGTCTGAATCCTTTCGATTGGAGCGGATTTGGGTGGTGCGTTTCCTGAGCCATCTCCGGGGAGCAGCCCCTTCGAGTCCAGTAATAAGCAACCGACAGGTTCGCCTCAGGAGGAGGTACTCTCTCAACATACATTCACATTCATCGTCCTCACCGCATGCAAATGATTTCTTTAAAGTAAAGCCATTCCATTCAATCAATCATTCATTGGACAAAAGCACACATTCACACAACAATAAGTAAAACAAGTCAAAATATCGCACATACATACACATTTATGAATTTTTAAAGGGTAGGATAGCATCAAGATTTGAACGCGGCTTAAGCCCTCTAATGTCCCCAGCAGAGTCGCCAGCTGTCGACGCCGGGTTTTTCGTCCCCCTTCGCGATATTTGTCCTTTTCCGATTTTAGCCTTTGTTATTAGATGATGTTTGGAAAAGGTCGGCATTGATGTCGACGGGGTTTTGAAAGATCGTTTTTTATGATGAGCCAATTAACCAGAGTCGCCAGTTGGTATATTTGAAATGGATGTACCAACTCATCCGAGTTTTCGTTTTTTATAAATCGCTGGCTCATATGTGACTCCGAATTAATTGGTCTGCGAACCGAGATTCATAGAGTTCGGGGACTTGCTTAAGCAAGGGGAAGGTGTTAGGCACCCCCCGACTTCCGTGAAACACGGTTACCGCAATCTTGATGCTTTTCCTATCCGTTAATTCTTGAATGTGTGTGTGTATGTACGCGTGTGTGTGTGTGTGTGCCTATGTGAATGTCGTGGTGAGTTTGCATGAAGAAACCATTTGGGTTTTGATGGAAAAATCGTGCTTTCTTTTGAGAATTGCTTTAGAATGTCATTTGGCTTAACGAGAAAGCTTTATGAGAAAGGTTTTGATTTTAATTGTCAAAAACTTATGAGATTTTCATTAGGTGTCGTTTTGGCAAAACAAGAATTTTCTAAACCTTCGTCAAAATAGGAATCGAGATCTATACGTTGCCTTGTGAATGTAATGATGGGCAATTTCTAGAATCTCTTTAACCCTATGCACAATGGTTTAGTAAAACGTCATTTTATTTTATAAAAACCATTTTTGTGATGTTTGAGAACGATTTTTCCTTTATCCTTCTCGTTAAAGAGGAATCGACATTCATTTAGCACTTCTCATTTTTAGCCTCGTGAATCTAATAACCTAGTTTGATTGATTTTATGAAAATCTTATCATTTAGCTTTGAAATCAATTTCGTGTCATAAATCAAATCAAGTATTAAAATGCGTAGAGCTATTCATGGGCATGTGAGCCATCCGAATAAACCCCAACGCCCACAATCACATATTTCACTATTACGGGGCCCTAACCACGATTCTCGCCTTGGCGTCGTTTTAAGGCCCGACGATTACATATTTACAATGAAAGGTACATCGAGTTTATTACATATATCAAAATTGTCCATCATCGGATTTGGACCACGGGGTCGCGCTCCTAGGCTCACATCCAAAATCGCTACACATCCACAAGATCCTAAAAATAACAATCTAAATAAACTATGCATAATACATCATTACAACGAGCTAAAATTCACCAAATGGATATCATCGGGCCATTAGAAGGAATTTCGTTCCATTTGGGAAACCTCACTAATAGCCCTCAATCCATGGATTCACAACAATATACAAGAACAACTACATTTAATATAATTTGGATGACAAAAAACTTAACAAAAAAGGTAAAACAAAATGTTAAAACAAAGGATTTTTCACCTTGCAAAATAATCCCCACAATATGTATGAATTTGTGTATTGAATAGAATAGAAAATATGAGATGTAATCTCCCAAAATAGATACAATTGCTCACTATTTCTCACTCTTTTCTCTCTTGATTTCTCTTATTTTCTTGCTGTTTTCTCCTTCTTTTTCTTTCTTTTCCCGCCGCTGCTGCTGCTGAACCTCTCCTGGATGAAATGAAGAAACTGAGCTGAAATAGGCTGCATTAGGGCAGCCGCAGATAGATCTGCGGCTGGCCGCAGATTGATCTGCGGCTGGCTGGCCACCCCCCATCGCACTCAGCTGGTTTCCTGGTTTCGAGTCCCGTGCGCACTCGATTATTATTTTAATCGCTTGGCCGCAGATTGATCCGCGGCTGGGTGGGATGATTTTCTCATTTTCCAAACCGCACCTCGTTTCTCGTGTCGGATCATCGGCTTCTGCTGAAAGGCTTGCATTTTGCAGTCCGGGAACCGCTGGGAAAAGTGCCACATCATTCATGGGTGTTTTCTTTGCCCGCCGTCGTGTCAGCCTTGATCGCAAGTCGTCGTGGTGGCTCTGATTGTTCGCACTTATGTCCACCCTCCGTCTCGCAGGCCGACTCATTTGATGGATTTGCCCTCATGTCAGGGTTAGTATACGAAGTGCAAAATTTGGGTGTCTACACTTGCTCAACATAAAAGTAATAAATTGAGATAAGGAACTTGCTTCAAACGAAATAATAAGATTAAGGGTGGAAAACTTGCCTCGAGCGTAGATTACAGATTCAAATAATGCACGTCCCTTAATTACCCTATACATTTTGATTACAAAACGATAACGATAATTAATTACAGATTCATATACATTTTAAGTCTTGTTCTTCTCCTATTTTATTGAACCATCACGATTGACATTCAATATTCCACAAATAATTGCTAACAACCCTCGTGGTAACTCATTGGTCATTTATTACCTTAATATAGGTTTTAAACATACGTATAACAACATAGCAATTTCACAAAACAGATAAATAAAAATTTAATTTAATTAATTTTTTTTTATTACTGTTCCACCGCCGGGGCGGTGAAATTCTAAACGAAACCGTCGTCGGGGCGACAAACATAGCTTAAATGTGCCGCCGGGGTGACAAGGCCGCCGGGGCGATAGTTCTAGCTCATTTCTACCGCCGGGGTGGTAGACGCGACTGACACCTTCTACAGTTCGCGAACTAGTGAAAACTTAGACCAAATTTGGCCAAAATTTTCCGAATTCTACCATCCAATACATAATTTAAACTTACCCAGACATCAAATATGCTAGAAAACAATTACCCAACATGTTTCTAACTAATTTAATCATTATAAACACATAATCAACAAATTCAAACCCAAAAATTCACTGTTTATACAAATATTCATATTTTAGCCATTTTAATGAAATCAAACACTGTGAATTCATCTTTCAACCATTTTAATCCATTCTACTTGCATTCTTTTTGTTTTTCATCATATTAACACAATCAAAAGTTAATTTACCGATTAATAATCTAATTGAACATAAATTTTCATATATATATGCCATACATGAAATAAGACTTTGTAAAAATAAAAACTTCACTTTAAAATATGCTTTCATGGATTAACTCATTCAAATTAATCTATAATCATCACATAATCTCTAATACATGCTTAGAATCAATTATAATCAAATAATTCATGCATTGAGCTAACAAATTTACATTCAGAGAAGTGAAAACCATATACAGTGAATTAAACTTCCAACAAAATCTAAAAGAAATTATACCTCTTAATCCTTGTTCAAGCTAAGCAAAGGCAATACACCTCTTGATTCTCAGTTTTTTTTTCTCTCTTACAAAAATCACAGAGTTCTCAACTCTCTCTACAGTTCTCTTCTGCACTCTCAATACTCAGATTTTTTTTAAAACAACTGACAAGCAAAAATAAAAATAAAAACTGATATCTAGAATAATAATGTATTTTAATATTTATTGCATCAGTTACACAATTCAAAAGCCTCTAAGGCTTGTTTGGCAAAACAAAATTAAAATAACTCATTATTTCCAACCAAAGGTCATAAGGCCTTGTTTGGTTTGATGGAAATAAAAACTCTTTCTATTTATTTTAATAACTCATTATAACATATAGTTTTAATTGTCACACTTTTAATTTAATTGAACTTATTATTAAATAAATTCAATTAAACCTTACTAACTTAATTAATAATTTCATTTAACCAATAACAATAACACCAAATAAATTATCTTATTTAAATAAATTCTTTATTCAAATAAATCATTTAATCATCTAATTTAATTATTAAACTAGAATAAACACATCCAATCACAATCAAATAACTTTTAACAAAAATTCTTTCATCATAACTTATAAATTATTTATTTTACTCAATAAATAAATTAATAAAAATATTCATATAACTCAATAAATATTTTTATTTAATCACAAAAATTGCATTCTTTACATGTTAAGACTTGGGGTTGTCCAGCTTATGTCGAAAGGTTTGAGTATGATAAGCTAAAGACTAGATCCGACAAGTGTAGATTTGTGGGATACCCTAAATAAACTGTAGGGTATTATTTCTATCATCCCAATGATCAAAAGGTGTTTGTTGCGAAACACGCTGCCTTCTTGGAAAAGGAGTTTATCCTTGAAGGGGTCAGTGGGAGTAAGATATATCTTGAAAAAGTTCAAGAAGCACAAAATACTACGAATCAAAGTTAGGTACCTGACCAAGTAGAAGAACCTACTGTACCACTACCTATTCGTAAATCTGGAAGAATACCGAAGATACCTGATATGTATGGATTCATCATAGAGGATGATGATGAGGTACACATCATAGATGATGATGATCCATTGACTTACGAAGAGGCTATGAGTAGTGATGACTCAGAGAAATGGCTAGAAGCCATGAAATCCGAGATGGACTCCATGTATGAAAACCAAGTATGGACTTTGGTTTCACCACCTGAGGGCATTAAGCCTATTGGGTGTAAATGGGTCTTTAAGAAAAAGACTGGAGCAGATGGCAAGGTAGAGACCTATAAGGCCCGACTGGTTGCAAAAGGTTTCAAACAAAGACAAGGAGTTGACTATGATGAAACCTTCTCACCAGTAGCTATGCTCAAGTCCATTCAGATTTTGCTTGCAGTTGCAGCTTATTATAACTACGAGATCTGGCAAATGGACGTGAAAACGACCTTCCTCAATGGAGAGCTTGAGGAGAATGTATATATGATACAGCCAGAGGGTTTTGTTTCAACGGTTGGAACAAACCAAGTCTGTAAGCTACAACAATCCATTTATGGATTGAAGCAAGCTTCTCGAAGATGGAACATCCGTTTTGATGAGATAATCAAAAGGTTTGATTTTATCAAAAATGAGGATGAACCTTGTGTGTACAAGAAGGTTAGTGGGAGTGTTGTTTCATTCCTTGTATTATATATTGATGATATATTACTGATAGGGAATGATATTCCTATGCTACAGTCGATCAAAATTTGGTTATCTAAACACTTCTCCATGAAGGACTTGGGTGAGGCATCCTATATTTTGGGGATAAAGATCTATAGAGATAGATCTAAAAGGATGCTGGGCTTGACCCAAGGAAAGTACATTGACTCGATGCTAAAGAAATTTAGCATGGAAGATTCCAAGAGAGGTCTCATGCCGATGAGCCATGGAATACATCTCTCCAAGAAATAGGCCCCAAAGACACCTGAGGAGAGAGACCGTATGAGTAAGATTCCTTATGCTTCCGCAATAGGATCTATCATGTACGGTATGATATGTACTAGACCAGATGTCGCTCATGCACTTAGTGTAACAAGTAGATATCAATCGAATCCAGGAGAAGAGCACTAGAAGGCAGTGAAAAACATCCTAAAGTACTTGAAAAGAACTAAGGATGCATTTCTTGTCTACGATGGGTCTGAATTGAAACTAGAGGGCTATACAGACTCAAGTTTTCAAACGGACCAAGATAATAGTAAATCCATTTTAGGGTATGTGTTTACCTTAAACGGTGGCGCGGTGAGTTGGAAGAGTTCCAAGCAGTAAACAGTTACTGATTCAGTGACAGAGGCAGAGTACATAGCTGCAAGTGAAGCTGCAAAGGAAGCTGTTTTGATAACTGAACTTGGAGTGGTTCCTAGCATTAGAGTAGCCATACCTTTATTCTGTGACAACAACGGAGCTGTTGTGCAGGCTAAGGAACCCAGGTCTCATCAGAAATCCAAACACGTGTTGCGGCAGTTTCATTTGATTAGAGAGATCATTGAAAGAGGAGATGTCACCCTAGAGAGTGTGGACTCTCAAGACAACATTGCAGATCCATTTACTAAAGCTTTAACATAATAGCAGTTTGATCGTCACTTAAAGAAGATGGGTATTAGATACCAAGGCGTCGGCTTTAGTGCAAGTGGGAGATTGAAAGTAGTATGCACATAAGCCAATCATATTTGATATGATATAGCATATACTTTGTAATCTTATTCATTTATTAATAAAAGAATTTATTTTCTTAAAAAGATATTTTATATTATCTACATAGTGCTGTTATATTAAATGTGATAAACCCATAGTTTTGAGCAATGCTTTTAGAATCATGATGGTGATCATGCTAATGAGATCTAAATTCAAGATAGCTCACAAACTAAAATTGTTCCTAATCGTTGGATTACTAAAAGGGGGTTAGTGAATCCGGATAGATTAGTACATATGTTGCTTGCTCTTAAGAAGAGGATGATTGATCTCATAATCATTTGTGAGGAGACACTAAAGCAAGTATGTAAGTGCTTATTGGAGAATAAGTTCACTGAACGTGGCTCGCTAAGGAATACCTAATGGAGTTTTACTCGCCTATCAATAGGAATTCCTATAGTGATAGTAGTACAAGTGATCCTTGGACTTGAGATCATCATAGTATCTTGTTTATGTTGAGTTATACTTTGACATGTCCCTTAAGACCTTTAGGGTATATCAAAGGGTATGATTGGGTGTAATAAGTTGTACATGGAGATAGGTGAATGATCAACAAAGAATCTACCACGTCTAGTAAAAGATTTGAATGTCTTATATGATTCGATAAATGACAACTCAGTAATCCGTGGCCAAGGCAGAATGAAATTAGAAAGGAGTTTCTAATTTGCATTATTTAGAGTTGTGCATTTGGGAATCAAAATACATATAATTAAATAAAATAAGACTTGACAGAAAAACCATGTCTTATATTTAGTCGGGACATTGTATGGTAGAAGGATTGAATTGTACGGTAACTATACACTGAAAGGTTCTTTTGTGATTAATGTTGAAATCTATATTATCTGGAAAGTCGTTAATCGCTAAGGGGGCTTACCCTTATTGTAGAATAAATATTATTTATTTAAATGAATTAAATAGTTTAATTTATTTATTTAAATAAGATTAGAACTGTTCTAATTGATTTATTCACAACCGGTTTAATATGGAGAACCTAAAGGGTCACACCGCAAAAGGAAAATATTTATTTAAGAAGTAAATGACATAATTGTAATAATAAGTTAAGTATATTTAATTTAATCTATGGAGATAGAATAAATTAAATAGCTTAATATTTATTATTTAATATTTTAGAAATATTAAATATAAATTAATAAGAGGAGTCTTATTATTATTATTACTATTACTATTATTTAATTCATAATAGGGATTGTGAATTAATTAATAGAAGTACTCTGACATGAATTCCTGATTGGATTAGGAGCATAATTAATTAAAGGAGTTTAATTATAATAGAAACCCTAATCCTAAATAGTTTAGGGAAGGGTTATTCCTACATCTACAAATAAGAGGAGTCTTATCATAGATTAGGGTTACACACTCTTGCATTAGATTGTGGAGAGTACTTGCAATTCTATAGAGATAGAAATTAAGGTTTTGCCAACACCCATCTTCTTGAATAACTATTCTTCCTTGGTGGATCACCTCTAGAGGCCAAACACTTGGGTGGCTAACGTTGATCAAAGGAAGGAATCTCATCGGTAGAATTCGAGGAGAACACGAAGGACTAGGAGTTGAACTTGTACCCGAGGAAGCTTTGATCTACGAGAGTATAATTCTTATTCTCTTTCTCTTTCGTTTATATCATTAATTGAGCACATAGATTGATCATGGTGATGGTTTGTATAAAATTTTAAAATCCGATTTTATCGCGCTTCTGCTATATCTATGTAATTTGATTGCATGCTTGCGTTATATACAAACCTAACAACTTCTTCTCATTTTTCATGGAATCGATCAAGAAGATCCTTACCTCCATATTAAGGAATTTCTAGAAATTTGTGTCACTTTCAAATTCCAAAATTTTTCTGATGAGTTGGTTCGCCTACATTTATTTCCTTTCTCCCTGAAAGGGAAAGCAAAGGCATGACTTAACTCACTATTTTTTAGGTCTATCTTTAGTTGGGAGACTTTGGTTCCCAAATTTCTAACTAAAATTTTTCCCATGTCAAAGACAAATGAAATTCGAAGACAGATATCCGATTTCTGTCAAGAGGATCATGAAAAATTCTATGAATCCTGGGAAAGATTTAAGGACCTGCTTTTGAGATGTCCCCACCATGGTTTTGAGATATGGAGACTAGTCCAATGTTTTTACAATGGGTTAACTCAAACCAACCGAAACATGATTGAATCCATGAACATTGGCACTTTCCTTAGTCTCATAGAAGAGGAAGCTTACAATTTCCTTGAGAATCTGTCCGAGAGCTCTCAGCAATGGGATTTCTCCTCTCATAGGAAATCATCACCTCAAGTCAAGAAGGAAGGCAAGAAAGAAGGCATATATGAGCTAACTGAAGACGTAGAGACTATAAGGCAGTTAGATAGTCTCTTAAAGAGACTTGAAGCATTAGCTTTACGGTTGGATAATAATTCAGTTAATTAAGTTCAAGCCGAAGGGTGCTCTGTGTGTACTAATC
Source organism: Aralia elata (assembly GCA_034770075.1). Taxonomy (NCBI): domain Eukaryota; kingdom Viridiplantae; phylum Streptophyta; class Magnoliopsida; order Apiales; family Araliaceae; genus Aralia; species Aralia elata. The sequence goes on from CM068386.1 coordinate 53,768,821, forward strand.
CTATGCATACATCGCAAACTTGCCCCTCTATGGTAGGACTTTCCGAATTCATGCCACACCAAGTAAATGCGATGAATGATTACAAAAAGCAATTCAATAGCCCATTCACAAAGACTTATAATCCGGGTTAGAGAAATCACCCAAATTTTTCATGGACACAAGCTCAACCCATGTCCAATATGGGTGCCCCATCAGCCAATGTTCCACGACAGCAACCACCTCCTGGTTTTCGTCCACCAATCAATTCTTATCTACCATATCAATATGCTCCGCCTGCTCAATCATCCCATATCACTCCACAATAATTCTCATCTTTGGAGGACACTCTAAAACAATTCATTCAAGTAACCACCCAAAATAACCAGACTTCAAGTCAAATGTTGCAAGAAGTCAGGAACAATGGCCTCATAAACACTCAAGCCATCATCAAGTTAGAGAGTCAAATGGGTCAATTGGCTAGTCAATTGGGTGAGAGAGAAAATGGTAAGTTTCTGAGTCAGCCGATTCTGAATCCTAAAGGTGTTTCCTCAGGTGGGATAGCTCCTAACCCACCAAATACACCAACACGTGGGCAAGTTCAAGCCATCACCACACTTAGGTCGGGGAAGGCAATTGATAGCGAGGAAGAAAAGAAAGAAGAAGAGCAGTATCCAGCTAAGGTTGAGCCCACACCTCAAGTTGTAAACCAAACTCCTCTTACTAAGCAAGCAAGTGAAGTTCTCTCGAGTAGAACCTTTGTTCCTAAAGCCCCATTTTCTCATAGGCTAAAAGATAATAGGAAGGGTACTCAATTCGAAGAAATTTTGGAGGTGTTTAAGTAAGTTCAAATAAACATCCCATTACTTGATGCCATCAAACAAGTACCTTCTGATGCCAAGTTTCTCAAAGACTTGGTCACTCAAAAGAGGAGGATAAATGTTCCGAAAAAGGCATTTTTAGCTGAGCAAGCAAGCTCCATTATTCAATGCAAGATCCCTCTCAAGTATAAGGACCCTGGATGTCCAACAATCTCTTGCGAGATAGGAGATCATCATATTGAGCGAGTTTGGTAGATTTGGGAGCAAGTGTGAACTTATTGCCATATTATGTGTATGTGCAGTTGCATTTAGGAGAGTTGAAGCCCACACCAATGACGATCCAACTTGCTAATAGGTCAGTGAAAATTCCTAAGGGTGTTATTTGTGACACCCTCAAATCTGGGTACTTCAAACCCACAGATTTGGTGCTCACTATCCAAACAATTTCATCTAACTACCCATAATAAAGGATAACAATAAACTTCGAACACATAAATCCTTATAAAAGGTTACATAATCCAATGTAAACTGATTACATGCTTAAATAAAATTCCCGGGTCATCTAAACCTTAACTATTACATCTTAGCAGCGGAATAATAATTAAAACATAACAATAACAATGTTTCATTATATAAACTTCATCAAGTAAATTAAACTTCTTAATTTGCTCATCTTGCCTTTGCCTTTGCTCGTGGACGGCTCATCAGACTTCTCAATCTTAGCTGTAATATTTTATGCAAGGGGTGAGCAAAACAATTGCCCACCAGGGTAATAATAACAATAACGACATCGAAATAGACAATAAATGGATTTATTTGAATAACATAATCTTTCCTAAAGTCAGACAACGATAATCAAGAACTGATAGCTCAATAAAAACTTTGGCTTTTGAATCAAGATTTGAAAACAATATCAAAAGTACGTCTGAGGGTCATAAGACCACGAACTATGTCCTAGGTTAACAAGTATCTCTACCATAACCTTTAACAATCTTATAGACTATATGGACCATCCATCTCGTACTCTAGGGGATCAACTCTTCACACAATGTATTGTGCACAAATATTTTAACGCTATTGCATAATATAATCCCCTATAACAGGGTTGTTCATCTGAGCATTGATATTAGAATCCACACCAAAGGAAGTTTGGTTTGGTTTAGCTTTAAAGAAATTCTATGTCTTTGGACGTTCATCAACTAAGGACTAGTCGAATCAAAAGGGTTCACTAGCCACTAAAGAGTTTGATACAACAATATAAGATTGTACAATGATATTTATGTTCAAGGATCGAACAACAATGAATCACAATCGAATAAACATTTTATAACGAAGTAATGCCTTCAAAAGAATTAGAAAGCTTAATTAGAATTATAAACTTTGATCAATTTAGGAAAGTCTCGCTTGAAATAAAGAAGCAAAGGTTAGGAACTTGCATAATGTAAAAGTAGAGTTAAGAAACTTGCTTTATGCACTCACTACAAAATTACAGTACACTTCCTTTAAACACCCTACACATTCAAGCCACATTGATACATCAATCAGTCACAAAACGATATTCACTAATTGCTGACATGAACCCCATTCTATGACCCATCATTCTTTAATTGGCATAATATCATATCATATGATTAAGACTTGTTATTATATCTTATTATACATTTAATGTTTCATTACATTTACTAGAATAGGTTAAGAAACTATCCCTTAAACTTTACATTTAAACCTTCTTTACTGGGTCTGTTCTACTAACGGCGCGACCGCGTTGCTTTCGCTCTTGGCACCAGTGCGGTCGTGCTGGTGCGCAGACTCAGATACTGAAGTTCGCTACACAGACTCTGCTACAAACTAAATATTCATGTATTCTTCACTTAAGGTCCAAATTAACCAATCTTAGATGCTACAAACTTTATAGAACTTAAACCCAACATGTATTTAACAATTCAAACACATAAATCGCATAAACAATCAATTTAAAGGTTCAAAAATCACTGTTTATGCTTAAGGTTTACATTTTGACATCTTTAGCATAATCACTCACTACGAATTCATTTTACAACCAAATTAATCCGTTTAACTTGCACTGTTTTCGTTTCTCATCATATTAACAATGCCTATCACCAATTCCAGATTCTACACACGAATTCCTAGTCAATTTTGACTCCAAAACAAGCCAAAACATACATATTCAACTAAAAACTAAATTCTTTATTTTAAAACATGGTTTTATAGATTGATAACTCCAAAATCATACATAGACACTATATAACAGATTAAGCATGCTTATAAACATATATGACCAACATCTCACCAAATCATTCAACCAAAATAATTACAGTAAAGAACCTTGAGAAAAATATAACAAGGATTTATAATTTTACCTTTAATTGTTTAGACAAACTTAGTTAATCTTCCTCCTATTCTTTGATTTCTTGGACTCTTGCTCTCAATTCACAGAGAATTCTCTCTAAATTTCTCTCTTCCTCTCTTCTTCTCTGTGTTTTTAGCCTTATGAAAATAAACTGACAAAACTTTACGTAGTTTTATCAAGCTTCATCAGTTACTAAACCAAAAGGTCCAGTTAGACAATACAAAGGGTCTCTAGACCATGTTTGGCTAGAACCCAAAAACCTTCATTTTAATTTATTTTAATAATTGCCTTTATAATACACTTGTCACACCTAAATTTAATTAAACTTATTTTATTAGTAAATCAAATTATCCTTACTAATAAAATTATAATTTCTATTTAGCCAACCATAATTATAATTTTATTTAATAAATCATTTTGTTAAATAAACCATTAATCTTCTAATTTATTTATTTAATTAAATTAGAATATTATCATTATCCTTGCGTAATAAAATACACACCAATTATAAAATTATTTATCGTCAATTTACTTAATATTATCATACTTAAATAAATCATACCACAATAAATTCCATCAAATATTTATTTAATTAAATAAACATCCCAACTAAAATATTTATTTTATCCAATAAATATTTTAAATTATTACGAAAACTAGATTTGTTAAATTCTTCCCTCCTTAAAAGGATTCTGTCCCTAGAATCATAACGCAATTAATTCATCCGTTACATTCTTCCCTCCTTAAAAAGATTCTGTCCCCATAATCGCTATACAAAGATTAAACAAATAATTGAGGATAGTTTTTCATCATTCTGTCTTCGAGTTCCCACGTAACTTCTTCAACATTGTGGTTCCTTTATATTACCTTAACAGAGGGTATTACTTTATTTTTGAGGACTTGCTCTTTCCCGTCAAGTATCTGAACAGGAACTTCTTCATAAGATAAATCTATCGCAACTTGTAATAGTTCATACTCTATAACATGTTTATAGTCAGACTTGTATGGTTGCATTACAGAAACATGGAAAATATTGTGAATTTGTTCTAACTCTGGAGGTAAAACTATCTCATAAGCTACTTCACCTATCGTTCTTAGCACTTTAAAAGGTCAAATGAATCTTGGACTCATTTTTCCTTTTTTCTCAAATCTTATCTTCCCCTTCTAGGGAGATACTTTCAAGAAAACGAAACTGTCGACATCAAATTCTCGCTTTTATTGGTGTTGATCTGCATATTCCTTTTGTCTCTCTTAAGCAACTAACAATCTGGCTCTTATCACTTTGACGATCTCTGCAGTTTGTTGTATCAGTTCAGGTCCTAACAATCGGCGTTCACCAACTTCATCCCAGCATATCGGAGTCCTGCATTTTCTTCCGTACAATGCTTCGTAAGGCAGCATGCCAATACTTGCATGATAACTATTATTATAGGCAAACTCAACTAGAGGTAAATGGTCATCCCAATTCCCCTTAAAATCCATGAAACAAGCTCTCAATATATCTTCCAATGTCTGAATCGTCCTTTCACTCTGGCCATCGATTTGAGGATGGTATGCCGTGCTCATTCTTAGCTGTGTTCCCAAGCGTTCTTGCAATCTCTTCTAGAAATTAGATGTGAAACGTGGATCTCGATCTGACATAATTGACACTGGAACACCGTGCCTTGAAACAATTTCCTTAATATATAGTTTTGCCAACTGATCCAGACTAAACCGAATTTTAATCGGCAAGAAATGTGCTGATTTCGTCAGTCGATCCACGATAACCCATATAGTGTCATAGCCTTTCTGAATAGTGGGAAGACCTACCACGAAATCCATCGTAATATGCTCCCACTTCTATTCCGGTATCTCTAACCGATGCAACAACCCACTTGGCCGTTGATGCTCTACTTTAACCTTTTGGCAGCTTAAACACTTTGCAACACATTCAGCAACCTCTCTTTTCATATTCGGCCACCAGAAATGTTGCCGTAGATCTTGGTAAATTTTCGTAATTCCCGGGTGAATTGAATATCTCGAACTATGAGCCTCGCTCAAAATTTCCTCTTTAACTTTCGGTACTGGCGGAACCTAGATTCTCCCCTCGAATCGTAGCAACCCCTTGGTATCGATTTTAAATTTCACTTCATCACCTTCAGACACTCTTTTCCTGATTTTCTCACATTCTTCATCCTGAAGTTGAGCTTCTTTTACCTTGTCTACCAAAGTTAAACTGGTCTCCACCTGGAACAGTTTTTCGTCCGACTCCTTCGGATATTTTACCTCCAACTCTAGTTTTGCCATTTTTGAGATTAGCTCCTCCTGGGCAGTTAACGCAAACAGATTCTCCCGACCCTTCATGCTTAATGCATCGGCAACAACATTCGCTTTATTGGGATGATATAGAATCTCGCAGTTATAGTTTTTAATAAGCTCCAACCACCTCCTCTGACGTATATTCAGATCCTTCTGTGTGAAAATATATTTCAAACTTTTATGGTCTGTATATATCTCACACTTCTCCCCATAGAGATAGTGCCTCCAAATCTTCAAATCAAATACCACCGCAGCTAACTCCAAATCATGGGTTGGATACCCTTTCTCATAATCTTTTAACTGTCGCGATGCGTACGCAATGACCTTGCCGTTCTGCATAAGCACACAACCTAGCCCCTTGTGCGATGCGTCACTATACACCACAAAATTCCCTGTATTATCTGGCAAAGACAACAGAGGTGTCGTGCTTAACCTCTTCTTTAATTCTTGAAAACTTTCTTCGTATTTCTCCGTCCAAACGAACTTAACTGCTTTTCTTGTCAAGTTAGTCAACGGAGTGGCTATCTTGGAGAAATCTTGAATAAACCGACGATAATAGCCTGCTAAGCCTAGAAAACTCCTCACTTCCGACAGTGTCTTCGGCTGATCCCAATTTATCACAACTTCCACTTTCGCTGGATCCACCGAAATTCCATCCTTATCAATTACATGTCCAAGAAATTGCATGCGCTCCAACCAGAATTCGCATTTCGAAAATTTCGCGTACAACTTCTCTCTTCTTAACGACTCCAACATCACTCTCAAATGTTCTGCATGTTCTTCTTGGGTTTTAGAATATACTCATATATCATCAATGAACACCACCACAAACTTATACAAAAATGGTTTAAATACACTATTCATTAGATCAATAAATGCTGCAAGTGTATTTGTTAGACCAAATGACATCACCAGAAATTCGTAATAACCATACCGAGTTCTGAATGTTGTCTTCGGTATATCCTCCTTTCTCACCTTCAATTGGTGATACCCACTCCTTAAATCTATTTTCGAGAAATACCTAGCTCCCTTCAACTGGTCAAACAAGTTATTGATCCTTGGAAACAGGTATTTATTCTTGATGGTAACCTTATTCAACTACCTATAATCAATGCGAAGTCGCATTGATCCATCTTTCTTCTTGACAAACAACAGCGACGCTCCCCACGGTGACACGCTCGGCTGAATATACTTCTTATCCAATAATTCCTGCAGTTGAACCATCAACTCTTTCATCTCCACTGGAGCCATTCGGTACGGGGCTTTTGATATAGGGGCAGTCCCTGGAGCTAGATCGATCACAAACTCAATTTCTCGATCAGGCAAAAGTCTTGGTAAATTGTCTGGAAACACGTCCGCAAACTCTTTAACTACTGGTATTTCCTCCAGTTTTACACCCACCTTTTTCGTATCGACTATCTAGGCTAAATATCCCACACATCCATGTATTAACAAGTTCCTGGCCTGTATCATCGTCAAACATCTCATTTGTCTAGGCAACTTGCTGCCATAAAATACTACCTTTGACTTCTTCAGAGTCATAAGATTTACACAGTTCTTTTGGCAATCAATTACTGTGCCATGGTTAAACAACCAATCCATTCTTAAAATAACATCAAACTCCCCAAGTTTAATTGAGATTAAGTCTACCGTCATCAAATGACCCTTAATATCTACACGCCAATTCTTGTGTACAAACCTAACAAGAATCACTTTCTTATTTGCAATCTCTATGTTTAGAGGGTAATCTAACTCTTCTTGAAGTAATTCTAACTTCCTAGCAAATTCATTGGATATAAATGAACAAGTAGCACCCGAATCAAATAATACATAAGCATTAATATCATTGATCGGAATGATACCTGACACCACATCCTTTAATTAAACTGCATCATGCACAGTCATATTGAATGTTCGAGTGGTTGGTCGACTCGGCTGCGCTGGTTTAGCGATGGTGAACTTGCCACTGCTATTTCCTCTTCCTTCGCTCGATTCTCCTACAACTTTCTTTGGGCAATCTCGGGCTAAATGTTCCTTCGATCCGTAAGTAAAACATGCTCCCTTTTTCGGACTAGGGTAGTTTGGTGCAATGTGGCCCTCCAAATCGCAGTTGAAACATACCCTTTTTCCATTTAAGCACACACCTACGTGATCCTTCCCACACATATCACAAGCCTCGATCTTCTTCTTCTGACTTCCTTGCTGATTCCTAGTAGTGATATTGTCATTCCATTTACTCTTTTGACCACTGCCACCATGGCTACCACTTGCTCTGTTCTCATTTTTACTTTTCTTCTTCTTCTGCTCCTGGTTATACTTTGTCAGGGCATCACTTCCTCCTTCTGCTATAATTTCCTTTTCTAGCACAGCTGCGAACGAATTAAGTTGAAACATAGAGACTCGGCTATACAGCCAGAGCTTCAGTCCCTGCTCGAACCACCTTGCTTTTCTCTACTCGATATTGACTTGATATAGCGCAAACCTCGCCAATTCATTAAATTTTGCGGCATACTCGGGAACCGTCATCGTACCTTTCTTTAACTCCAGAAATTGAACCTACATCTGGTCCTGCGAACTTGGCGAAAAGTATGTCTCAAAGAACATCTCCTTAAATCTTTCCCAAGGAATTACTCCCTAACCACCTCGGCTCCTATTCGCCTGCCACCAGTAATTAGCATCCGACTTTAGCATAAACGTCGCGAAGGCAGTCTTCTGATTTTCACCAACCCTAGAGACATCAAAAACCTTCTCCATTTCCATGATCCATGTTTGAGCTTCGACTGGATTCATAGACCCTTGATATTCCTGGGGCCCTATAACTTTAAAGTCCTTGAAAGTCGTGGCTTGAGCCCGGGGCTGATTTGTAAACGCTCACGCCAACAGATTCACCAGCTGCTGTATTAGGTTAACTTCTGCTTCGTTATTATTCGTAAACCCTTCGGGGGTTTGCTGACGAGTTTGTCTTCTTCTTAGCGACATCTTTCTGTTTAGAGTATTTGTTATTAGATGATTATTCATTTACTTAAACATTTAAGACTTAACTTAAACATTTTCAAACATCACATAACACATAACACATCTGAAAAACTCTTGTGTTTTATTCATTCATTGCCTTCAAGCATAACAAAGATAGCATTATTGCTATTTACATCATTTACCCTATCATAACGAAATTTCAAAACCACATCAACATCATATCCCATTATTATATCAACAATTGGGATTTATATTTTATTATTACTCGTGGCTAGCTTTCATAATATATTATTGCGTTCATCGCAATCCTACTAGGACATCCCACGCCGCACAGCTTCCTCGCGCTCTTGCTCCACGATACGAATCATCATCCTGCGATCCATCATGTACCACGGTAAAACTGCACTGGATAGTGGAAAACTCAATCCCGAGCTCTATCCTTTGTTGTGTGGAACGCATAGTCCATCTCATCCATTCTGGCTTTCTTTGACCGAACCTTATCCTCAACACGATCTAACACGATCAGCAGCCTTCAACCACGCATCCTCAGCTCTCGCCCGTTTAGCTGACTCCTCCCTTAATTCATCCTTCACATCCTCATTCTCAACTATTATTTATGCTCTTTGATATTCTAACTGAGCTAGTTTCTGATCAAGTTCTGCAACTCGAGCAGTGAGATCCTAAATCTTCAAATCCTTTTGGTCTAGAACGGTCTGATGCTCTGCTGCCTGCTCCTCTAATTCCTCAATCCTATCCTGTAACTCAATATTGAGATCATACACCTCATCATACATCACAGCTCCCAACGAGGAAAGTGGCATCTCAACTGGATCCTCCTTCTCATCATCCACCTCTAACTCCTCAGGATTAGATTCAGGCTCATACTCAGGAATTACAATTGTGATCAATAGGGATGGCTCCCTCGGCACTAACTACTCCCGGACTGTATGAATGTCTCGGGGCTCCTCCTCCCTAGCCAAGCTGGATCCTCCTATATCAGTCATCCTGCCATCAAAATATTTTAAGTTTTAATTACTACTCGATACTACTCGCGAGCACATTAGTTATTAATAAGTGAGCACATAAAATCTCTTCATTATATATATTTTTTTCATTTCTTAGAACTCGACAAGAGTTTTATCACCACTATGTTTTCAATCTTCTTATAAGGTTAATTCATAAGGTTTTCCCCACCTAAGGTTCATAAACTACGACTTTGATACCAACCTGTGACACCCTCAAATCTGGGTACTTCAAACCCACAGATTTGGTGCTCACTGTCCAAACAATTTCATCTAACTACCCATAATAAAGGATAACAATAAACTTCGAACACATAAATCCTTATAAAAGGTTACATAATCTAATGAAAACTGATTACATGATTAAATAAAATTCTCAGGTCATCTAAACCTTAATTATTACATCTTAGCAGCGGAATAATAATTAAAACATAACAATAACAATGTTTCATTACATAAACTTCATCAAGTAAATTAAACTTCTTTATTTTCTCATCTTGCCATTGCCCTTGCTCGTGAATGGTTCATCAGACTTCTCTGCAATGTTTTATGCAAGGGGTGAGCAAAACAATTGCCCACCAGGGTAACAATAACAATAACAACATTGAAATAAGTAATAGATGGATTTATTTGAATAACATAATCTTTCCTAAAGTCAGACAACGATAATCAAGAACTGATAGCTCAATAAAAACTTTGGCTTTTGAATCAAGATTTAAAAACAATATCAAAAGTACGTATGAAGGTCACAAGACAACGAACTATGTCCTAGGTAAACAAGTATCTCTACTGTAACCTTTAACAGTCTTATAGACTATATGGATCATCCATCTCGTACTCTAGGGGATCAACTCTTCGTACAATATATTGTGCACAAACATTTTAACGCTATTGCATAATATAATCTCCTATAACAGGATTGTTCATCTCAGCATTGACATTAGAATCCACACCAAAGGAAGTTTGGTTTAGTTTAGCTTCAAAGAAATTTTAAGTCTTTGGACGTTCATCAACTATGGACTAGTCAAATCAAAAGGGTTCGCTAGCCACTAAAGAGTTTAATATAATAATATAAGATTGTACAATGATATTTATGTTCGAGGATCGAACAACAATGAATCATAATCGAATAAACATTTTATAACGAAGTAATGCCTTCAAAAGAATTAGAAAGCTTAATTAGAATTATAAACTTTGAACAATTTAGGAAAGCCTCACTTGAAATAAAGAAGAAAAGGTTAGGAACTTGCACGATGTAAAAGTAGAGTTAAGAAACTTGCCTTGTGCACTCACTACAAAATTACAGTACACTTCCTTTAAACACCCTACACATTCAAGCCACATTGATACATCAATCAGTCACAAAACGATATTCACTAATTGCTTACATGAACCCCATTCTATGACCCATCATTCTTTAATTGACATAATATCATCTCATGTGATTAAGACTTGTTATTATATCTTATTATACACTTAATGTTTCATTACATTTACTAGAATAGGTTAAAAAACTATCCCTTAAACTTTACATTTAAACCTTCTTTATTGGGTTTGTTCTGCTAACGGCGCGACCATGCCGCTTTTGTTCTTGGCACCAGCGCGGTCGTGCTGGTGCGCAGACTCAGATACTGAAGTTCGCTACACAGACTCTCCTACAAACTAAAAATTCATGTATTCTTCACTTAAGGTCCAAATTAACCAATCTTAGATGCTACAAACTTTATAGAACTTAAACCCAACATGTATTTAACAATTCAAACACATAAATCGCATAAACAACCAATTTAAAGGTTCAAAAATCACTGTTCATGCTTAATGTTTACATTTTGACATCTTTAGCGTAATCACTCACTACGAATTCGTTTTACAACCAAATTAATCCATTTAACTGGCACTGTTTTCGTTTCTCATCATATTAACAATACCCATCACCAATTCTAGATTCTACACGCGAATTCCTAGTCAATTTTGACTCCAAAACAAGCTAAAACATACATATTCAACCAAAAACTAAATTCTTTATTTTAAAACATGTTTTTATGGATTGATATCTCCAAAATCATACATAGACACTATATAACAGATTAATCATGCTTATAAATATATATGACCAATATCTCACCAAATCATTCAACTAAAATAATTACAGTAAAGAACCTTGAGAAAAATATAACAAGAATTTAGAATTTTACCTTTAATTGTTTAGAAAAACTTAGTTAATTTTCCTCATCATCTTTGATTTCTTGGACTCTTGCTCTCAATTCACAGAGAATTCTCTCTAAATTTCTCTCTTCCTCTCTTCTTCTCTGTGTTTTTAGCCTTATAAAAATAAACTGACAAAACTTTATGTAGTTTTATCAAGCTTCATCAGTTACTAAACTAAAAGGTCCATTAGTTAGAAAATGCAAAGGGTCTCTAGACCATGTTTGGCTAGAACCCAAAACCCCTCTTTTTAATTTATTTTAATAATTGCCTTGTTGTATAATACACTTGTCACACCTAAATTTAATTAAACTTATTTTATTAGTAAATCAAATTATCCTTACTAATAAAATTATAATTTCTATTTAGCTAACCATAATTATAATTTTATTTAATAAATCATTTTATTAAATAAACCATTAATCCGCTAATTTTATTATTTAATTAAATTAGAATATTATCATTATCCTTGCGTAATAAAATACACACTAATTATAAAATTATTTATCGTCAATTTACTTAATATTATCATACTTAAATAAATCATACCACAATAATTTTCATCAAATATTTATTTAATTAAATAAACATCCCAACGAAAATATTTATTTTATCCGATAAATATTTTAAATTATTACGAAAACCAGATTCGTTACATTATTGAAGATGTTCTGATCAAGGTGGACAGTTTCTACTTTCCTGTGGACTTTGTTGTCCTTGATACTGAGCATGTTCAAAACACACGAGGCCAAATTCATATGATTTTAGGGCGACCATTTCTTGTTACATCCAACGCCCTCATCAATTATAGAAATTGAGTGATGAAATATTTTTTTGGGAACCTCACAGCAATAGACACTGATGATAATGATTTCGAATAAGTCCATTTGATTGATAGTCTAGTAGAGGAATTTTTCTTGCAAACTTGCAAAGAGGACCCATTAGAGGCTTGTTTGTCCCATTTTGGTTGTGATTTCGATATTGATGAATCTATAGAGCAAGTCAATGCACTTTTAGATTTAGTGCCTGTTATGGGTACACATTCTGTCCAACCAAAACCAGTGCCTCTCAATCTCTCATCAACTCCTCGACCTCCTTCTACTGAAGAACCACCGAAGTTGGAGCTGAAACCATTTCCCGATAATCTGAAGTATGCATTTTTAGGTACAACAGAGTCGTTGCCTGTTATCATAGCTTTTAACTTTGATAATGTTTAAGAGAAGAAATTACTTGAAGTTCTTTATGAGCGTAAGGAAGCTATTGGGTGGTCTATGCCAGATTTAAAAGGAATCAACCCGTCAGTTGTCAAGCATAAGATTCACTTAGAGGTGAATGCAAAACCTTCTCGTGAACCACAAAGTAGGGTGAATCCAGTTATGCAAGAAGTAGTCAGGGCCGAGGTACTCAAGCTTCTTGATATGGGTATTATCTACCCAATATTTGATAGTGAGTGGGTGAGCCCTATGCAAGTAGTGCCTAAGAAGTCAGGAATTACAGTGGTAGTTAATGAGCATAATGAGTTAGTTCCATCTCGTGTTTAGACGAGATGACGTGTTTGTATTGACTACCGGAAGTTGAATTCAATGACTAGGAAGGATCACTTTCCCTTTCCTTACATTGACTAAATGCTGGAAAAGTTAGCCGGTCATGCTTACTATTATTTTTTGGATGGTTATTTTTTGGCTATAACCAAATTCCATTCCATCTATCTGATCAAGAGAAGACAACATTCACGTGCCCTTTCGGTACATTTTCCTACTGACGCTTGTCTTTCGAGCTATGCAATGCAGCTGCCACTTTTCAGCGGTGTATAATTTCCATATTCTCGAACATGGTAGAGCGATTCTTAGAGGTTTTCATGGATGATTTTTCTATGTCTGGGTCTTCTTTTGAGGGATGTTTGAAACACATGGCTCTAGTCTTAGAGAGGTGTAGAGAGAAAAATCTAGTGCTTAATTGAGAGAAGTGCCATTTTATGGTACAAAGGGGAATTGTTCTTGGGCATATCATCTCTAAAGATGGAATTGAAGTAGACAAGGCTAAAGTAGAGTTAATCTCTAACCTGCTGCCCCCACGGACGGTTAAGGAGATTCACTCATTCTTAGGCCATGCTGGTTTTTATAGGCATTTTATCAAGGATTTTAGCAAGATTGCTAGACCTCTGTATAATCTCCTCACTAAAAATGCCCCATTTGTCTTTGATGAAGCATGCCTAGAAGCTTTCGAGACGTTGAAATTCGCTCTGACCTCTGCACCTATCATCCGGTCCCTTGACTGGAGCCTTCTATTTGAGATCATGTGTGATGCCTCTGATTATGCACTTGGGGCAGTTTTAGATCAGAGAATTGATAAAGTCCCTCATGTGATTTATTATGCGAGCAGGACTTTGAACGACGCTCAACTCCATTACTCCACCACAGAGGAGTTGCTAGCAGTCGTATTTGTTTTAGACAAGTTTAGGTCCTATCTCTTGGGATCTAAAGTCCATGTCTATTCAGAGCACGCCGCTTTGAAATACTTGCTTTCTAAGAAAGATGCGAAGTCGTGACTAATTCGATGGGTCTTGTTACTACAAAAGTTTGATTTGGAGATTAAAAATAAAAAAGGGAGCTGAGAATGTTGTAGCAAACCATCTATTTAGGCTTATAGTTGAATTCTCGAGTGCCCTAATGAACAGCTTATGCATGTCTCCCAATCACCTTGGTATGCGGACATCATTAATTATCTTGTCACACACTAAATGCCAAATCATTGGTCTAAACAAGATAAGTGTAAATTCTTGTCCAAGGTGAAGCACTTTTATTAGGATGATCCCTATCTCTTCAAGTATTGTCCTGATCAGGTAATTAGGAGATGTGTCCCTGAGGAGGATCAAATGTAAATTCTCTCCTTTTGCCATGATCAGTCGTGTGGAGGCCATTTTAGTGGAAAGAAGACAACTGCTAAAGTCTTACAGTGTGGATTTTATTGGCCTTCCTTATTTCGTGATGCGTATACCTATTGTGTTGCTTGCGAGAGATGTCAAAAATTAGGTAGTCTCACGAGACGAAATATGATGCCCCGTAATCCCATTTTGATAGTGGAGATCTTTGATGTGTGGGGGATAGATTTTATGGGACACTTTCCTAACTCGTTTGGTAATATCTATATTTCGGAAGCCGTTGACTATGTGTCAAAGTGGGTAGAGGCTATTGCGTGCAGAACAAATAACCACAAAGTGGTGGTTTGATTTCTGAAAGAGAACATTCTTGCATGATTCGGTACACCCCACGCTATCATTATTGATGGGGGATCGCACTTTTGCAATAGACCATTTAAAGATCTAATGAAGAAGCACATAGTGATTCATAAAGTGTCAACTGCAGACTATCCATAAACTAGTAGACAAGTTGAAATTTCAAATAGGGAGATTAAGCATATCTTAGAGAAGACGATAAATCTTAACAGGAAGGATTGATCAGTTCGAGTGATAGATGCTTTGTGGGCATACCGTACTGCATACAAGACTTCCATTGGAATGTCCCCCTACCGCTTAGTATATGGCAAGGCATATCACCTGCCTGTTGAGTTGGAACATAAATCTTTTTAGGCTGCTAGACAGCTGAATTTTAATGTCGACCAGGCAGGAAATCATAGGAAGCTTCAAATTATTGAGCTGGAAGAGATAAAGAATGATGTGTATGACTGTGCAAAATCATACAAGGAGAAGATGGAGAGGGTGTGTGATCAAAAGATTCTTAGGAAATCTTTTCACCCTGGCCAGAAAGTCCTTCTATATAATGCTCGTCTGCATCTATTCTCAGGAAAATTGAAGTCTAAATGGTCCGGTCCTTTCATAGTCCAGCAGGTGTATCCTCATGGGGCCATTGAGATTCAGAACCCCAAAGATGGTACTGTATTTAAAGTGAATGGCCATCGTTTAAAACCATTTTTAGAGTTGAAAAATCCAGAAGTTGAAGGTATGCTTCTGGAGGATCCTGTTTACTAAGATTGATTTTGAGGCCATGATTCTTGTATATTTAGATTTTTTTTATTTTTCTTTTCTTTGTTCTATTTCTAACAAAACTGCAGGATTATCTCGTTGATTTGCGCTTTAAATCTGGAATTCATTAAGTTGTCCATACGAGGCATACAACTTGAAGTTTGTTTAATTTGGGTTAGTGTGTTGTTGTCCAAAGTTTCTAATTTGTAGCTTGCTTTCAAGCCCACAACCGAAGTCATAATCTATCCAAAAACTCTACGGTAGTTCATATTCAGGTGATATCCTTCCTTTTCCTATTTACTTGTCTTTATACATTGCGAACAACGTAAGATTTAAGTTGGAGGGTGGGATTTATTTGCCTTACTATTCCATGCACTTCACAGATGCCACTTTGTAAGGATATGAACAAATTATTTTATTTTCTCAAAAAATAAAAAATCAAAAATCAAAAAATCAAAAAATCAAAAAATAAAAAATAAAAAAAATAAAAAATAAATTTATGCAATGGTTCTTAAGCTGATATTAAGTTTCCCTTTATCAAGCCGGTGCATGAACGATGACACATTCGTCTTAATGCTTTACATGTGCATACTTAGTTCTCATACTATTATTATTAAGAGAAATTTTATGGTTTCTAATTCTCATTTTATTTGAGCACATAAGACAACTAATGCATGACTAGATGGATGAGTGAGTATAACTTAAATTTCCTAAAAAACATAAATGGGGAGACAAAGTAACCTGTGAGTATTTGAGCCAATCTTCCTATTTGAGGGTTTTTACATCAACTCTAATTTTTTTTGAAAAACGTATTTTGTTGAGTAGTCTCATTATTTGTTGCTTTAATTGAACACTGGAAAGGTACGTCCATGAAATGTAAATTCTTTTGAAGGATTCCTAATATTGCTTGAACTGAAGTACTCTAGACCTTAGGAAGTGACTTAGGCCATCTTTGGTAGCTGACATATGAGCCTAATCCCACCTTTACATATGTACCGCTAGTCACTCTTCGAGCTATTTATATAGCCTTTCTTTGGTAGCCCGATATCCTTACCCTACTCCAATTTAGAGTGTAAACCATATTTATGGCCTACCCTTTATCTAAGGATGTGTTGAGATTATTTTTATGTATGAGTAATAGTGAAAAATGAGCTTAAAAAAAAGAAAGAAGAAAAGTGATGAAATCTCCTTTAAAGATCAGAAAAAAACAAAAATGCTAGAAAAAGGAGGTGAAAAATAAAATTTTTTTTGAAGAAAAGCTCAAATAAAGTCAAGTTAAGCCCAAACGTTAATTTTATATCTCAACGTATTTTTTAAATACTTGAATCCTTTATATATTCCTTTGTTTCATAACCCTTGCCCTAGGCCTTGCGTTACAACCCTAAAAAGTCCTAATGATCCTTTGGAATATGGTTTAGAGGTGAGACTAGTGGAGGGGATCTATTTCTGCATTTTGCCTTTCTAGTGGGATTTATCATTTCATGAGACTTTTGTTCTTTCATTTATAGCGTTTTTCATATATACATGTGAGAGGCATTTGAATTAGAATACATATAGCCCGCATATAATGAGAGTGATTACACCCTATTCTTGAATGTTTCATTTGTTGAGTGTATTCCATGTGAGGAGTTAAGTCAAAGCATAGTTTGGATAGGGTCTGAGAGTTTTGCTGTAATATCCCGGATATTGATGAAGCTAGTAAGCATGATCTTAAATGATTAATACAATTATGATGTATGATGATCCTTAGATAAGGATAACTATTTAAGTAAGAATGAGGTATGGGATGTAATCAAATATGATTAAAGGTTAAGATGTAAAACCTAGATTGGAAAAGATAGACGTGTAAAGAATGATTAAACATTTTAATCTATGTGCTAGAGAAAACCATATATGTGTAAAGATGTGAAGAGAGGATTTTGGTACATAAGTCTCTAAGGAAGTTATGTAATAAACTCGATGAGCATGTGACTTAATGTATAATATTAAAATAAAGATTCTGTGAACTAATTGTGATGGAATAAATATGTATGAGTGTTATATATATTTATTCGTGAGTAAGTGATGAGATGTAAGTTAATAGTTAGTCAAGACTAATTAATTAGTTTAAAGCAACCAAAGAAGTAAACACTTGTTTAAAACACAAGAGAATGATGTTAAAAGTCAAAATTGAGTTCAGAATAGAATTTTGAGACACGAATTGGATACTTAAGTCCAAAACATCGAACTTAGTAAGAAAAGACTGTAAACACGATATGGTGTCAAGGTTGACTTTTTGGTCAAAGTCAACAGTTGACTTTTATGATGAAAAATCAAACTAGAAGTTCAGAATAGAATTTCGATGATCGGACTGCGAATTTGAGTCTAGGATGTTCAAATTAGTAAAGATAGACTCTAAACACAAAAAGGTAAGGGAGATGAAAAGTTAGGAATATGGAGGGTTTTGTTGGGAGGGTGTTGGTAAATTATATTGGCCTAACTAGGCAAATGATCAGCCCTTTCTCCCTCATTCACTCCCGTACTCCTCCCCCAAGTTTTCAGAAAATAGAGAGAGAGAGAAAGAAGAGAGGAGAAGAAGGAAGAAGGAGAAGAAATTCAGATTTTTCTTTCTCCCACACAATCACCTTCACCCACTCAAGAATCAAGGGAGAGGGAGAAAGCTTGAAGAGCTAGCAAGAGAAAGAGAAAGAGCTCGGGTGGAGCTAGAGAAGAAGAGATGAAGAGCACGGAGCTTCAAGATAGAAATTCTAGCAAGAAGAAGAAAAACCAAGATGAGGAAAAACCTAATTAAGGTAATTCCTAAACTTAAATATATAGAAATTCTTTGGATACTTTTATTTTAAAAATCTGAAAATCCTTACTATGTTAAGGTGTTATGTTTATGTCTTAAATGGTATGCCACCATGAAAGCACGAAGGATGAGGTAAAGCTATGAAGGAAGGATAGAAGGAAGAAGAAAACTAGCTAGAGGTAATCCTAAAACCATACTAAAACTTTATTTTTGTTTATGCTTGGTTGTAGAAGTATGAGATGATAAAGGATGATGGTTTTATGTTTAACCATGATGGTATGGATGAAAAATGATGGTAAGATGAAAAATTAAAATGAATGTAAGCCTATGCGTAAAGAATGGACAAATGGACTATGTAGAGGACTATAATAAGAATAAAGAAATCGTTAGTTCATAATATGTATAATAAATTCCATGAAGAAGGAATTATGTGAATGGAAGCTATAAAATGTTCCAATTGGAACGATGGAAAAATAAGCTGTAACGAAGTTATGGCAAAAATTTTCGTAAAACATGTTAAAAGATGAAAAACTTAGTCTCGGGTGACTTTTGGGCCAATATTACGGCTTGATAATGATGTTAAAAATTATGAATTCATGGGGGTTTTGTAGTTCATGTCACAAGCTTTCCATAACCTTAAAAAGTGACTAATTCTGACTTAAAATGAAGAAGTTATGATGTTCAGAAGTAGGTGCGACAAAATTATAAAACTGAGTTTGGGCTGGATGAGCCAAGTGCCTAGGCGTTGGCTGGCAGTGCAGGGGCGCTACAAGGTCAGGGGCTTAGAGCAAAGGCACTGCCAAGGAGCGAAGAGGCGCTGGTCTGGGGCTGGGCTAAGCCAAAATGTGCAGAAACAGGACAACTTTGGCGTCCTTTAGTAAAATAGGCATAACTCTCTCATATGAACTCCGATTGGGGTGATTCAAGATGTTCTGGAAAGCTAAGAGATAGATCTACAACTTTCTTTCTTTAAGAATTGAGAGTTGAGGCCTCGAGCAGGATCAAAATTATTTTGGGTCTGTTGTGCAGTCGGAGGCAATTAGACGGTGTCGGGCATGGGCGTATACAACGTGCAATTGTTCCGACGGTAAAAGATGTTGTTCTTAGTAATAAAAGATGAACATTATGATATGTAAAATACCAAACATTAATCAATGAATATTAAACAAGTTGTATGGGCGAGCTAAGCGTACGCCAATGCATGTCGCTTGGGCGTTCGCGATGGTTAGTTGAGCGTATGGACGTGCAATCGTCGTAACGCCGTAACAAGAGTTAATAAATTTATAAAATATTTTAATTCCAATAAGAAAGAAGAATTAAAGAGTATGAATGAAGATGAAGGTAAACCAATATAGAGGGTTATTGTATGAATAATTAGTAGGTTGACCTCAACTAAATTGTGAAGGTCATTTGATGAACAAATAAACTTCTAAAAATCATATAAAATCATATGATGAGAATGTGATGATGGTATATTAATTAAAGATAATGTATGATGAAAAGAATATTGTTAATGAAAAACATTCGATGATGATGTAGATGACTCAGAATTAAGTACGAGAGAAAAAAATATTGAATGTAATTTATGTAGATGATAAACTAGTATGATGAATACTTAGAATGAAAGTGGTAAAGAGTTATACGAATAACTAACTAGTTTGCTAACATTATTAATTATGTAGGTCGTGCAAAAGATGCAAAATATTAGCGTAAGCCAGATAAACAAATCAAACAAGTTTTTCAGTACTTGTTGCTATGTGTTATGAAATCCTTATGATGCTTTTATGTGCACTATATGTTGCAAATGTGATGTTAAACTGTTAATATTCAGTTGATGATCGATGTTAATTGTTCTATGTAAACCTTATAACATGAGAAATGTGATGTATACATAAAATGCAAAGTATGAATTAGTATGATAAAGATGGAGCATGTATTAAATGTGATGCATGAATAAAGATGAAACATGTATAAATGCACTGTATGATGAAAGATAAAGCATGCATAAATGTATAGTATGAGAAAGATGAAGTATATATAAAATGCGAAATTGTGAAAAATGTGAAGAATGTTAAAATTGTAAATTATGTGTTATGTGATAACTGTTAAACTTGTTGGGCAACGTAGTTGCTCACCCTTGCTATAAATAATTGTTTTCACCTAAGCTAGAGCGGACCGGAGAATTTGATAAAGTCAGAGGAATGGAATAGTTAATGATTGAAGATGTTTTGCATTAATTATAATAATAGTACAAATGTAATATTGTTTTGAATAGTAGATGATGTATTAGTAAAGGTCTTCGTACCTGGGAGTAGAATGTAAGACTCTGTGGTAGTTTTGTAAGGATAATGTATTTATTTTACGTTATAATTAGTTGTCTAGAAGATGTATGGTTTGGGTAGTACAGTGATGCACCAGATCCGGGCTTAAAGGCAAGACCTGAGTTTCGAGGTCATTACATTTGCTTACTTTGATATTAATAATGTTATGTTGTTGTCAATTCACACACTCACAATGAGATTGCTAGTTTGAGAACTTTGATGTTGCATGTATGTCATATTGCCTTAGCATGTGGGTGTTTTGATGTTTTTGTTGAGTTATTTGCATTGGTGAAGAAAAGGGAAGCACATTTTAGAAAAGAACCATTGCATTCGAATTTTGTTAGTATATTCACTACAAACCATTACGAGACTAAACTCGTCCACTTAGGTTAACCTTGGGGTTTAAAGACTTGTTACACATGCTAAGTGCAATTGTGTTCCCTACGAAAATGGCTTAGGTTTAATTAGGATTTTATTTGTTTCATATTCTTAACTTTTGCTTTACTCGAGGACTAGCAAAGTATAAGTTGGGGGGAATTTGATGTGTCAAGAAATTGGTATATCCTAGCATGCTAATAGTGCTCTGTATTTATAACTTTTTTATCTTAGTAATTAAATTTTTCATCAAGTACTCTTCTTTTAGTGTCATTGGATCCCAAATAATTGTATGATTTACTAAATTGTTTGTGTTTTTAAGTGCAGATTTTTGGCATTGGCAATGCTAGGAAGGTTGCACATTCCTTTTTCAAAACCTCAAAAGCCAATAACTCACATGGGTATGAAAGTGGGATAACATGTGCATATGGGATCCCTTACTCATTGTGCAGATTGTTTTCACGATATAAAATATCAAATAGCAGACTTACCTCTTGCATGTCATATGAAATGAAAGAGAATTTGCGAAAGAATGAAGATTTGGGACATGCTAAGCAATGAAGAGGTCGCGATAAAGTAGCAGATCGTATAGTACAGCAGCAACAAGGTTTCACGCTAGACTAGGGATCTAATCCTAGTGTCGGAAAATTTAATTGAGAGTTTTGTTTTTATCAGCAAGCTAAGAAGCAGGTTGTGGGCTAAGCCCATTATTTTATTAAGGAGAATCAGCCGGAAAATTTAATTGAGAGTTTTGTTTTTATCAGCAAGCTAAGAAGCAGGTTGTGGGTTAAGCCCATTATTTTATTAAGGAGAATCAACAACTCATTAGCTTTATAGCGGGGTCCAAATACTAAGCATGAAAAACCCAACAACTAAGTTTCATAGCCTTTGAATTGGATGCCCTAAATGAATAAAAGGGGTAGCGGCCGTAGAATAGAGAATGAGATCAGATTAAGCGAGAGCCTCATCTTCTTTTCCTTCCTTCACTTAAATCATACACATGGGTTTTCGATTTTAATTTTTTTTCTTCTCGTTTATCAAATATAGGAGCACAGTTTTGTTATTCCATTTATTCTTTGCATCTAAGTAGTAAGGGATCATCAATTTATTAAAGGGGGAGCAACAACAGTACATTGAAGGAGAGCACCCTTTTGGTTTTCATTTTGTTTCTTATCATACTTAGTAGCTTAGCATTGTTCATTATTCCGACTGAGAAACTTTTGAGTTTTGAATTTAAGAATTTATGTCATTTTCTTCTTAAATTAATTGGTACATTTAAGTGAGTATTCTCTTTATTTAATTAAGTATTTTTTTTATTATGTTTCGTGTTCCAATTTCAAGCATGTTAGGCTAGATTATTTTCTAAGGTTGAGGATGAGTATAATTGATTGATTCTATTGCACGTATTCATGCCAATTGATTCTATTAATTTAGTGCTTTAACGTAAAAAAATAATTCTTTCTATTGGATGCCTATTTTTACTGATAAAAAAAGTAAGGTTGGATTCTCATTATTATTTGTGGATTCAGTTTATGATTTGTTTAAAACAGATATAAACTGTGTTTTGATGGAAATATTGAGTGTTTTGACCTTGTACATATATTTGGCTATGAAAGAATTAACAATTGGATTTAAAAAAAAAATTAATTGGACTTAATTGAATTTATTTTCCGCATCTAATAGAGTCGAGAGACCAAATTAATGCGAGATAAAAAGTAGAGTTTATCAGGCATGAATATTAGGAAGATGATATCAAATATATGACTCCATCACCTTAGTATTTTATTATTGATTAGTTTATTCGTGCTAGTATTTCATTATTGATTATTTTATTCATGTTTGTAGCTGATAAATTATTCCTCTTAATTTCTAAGCTAGATTAGGAATTAATTAGAATTAGTGAGTGAATAACACACGTTCCATCCGTCAAGTCCTTAGGGTTCGACCTTACACTTGCCTAAGCTATACTAGGTATTCGATTCGTGCACTTGCAAGTATATAAAACAATGACAATACTAGGGATCAAAAAGTGAATCCCAAATACGATCCACATTCAATATTCTGAACCCTTATCCGTCCTTCGTTAAAAACCATATGTAGTCCATTGCTAATGATATATTTTACATAAGGTGAAGAAGAATCGCGAAAAGTAATTGATAAAACAATTGAAAATAACTCGGGTGAGGGTCAACACTTCACTACCCCAACGATCTTATACTTGGTTGACGCTCTGCACACCACTACTCGAAGGATTTCTTAAATGCAGAAGGAAGTGGATTTGAGCGCAATCAAAATATTGCAATAATAATATTTCAATAATTTTGTAATCTAATTAACTTGTGGGGGTTATACAATAGTTATAAACTCAAAACCCTAATTTTACTTGGAGAATAAGAAAAGTACTAAACGATTAAATAACCTTACTAAATATTAAAATTCTAGTCACTATTAAATCTCCTAAATCCTCAATAATGAATAAGTAAACAAATATGTTTTTTCGAGATAGGCACAAAAGAGATTTAGAAGGGGGGTTAAATAGATTCTTTAATTTTTTTTTAAAGATGTATTACCAAATCAGTTAAGTAATTTAATTGATTGGATTAACACAACGGAATGTTTAAGAAAAGCTCTTCAAAGATTATAATGAAATTCACAGTTCTTAATTTAATGAGATAATGTGAAAATAAAACACAGATATAAAACGTAAAGTGATAGAAACTGAAATGTAGAATTTAAAGAACACAAAAGATTTTTAAGACGTTTAGAGCACAAAAGTCTACTAATCCTCTCTTCTAGTTTACAAAGAACTTTTACACAATGATTCACAAAGAATCCTTCAACTCACACAGACTTGGTTTACAAAAGATCACTTAGATCTGACTAATCATTAAGAGTAGTAATTTGTTTTGAGTCGCTGTTAAGTTACTTTAAGGTTCTTTTCGAATGACTTGGCAGCAGGGTGCGTTTTTTGGAATCGTAGAGTGGAGCTAGTATGAACTGAGAGTTTCACACTTGGATTTGATCGATTCGATGTATTTGATACTTGAATTTGCTGGCTTTATATAGAGTTCTCTAGGGATTTTCCCATTAGAAAGTTACCGTTGTTCCATTCTTGCTTGGTCACTTGTCTTTCAACAATTGATTGACTTTAAAATGCTGTCTACTTGGAACACCTCAGGTCATTTTTTTCAATACTATGAACAGTACAGTAGCAACCATATGTCCTTTAGCTCTGCTAAAATAGCTGTTAGATAGAGGCTTTGTCGACTTGTTCTTATCGCAAAATCATCTGATGATAACATCGGAGGGTCGAGTGTTAAGGTTGATGAACTTGTCATAACTTGTCACTATACAAGGGGAAGAGCAGTTCAAATTTCTAGATCCTGGGCTCAGAGACTCTATAGAAGAAATAAGAAGAAGAGAAGAAGAAGGAAAACAATCCTATAAAGGAGAAATCCTCCCCGAAGTCGACAATCAAAGAGAGCAAGAGATTGGAGGAGATAATTTATTTTGTTATTTATAATTTGTATACTTTATTCTTTTTCTTATAACTTATTCTTTCTATCAATAAAATTCACTATTATTTCTAGAAAATATAGTTTCTCACTGTATACTAAAGCATGTTTAAATTTCTCATGTTTATATGCATTTAGTTTATTAATGATTTAACTAAAAACTACTTGTTTTGTCATTATCAAATAAGGCGAGATTGTTAGTACTTGCATTTATGTGGTCCCTTAGTTGATTTAAGACTAAATTCTATTTTGCACCCTAAACTTTAACCTTAAAATCAATTTGCACCTTAAATTTTATTTTGAATTAAATGCACCATAAACTTTGAGTTTCAAAATAATTTACACCAGCCACACTAAAGTTTAATGTGCAAATTATTTTGACATAAAGGATACGAAGGGTACAAATTATTTTGAAACTCAAAGTTTAGGGTGCATTTTATTCAAAATAAAATTTAGGGTGCTAATTGATTTTAGAATTAAAATTTAGGGTACAAAATAGAATTTAGTCTTGATTTAAAAATGACTAAAATTAATGTATACTTGTTATGCCAAGTACTTTTTGTAAAGTCCTTATGAAAGTAAATATGTAAAAGGACTTAATTAGGGATTAAATTTGTTAGGTTGATCCAAGTCGTATAGCAATTCCTTGTAATAGCTTAGTTGTCACTGGCTAAAAGACTTTTCACAAAGTTGAAAGAAAACTATTATAAGATTGTAGAGTAAGCTAAAGACTCTTAAAGATCATAGAGCAGAAGTCAGATCGTACGACCAGAATCGCAGAGCCACTCCATTTCGTAGAGTAAAAGAAAAAGGACAAGCTACTTTATGATGTCACTTGTTAGGTTTGTATATAGCGCTAACATGCAATCAAATTACATAAATAGTGCGTAAGCGCGATAAAACGGATTTTAAAATTTTTTATACAAACCATCACCATGATCATCCTTGTGATTAATTATCAATTAAATGAAAGAGATAGAGATATAGAATTATACCCTTGCAGAACCATGCTTCCACAGGTACGAGTTCACCTCCAAATCCTTCGCGTTCTCTTTGAATTTTACCGATTAAATTCCTTCCTTTGATCAACGTTAGCCACCCAAGTGTTTGGCCTCTAGAGGTGATCCACTAAGGAATAATAGTTGTTCAAGAAGATGGGTGTTGGCAAAACCCTAGTTTCTATCTCTATAAAAATTGCAAGTACTCTCTCTCCAATTCTTATGGAAGAGTGTGTAACTGTCTGACAGTCTAATTGTCTAACCCTAAATCATAATAAGACTCCTCTTATTTATAGATACAGGGAACCCTCCTAAACTATTTAGGATTAGAGTTTTTATTTTAATTAAACTCTTTTAATTAACTAAACTCCTAATCCAATTAGGAATTTATGAGAGAGTACTTCTATTAATTAATTCTCAATCCTTATTAGGAATTAAATAATAGTAATAGTAATAATAATAATAAGACTCCTCTTATTAATTTATATTAATATTTCCAAAATATTAAATAATAAATATTAAGCTATTTAATTTATTCTATCTCCATAGACTAAATTAAATACACTTAACTTATTATTACAATTATGTCATTTACTTCTTAAATAAATATTTTCTTTTTGCGGTGTGACCCTTTAGGTTCTCTATATTAAACCGGTTGTGAATAAATCAATTAGAACAATTCTAATTTCATTTAAATAAATAAATTAAACTATTTAATTCATTTAAATAAATAATATTTATTCTAAAATAAGGGTAAGCCCCTTTAGCGATCAACGACTTTTCAGATAATATAGATTTCAACATTAATCATAAAAGAACCTTTCAGTGAATAGTTACCGTACAATTCAATCCTTCTACCATACAATGTCCCAATTAAATATAAGACATGGAATTACTGTCAAGTCTTATTTATTTAATTATATGTATTTCGATTCTCAAATGCACAACTCTGATTAATGCAGATTAGAAACTCCTTTCTAATTTCATTCTGCTTTGGCCAAAGACTTTTGAGTCGTCATTTATCGAATCACATAGGACATTCTCTCCTTTTACTAGAAGTGGTAGATTCTTTGTTGATCATTCACCTATCTCCATGTATAACTTATTATACCCAATCATACCCTTTGATATACCCTAAAGGTCTTAAGGGACATGTCAAAGTATAACTCATCATACACAAGATACTATGATGATCTCAAGTCCAAGGATCACTTGTACTACTATCACTAGAGGAATTCCTATTGAAAGGCGAGTAAAACTCCATTAGGTATTCCTTAGCGAGCCACGTTCAATGAACTTATTCTCTAATAAGCACCTACATACTTTCTTTAGTGTCTCCACACAAATGATTATGAGATCAATCATCCTCTTCATAAGAGCAAGCAACGTATGTATTAATCTATCTAGATTTACTAATCCCCTTTTTAGTAATCCATTGATTAGGAACGATTTTAGTTTATGAGGTATCTAGAATTTAGATCTCATTATTATGATCACCATCATGATTCTAAAAGCATTGCTCAAAACTATGGGTTTATCACATTTAATATAACAACACGATGTAGATAAAGTAAAATGTCTTTAACAAACGAATAAGATTACAAAGTATATGCTACATCATATCAAATATGATTGGCTTGTGTGCATACTACTTTTAATCTCCCACTTGCACTAAATCCAATCGTCATGGTATCTAATACCCTTCTTCTCTAAGTGACGATCATCCTGCTGTTTGGATAAAGCTTCAGTAAATGGATATGCAATGTCGTTCTTGAGAGTCCACTATCTCTATAGTGACTTCACCTCTTTCAATGATTCCACTAATCAAATGAAAGTGCCGCAACACATGTTTGAATCCAAGATGAGACTTAGGAACTATTCCTAGTTCTGTAATGAACTTTTCATCCAAACAATCAAACTTGCAGCTTCATTTACAGCTATATACTTTGTCTTTGTCACTAAACTAACAACTCTTTGCTGTTTGGAACTTTTCCAATTCACTGCACCACCTTTCAAGGTAACGATTTACCTTAAAGTGGATTTGTTATCGTCTTGGTCAGTCTGAAAAACTTGAGTCTGTTTAGCCCTCTAGTTTTAATTCAGACCTACCATGAATTATGATTACATCTTCAATACCGGTTAAGTACTTAAAGATGTTTATCAATGTCTTATAGTGATCTTCTCCAGAATATGACTGATCAACATCAGGCCTAGTATATTCATTGCATACATGATAGTAACGCATGCGATCTCTCTTTCAATTGGGGACAATTTTAGAGAGATACACTCCATGGCTCATCATCATGAGACCTCTCTTGGAGTTTGCCTATGCTAAACGCCTTTAGCATCAAATGAATATACGTTCATTGGGTCAAGCCGAGCATCCTTTTAAATCTATCTATATAGATTTGTATTCCCAATTTATAGGATGCTCCTCCCAAGTCATTCATGGAGGAATGTTTAGACAATTTTATCTTTACTGATTGTAGCATTGGTGTGTTATTCCTTGTCAGTAGTATATCAACATATAATACCAAGAATGTCACAGCGCTCCCACTGACCCTTTTGTACACACAAGGTTCATTCTCATTTTTTGATAAAATCAAACTCTTTTGATTGTCTCATCAAAATGAATGTTCCATCTTTGAGAAGCTTGCTTCAATCCATAAATGGATTGTTACAGCTTATATACATGATTTGCTTCAACCTTTGAAATAAATTCCTCTGGCTGTATCATACATACATTCTCCTCAAGTCGTCATGGAGGAAGGACGTCTCCACATCCATTTGCCAGATTTCGTAATAAGCTGTAATCGCAAATAAAATCCAAATGGACTTGAGCATTACCTGGTAATAAGGTTTTATCACAGTCAACTCCTTGACTTGAAAAACTTTTTAAACAGGTCTGGTCTTTTAGGTCTCCACCTTGCCATTTGCCCCAGTCTTTCTCTTAAAGACCCATTATTCACCCTCTAGGCACTATGCCCTTATGTGGAGTAACCAGAGTCTATACTTGGTTCTCATACATGGAGTCCATTTTGGATTTCATGGTCATCTGCCATTTCTCTGAGTGTCTTCTACTTATAGCCTCATCGTATATAACTGGATCATCATCCTCTATGATGCGTACCTCATCATCATCCTCTATGATGAATCCATACCTCCCAGTTATCTTCGGTACTCTTCCAGATTTACGATTCGGTTGTGGTACAATAGGTCTATCTACAGGTTCCCCGGTTCGACTTAAAGTGCTTTGTGGTTCTTGAACTCCTTCAAGATCTATTACCATCCCACTAGCTCCTTCAATGATAAACACATTTATGTAAGAAGGCAACGTGTAAGATTATGGTAATAATACCCTAAACTTCCTTTAGGATATCCCACAAATCTGCACTTGTCATATTTTGTCCCAAACTTATCTTTGAAACCTTTTCACATAGGCTGGACAACCCCTTATCTTAACATACTTAAGAATAGAATCCTCTTTATCTATAACCTTTATGGAATCTTGGGGTCAGATTTTTGAGGTTACCTTATTTTGTAGATATGCAGCCGTTTCTAGGGTATAACCCCAAATGGATACTAGAATGTCGGTAAAAATCATTATGGACTGCACCATTTCCAACAAGGTACAATTTCTCCTTTTAGACACACCAATCAATTATTGCGTATCAGGAGGTTTCCATTATGAGAAAATACCATTTTGAGATGATCTAGAAACTTATTGCACAAGTATTCTTTCTTCGATCTGATTAAAGAATCTTAATACTTTGTCAGTTTGTTTCACTTCTAAATTCTTTGAACATTTCAAATGATTCAAACTTGTATTTCATCAAATACGCACATTAAACTCTTTGAATGACCATCTCCTTTTCTTTTATTAGTTTATTCAATTTGCAAAATGTTTTTCATGTAAGTCAAGCATACAAAGTCTATCAAGTGATCTTCCAGTTTCAAACAAAACATTATCATTGTAAATAGAACAACGATTGTTCTTAAATATAATACCAGAACCTTCCTTGTCCAACAACGGAAGTAATAATGTTTCTAAAGAGAACTGGAACATAATAACAACTTATTAACTTAATAGACTTGCCCGTAAGTAATGCTAAACTATAAGTTCCTATGGTTAATGCAGCAACCTTCGCTCCATTCCCACATATAAGATTACTTACTCTTAGTTTAGCTTTCTACTTCTGCTTAGTCTCTGCATTGAATTGCATACGTGAGAACTACAGCCGGTATCCAATACCCAAGTAGAACCTTGACTTACAGAAAGATTTATTTTTAATCATGAACAAACCTGTATCTGTAACCGAAGCTTCACTAAGCTTCTTCTGGTTAGCCTCTGTAAGATTCTCCTTACAGTTTCCTTTCCAGTATCCAGGCTTATTGCAGTGGAAGCAAACTCCTTTGCTATCTGCATCAGTCTTGTTTTTATTGTTCTTTATTTTTGCCTTTCCATTTACCTTTGAATTGTTCTTCTTTAAGAAGATCATTTGGCCCTCTTTCGCTTCCTGGAAGAATCATCTACCAGTAAGACTTGGTCTTTCTTGGTTGGAAAGTGACTCTTTACAATTTTCAACATGTTTAAGCAACTCAGGCAGGCTGACATATAGCTTGTTCATGTGGAAATTCACAATAATTTGTGAGAAAGAGTCCGGAAGTGATTACAAGATCAAATCTTGGATCAACTCTCCATCCATTAAAACCCAATTGTCCCAATTGTTCAATCAGATTGATCATTTTGAGGACATTTGTCTATATTGTAGTGCCATCGGTTATTCTAGATCAGAAGAGCTCCTTAGATATCTGATATCTAATAGTCCTACTTTCCTCACCCTTCAACTCCTTGAAGTTGCAGGAGTATAGTAGGAGCATTCATAGTTTCATGCTGACGCTGAAGCTCGTTACTTATGGATGTAAGCATGATGCATTGAGCCAACTGTGCATCATTTTACTACTTTCTAAAAGTAGCAATCTCTTCCTCAGAGGCATTGTCTGCAACTATTGCAGGGATAGGCGTATTAAAGACATAAGATTGCTTTTCAGCCTTGAGAACTATTCTCAAATTTCTTAACTAGTCTGTGTTATTTGGTCCAGTTAATTAGCATCTAATATGCTCCGCAGTGATAGTAAATTAGACATTGTAAAATTCTGTAAATTAATTTGTAATTTAGCAACATTTTAGCATACATTCATTTTAATTAATTACCAAAATAAATTAGGTCTTTATTTTAAATTGGTATCTCCCACTATTTTCATCAAACTATATTACCCTCAATATACAGTTCGGCAAATCTAATTAAAGATTTGCTAGTGAGAATAAGGATCTCATTTTAAATGTATATAGCCTTGTGGTGACACAACAAACGATATATAAATAAATAGGTAGACAACTATTGTCAATTACATCACTATGTAACTCCTTTTATTTTGCCCCTTAGATTATTTTGATCAAGTGGTGACACATCCGAATCAAAATTATCCAAGTTAAGTCCAACCTAACACTTCCATATATTCGAAAGAAAAACACTGTCCTTGTGGTGACACAACAAAATAGCATCGTTCAGTCTATGTATAAGCATCAAATGTGATAAAGCAACATCTTAAATATTTAATACTTGTCTTGTGGTGACACAACAAACTCATATTAAATATTTAATACTCTATTGCTTTACCATGCTAGAAGGCGACGTTTGATATTCCAAATATCTTTGAACGCTTAGGACTTAATATAATTTCTTTGAGGGGTTTATTATTATTTGTCTCATCTTGTTTAGCGCGCATGCACATATATAAAATACGCGTCATATTATTTAACATGCGAAGCATATTGTATAATATATAATATATATATATAGTAAACATGCACATATAGAATACTATATTCTACCCGGATTGATTATGGACTTTTATTCTAGTTTGGTTCACTAGAGCCACTAAGTGAACCAAAAGGTCAAACCTAGGGTGCAAGAATTAAATTTAAATATAACTATTACATTTAAACCCAGGCTTCATTACAAACGAGTCTTCAAGCGCTCCTTGCTCCTTTGTCTCCAATTCTTCAAGTAATTCTAACTAAACCTATTACATAAACTATTTACAATAAATAGAAACCTTGATAAGCAGTCAAGGGGAAGTACATAGGAGGGAGATATAATTTACATCAAGAAAAACTAGAGAAGACGAGGTACGCAGACCCCATTTATAAAAATCCATTCATTCAAGCATCCACTAAAATAAATCCAATCACACATTGGTCAGTAGTCCATAATCAATCCCTATTTATTATCATACACATCTTCATATGTATCAATAAATAACATTCATCTCATGAATAATAAAACCATTCCATATATGCATTGATATCAATTAATGGGCAATTAAAAGTTTACTAGAAATTCAATTTTGAAACAAAAATAAACTCCTTTATTTTAATCAACATTTAAATCATAATAAACTTATTTATTTTATTTTATCCAATTTTGAATAAAAAATAAACTCATTTATTTTTAATCAAATTCCAAATTAAAATAAACTCTTTTATTTCAATTAACATGGAATCCAATTTCAAGTTCAAAACAAACTCTTTTATTTTAACTTAAAATTATTGGAAAATAAAATATGTTGAATCATATTCCTTATCAAAATAAACATCTTTATTTTTAAGGAAACATGGAATCCTATTCCATATGTGAATAAACTCCTTTATTCTAGGAAACATAGAATCCTATTCCATATGTGAATAAACTCCTTTATTCTAAATTTATATCAATTAAATAAACCATTTATTTTAATTGAAAGAAAAATTATTCTTTCGGATTCTGCTGTCCGGCGCAGCTGCGCCCAGAATGAACTGGGAAACGGCGCAGCTGCGTTGAAGCCCAGAAATGATTTTCTAGGTTTGGGCGCAGCTGCACTCCAGAATGAACTGGAGCCGACGCAGCTACGTCGCGTAGCAGATTCAGAAAAACGGATTCTGCCCAAAAATTTCGATCCAATCGCATATCATACACACATGAAATCATCATAATCGATAATTAGCACAAGGTTAGGCTCTGATACCACTGTTAGGTTTGTATATAGCGCGAACATGCAATCAAATTACACAAATAGTGCGGAAGCGCGATAAAACGGATTTTAAATTTTTTTATACAAACCATCACCATGATCATCCTTGTGATTAATTATCAATTAAACCAAAGAGATAGAGATATAGAATTATACCCTTGTAGAACCATGCTTCCACAGGTATGAGTTCACCTCCAAATCCTTCGCGTTCTCTTTGAATTTTACCGATTAAATTCTTTCCTTTGATCAACGTTAGTCACCCAAGTGTTTGGCCTCTAGAGGTGATCCACCAAGGAATAATAGTTGTTCAAGAAGATGGGTGTTGGCAAAACCCACCCTAGTTTCTATCTCTATAAAAATTGCAAATACTCTCTCTCCAATTCTTATGGAAGAGCGTGTAACTGTCTGACAGTCTAATTGTCTAACCCTAAACTATTTAGGATTAGGGTTTTTATTTTAATTAAACTCCTTTAATTAATTAAACTCCTAATCCAATTAGGAATTTATGAGAGAGTACATCTATTAATTAATTCTCAATCCCTATTAAGAATTAAATATAGTAATAGTAATAATAATAATAATAAGACTCCTCTTATTAATTTATATTTAATATTTTCAAAATATTAAATAATAAATATTAAGCTATTTAATTTATTATATCTCCATAGACTAAATTAAATACACTTAGCTTATTATTACAATTATGCCATTTACTTCTTAAATAAATATTTTCTTTTTGCAGTGTGACCCTTTAGGTTCTCCATATTAAACCGGTTGTGAATAAATCAATTAGAACAATTCTAATTTCATTTAAATAAATAAATTAAACTATTTAATTCATTTAAATAAATAATATTTATTCTACAATAAGGGTAAGCCCCTTTAGCGATCAACGACTTTTCAGATAATATAGATTTCAACATTAATCATAAAAGAACCTTTCAGTGAATAGTTACCGTACAATTCAATCCTTCTACCATACAATGTCCCAATTAAATATAAGACATGGAATTACTGTCAAGTCTTATTTATTTAATTATATGTATTTTGATTCTCAAATGCACAACTCTGATTAATGCAAATTAGAAACTCCTTTCTAATTTCATTCTGCTTTGGCTAAAGACTTTTGAGTCGTCATTTATCGAATCACATAGGACATTCTCTCCTTTTACTAGAAGTGGTAGATTCTTTGTTGATCATTCACCTATCTCCATGTATAACTTATTATACCCAATGATACCCTTTGATATACCCTAAAGGTCTTAAGGGACATGTCAAAGTATAACTCATCATACACAAGATACTATGATGATCTCAAGTCTAAGGATCACTTGTACTACTATCACTAGAGGAATTCCTATTGACAGGCGAGTAAAACTCCATTAGGTATTCCTTAGCGAGCCACGTTTAGTGAACTTATTCTCTAATAAGCACCTACATACTTGCTTTAGTGTCTCCACACAAATGATTATGAGATCAATCATCCTTTTCATAAGAGCAAGCAACGTATGTACTAATCTATCCGGATTCACTAATCCCCTTTTTAGTAATCCATTGATTAGGAAAGATTTTAGTTTATGAGCTATCTAGAATTTAGATCTCATTAGCATGATCACCATCATGATTCTAAAAGCATTGCTCAAAACTATGGGTTTATCACATTTAATATAACAACACCATGTAGATAAAGTAAAATGTCTTTAACAAACGAATGAGATTACAAAATATATACTACATCATATCAAATATGATTGGCTTGTGTGCATACTACTTTCATCACTCTACCATAGCTAAAAGCAGGCTATGACAAGGATCTTCAACCTTAAACACACGACTCTCAAGGATGATCTTCATGTGTATTTGCGATAAGGACAATGCAGTTTTAAAGTTTTATCTAACAACTATATGAGCAAGGATATAGGACACGTGGTTGCTGCTGCACTGTTCACAGTACTAAGGAAAGCGGTCTGAAGTGGTCCAAGTAGACACCATTTCAAAGTCAATCAATTGCAAATTGACAAGTGTCTTAGACAGAATGAAACAACTATAAATTCTTAACGGGAAGATACCAAGAAGAACTTTATAAAAGGACATCAACTACAAACATTACAACTAAGAAATCCTACGGTGTCGAAGTGCTGATACTCTAAGTTCTAAAAGTTTCACTCTCTGATTCTAAACTAGTTAACTGCTACTAAGACATATTGAAGAAGTACTTAATGTAACGACCGAAAATTCTGAAATTGCCTTTTAATTCGAATTTTTGAATATTAATGAATATATTATATTTTATTAATATTATTTTGTGTTGCATGTTTAAAGGTTGTGTGACAACCTGGATTATGTGAATGCATGAAATTTTACGTGTTATAGTATTGTTTAAGTGAATAATTGATTTCGCGTAGCGTCACTAAA
Source organism: Aralia elata (assembly GCA_034770075.1). Lineage (NCBI taxonomy): Eukaryota > Viridiplantae > Streptophyta > Magnoliopsida > Apiales > Araliaceae > Aralia > Aralia elata. The sequence goes on from CM068386.1 coordinate 53,803,961, forward strand.
TCACTATTCACGGGGCACGTTTCCTGAGGTACTATTCACACCATAATATTTTTGTGTCTTTTTCGATTTTAATAAATTTCATAAATACATGTATGCGTACGAATAATTTTTTCAAGTGTCGAAAATTTTATTTGAGCTGATACATGATTTTATCCGTATCCAAAATGTGTTATATGGGTGTTCCGAATGTTTGGACAAATCCCATAATAATTATTTTTATACATCCCAATATTTTATGGGAGTACCCATTTTAATTTTGGGTTGAGTTATTTACCAATTTTGGTACAAAAGTGAGAGTTTTCGGATATAATTTTGGTGCATTTGGGTATTTATTTTGGCTTGTTACTCCAAGTGGGAATTAACCCCCATTTTTAGACCAATTAAACGAAAGCAAGAAGGGAGGTTGCCGTCAAGCTTTGAATTTTTGGCCTCATTGAGCCACAAACCCACCCACTTCTCCCAAAATTACTCCTCTCCCATTCCATTCAAACCATTCCATCTCTCTCTTGCATCCCATTCAAACCAAGTTGCTTCAGCAGATAGAGAGAGAGAGAGGGAAAATCTGTAGCAAAGAGGAAAAAGAAAGAAGGAGAAAGTCACCAGAAAAGTCGCCGGAAAAGAAGAAGAGTCGCCGGAAGAAGAAGAAGAAGGAGGAGGAGAGCCACAACAACCTTGCACCATCTCCACCTTCATCTTCATTCCCCACATTCCATTCTCCCGTGTCCCATTCCATTTCCAAGTTGCTACAGAAAATAAGAAAGGAGAAGAGAAAGGTTCGGGGAAAGAAGAAGAAGAGAGGAAGAGAAGAAGAGGTTCGGGTGAACCAAAAAGGAAGAAGGAGACTCAAGCCAAGCCCTAGCAAAGCTTCATATCATCTAGGAGGGATTTATAGAGGTAAATCATTTACTTGAACCCATTTCCATTTGATTTGGTTAAGGTTTTCAAGCTTTTCATGGTTTTAGAGCTTTTATGCTCATGGGTTGGTTTTCTTACGAGTCTTGTTGTTATTGTTTGTTATGGATGATTGTTGATGTTGTTAAGAGGTTACGTAAGCTATTAATAACATCAAAGTGGAACAAAAATGCAAGAAATTCATACCTATGCTTAAGGAGGATGAAGAACATGAAGAACAATAGACTTTTTGGACAATATGGACTGTTGGACGAATTTAGAGGACTTTGTAGCTATGATTTCTTGTGTGTTTAATTTATTTGTTGTTATGGTATTGTAGTTCCATGGGTTACAAAGTTAACCTAACTGGAATCGAGTAAAAAGATGTAAAACGAAGATTTGGTGTTGGTTTTAGTGAAGAACACTTAGAACACTCAAAAATAGAGTATGAACTTAGTACTTTGGCTTAAGATTTGGACATGTTAATGTTAATGGATAGCTCTAATTTTTGATATGTTGTAGCTCTATGTCTTAGGAGTCCATAGAGTCCGGAACGAACCAATTTGAACGTGTATAGGAGTTATGGTGGTTGGAAGCAAGATAGGTCTAGAATATCAAAAACAGAGCATGCTGGAAAAACACGCACCTGGGGTGCTGCTAGTTGGGTGCGGGGTGCGCCACTGGCAAGGTCTTTTGGGCGCGGGGCGCGCCAGACATGCAGTCGGCTAGACAGTTTTGACGTCCTTTAGGAAAATGGGCTCATACGAACTCGGATTGAGGTGATTCAAGATAATTCAGAAAGAGAAAGAGTAGACCTACAACTTTCTTTTAATAAGTTTTAATATTTGAGGTCGGGATCAATTCCAAAATTGGCCATTTGTAGGACTGATGTGTAATTGGGGGCAATCAGAGGGTGTTGGGCATGCGCGTAAGCACATGTAGTGCTCCTGTCAATGTAAAATGATGTTCTAAGTCTTAAAACATGAATGTTATGAATTATAATGATACTTAATATTAAACAATGGGTATTAGATAAATCGAATGGGCGTGCTAGGCATACGCAATTGCGTGTTGCTTGGGCGTTCGAATATGCAAGGTTGGCGTACGGACGCGCAAGCGTCGTAACGCCATAACTAGTGTGTGTAATCTTGTTTAATATTATGTTTCTAATAAGAATGAAACATTATAGAGCAATATAATTATTTGGTATCCGGTATGTGACTAATTGTTATGAGAATATGTACTTAATTGTGTAGGATATTAAGGAGCGTGTGTTGTAATATTGTAGCAGACGCACCAGACAAGTTTCCTAACCCTACTCGAATTATATTGAGCAGGTTTCCTATCCTATACACATGTTGAATACTAACGCTTGTCTAACCCTTGTGTTGGGCAAGTTCCCTAACTTCATTCTTTCTATATATTGAATGCAAGTTTTCTTAACGTTATTCAAGTTACATTTGCGCAAGTTCTTTCTTTAACCCTTGTCTAACCCTTGTGTTGGGCAAGTTTCTAAACCTTATGCACTATTATTTTTATTTCGTGCAAACAGGTGCATGTTATGCAAGTTTCCTTACCTTAACTTAATTTAGTTATTGAGCCAGTTTCCTCGACCGTACAACTTTTGTTTATTGTGCGAGTTACTTATTGATTAAGCAATCATTCTATGTTATTGCAAGTTTCCTATTTCATACAAATGTTGTATAATGTTACAAGTTTCATGACTCAAATTGAGTTAGTTCTTTCAAGTTATATTAGTGGATTGGTTATTGTTAATTATTCCACATTAAGGATAAATTATTTATATTCGCAACTTATGTATTTGAATTCATTATCTGTTTTTGGATTGTGAAACATTAAGTTCTTCATTCATGAACTGTTTAAGGGAATAGTCTACGCCACTTGTTTCGGCTAGACACGTATAGGTTATTATTTTAAAAACTATCCAAACCGATTGTTGGTGCGGATCTTTGGACTGAGAGAGCAACCCTTATGTAGGGGATTTTAATGTGTCAGTTATCCGATGCAGTCAGAGCTAAATGTTATGCATATACATAGGATACGATCTGATCCCCTCGAGTACTACTGACGGGCCAGACGTTTAAAAGGGTTAGTTGAATGACTGATCCTTTGGCCAAATAGTTCATAGTCTATTGGACCACTCAGCAGTAAATAATCAATGTTCATTATTTCATTTAAACTTTGATTATATTGTCAGCTATTTCTTTAATGTCTTAAATTGTTGAACTATGCGATTATTATTCTCATTCATTCATGATATATCCTCTTTATTCATTTTAAACTTGCTGAGCAAAGTAGTTGCTCACCTTTGCTATATCATGAACCTATTGGAGTTAAGCCGGGGAGTTCCAAAGCGGACAAAGGCAAATGAAAGCTTACGGAGTAGTTATATGTACTATCTCGTTATGAAATCGTGGAATCATTTTGTAATATTATTGTATTATGCGATGTATTCTATTTAAGGTTATAGACCTTGGGACCGTAGTAAACCTTTTGTAATGAACAACATATGTTTATTTATTCCGCACTAGTTAATTTATATTGTTTAGAGGTATACAAATGTATTTTATCGTGAGCACCAAATTCGAGGTAATGGTACCTGAATTTGGGGGTGTCACAAGTTGGTATCAGAGCTGTAAGTTATAAACTTTAGGAATACAAAACCTTGGTTATAACCTTAGTATTAAACTCGTATCGAGTACGCTAGGTGATGGATCGCGGAGATTCATTTGGTGATCATATCTGGAGGTGGATTGTGGAAATTCATTGAGCCGAGTTGTGCATGATAAAATATCACTTCATTTTATCAATGAATATATTTTATTGTGGCACTAATATCTTGCTGTCTATCTGTTTCTATTTTTGGCTGTAGGATGTCTGAGATAAAAGAGTCCAGTCCTGTTGGAGAGGTGGAGTTCACCGACATCCATGTGGACGCAGGGCAGTTAGTGGAGGTGCAACCAAGTGAGCCAGAGATGATGGACACTAGGGATGAGTCTGAGACCGAGTATGGTTCTGAGGAGGAGCTAGTTACCGGAGGAGTGCTAAGGCAGTTAAGTGATGAGGCAGGGGATGAGGATCCCGAGGAGGATCCAATGACGGAGAATGATGAGCCACCTGAGTATGCAGATGGCATGGGTACTACTGCTAGTGACATCATCGAAGAGCTGACAAATAGGAATGAGGAGCTCGAGAATCGAGTATCCCACTTAGAAGAGTAGAACCAGGATCACCAGGATCGAGAGGAACAATATAGGTCATTAGCGTATCAGACTTTGGGGGAAAAGGCTGAGTTGGTCCAGAAGCTACAGGAAAAGGACCAAAGGATTGCCGAGCTAGAGGCAGAGGTTCAAGGTCGGCATGGGGCTTCTGTTCAGCTTGGTGTGATGGTTTATGACCTCTTAGAGAGGAATGTGGTGCTGGTAGGATAGATAGAGCGGGTAGAGGATCTGCTTGAGACTACTCGTCTGGAGCGAGATGAGGCTATAGAGTAGTTGGCAACCCTGACTGCAGAGATTGATTCCCTCCGTTTAGGCTTAACCACTTCTATTGGCAGGCTGAAGGACAGGGTGAGGAGGTACCCCAGGGATGAGGGGAGCAGTAGGTGCGTGATTAGGCGTCGAGTGGTCGACAGGCTGGCTCGACGGGAGCTCAGGGTTGCAATTCGCCATAGCATGCAGTGATGTGTTATTTTTGACAGTATGTTTGCAATAGGTCCCACTTTTGTTACAATAGGGGCATACTTATGTTGTAAATCCCCATGCTTGTAGCGTGCATGGGATAGTAGTTGAACCCCAATTTTTTTTCTGATAGAGGGGTGAAAGGTTATTATTCCCCACTTTTGTTTGCTAGGGGTTAGTTAATGGTTGACAGGCTATGTCAGTTAGCGTTTATAGATGTATGCCACATGTTGAGTCTGGTTGTATTAAAATAGTGACATATGGTTATAAATGCAGTTGTTTTAGTTAAATCAAATGTGTTTGATAGATGCTTTTACTTTTAATTGTTGACTTAAATGACTTATTGCATGAGACCTAGATCTATAAGTAAAAGTCGATGGCTTTCTTTTATCAGATCATGGCGCCAAGAGGACGACCGCGAAACCAAAGGGTTGAGGAATCGGTTAATAACACTCAGAGTCATCCAGACCCAATGAGAGCGTTTGCTGAGTTGCTGGCAGAAGCCATGCGAAATAGACCTCCACCTGTTGGAGAACAACCAGAGCGGCAGCTCGCGCAACATTTGGCTAGTTTTAAAGATTTTAAGCTTGTAGGACCTCCCGAGTTCAAATGAACACTAGACCCGATTGAAGCCCAAACTTGGATTGAAGAAATAGAAAAAGTGTTCGAGGTTGCAAGGGTGGCCGAAGAACAGAAGACAGGGTTCGCCACTTTTATGATGAAGGGTGAAGCGAACTATTGGTGGAAGGCCAACAAAAACCGTGCTGGAGATAGTGTGATACCATGGGAACGTTTCAAGGAGCTATTCTTCGAGAACTATTTCTCGGAGAGTATGAAGCAGAACATGGAGGTGAAGTTTTTGGAGCTCAAGCAGGGGAACATGTCAGTCACAGAGTACGCGGCAAAATTTAATGAGTTAGCCAGATTTGCACCTCACCAGGTAGACACTGAAGCCAGAAAGGCAAGGAGATTTGAATTAGGCTTGAAACCGTGGGTGTATGGTAAGGTGGAAGTTCTAAGGATTGACACATTTTCTACGCTATTGGAAAGGGCCATCATTGCCGAAGGAGGCAACGAGGCTCTAGCAAAGTTCAATCAGGACAAAAAGAAGGGTCACGAAGGAAGTAAGGGAGGTAGCAGCGGGGGAAGTAACCCAAATAAAAGGAAATAGAGTGATAGCCAATCTTCCGGTGGCAACAAGTCCGGAGGAGAGGTTAAGAAGGGTAATAAATGCAATAATTGTGGAAAGAATCACTCTAGAGAGTGCATGAAAGGAAAGGGAGTTTGTTTCAACTGTGGGCAACAGGGGCACTTTGCTCCTCAATACCCAAAAGGAAAGAAAGCGGGATGCTTCTCATGTGAGGCATCAAATCATCAAATCAAGGATTGTCCGAAAAGGAAGGGGGATGCAGCAAGTGGCAACAAGGACAACAACAATAGCAACAACAACACTAATAGGCTGAGCATTGGAAGGCCAGCTAGCCAAGCCAACAGACCAATGGCACGTACTTTCAACATGACCGTGCAGGATGCGGTGGAATCGAAGGACGTGGTGTTAGGTATTATTTTGATCAACAATATCAGTGCATATGTATTATTTGATTCGGGTGCTACCTGTTCATTTGTGTCGGATGAATTTGCTAAACGGTTAAATTTACCTCGTGAGAAATTAGAGAATCCAATTAATGTGGAAGTAGCTAATAAAGAAGTTATTCCTGTAGAACACATCCATAGAAATTGTTGTGCTGAGATAAATGGGCATAAACTGAGCCTAGATTTAATTCCGATACGACTAGGAGAATTTGATGTGATTCTTGGGATGGATTGGTTGTCTAATCATGGAGCTGTGATTGACTGCCAAAAGAAATGTATACACCTGAAGACTCCAGATAAGTCGAAGGTTGTATTCTATGGAAGTAAATCGCTGAGACAATCTTATTGTCTGACGATGATGCAAGCGAAGAAACTACTTAGAAAGGGCTGCATAGGTTATCTGGCTCACGTAGTGGATACCCGAAGAGTAGAGGGTTAGCTGGGTCAGATACCTGTATTAAGGGAATTCCCGGATGTTTTCCCAGATGAGTTACCGGGCTCACCACTGGATAGAGAAGTGGAATTTGTGATCGACTTGATATCGAGAACCGCACCGATCTCAAAGGCACCGTACAGGATGGCACCGGTAGAGATGAAGGAACTGATGGTTCAACTGCAAGACCTTCTAGATAAAGGGTATATTCGTTTGAGTGTATCTCCGTGGGGAGCACCAGTGCTGTTTGTAAAGAAGAAGGATGGATCGTTAAGGCTTTGCATTGACTATCGGGAGCTGAACAAAGTCACTATTAAGAACAAGTACCCATTGCCCAGGATTGATGATTTGTTCGATCAATTGAAGGGAGCAAAATACTTTTCGAAGATTAAATTGAGGACGGGATATCACCAACTGAAGGTGAGACAGGAGGACATACCAAAGACAGCATTCAGAACTCGGTATGGACACTTTGAGTTTTTGGTGATGTCGTTTGGGCTGACAAACGCGCCAACAACATTTATGGACATGATGAATAGAGTGTTCAAGCAATACCTAGATAAATTTATTGTCGTTTTCATAGATGACATTTTAGTCTACTCGAAGACGGAGGAGGAACACGTCGAGCATTTGAGAATAGCCTTGGAAACACTAAGAAGGGAGAAGCTATATGCAAAGTTTTCCAAGTGTGAATTTTGGCTACAAATGGTTCAGTTTTTGGGGCACGTGATTGACAAGGATGGTGTATCGGTGGATCCTGCGAAGGTAGAAGCAGTAATAAACTGGGAACAGCCGAAGACGCCAACAGAAGTCCAAAGTTTCTTGGGATTAGCAGGTTACTATCAGAGGTTTATTCAGAACTTTTCAAAGATAGCAACACCGTTGACAAATTTGACAAGGAAAATTGTAAAGTTTGTATGGACGGATAAGTGCGAAGAGAGTTTCGTGGAGTTAAAGAAGAAACTTAGTGAAGCACCTGTGTTATCCCTACCGGATAATACAGGGGGATTTGTGGTGTACAATGATGCATCACACAAAGGCCTTGGGTGCGTATTGATGCAGCATGGGAAGGTCATTGCGTATGCGTCACGACAACTGAAAGACTATGAGAAGGAATATCCAACTCATGATCTAGAACTAGCGGTAGTGGTGTTTGCTCTGAAGATTTGGAGGCACTATCTGTATGGGGAGAAGTGTGAGATGTACACAGACCACAAAAGTCTAAAGTATATTTTCACTCAAAAGGAACTAAACATGAGGCAGAGGCGACGGTTAGAGTTGATCAAGGACTACGATTGTGAGATTTTATACTATCCCGGTAAGGCCAATGTAGTAGCTGATGCTCTAAGTAGGAAGGGCAGAGATAAGTTGATGATGTTGACAGCTCAAGAAGAACTGATAAAGGATATGGAAAGACTGGAGTTGGAAGTCAAGTATCCGATAACTACAGATGAGAAACTGTTTATAGTAGAGGCGAGTCCGACTTTATTAGACAGGATAAAGGAGGCTCAAGAAAAGTATGATGAATGTGTTGCCATAAGGGAGCGAATCTCGGAAGGAAAGGAACTGAAGTACAAAATTGATAGCACGGGGCTGCTAAGGTTTGAAGGGAGAATCTGGATACCGATGGTTCCGGAGCTGAGAGAAGAGATTTTACAGGAAGCTCATTCTACAAGGTATTCGATACACCCCGGTAGTACCAAGATGTATCAGGATTTGCGCCAACACTTTTGGTGGCCGAACATGAAGAAGGAGGTCGCAAAATGTGTTGGGCGATGTTTGACTTATCAGAGGGTAAAAGCAGAACATCAGAAACCGGATGGGATGCTACAACCGCTGGAGATTCCGGAGTGGAAGTGGGAACATATCACGATGGATTTTGTGACGGGGCTTCCACCAACTCAAAAGGGTTACGACGCGATCTGGGTGATCGTGGATCGTTTAACTAAATTTGCACATTTTCTACCGATCAAGATAAGGTACAATCTGGAGCAGCTAGCAAAGTTATATGTGAAAGAGATTGTGTCACGACATGGGGTGCCAGTATCTATCGTATGTGACAGAGATCCGCGTTTCACGTCAAATTTCTGGAAGAGCTTGCAAAAAAGGTTGGAAACTCAGTTGAGGTTGAGTACGGCGTATCACCCTCAAACGGATGGGCAAAGCGAACGAACGATTCAGATGCTAGAGGACATGCTTAGAGCATGTGTGATGGATTTTAAAGGCAGCTGGGATAACCACCTACCATTGGTGGAGTTTGCCTATAATAACAGTTATCACGCAAGTATTGACATGCCGCCATCTGAAGCATTATACGGAAGGATATGCCGAACACCTCTATGTTGGGATGAAGTCGGTGAACGGAGACTGTTGGGACCTGAATTGGTGCAGCAGACTGTGGATGTCGTCAAGGTGATAAGAGCTCGATTAGTAGCGGCTCAAGATCGACAAAAGAAATACGCCAATTTGCATCGTCAGAAACGAGACTTTGAAGTTGACAGCTTTGTGTTTTTGAAGGTATCTCCCTGGAAGGGGAAGATCAGATTTGGAAAGAAGGGGAAATTGAGTCCCAGGTTCGTAGGACCTTTTGAAGTTTTAAAGAGGGTAAGTGAGGTGGCGTACGAGATAGCTCTACCTCCTGAAGTTGAGCACATTCATAATGTGTTCCACGTTTCGGTGTTGTGGCCATATAAACCCGACTACAAGCATGTGATATCCTATGAACCGATTCAAGTTGAGCGAGACTTGTCATATAAAGAGATTCCTATCCAGATATTAGATAGGAAAGAGCAGACGTTAAGAAGTAAGGTCATCCATTCGGTCAAAGTGCTTTGGAGGAACCACACAACTGAAGAAGCCACGTGGGAGCTAGAAGAAAAGATGAGAAAGAATTATCCGCATCTTTTTGAGTGAACTCATGTTAAGTTTTATGTACCTAGATTGTAATTCTGGGGACAAAATTCTTATAAGGGGGGGGAGGATGTAACGACCGAAAATTCTGAAATTGCCTTGTAATTCGAATTTTTGAATATTAATGAATATATTATATTTTATTAATATTATTTTGTGTTGCATGTTTAAAGGTTGTGTGACAACCTGGATTATGTGAATGCATGAAATTTTACGGGTTACAGTGTTGTTTAAGTGAATAATTGATTTCGCGTAGCATCGCTAAATCACTATTCGCGGGGCACGTTTCCCGAGGCACTATTCATGCCATAATATTTTTGTATCTTTTTCGATTTTAATAAATTTCATAAATACGTGTATGCGTACGAATAATTTTTCCAAGTGTCAAAAATTTTATTTGAGCTGATACATGATTTTATCTATATCCGAAATGTGTTATATGGGTGTTCCGAATATTTGGACAAATCTCATAATAATTATTTTTATACATCCCAATATTTTATGGGAGTACCCATTTTAATTTTGGGTAGAGTTATTTACCAGTTTTGGTACAAAAGTGAGAGTTTTCGGATATAATTTTGGTGCATTTGGGTATTTATTTTGGCTTGTTACTCCAAGTGGGAACCAACCCCCATTTTTAGACCAATTAAATGAAAGCAAGAAAAGAGGTTGCCGGCAAGCTTTGAATTTTTGGCCTCATTGAGCCACAAACCCACCCACTTCTCCCAAAATTACTCCTCTCCCATTCCATTTAAACCATTCCATCTCTCTCTTGCATCCCATTCAAACCAAGTTGCTTCAACAGATAGAGAGAGAGAGAGGGAAAATCTGCAGCAAAGAGGAAGAAGAAAGAAGGAGAAGGTCACCGGAAAAGTCGCCGGAAAAGAAGAAGAGTCGCCGGAAGAAGAAGAAGAAGGAAGAGGAGGAGAGCCATAGCAACCTTGCACCATCTCCACCTTCATCTTCATTCCCCACATTCCATTCTCTCGTGTCCCAATCCATTTCCAAGTTGCTGTAGAAAATAAGAAAGGAGAAGAGAAAGGTTCGGGGAAAGAAGAAGAAGAGAGGTGTTAGGTTTGTATATAACGCAAGCATGCAATCAAATTACACAAATAGGGCGGAAGCGTGATAAAACGGATTTTAAAATTTTCATACAAACCATCACCATGATCTATCCTTGCGTTCAATTATCAATTAAACGAAAGAGAAAGAGAATAAGAATTATACCCTCGTAGATCAAAGCTTCCTCGGGTACAAGTTCAACTCCTAGTCCTTCGTGTTCTCCTCGAATTCCACCGATGAGATTCCTTCCTTTGATCAACATTAGCCACCCAAGTGTTTGGCCTCTAGAGGTGATCCACCAAGAAAGAATAGGTATTCAAGAAGTTGGGTATTGGCAAAACCATAGTTTCTATCTCTATAGAAATTGCAAGTACTCTCCACAATCTAATGCAAGAGTGTGTAACCCTAACCTATGATAAGACTCCTCTTATTTATAGATGTAGGAATAACCCTTCCCTAAACTATTTAGGATTAGGGTTTCTATTATAATTAATCTCCTTTAATTAATTATGCTCCTAATCCAATCAGGAATTCATGTCAGAGTACTTCTATTAATTAATTCCCAATCCCTATTATGAATTAAATAATAGTAATAGTAATAATAATAATAAGACTCCTCTTATTAATTTATATTTAATATTTCTAAAATATTAAATAATAAATATTAAGCTATTTAATTTATTCTATCTCCATAGATTAAATTAAATACACTTAACTTATTATTATAATTATGCCATTTACTTCTTAAATAAATATTTTTCTTTTGCGGTGTGACCCTTCAGGTTCTCCATATTAAACCGATTGTGAATAAATCAATTAGAACAATTCTAATCTTATTTAAATAAATAAATTAAACTATTTAATTCATTTAAATAAATAATATTTATTCTACAATAAAGTTAAGCCCCCTTAGCGATTAACGACTTTCCAGATAATATAGATTTCAACATTAATCACAAAGAACCTTTCAGTGAATAGTTACCGTACAATTCAATCCTTCTACCATACAATGTCCCAATTAAATATAAGACATGGATTTACTGTCAAGTCTTATTTTATTTAATTATATGTATTTCGATTATTAAATGCACAACTCTAAATAAAGCAAATTAGAAACCCTTTCTAATTTCATTCTGGCTTGGCCATGGACTACTGAGTTGTCATTTATCGAATCACATAGGACATTCACATCTTTTACTAGACGTGGTAGATTCTTTATTGATCATTCACCTATCTCCATGCATAAATTATTATACCCAATCATACCCTTTGATATACCCCAAAGGTCTTAAGGGACATGTCAAAGTATAACTCATCATACACAAGATACTATGATGATCTCAAGTCCAAGGATCACTTGTACTACTATCACTATAGGAATTCCTATTGACAGAGGAGTAAAACTCCATTAGGTATTCCTTAGTGAGCCACGTTCAGTGAACTTATTCTCTAATAAGCACCTACATACTTGCTTTAGTGTCTCTACACAAATGATTATGAAATCAATCATCCTCTTCTTAAGGGCAACCAACGTATATACTAATCTATCCGGATTCACTAATCCCCATTTTAGTAATCCAACGATTAGGAACAATTTTAGTTTGTGAGCTATCTAGAATTTAGATCTCATTAGCGTGATCACCATCATGATTCTAAAAGCATTGCTCAAAACTATGGGTTTATCACATTTAATATAACAGCACTATGTAGATAATATAAAATGCCTTTTAAGAAAATCAATTCTTTTATTAATAAATGAATAAGATTACAAAGTATATGCTACATCATATCAAATATGATTGGCTTGTGTCCATACTACTTTCAATCTCCCACTTGCACTAAAGCCAATCGCCTTGGTATCTAATACCCATCTTCTCTAAGTGACGATCAAACTGTTGTTGAGTTAAAGCTTTAGTAAATGGATCTGCAATGTTGTCTTGAGAGACTACACGCTCCAGGGTGACATCTCCTCTTTCAATGATCTCTCTAATCAAATGAAACCGCCGCAACACGTGTTTGGATTTCTGATGAGACCTGGGTTCTTTAGCCTACGCAACAGCTCTATTGTTGTCACAGAATAAAGATACGGCTCCTCTAATGCTAGGAACCACTCCAAGTTCAGTTATGAACTTCTTTATCCAAACAGCTTCCTTTGCAGCTTCACTTGCAGCTATGTACTCTGCCTCTGTCACTGAATCAACAACTGTTTGCTGCTTGGAACTCTTCCAGCTCACTGCGCCACCGTTTAAGGTAAACACGTACCCTGAAACGGATTTACTGTCATCTTGGTCCGTTTGAAAACTTGAGTCTGTATAGCCCTCTAGTTTTAATTCAGACCCACCGTAGACAAGAAATACATCCTTAGTTCTTCTCAAGTACTTTAGGATGTTTTTCACTGCCTTCTAGTGCTCTTCTCCTGGATTCGACTGATATCTGCTTGTTACACTAAGTGCATGAGCGACATCTGGTCTAGTACATATCATACCGTACATGATAGATCCTATTGCTGAAGCATAAGGAATCTTACTCATACGGTCTCTCTCCTCAGGTGTCTTTGGGGCCTGTTTCTTGGAGAGATGTATTCCATGGCTCATCGGCATGAGACCTCTCTTAGAATCTTCCATGCTAAACCTCTTTAGCATCGAGTCAATGTACTTTCCTTGGGTCAAGCCAAGCATCCTTTTAGATCTATCTCTATAGATCTTTATCCCCAAATTATAGGATGCCTCACCCAAGTCCTTCATGGAGAAGTGTTTAGATAACCAAATTTTGATCGACTGTAGCATAGGAACATCATTCCCTATCAGTAATATATCATCAACATATAATACAAGGAATGAAACAGCGCTCCCACTAACCTTCTTGTACACACAAGGTTCATCCTCATTTTTGATAAAATTAAACCTTTTGATTATCTCATCAAAACGGATGTTCCATCTTCGAGAAGCTTGCTTCAATCCATAAATGGATCGTTGCAGCTTACAGACTTGGTTTGTTCCAACCGTTGAAACAAAACCCTCTGGCTGTATCATATATACATTCTCCTCAAGCTCTCCATTGAGGAAGGCCGTCTTCACGTCCATTTGCCAGATCTCGTAGTCATAATAAACTGCAATTGTAAGCAAAATCCGAATGGACTTGAGCATAGCTACTGGTGAGAAGGCTTCATCATAGTCAACTCCTTGTCTTTGTTTGAAACATTTTGTAACCAGTCGGGCCTTATAGGTCTCTACCTTGCCATCTGCTCCAGTCTTTCTCTTAAAGACCCATTCACACCCAATAGGCTTAATGCCCTCAGGTGGTGAAACCAAAGTCCACACTTGGTTTTCATACATGGAGTCCATCTCGGATTTCATGGCTTCTAGCCATTTCTCTTGAGTCATCACTACTCATAGCCTCTTCGTAAGTCAATGGATCATCATCATCTATGATGCGTACCTCATCATCATCCTCTATGATGAATCCATATCTATCAGGTATCTTCGGTACTCTTCCAGATTTACGAATAGGTAGTGGTAAAGTAGGTTCTTCTACTTGGTCAGGTACCTGACTTTGATCCGTAGTATTTTGTGGTTCTTGAACTTCTTCAAGATATATCTTACTCCCACTGACCCCATCAAGGATAAACTCTTTTTCCAAGAAGGTAGCGTGTTTTGCAACAAACACCTTTTGATTATTGGGATGATAGAAATAATACCCTACAGTTTCTTTAGGGTATCCCACAAATCTACACTTGTCGGATCTAGTCTTTAGCTTATCATGCTCAAACCTTTTGACATAAGCTGGACAACCCCAAGTCTTAACATACTTAAGATTTGGTTTCCTCCCTGTCCATATCTCATATGGGGTCTTTGGGACGGATTTGGTAGGTATCATGTTAAGTAGGTATGCAGCCGATTCTAGGGCATAACCCCAGAAGGATATTGGAAGGTCGGTAAAACTCATCATGGAACGAACAATGTCCAACAATGTTCGATTTCTCCTTTCAGATACACCATTCAACTGTGGCATCCCTGGTGGAGTCCATTGTGAGATTATACCATTTTCTTTGAGACAATTTAGAAACTCATTGGTCAAGTATTCCCCTCCTCGATCCGATCAAAGAATTTTAATACTTTTACCAGTTTGTTTCTCTACTTCACTTCTGAATTCTTTGAACTTTTCAAACGATTCAGATTTGTATTTCATTAAATACACATATCCAAATCTAGAATGATCATCAGTGAAAGTAATAAAATAAGAATACCCTCCTTGTGCATTCGTTGTCATAGGTCCACATACGTCTGTGTGTACCAACGCTAACAACTTTGTAACTCTTTCTCCTTTTCCACTAAAGGGAGATTTAGTCATCTTACCGATGAGACAGGATTCACAAGTTGGATATGATTCGTAATCAGATAGCTCTAAAAGCCCATCTTTATGCAACTTGGATAATCTTGTTTCATTGATATGACCGAGTTTACAGTGCCACATAAAGGTATAATTAACATCATCTCCTTTTCTTTTCTTAGTTTGTTCAATTTGAAGTATATTTTTATGCAAGTCAAGTATGTAAAGTCCATTCAGTAAGTTCCCAACACCATATAAAACATTTTTATTATAAATAGAACAATTGTTGTTCTTTATTATAATAGCAAAACCATCAATATCCAATACAGAAATTGAAATAATATTTCTAATGAGTGTCGGAACATAAAAACAATTATTTAAACTAATGAACTTGCCCGAAAGTAGTGCTAAACAATAAGTCCCTACAGCTAATGTAGCAACCTTTGCTCTATTTCCCACTCGTAGGACGACTTCATCCTTGTTCAGCTTTCTACTTCTGCTTAGTCCCTGCATATTATTACATATATGAGAACTACAACCAGTATCCAATACCCAAGTAGAATTTTGACTTTCGGAAAAATTAATTTCAATCATGAACAAACCTAGATCGGAAGTCGAAGCTTCTCCAAGCTTCTTTTGGTCCGCAAGATACTCCTTGCAGTTCCTCTTCTAGTGTCCCGGCTTGTTGCAATGGTAGCAAATTCCTTTGCTATCTGGATTAGGTTTCCTTTTATCCTTTCTCTTTGCCTTGCCCTTAGCCTTCTTGTTTTTCTTCTTTTCAGAAGACACCTTGGGCCTCTTCTTTTTCTTGGAAGAATCATCCACTAGTAAGACTTGGTTCTTGTTGGATGAGAAGTGACATTCAGCAGTTTTCAACATGTTAAGTAACTCAGGCAAGCTGACGTCCAACTTATTCATGTGAAAATTCACAACAAATTGTGAGAAGGTGTCCGGGAGTGACTGCAAGATCAAATCTTGACTTAACTCCCCATCCATCACGAACCCAAGCTGTCCAAGTTGTTCAATCAGATTGATCATCTTAAGGATATGAGTCTCAACAGCAGTGTCCGCGGTCATACGAGATCGGAAGAGCTCCTTAGATATCTGATATCTAGCAGTCCTACTTTGCTCACCATACAACTCTTTGAGGTGCAGCAATATAGTAGGAGCATCCATAGTTTCATGCTGACGCTGAAGCTCGTTACTCATGGATGCGAGCATGATGCATTGAGCCAAGATTGCATCATCTTACCACTTTCTGAAAGTAGCAATCTCTTCCTCAGAGGCTGTTTCTGCAACATTTGCAGGGACTGGCGAATTTAGGACATAAGGAATCTTTTCAGCAGTGAGAACAATTCTCAGATTCCTTAACCAGTCCGTGTAATTCGGTCCGGTCAGTTTGTTAGCATCAAGTATGCTACGCAGTGATAGTGAGTTTGACATTTTTAAATTCTGCATGTGAAATAGACAACATTTTAGCATTCTTTCATTTAATTAATTACCAAAATAAATTAGGTCTTTATTTAAATTGGTATCTCCCACTATTTTCATCAAACTATATTACCCTCAATATATAGTTCGACAAATCTAATTAAAGATTTGCTAGTGAGAATAAGGATCCCATTTCAAATGTATATAGCCTTGTGTGACACAACAAACTATATATAAATAAATAGGTAGACAACTATTGTCAATTACATCACTATGTAACTCCTTGTATTTTGCCTCTTAGATTATTTTGATCAAGTGTGACACATCTGAATCAAAATTATCCAAGTTAAGTCCAACCTAGCACTTCCATATATTCGAAAGAAAAACACTGTCCTTGTGTGACACAACAAAACAACATCGTTCAGTTTATGTATAAGCATCAAATGTGATAAAGCAACATCTTAAATATTTAATACTTGCCTTGTGTGACACAACAAACTCATATTAAATATTTAATACTCTATTGCTTTACCATGCTAGAAGGCGACGTTCGATATTCCAAATATCTTTGAACGCTTAGGACTTAATATAATTTGTTTGAGGGGTTTGTAATTATTATTTGTCTCATCTTGTTTAGCGCGCATGCACATATATATATAAAATACGCGTCATATTATTTTACATGCGAAGCATGTTGGATAATATAATATATATATAGTAAACATCCACATATAGAATACTATATTCTACCCGAATTGATTATGGACTTTTATTCTAGTTTGGTTCACTAGAGCCACCAAGTGAACCAAAAGGTCAAACCTAGGGTGCAAGAATAAAATTTAAATATAACTATTACATTTAAACTCGGGCTCCAATACAAACGGGTCTTCATGCGCTCCTTGCTCCTTTGTCTCCAATTCTTCAAAATTAATTCTAACTAGTCCTATTACAAAAACTATTTACAATAAATAGAAACCTTGATCAGCAGTCAAGAGGAAGTACATAGGAGGGAGATAAA
Source organism: Aralia elata (assembly GCA_034770075.1). Classification (NCBI taxonomy): domain Eukaryota; kingdom Viridiplantae; phylum Streptophyta; class Magnoliopsida; order Apiales; family Araliaceae; genus Aralia; species Aralia elata. The sequence goes on from CM068386.1 coordinate 53,821,329, forward strand.
AGTTACATTAAGAAAAATTAGAGAAAACGAGGTACGCAGACCCCATTTATAAAAACCCATACATTCAAGCATCCTCTAAAATAAATCCAATCACACATTGGTCAATAGTCCATAATCAATCCCTATTTATTATCATCTCATGAATAATAAAACCATTCCATATATGCATTGATATCAATTAATGGGTAAAAGTTTTGCTAATATTTAGTTTTGAAACAAAATAAACTCTTTTATTTTAATCAAAAACCAAATCCAAATTAAACTCCTTTAATTTTAGCAATCTGAAATCCTATTTCAGATAAAATAAACATCTTTATTTTAAACTTATATCAATTAAATAAACTATTTATATTAATTGAGAAAACAAAATTTTTTTCAAAGTCTGCACACCGGCGCGGCCGCGCTCCATTTTAAACTAGGAGCGGCGCGGCCGCGCTGCACCCCCAGAAACGTTTTCTGGGTTAGGGCGCGGCCGCGCTCCAGAATGAACTGGAAACGGCGCAGCCGTGCCGCAACGCAAAATCAGAAAAAACTTCTTCAGCCCAAAAATCCGATCGTATCGCATATCAATTCATACATGGAATCATCATAATCAATAATTAACACAAGGATTAGGCTCTGATACCACTGTTAGGTTTGTATATAACGCAAGCATGCAATCAAATTACACAAATAGGGTGGAAGTGTGATAAAACGGATTTTAAAATTTTCATACAAACCATCACCATGATTTATCCTTGTGTTCAATTATCAATTAAACGAAAGAGAAAGAGAATAAGAATTATACCCTCGTAGATCAAAGCTTCATCGGGTACAAGTTCAACTCCTAGTCCTTCGTGTTCTCCTCGAATTCCACCGATGAGATTCCTTCCTTTGATCAACGTTAGCCACCCAAGTGTTTGGCCTCTAGAGGTGATCCACCAAGGAAGAATAGGTATTCAAGAAGTTGGGTATTGGCAAAGTTTCTATCTCTATAGAAATTGTAAGTACTTTCCACAATCTAATGCAAGAGTGTGTAACCCTAATCTATGATAAGACTCCTCTTATTTATAGATGTAGGAATAACCCTTCCCTAAACTATTTAGGATTAGGGTTTCTATTATAATTAAACTCCTTTAATTAATTATGCTCCTAATCCAATTAGGAATTCATGAAAGAGTACTTCTATTAATTAATTTCCAATCCCTATTAGGAATTAAATAATAGTAATAGTAATAATAATAATAATAATAATAAGACTCATCTTATTAATTTATATTTAAAATTTCCAAAATATTAAATAATAAATATTAAGCTATTTAATTTATTCTATCTCCATAGATTAAATTAAATACACTTAACTTATTATTACAATTATGCCATATACTTCTTAAATAAATATTTTCCTTTTGCGGTGTGACCTTTATGTTCTCCATATTAAACCGGTTGTGAATAAATCAATTATAACAATTCTAATCTTATTTAAATAAATAAATTAAACTATTTAATTCATTTAAATAAATAATATTTATTCTACAATAAGGGTAAGCCCCCTTAGCGATTAACGACTTTCCAGATAATATAGATTTCAACATTAATCACAAAAGAACCTTTCAGTGAATAGTTACCATACAATTCAATCCTTTTACCATACAATGTCCCAATTAAATATAAGACATGGATTTACTGTCAAGTCTTATTTTATTTAATTATATGTATTTCGATTCTCAAATGCACAACTCTAAATAATACAAATTAGAAACCCTTTCTAATTTCATTCTGCCTTGGCCAAGGACTACTGAGTTGTCATTTATAGAATCACATAGGACATTCACATCTTTTAGTAGACGTTGTAGATTCTTTATTGATCATTCACCTATCTCCATGCACAACTTATTATACCCAATCATACCCTTTGATATACCCCAAAGGTCTTAAGGGACATGTCAAAGTATAACTCATCATATACAAGATACTATGATCATCTACAGTCCAAGGATCACTTGTACTACTATCACTATAGGAATTCCTATTGATAGACGAGTAAAACTCCATTAGGTATTCCTTAGCGAGCCACGTTCAGTGAACTTATTCTCCAATAAGCACCTACATACTTGCTTTAGTGTCTCCACATAAATGATTATGAGATCAATCATCCTCTTCCTAAGAGCAAGCAACGTATGTACTAATCTATCCGGATTTACTAATCCCCATTTTAGTAATCCAACGATTAGGAACAATTTTAGTTTGTGAGCTAACTAGAATTTAGATCTCATTAGCATGATCACCATCATGATTCTAAAAGCATTGCTCAAAACTATGGGTTTATCACATTTAATATAACAGCACTATGTAGATAATATAAAATGCCTTTTAAGAAAATCAATTCTTTTATTAATAAATGAATAAGATTACAAAGTATATGCTACATCATATCAAATATGATTGGCTTGTGTGCATACTACTTTCAAGAGAAAGAGAAAAAGAGATTCGGGTGAACCAAAAAGGAAGAAGGAGACTCAAGCCAAGCCCTAGCAAAGCTTTATATCATCTAGGAGGGATTTATAGAGGTAAATCATTTACTTGAACCCATTTCCATTTGATTTGGTTAAGGTTTTCAAGCTTTTCATGGTGTTAGAGCTTTTATGCTCATGGGTTGGTTTTCTTGCGAGTCTTGTTGTTATTGTTTGTTATGGATGATTGTTGATGTTGTTAAGAGGTTACGTAAGCTATTAATAACATCAAAGTGGAACAAAAATAGAAAAAATTCGTACTTATGCTTAAGGAGGATGAAGAACATGAAGAACAATGGACTTTTTGGACAATATGGACTGTTGGACGAATTTAGAGGACTTTGTAGCTATGATTTCTTGTGTGTTTAATTTATTTGTTGTTATGGTATTGTAGTTCCATGGGTTACAAAGTTAACCCAACAGGAATCGAGTAAAAAGATGTAAAAACGAAGATTTGGTGTTAGTTTTAGTGAAGAACACTTAGAACACTCAAAAACAGAGTATGGACTTAGTACTTTGGCTTAAGATTTGGACATGTTAATGTTAACGGATAGCTCTGATTTTTGATATGTTGTAGCTCTATGTATTAGGAGTCCATAGAGTCCGGAACGAACCAATTTGAACGTGTATAGAAGGAGTTATGGTGGTTGGAAGCAAGATAGGTCTAGAATATCAAAAACAGAGCATGCTGGAAAAACACGCACCTGGGGTGCTGCCAGTTGGGCGTGGGGCGCGCCACTGGCAAGGTCTTTTGGGCGCGGGGCGCGCCAGACATGCAGTCGGCTAGACAGCTTTGACGTCCTTTAGTAAAATGGGCTCATACGAACTCGGATTGAGGTGATTCAAGATGATTCGGAAAGAGAAAGAGTAGACCTACAACTTTCTTTTAATAAGTTTTAACATTTGTGGTCAGGATCAATTCCCAAATTGGCCATTTGTAGGACTGATATGTAATTGGGGGCAATCGGAGGGTGTTGGGCATGCGCGTAAGCACATGTAGTGCTCCCGTCAATGTAAAATGATGTTCTAAGTCTTAAAACATGAATGTTATGAATTATAGTGATACTTAACATTAAATAATGGGTATTAGATAAATCGAATAGGCGTGCTAGGCGTACACAATTTCGTGTTGCTTGGGCGTTCGAATATGTAAGGTTGGCGTACGGATGCGCAAGCGTCGTAATGCCATAACTAGTGTGTGTAATCTTGTTTAATATTATGTTTCTAATAAGAATGAAACATTATAGAGCAATATAATTATTTGGTATCCGGTATGTGACTAATTGTTATGAGAATATGTACTTAATTGTGTAGGATATTAAGGAGCGTGTGTTGTAATATTGTAGCAGACGCACCAGGCAAGTTTCCTAACCCTACTCGAATTATATTGAGCAGGTTTCCTATCCTATACACATGTTGAATACTAACGCTTGTCTAACCATTGTGTTAGGCAAGTTCCCTAACTTCATTCTTTCTATATATTGAATGCAAGTTTTCTTAACGTTATTCAAGTTACATTTGCGCAAGTTCTTTCTTTAACCCTTGTCTAACCCTTGTGTTGGGCAAGTTTCTAAACCTTATGCACTATTATTTTTATTTCGTGCAAACAGGTGCATGTTATGCAAGTTTCCTTACCTTAACTCAATTTAGTTATTGAGCCAGTTTCCTTAACCGTATAACTTTTATTTATTGTGCGAGTTACTTATTGATTAAGCAATCATTCTATGTTATTGCAAGTTTCCTATTTCATACAAATGTTGTATATTGTTACAAGTTTCATGACTCAAATCGAGTTATTTCTTTCAAGTTATATTAGTGGATTGGTTATTGTTAATTATTCCACATCAAGGATAAATTATTTATATTCGTAACTTATGCATTTGAATTCATTATCTGTTTTTGGATTGTGAAACGTTAAGTTCTTCATTCATAAACTGTTTAAGGAAATAGTCTACGCCACTTGTTTCGGCTAGACACGTACAGGTTATTATTTTAAAAACTATCCAAACCGATTGTTAGTGCGAATTCTTGGACTGAGAGAGCAACCCTTATGTAGGGGATTTTAATGTGTCGGTTATCCGATGCAGTCAGAGCTAAATGTTATGCATATACATAGGGTACGAGATGCTGATCCCCTCGAGTACTAATGACGGGCCAGGCGTTTAAAAGGGTTAGTTGAATGACTGATCCTTTGGCTAAATAGTTCATGGTCTATTAGACCACTCAGCAGTAAATAATCAATGTTCATTATTTCATTTGAACTTTGATTATATTGTTAGCTATTTCTTCAATATCTTAAATTTTAAACTATGTGATTATTGTTCTCATTCATTCATGATATATCCTCTTTATTCATTTTAAACTTGCTGAGCAAAGTAGTTGCTCACCCTTACTATATCATGAACCTATTGCAGTTAAGCCGGGGAGTTCCAAAGCGGACAAAGGCAAAGGAAAGCTTACGGAGTAGTTATATGTACTATCTCGTTATGAAATCGTGGAATCATTTTGTAATATTATTGTATTCTGCGATGTATTCTATTTAAGGTTATAGACCTTAGGACCGTAGTAAACCTTTTGTAATGAACAACATATGTTTATTTATTCCGCATTAGTTAATTTATGTTGTTTAGAGGTATACAGATGTATTTTATCGTGAGCACCAAATTCGCGGTAATGGTACCTGAATTTGGGGGTGTCACACTTAATGTCACTTAGCACCAACTCAAAACCACATTCTTCTCTTTCTGAATTGATCTTTATGATCTTGTGTATTTCTAAATCTGTGTGACTTGAAGGAATCTTTGTGAATCATCTTTGTAATAGTTTTGTGTGAACTCAAATCTTAGTGATTTCCCTTCCTTAGTGGAATATCCCTACTCTTGGAGTAGAACAGAGGACTATGAGAATTTTGGGCTCTGAACCTCTTAAAATTTTTTTATGTCATTTATATTTCTGCACATTTATAATTTTTGTCACTCGACATTTTTGCTCTAGTGACTTAATTCTACTTAGTTCACTAAATTTAACTATGAGTTTTCATATATTCTTTGAAGGGGGTTTTCAAAATTATATTATGTTGTGCATAACTCAATTTTAACTTATTTGGTAAACAATTTTGAAATAAAATAATTTAAATAAGATCTATTCAACCCTCATTCTAAATCTCTTTCTGTGCTTTTGGGAACAACATATTAAATACTATAATTGTCATCATTATTGTAATATCCTGAATATTTCTAGAACATATAAATATGATATTGAATGACTAAAGCTATTTGTAAAGTTAATTTCGAGGACGAAATTTTTATAAGTTGGGGTGAATGTAATACCCCAAAATATTATCAAAATTATAAATATTGTCTTAACTGGGTTAAGAATGAAAACTCTAGAAATATCTAATGAACGACTGTTGAGGTAATCTTTGAAAACCTAATACTATTCGAAAACGCTATCGTATACGTTTAAAATTAGAGAGTATAACCTAAAACTAGGAATCGAGAAGTTTAAAACCTTAAACCCTAATAAGAATTGAATTTTGTAACATATGTGCTTAATAAAGATTGAAATGATATTTCGAAGCAGGTATTTTGTGATTTTATTATGTAATCGATGAATTAAGTCAAATAAAATTTTTCTCCGAAAAACGTCATGCTTAAAAATAAAAACGTCAAGCTTAAAATATTTTCACCGACAAGCTTCTCGGTATATTTACGAAAAGCTGCTTTGGCGTGCTTAAACTGATATAGTGCTTTGTCGTGCTTATGGTGACAAGCTGCTTTGTCGCGCTTACGTTTGGCACACGCTGGTACACGCTTGGTACACGCTGGCACATGCTAGGCACACGCTGGCACACACTAGGTACTAAAGTGTAATTAACCAGGTGTTAAAGTGTAATAAGCCGAGCCCCTAACGTGCAATTAGCGAAACTATGTTTTCCTATAATTAGTAAGCTAAGTTCATTCATTCCTTACCATTTTTCAAGAGCAATTCAAGAGCAAAAGTACTCTATATTTATATTATGAGAGATATTGTGATATCCCGAGAATTCATGCGATGCTAAATCAAGATATTTTATGATTTCAATGAGTATGTTATGCAATGATCCTTGGAGAAAGGAAGTGAATGCGTTAAAGGATTAAAGAATATATAATACTCGAAGTGTTCCAAGTTTAAGTGAAGGTGATGAAATAAAACCTACACTAAGGTAATGCGTTGAAGTTATTCGACGATATTTGTGAAAGGGATTTAGTGAAAACCGAGTAAGGAATGTTTCATTGATTCCGAGGACGGAATCCTTATAAGGAGGGAAGGATGTGACAACCCGGATTTTCAGAAATTATTAGATAAGAATTTAATAAATAAAATTCTTGTTGCGAGATGTTTTGGGTTTGAATATATGTATATATATGATATGTATTGTGAAATATGTGATTTGATGTGAAGAGAATTATATATTCGTGTAATTGGGAAGAAATGGTTTAATAGTTAATTAAACCATTGAAAAGATTAAATGAAATTTCCATGAGAAGGAAATTAGTTGGGAAATATTAGTTAATTAAATTAAGTTAAAATTATATTGAGAAATAATATAATTTGATTGTTATGTCTTGTAAACAATAAAAATCATTGTGAATTAAATTTCATAATAATGTGAGTGATTTATTTAATTAAAATAAGGAATTAATGAGAATATAATTATATTAATAAAATGAGAGAGTAATGTATTGCATATAAATATGTTACGTGTTAATGTATTACGATTGTGAATTTCGTAAATGGATAAAATATTTATTGAGTAGAATAAATATTTTAATTGGGATGTTTATTTAATAAAATAAATATTTGTTGAGAATATTGTGTGATAATTTATTTGTATGAGAATATTAAGTAAAGTGATAATAAATATTTTTATACGTGATGCGTATTTTATTATGCATGGATGTTGATAAGATGTTGGTAATTTATTAAATGAGAGGATGAATAATTTTATTAAATTATTTATTAAGGGAAAGATGATTTTATTAAACAAAATTATTATTAAATAAAAATTATATTTAAGCGTGACAAATGTATCATATAGTAAGAGTTTTATAAAAATAAATTAAAAGGTGTTTTAAAGGGTCAGCCAAACATGGCCTTGTGACCCTTGGTGTTTGTAACCACTGAGCCCCTTGAATTGCATAACTGCTAAGCCTTTAGTTTTCACGTTAAAAAAAAAACTCAGAACAAGAAAAAAAAAGAGAGGGAGAATTCTCTGTGAATTGGGAGTGAAGGTTTAGAAATCAAAGAAGCAAGAAGGAGGATAATCAAGCCCTCCTAATTGTGTAATTAAGCATAGAAGAAATCAAAGGTAAATTCTCAAATTGCTAGTGTTTATTTTTCTAAAACTAGTTCTCTGTGATTGGTCTTGATGATTAGTTTGTTGAGAAATTAGTTATATATGTTGTTAGATTGTGATACTCTGATTATATATTGATTATAAACGATTTTGATTGAATTAAAATCATGAAACTATGTTTAGTTAGACTTTAGAAATTTACAGAGAAGAAATATGTGAATAGGGCTTAAATGTATGAAAATTGGTGTTTAATTTGAGCAATAATCTGTGAATTGACGGTGGATTGTTGTTATGCGTTAAAAAACGAAAACAACGGAAGTTGAACGGACCAAATTGGTTCAGAAACGAATCCGTAGCGAGTAATTGGGCTAAATTTGTAAAAATTTATAAAATTAGTATGAATATTGATATTTGAGGCTTGGAATTGGATGTTTGAACTGTTTAAGATGTTAGAATCATTGTAATAATGTTGGGTATTGATTCTATAAAGATTATAATATTTGGGTATGTCTAAATTATTATTAAAATAAAGAAATTGGGAAATTTTGGTCTAGGAATTCTGCAGTTCACGAACTGTAGAATCTGGAGTTCATGAAGCTCGCCCCGGCGAGCTCATTAAGTCAATTTTCTCGCCCCGGCGAGAGTTTTGCACTAAGTTTTCTCGCCCTGGCGAGAGTTTTATGTAGTAATTTTCTCGCCCCGGCGGGAATTGCTGAAAATGAAAATTTTCTTGTTTTTAATTCTTTTCTTTTGGTCATGCTATGTTACCCTATATATTTATACATTTAATGTAAAGCGAAGTTTAAGACTTAACTAAGGGTTAAGTGTCGATTAAAGTGGAACGTAATAAAATGAAGGATTATGAATTGTTAAGTAGAATTAATACTAAGTATTTCTACGTGGCTAATAAATGATGTGTATGATATATATATCGTGTAGGATACGTGAAGTGCAGAAATATATAAGCTGGTTATAGTAATTGATAATCTACAAACCAGGCAAGTCTTTCAGTTCCTACTTGTTATGTGAACTAAATGATTAACTGTTTTATATTTATGGGCAAAAGCATGTCGTATTTTATATATGTTGAAATGATGAAACGATAAAGTCAAAATATGACTACGTTCGTTAAGTAAGGAATGTTGATTGAGTTGTGGGACTCAATCTTTACTTGATATGTGTTGATCATTATGTATGATATGTTTAGTCAAATGATTATGATTTAGATGATGGACATGTTATCTATGTGCTATGTGATGCATGCAAACTGTTAGATTTTGCTGAGCTGTCGAGCTCATTCTTGCAAATAACCATTTTGCAGGTTAAAGATACAAGGTAAAGTTAAGTGCTGCTTGAATGGCATGATTCAGATGTAATGCATGCAGATTAATTGTTTTAGCTTAAGTTATGTTTTTGAACCATGATTAAAGTTCTGAATGATGTGTTTGAAAATGTATTAAATGTAACAGATGTAAAGTTGTTAAATTTGTATTGAGTTGTAAATTTAATATTATTCGATGTATAAAAGGGTATGGAATCTAGAAGTTTTATTTTTATTATACCTCTAATGAAGCGAATCATTAAGTAAATATGATTCTAGATTATATAAATGTTTAAAGGTTATGATTCAGGGAAAGCAAAGAAAGAAAACTGAAAATTTTAATATTATTCCGCATTTTATTAAGTTTAGCATTGAATAATGTTGTAAAGTCAGAAAATGGATGTATTGTTAACGACCGAAGTCGAAAGTTGGAATTGTATGAATTTTGGGGTCGTTACAGTTTAATTATAATAGAAACCCTAATCCTAAATAGTTTAGGGAAGGGTTATTCCTACATCTATAAATAAGAGGAGTTTTATCATAGATTAGGGTTACACACTCTTGCATTAGATTGTGGAGAGTACTTGCAATTTTTGTAGAGATAAAAACTAGGATTTTGCCAATACCCGACTTCTTGAATACCTATTCTTCCTTGGTGGATCACCTCTAGAGGCCAAACACTTGGGTGGCTAACGTTGATCAAAGGAAAGAATCTCATCGGTGGAATTCGAGGAGAACACGAAGGACTAGGAGTTGAACTTGTACCCGAAGAAGCTTTGATCTGCGAGGGTATAATTCTTATTCTCTTTCTCTTTCGTTTAATTGATAATTGAACACAAGGATAGATCATGGTGATGGTTTGTATGAAAATTTTAAAATCCGTTTTATCACGCTTCCGCCCTATTTGTGTAATTTGATTGCATGCTTGCGTTATATACAAACCTAACAGTGGTATCAGAGCCTAATCCTTGTGTTAATTATTGATTGTGATGATTCCATGTATGAATTGATATGCGATACGATCGGATTTTTGGGCTGAAGAAATTTTTTCTGATTCTGCGTCGCGGCGCGGCCGCACCGTTTCCAGTTCATTCTAGAACGCAGCCGCGCCCTAACCCAGAAAACGTTTCTGGGGGTGTAGGTCGGCCGCGCCGCTCCTAGTTCAATTTAGAGCGTGGCCGCACCGGTGTGCAGACTTTGAAAATTTTTTGTTTTCTCAATTAACATAAATAGTTTATTTAATTGATATAAGTTTTAAATAAAGATGTTTATTTTATCTGGAATAGGATTTCAGATTGCTAAAAATTAAAGGAGTTTAATTTGGATTTGGTTTTTGATTAAAATAAAAGAGTTTATTTTATGTCAAAACTAAATATTAGCAAAACTTTTGCCCATTAATTGATATCAATGCATATATGGAATGATTTTATTATTCATGAGATGAAAGTTATTTATTGATACATATAGAGATATGTGTAATAATAAATAGGGATTGATTATGGACTATTGACCAATGTGTGATTGGAATTATTTTAGAGGATGCTTGAATGTATGGGTTTTTATAAATGGGGTCTGCGTACATCGTCTTCTCTAATTTTTCTTAATGTAAATTCTATCTCCCTCCTATGTACTTCCCCTTGACTGCTGATCAAGATTTCTATTTATTGTAAATAGTTTATGTAATAGGTCTAATTAGAATTAATTTTGAAGAATTGGAGACAAAGGAGCAAGGAGCGCTTGAAGACCCGTTTGTATTGGAGCCCAAGTTTAAATGTAATAGTTATATTTAAATTTAATTCTTGCACCCTATGTTTAACCTTTTGGTTCACTTGGTGGCTCTAGTGAACCAAACTAGAATAAAAGTCCATAATCAATCCGGATAGAATATAGTATTCTATATGTGCATGTTTACTATATATATATTATATATTATCCAACATGCTTCGCATGTAAAATAATATGACGCGTATTATATATATATATATATATATATATATATATATATATGTGCATGCGGGCTAAACAAGATGAGACAAATAATAATTACAAACCCCTCAAATAAATTATATTAAGTCCTAAGCATTCAAAGATATTTGGAATATCGAACGTCGCCTTCTAGCATGGTAAAGCGATAGAGTATTAAATATTTAATATGAGTTTGTTGTGTCACACAAGGCAAGTATTAAATATTTAAGATGTTGCTTTATCAAATTTGATGCTTATACATAGTGTGACGCCCCCAAATCTGGGTTTTCCTAACCTCGAATTCGGTGCTCACGATACCCAACGACAAACATATTTTCTAACTAAATGCGGAATAATAAACATACATTGTTTATTGACATAATAATAAAGTCTTACAATCTTGGTCCCAGGGTTCTTTAACCTTAACATAAAACGTACCCTTAATACAATAAAAGGTTCACTTAATCAAACAACATTCACGAATAACTAGTGCATAGGCACTATCGGGCATCTATTCTTGCACCTTCACTTTTCCTTTGTCTCCTTTAGACGTTTCTGCCTTAGCTGAAATGAAGATCATGATATAGCAAGGGTAAGCAACTAGTTTGCTTAGCAAGTTTATACACAAGGGAGATATATCATGAATAGAAGGAAATTTCGCTTTCAATGTTCAACAACAGTATAAAATTGTGATGAAACATGGAGTAATAGTCGACAATTGAATATTCGAATAATTGAATGACAATTACTGAGTGGTTGGAAATAACCATAGACATTTGCCAAGGTTCTCAGCATTTAAACTGGACCTCTTAAAAAAATTTGGTAATCAAGGGGATCAGCCTTTCATACCCCGTGATTTATGCATAAACACTTAATAAACCAGCATTGATATCATGCCTTAATCAAATTTATCCTTTTCTCAGCCAAGAGTTCTTACTATAGCAAATTAATAAGAACAGCTTTTAAAATACATTTGATTTCACAAATTTAGACATGTTTGATCTAGCTGATACAAATAGCATAGATCTATCTCATAAACAGTTCATGCTTGAAAGAACTTTAATCTAATGCACAATTCAATAACAATAGAATAGGAATTCAATTGCACAAGGTGCGAATCTGAATAACCAGTATAGATGTGAATAATCAACAATAATTATTCACTAACATGCTTCGAAAATAATAACTCGAGTTTGAGTTAGGGAACTTGCCTGTTTGCTCAGCTACAAATAAATCTTAGCTTTAATTAATTGATCTTGAGTGACCTATTATTGGATAAAGTCGACTTATAAATTAATATGACATAGTTATATAATGGCACACCTCACTATACCATTCATTTAGCAGGTAATACTTCATCATTTACCTTTAATTTCTATTCAACATTAGCTAAACAGGAATTAATTAATGACCTTTAGCTATTAAATAATTGATAGCTAATCATGCCCACTTATTCTTCGAATACTCAGATTATTACCCTTACTTGTTTCTAATTACGGGTTAATAATCCTTATTTATCATTTATAAACTTATCATGGTTTAATAGCAACTAAATAATAGTTGATCTCTTATTCAATTTTATGCATGCCTAATTACTATTTACCTTAGAGGTAATTTAGTAATTATTATTCTTGTTCCTTATTCTACATTAATTAAATACTTAATGTATTAATTCTGCACACACTTAATTATTATTAAATAATCATCAAGTGGTTATTATCATTATTTATTAAGGCCAAAAAAATTAATCCATTAGTCTCACTCATACTTAATCATTATTTCATTAATGATTAAGTAGTTATTATCCTTATTAGCTTTATTCATACCTAATTATTATTTAAGGTTAGTTAAATAACAATTAAGTATTTATTATTTTTATTTATTATGTAATGTTACAAAATAAATAATTATTAAATACTTATTATCTTCATTTGTTATTACAAATAATCACTTTATTACCTTTATTCATACTTAAGTAATTATTCAGTACCTTTATTTATTATTATTTGATAATAAATAATTACTTTATTAATTCGGTTCATGCTTAATTGTTATTGAATATTAAATATTTATTATCTCTATTTATTATTTATTGATAATAAATAATTACTTTTATTAACTTTATTCATACTTAATTATTATTTAATATTAGTTTAAATAATAATTAAATATTTATTATCTTTATTTGTTCATTTATTAATTTTATTCATACTTAATTATTATTAATCAAATAATAATTAAATATTTATTATATTTATTTATTGTTTAATAAATAATAAATAATTAATTTATTAATTTTATTTATTAGTTATAATAACTAATTAGTTTACAAGTGCACTATTAACCCAAATTAATTAACCAATAATTAAGCCAAGATTTGGTTTTTAACAATTTACTAGCAGGGACATTTCACACCATCATGAAACACAGCCTGGATTAGACCTTCTATCAACACTTGGTGAATTTCTACAACAATCTGTGTTGGCCAAACCCATTCACCAGGTTATGCTACCGAAACCTTAAGGTTTCTTACTATACCAAGTTTCGAACCAAGCAGTACAATACAGTATAATATCAACAGTAGAAAATATACTACCCAATCCCATTAATACCACAATAATCGATTCCCAGTTCAAGAACAATATACTATAACCCAAACAAGAGCAACAGAATACCACATCAGATGATTCAAATCCAAACAAAACACCATAATAAAATCCCAAAGCAATGTTTATTAAAAACCAATACCATCGGCTGCTAGAAGTTCATTAACACAGTTTCCCAATAGAGACCTAAGCAACAACACCATTCAAATACAGAACAACACAATACAAGCAACAACTCCACAAAGGAAATTTTTTTTTTTACACAAACCAAATACAATGTATGAAACAATTTAATCGCAGAAGGAAAGAAGAATTAAACGAGACCCAGTGCCCCTATTATACCTCGAGCTTGATCGAACGGTCGTTCACCCACAATTGATCTTCCCCTGTTTCTTCCCCTCTGCAGTTTCCTTTTCTCCCTCAAATTGGGTCTCACACCGAATTTTGCAGCTTGACTAGGGTTTGGGGAAAGGGTTTCAATTTATAGCAGAAATTTTACCCAAATTTATTTGGGCATTACCCTAATCGACCGACCAATTGACCCTCGGTAGGAAGGGGATGAGATGTTAATCGTTTGTCCCTGTCAACGCTGTCCACCGACTGGGAGTCGCCGGCTGGTCCTTCAGCCGTGTGTCCTCACCGGTCTAATCGCCGCGCGCTTGAACCCTTGGTCTCTTCGACAGCCGCTTGGTCCTTTAGTTAATCCGCCGGTCGCTCGATACCTCCCCTGCTCCGTCCGATGGTTGCTCACGCTGTCGCCGGCGCACGCCTGGCGACTCTCTCTCCCTCTCGTCCCGTCCGATTGATGGCTTGGGTCTTCAAATCCCCTTTTTCCTTGACTGATTCCGTTTGATTGAGGGTTTGGGGGATTTGATTTCTTTTGCCGGTTAACCCCAATTTAGCCTACCGATTTCCCAAATAGCGTGGATCTAACCCAACTGAAAATGAAATTGGGCTTAACCCAACTGAAATTAAACCAACCCGACCGGAAGGAAAGGAAATGGATAAGGAATGGGCTCAGCCCATTTGGTTCGGCCCACAGAGAAATAGAAAGGATATTGGGCTTAATTAAAACTTGGGTTCAATCCAATAAATATAAATAATGGGTCAATCTAAATAAAAGATGACCCAAATTAAATTAACCACATTGCATTTCTAATATTCTAAATCAAATAACTAAACCAATTAATTATTTATTTAAAATATTTATTTAATTTCCCCAATTTTCTTACCAATTAAATGTTAGGGTTAACCCATTAATTTATTCAAACTATTAATGAGCTCTTTTAAGACAAGAAAATTATTGGACCATGTATTTAATAATACTACCTACATAGATTCAATTAAATTCAAAAATTATATAAAACGAATTTTATTTATCAAAATAAATTTGATACAATGTTTGAAAATTTCTGGACATTACACATAGACTGAACGATACTGTTTTGTTGTGTCACACAAGGACAGTGTTTTTCTTTCCAATATATGGAACTACTAGGTTAGACTTAACTTGGATAATTTTGATTCGGATGTGTCACACTTGATCAAAATAATCTAAGAGGCAAAATACAAGGAGTTACATAGTGATGTAATTGACAATAGTTGTCCACCTATTTATTTATATATCGTTTGTTGTGTCACACAAGGCTATATACATTTGAAATGGGATCCTTATTCTCACTAGCAAACCTTTAATTAGATTTGCCTATATATTGAGGGTAATATAGTTTGATGAAAATAGTGGGAGATACCAATTTAAATAAAGACATAATTTATTTTGGTAATTAATTAAATGAATGTATGCTAAAATATTGTCTATTTCACATGCAGAATTTAAAAATGTCAAACTCACTATCACTGCGTAGCATACTTGATGCTAACAAACTGACCGGACCGAATTACACGGACTGGTTAAGGAATCTGAGAATTGTTCTCATTGCTGAAAAGATTTCTTATGTCCTAAATTCGCCAGTCCCTGCAAGTGTTGCAGAAACAGTCTCTGAGGAAGAGATTGCTACTTTCAGAAAGTGGTAAGATGATGCAATCATGGCTCAATGCATCATGTTCGCATCCATTAGTAACGAGCTTCAGCGTCAGCATGAAACTATGGATGCTCCTACTATATTGCTGCACCTCAAAGAGTTGTATGGTAAGCAAAGTAGGACTGCTAGATATCAGAGATCTAAGGAGCTCTTCCGATCTCGTATGACCGCGGACACTGCTGTTGAGACTCATGTCCTTAAGATGATCAATTTGATTGAATAACTTGGACAACTTGTACATGTTGAAAACTGCTGAAGGTCACTTCTCATCCAACAAGAACTAAGTCTTACTAGTGGATGATTCTTCCAAGAAAAGGAAGAGGCCCAAGGTGTCTTCTAAAAAGAAGAAAAACAAGAAGGCTAAGGGCAAGGCGAAGAGAAAGGATAAAAGGAAACCTAATCCAGATAGCAAAGGAATTTGCTACCATTGCAACAAGCCGGGACACTGGAAGAGGAACTGCAAGGAGTATCTTGCGGACCAAAAGAAGCTTGGAGAAGCTTCGACTTCCGATCTAGGTTTGTTCATGATTGAAATTAATTTTTCTGAAAGTCAAAATTCTACTTGGGTATTGGATACTGGCTGTAGTTCCCACATATGTAATAATATGCAGGGACTAAGCAGAAATAGAAAGCTGAACAAGGATGAATCGTCCTACAAGTGGGAAATGGAGCAAAGGTTGCTGCATTAGCTGCAGGGACTTATTGTTTAGCACTGCTTTTGGGCAAGTTCATTAGTTTAAATAATTATTATTATGTTCCGACACTCATTAGAAACATTATTTCAATTTCTGTATTGGATATGGATGGTTTTGATATTATAATAAAGAACAACAGTTGTTCTATTTATAATAAAAATGTTTTATATGGTGTTGGGAACTTACTGAATGGACTTTACATACTTGACTTGCATAAAAATATACTTCAAATTGAACAAACTAAGAAAAGAAAAAGAGATGATGTTAATTATACCTTTATGTGGCACTGTAGACTCGGTCATATCAATGAAACAAGATTATCCAAGTTGCATAAAGATGGGCTTTTAGAGCTATCTGATTACGAATCATATCCAACTTGTGAATCTTGTCTCATGGGTAAGATGACTAAATCTCCCTTTAGTGGAAAAGGAGAAAGAGTTACAGAGTTGTTAGCGTTAGTACACACAGACGTATGTAGACCTATGACAACGAATGCACGAGGAGGGTATTCTTATTTTATTACTTTCACTGATGATCATTCTAGATTTGGATATGTGTATTTAATGAAATACAAATCTGAATCGTTTGAAAAGTTCAAAGAATTCAGAAGTGAAGTAGAGAAACAAACTGGTAAAAGTATTAAAATTCTTCAATCGGATCGAGGAGGGGAATACTTGACCAATAAGTTTCTAAATTGTCTCAAAGAAAATGGTATAATCTCACAATGGACTCCACCAGGGACGCCACAGTTGAATGGTGTATCTGAAAGGAGAAATCGAACATTGTTGGACATGGTTCGTTCCATGATGAGTTTTACCGACCTTTCTAGTATCCTTCTGGGTTTATGCCCTAGAATTGGCTACATACCTACTTAACAAGGTACCTACCAAATCCGTCCCAAAGACCCCATATGAGATATGGACAGGGAGGAAACCAAATCTTAAGTATGTTAAGACTTGGGATTGTCTAGCTTATGTCAAAAGGTTTGAGCATGATAAGCTAAAGACTAGATCCGACAAGTGTAGATTTGTGGGATACCCTAAAGAAACTGTAGGGTATTATTTCTATCATCCCAATGATCAAAAGGTGTTTGTTGCAAAACACGCTGCCTTCTTGGAAAAAGAGTTTATCCTTGATGGGGTCAGTGGGAGTAAGATATATCTTGAAGAAGTTCAAGAACCATAAAATACTACGGATCAAAGTCAGGTACCTGACCAAGTAGAAGAACCTACTGTACCACTACCTATTCGTAAATCTGGAAGAGTACCGAAGATACCTAATAGGTATGGATTCATCATAGAGGATGATGATGAGGTACGCATCATAGATGATGATGATTCATTGACTTACGAAAAGGCTATGAGTAGTGATGACTCAGAGAAATGGCTAGAAGCCATGAAATCCGAGATGGACTCCATGTATGAAAACCAAGTGTGGACTTTGGTTTCACCACCTGAGGGCATTAAGCCTATTGGGTGTAAATGGGTCTTTAAGAGAAAGACTGGAGCAGATGGCAAGGTAGAGACCTATAAGGCCCGACTGGTTGCAAAAGGTTTCAAGCAAAGACAAGGAGTTTACTATGATGAAACCTTCTCACCAGTAGCTATGCTCAAGTCCATTCGGATTTTGCTTACAATTGCAGCTTATTATGACTACGAGATCTGGCAAATGGACGTGAAGACGGCCTTCCTCAATGGAGAGCTTGAGGAGAATATATATATGATACAGCTAGAGGGTTTTGTTTCAACGGTTGGAACAAACCAAGTTTGTAAGCTGCAACGATCCATTTATGGATTGAAGCAAGCTTCTCGAAGATGGAACATCCGTTTTGATGAGATAATCAAAAGGTTTGATTTTATCAAAAATGAGGATGAACCTTGTGTGTACAAGAAGGTTAGTGGGAGCGTTGTTTCATTCCTTGTATTATATGTTGATGATATATTACTGATAGGGAATGATGTTCCTATGCTACAGTCGATCAAAATTTGGTTATCTAAATACTTCTCCATGAAGGACTTGGGTGAGGCATCCTATATTTTAGGGATAAAGATCTATAGAGATAGATCTAAAAGGATGCTTGGCTTGACCCAAGGAAAGTACATTGACTCGATGCTAAAGAGGTTTAGCATGGAAGATTCCAAGAGAGGTCTCATGCCGATGAGCCATGGAATACATCTCTCCAAGAAACAGGCCCCAAAGACATATGAGGAGAGAGACCATATGAGTAAGATTCCTTATGCTTCAGCAATAGGATCTATCATGTATGGTATGATATGTACTAGACCAGATGTCGCTCATGCACTTAGTGTAACAAGCAGATATCAGTCGAATCTAGGAGAAGAGCACTGGAAAGCATTGAAAAACATCCTAAAGTACTTAAGAAGAACTAAGGATGTATTTCTAGTCTACGGTGGGTCTGAATTGAAACTAGAGGGTTATACTGACTCAAGTTTTCAAACGGACCAATATGACAGTAAATCCGTTTCAAGGTATGTGTTTACCTTAAACGGTGGTGCAATGAGTTGGAAGAGTTCCAAGCAGCAAACAGTTGCTGATTCAATGACAGATGCAGAGTACATAGCTGCAAGTGAAGTTGCAAAGGAAGCTGTTTGGATGAAGAAGTTCATAACTGAACTTGGAGTGGTTCCTTGCATTAGAGGAGCCGTACCTTTATTCTGTGACAACAACGGAGCTGTTGCACAGGCTAAGGAACCCAAGTCTCATCAGAAATCCAAACACGTGTTGCGGCGGTTTCATTTGATTAGAGAGATCATTGAAAGAAGAGATGTCACCCTGGAGCGTGTGGACTCTCAAGACAACATTGCAGATCCATTTACTAAAATTTTCATTTTCAGCAATTCCCGCCGGGGCGAGAAAATTACTACATAAAACTCTCGCCGGGGCGAGAAAACTTAGTGAAAAATTCTCAACGGGGCGAGAAAATTGACTTAATGAGCTCGCCGGGGCGAGCTTCATGAACTCCAGATTCTGCAGTTCGCGAACTGCAGAATTCCTAGATCAAAATTTCCCAAATTTTTCATTTTAACAATAATTTAGACATACCCAAACATTATAATCTTTATAGAATCAATACCTAACATGAATACAATGATTCTAACATCTTAAACAGTTCAAACATCCAATTTCAAGCCTCAAATATCAATATTCATACTAATTTTATAAATTTTTACAAATTTAGCCCAATCACTCGCTACGGATTCGTTTCTGAACCAATTTGGTCCGTTCAACTTCCGTTGTTTTCGTTTTTTAACACATAACAACAATCCACCGCCAATTCACAGATTATTGCTCAAATTAAACATCAATTTTCATACATTTAAGCCCTATTCACATATTTCTTCTCTGTAAATTTCTAAAGTCTAACTAAACATAGTTTCATGATTTTAATTCAATCAAAATCGTTTATAATCAATATATAATCAGAGTATCACAATCTAACAACATATATAACTAATTTCTCAACAAATTAATCATCAAGACCAATCACAGAGAACTAGTTTTAGAAAAATAAACACTAGCAATTTGAAAATTTACCTTTGATTTCTTCTATGCTTAATTACATAATTTGGAGGGCTTGATTATCCTCCTTCTTCCTTCTTTGATTTCTAAACCTTCACTCCCAATTCACAGAGAATTCTCCCACTCTCTCTTTTTCTCTTGTTCTGAGTTTTTTTTTAACGTGAAAACTAAAGGCTTAGCAGTTATGCAATTCATGGGGCTCAGTGGTTACAAACACCAAGGGTCACAAGGCCATGTTTAGCTGACCCTTTAAAACACCTTTTAATTTATTTTTATAAAACTCTTACTATATGATACATTTGTCACGCTTAAATATAATTTTTATTTAATAATAATTTTGTTTAATAAAATCATCTTTCCCTTAATAAATAATTTAATAAAATTATTCATCCTCTCATTTAATAAATTACCAACATCTTATCAACATCCATGTATAATAAAATATGCATCACGTATAAAAATATTTATTATCACTTTACTTAATATTCTCATACAAATAAATTATCACACAATATTCTCAACAAATATTTATTTTATTAAATAAACTTCCTAATTAAAATATTTATTCTACTCAATAAATATTTTATCCATTTACGAAATTCACAATCGTAATACATTAACACGTAACATATTTATATGCAATACATTACTCTCTCATTTTATTAATATAATTATATTCTCATTAATTCCTTATTTTAATTAAATAAATCACTCACATTATTATGAAATTTAATTCACAATGATTTTCATTGTTTATAAGACATAACAATCAAATTATATTATTTCTCAATATAATTTTAACTTAATTTAATTAACTAATATTTCCCAACTAATTTCCTTCTCATGGAAATTTCATTTAATCTTTTCAATGGTTTAATTAACTATTAAACCATTTCTTCCTAATTACACGAATATATAATTCTGTTCATATCAAATCACGTATTTCACAATACATATCATATATATACATATATTTAAACCCAAAACATCTCGCAACAAGAATTTTATTTATTAAATTCTTATCTAATAATTTCTAAAAATTCGGGTTGTCACATAAACTCCTTTAATTAATTATGCTCCTAATCCAATTAGGAATTAATGGGAGAGTACTTCTATTAATTAATTCCCAATCCTTATTAGGAATTAAATAACAGTAATAGTAATAATAATAATAAGACTCCTCTTATTAATTTATATTTAATATTTCCAAAATATTAAATAATAAATATTAAGCTATTTAATTTATTCTATCTCCATAGATTAAATTAAATACACTTAACTTATTATTACAATTATGCCATTTACTTCTTAAATAAATATTTTTCTTTTGCGATGTGACCCTTAGGTTCTCCATATTAAACCGGTTGTGAATAAATCAATTAGAACAATTCTAATCTCATTTAAATAAATAAATTAAACTATTTAATTCATTTAAATAAATAATATTTATTCTACAATAAGGGTAAGTCCCCTTAGCGATCAACGACTTTCCAAATAATATAGATTTCAACATTAATCACAAAAGAACCTTTCAGTGAATAGTTACCGTACAATTCAATCCTTCTACCATACAATGTCCCAATTAAATATAAGATATAAATTTACTGTCAAGTCTTATTTTATTTAATTATATGTATTTCGATTCTCAAATGCATAACTCTAAATAATGCAAATTAGAAACACTTTCTAATTTCATTCTGCCTTGGCCAAAGACTACTGAGTTGTCATTTATCGAATCACATAGGACATTCACATCTTTTACTAGACGTGGTAGATTCTTTGTTGATTATTCACCTATCTCCATGCACAACTTATTATACCCAATCATACCCTTTGATATACCCCAAAGGTCTTAAAGGACATGTCAAAGTATAACTCATCATACACAAGATACTATGATAATCTCAAGTTCAAGGATCACTTGTACTACTATCACTATAGGAATTCCTATTGACAGACGAGTAAAACTCCATTAGGTATTCCTTAGCGAGCCACGTTCAGTGAACTTATTCTCCAATAAGCACCTACATACTTGCTTTAGTGTCTCCACACAAATGATTATAAGATCAATCATCCTCTTCCTAAGAGCAAGCAACGTATGTACTAATCTATCCGGATTCACTAATCCCCATTTTAGTAATCCAACGATTAGGAACAATTTTAGTTTGTGAGCTATCTTGAATTTAGATCTCATTAGCATGATCACCATCATGATTCTAAAAGCACTACTCAAAACTATGGGTTTATCACATTTAATATAACATCACCATGTAGATAATATAAAATGCCTTTTCAAGAAAAATAATTCTTTTATTAATAAATGAATTAGATTACAAAGTATATGCTACATCATATCAAATATGATTGACTTGTGTGCATACTACTTTCATATATATACTGAACTATTTGCCTCTTTTTATAAGAGTGATGATGGTGGTTTATAGGCAGTACTAAACTGACCTTTGTTTGTCTGTGACACTGTTGTGAGGATGATATGCATACTCCTAGGATATAAATAGGCTGATCTACTATTGAATATCCGAACTAATGATTCCTAAGTCTATATGACCTCTGGGAATGATTACCATGTTTGGTTGAACATAATGAACCTATGAATTCTAAGTCTTTATGACTGACAGAATCTAGAAATATGGGGGTTTGATAGACAAACCTTGGTATATATGTGAAAAAATCTTTGAACTATATGTTCATTTAATTCAAACATAGTGTGAGTATAAATTATAATTGTTTAAAACTTGTTGAGCTTTTGTAGCTCATCCTTGCAAATATTATTTCCATTTACAACTAAGGAAGTATTACCAGAGGAGTCTGACAGTAAAAGAGAAAGTTAAAGAAGAGTAGATAGGTCTAGAAAGATATAATTATTGTTGTCTTCTTTTGACGTAATAGAAATAAAAATGTATTGTGTACTTTATATTTAAGTTCATAGATGTTGAAGTCATTTAACTATGTTAGATTAACATTATTGGCAATGTCTAGAAAGTTCTGACGAGGAAAGGGGTTAGGTCATCTAATTGTGCGCCGTTTTAACAGAAAGGCCACTCTTTCCTGGGAACTGACTGGTTGCTAATACTGAAAGTCTAGGATAGATAAGTGGCGTTGAAGTTAAGAAGAATGATTTAGTATTGGATTGGAGTCTATGGAATACTCAAAATGATGTAGTGTTGGAAGAGTTGCATAATTAATGCATAAGACGAAGTCATAGTTAATATGACCTTGGAGTGTTATAGTAAATTGTAAAGCATACGATTCTGGAATAAAGATGATGTTTGTGACACCCCCAAATCCAGGTACTTAAATCCCACGGATCTGGTGCTCACGATACTTCATAATCACATCTAACTACCCACGACAAAGATAATATAAACCAAACATGGTAAACTAAATAAAAAAATTACATAATCCAAACCAAGTTTGATTATATAACCAATACGATCCCAAGTAATCTAACCTTAGTTATTACATCATAACAGCGGAATAACATAATAAAATTAAGTCCATTACATAATTCAGATTGTTTAAACTTTAAACTAATCTTCTTCAGTTATTCATCTTGCTCTTGCCCTTGCTCGAGGACGACTCATCTGTCTTTCCATTCTTAACTGCAAATATTTATGCAAGAGTGAGCAAACAATTGCTCACAAAGATAACAATAATATCATATGAACAATCGGTGAATAAATTCAAATGAATAGTATAAACCTTTCTGAATTCAACCAAAACATAGATGAAGAACTGTTCGCTCGATAAGAAACTCTGCTTTTGAATTAAGTTTATATTTCGAGACCAAAAGTACATCTGAGGGTCACAAGACCATAAACTATATCCTTAGGTTAACGAGTATTTCTATTGCAACCTTTAACAGTCTTATAGACTATATGACTACTGTCTCGTACTCCAGGGGATCAGCCCTTCATACAATGTATTGTGCACATATACCATAACGTCATTGCGTAACTTATTCCCCTATATTAGGGTTGTTCATCTTAGTTCCTACAACGGAGTCCGTACCAAAAGAAATTTGGATTGGAACAGTTTCGAAGAAAATCCAAGTCTTTGGAACGCACATCAACTATGGACTAGTTAAATCAAAATGGGTTCAATAATCATTCAAGGTTTGATAATAAGTAATCTTGAACAAGGTATTATAGCAATGATTGGATATCAATGGTTAACAATTGAACAATTTTCATTTGTCAAGATAACGCTTTCAGAAGAATTGAAATACTTTTCAAAAGAATTTCGGCATTACATCAATTTAAATAACCTTGCTGAACAATAAAAGAGTAACACTTGTTCTCACGAATAACCTATACATTGAGGTCACACTTGAGCAATCAACGATCACAGTTTAATTCAAACTAATCGTTTAACCACTTTAAAAACTATATTCTTAATGCCTTTATACTATTTATACTAGTTGCATAATATGTTGCACCACATATGTAAAAATTATTTTATTTTAAATGCTGAAAAAATTTCATTTTCTGACCGACCCGACCGACCCAGAAACCCGGAACGGCGCTGCTGCGCCGGCTTGACCCGAACCCAATAGACCCGGAGCCCGGCGCTGCTGCGCTTGCTTTACTCCTTATACCGGCACTGCTGCGCCCAGTTAAGTCTGGCCAGCGGCGCTGCTGCCCCCAGTTAAGCCTGGCCAGCGGCGCTGCTGCGCCAAGGGGCACAGACTCCTCCTCTGTTTAACGACTCAGCAACACTTTTGACCAAAAATCTCCAAATTTCTTTATCAAAATAACAAATTCAACTTACCCCGTCATTATATATGTTGAAAAAATAAAATCCAACACTTACACAATGATTCTAACAACACCCAAAGCTTCAACAACCATTTTAAAGGCCTAAAATTAAAGTTTTTGCTAACTTTTCATATTTTTACACACTTAATAAAATCAAGCACCACGAATCTGTTTTTCAACCTTTTTAATCCATTCGTTTTGTAAAGTTTTCGTATTTCAATGAACTACAACATATAACCCTCAATTTCAAATTCTAAGCATGATTCAACACACAATTTTAGACCCAAAATAGACCAAAACATATATATTAATCAAAACTCAATTTTCTTCATTCTCAAACTTGTTTTTTCATGAATTAAATCACTC
This sequence comes from Aralia elata, assembly GCA_034770075.1. Lineage (NCBI taxonomy): Eukaryota > Viridiplantae > Streptophyta > Magnoliopsida > Apiales > Araliaceae > Aralia > Aralia elata. Next base: position 53,846,472 of record CM068386.1, read on the forward strand.
AAAACTATACTTAAACATAATATAACAGATTATTCATACATATTAACAAATTTAACAACTCTTTTAACAATTTAGCCAACCAAAATCAATTACAGAGAACTAATTTTGAATAACTTGAATAAAAACTTTAAACTAAATTATACCTTCAATTTCTTCTTTGCACTTGATTTAGATGATTTTTGTGGCTTAGTTATCCCCCTCCTTTGATTCTTAGAGTTTTTCTCTCTAATTTTTAGCAGAGAATTTCTTCACTCTTTTCACACTCTCAAGGTTCTGTATTTCTTCTTTAAGCTGTACCAGACACGTTAAAATAAACTGATGAATATTAAGTGGGGAGTTTCATCAGTTGAATTAACCAAAAGTCACAAGGCCATGTTTGGCTAGACTTTATAAAATCTACTTTAGTTTATTTTAATAATTCTCCTATTATAAAGTTATTATGTCACACCATTTAAATTCTTATTAAACTTAATTATTAATAAATTCAATTTAAACTTTAACAACAAAATTATTATAAGTTTATTTAATAAATTTTATTTAATAAATCACTTTATTATTAAATCATTTATCCTCTAAATTAATTATTTTAATTAAATTAGAACATTACCATTTAGTGTAATAAAATTACACACTAAAATATAAATTATCTAATACAACCTCAACCAACATATTCACATATAATTAAATTATTTTATAATAATCTCCATGATTTATTTATTTTACTCCATAACTAAATCATCTAGAATATTTATTAACTCAATAAGTATTTTAAATTTTTTATAAAATTCACAATCGTTACATCCTTCCCTCTTTAAAAGGATTCTGTCCCCAGAATCACAGCCCAATCAACCCATCTGTTACAATGTTACTTGCAAAACTATTTATTATATTTTCAGTTATGATTGACTGCTGAGGAGGTTCAGGAATGGAATTGAAGAGGAGAAAGCAGTGCTAAATTAGATATCTACTATTTATGTTACTATTTTAGTTGCTAAGTCTTTTATGACTTATGTGTAATAAAAACAAGTTATTTGGGAATGTTATAACCATGAACGAATGATATTATAATATTATCAATTTTCCGCATTATACTCTGATTATTAGAAGTTAAAATTTCTATAGCATTATGTAAAGGTTGTACACGTGAGCACGAAGTCTGACCTGGCTAAAAGAAGCTAGCAGGTGAATTTTCGGGGCGTCGCAATTATGGTCATATTGTTGCTATGTTTGATTTTGATGCCTATTCTATATATGTGAGACCTAGAATTAAGCAAGTCTGTGTTCCAAGAAAACTAACCCATTAGGACCTAAGCAAGTATGAGTACCAAAGTGAACTTTAACTTTGCTTACAAGTTAGGAGCACCACCAATTCAACATGGTATCTACTAGTGCCTGCTCAAAGCATATGACAGGAAACAAAGCACTCATGTCTAATTTTAAAAAAAAAGATGGACCAACTGTTATCTTTAGAGATAACAATTATGAAAAGACTAGAGAATATGACACTATAGGAAATGGTGTGGTGTCTTTCAGCAAAGTAGCATTTATTGAAGGACTAAAGTACAATCTTCTCAGCATCAACCAACTATGTGATAAAGGACACCAAGTCATCTTCCTTAGCAATCGATGTCAAGTAAGAGATCTAGAGGCAATTCAATCAAGCTAACTAGAACAAGGGATGAAAACGTTTAAATAGTGAATCTTGCTAAGTTAAGCTCAACAAAAATTGCTTTCTTCTTTGCCAAAGGTTCAGAAGATGTTAGTTGGATATGACATAGGAAATTATCACATCAAAACTTCAAGAATATGTCCAAGCTAGTTTCAAAAGACTTCGTCTCTGTGACACTCCCAAATTCGGGTACTTCAAACCCGCATTCGGTGCAACACGATACAATTCATTCAACCTGCTAATACTGATATTTAAACCAAAAAAGGTCATTATATCAAGTTAAACTTGTCTAACCCAGGTTCGCAGACCTTTTTGTACTTCATTATATGATAGATAATGTATTATCATATTACAAAAGTCTAGCTATTACAAATAACGCCTTCCAACTACTCGTTTAGCTTCCCTTCGCCTTTGTCCTTGCCAGACCCTTCTATACGCTCTTACCTAGCTGAAAATATTTAATTTCAAAGCAAGAATGAACATTCAATTGCTCAGCAAGTAATAACAGATAATAAGCATCATGTACAAGGATTAAATATTTTCTTTGAGATATGCTTCTACAACGAATCAACGGTTATGAAGTAACTGAAATAATTCTGAATAACCTATTAAATTATTTATATTTTTGAAACGACATACTAACTATCGAATGTTGAGTGGTCAAAAGACCAAGAACTTGTATTTTCAAGTTTCTGATAAGGTTTGAACAGAAATTCATCTGCAAACCGGCATGTTTACACGCACGGTATGGGTGATCAGCCCGTTATGCCCTGCGTTGATCAATACTAACTTACAGGAACAACATTGGCATTCATCATACCGCCTTTGGCACATAAAAATTCCCAAATAAGGGAAGTTCATCCTCAGACTTGAATTCCAAACCAAAACAATTTGGATAGAAAGCTCTAACTAATCTTAATAATATTTCAAGACTTGCAAATGAGAAGTAAAGAAATATTTTACTCTAGCTGAATCAAATGGCATAAGTGTATTGAGTAATAGAATTTCGAAATATGTGTTATAGCAAACTGACTTAGCTTTATGCAATCGATAAAAGAGTTGCACAAGTTTGAAATCAATACATACACTTATTCATAAGAGTGTTGTCAAACGAATATATTAGTTGTACATCAAAGACTGATGTACAAGAATGAAATATTTGTAACGATAATCAATTTGCACAAGTTAGGGAACCTGTAAAATCATATAAAAATCGATAACTTGCACAATGTAAAAGTAGTGTTCAGGGGTTGAGATACTTGCCCAAGGATAAATGAGTTCAAGACAGACCTATTGCATAATGTAAATGCATAGGTTAGGATACTTGCCTTGCTCGTAGTTTAGCAATTACAGTTTAGCTTATCGTCACTTCACAAATCCTACATAGTTACGTTCATGTATAGTATTAGTTATATATACATGATATGCACATATGTCCATAAGCTATATACTTATTGCACATACACTTAGGCATACATTCAAACCATATGATTGCATCTCTTGCTTTTATATTCATTATATCTCTATGTCAAAGTATAAACATAATAAGTATGGAATATAGTATGTTTATAAATATAATTTCTTTATTAATGATTTACTATATCTTAAACAATTACATGTTTAAAATACTTCAGTATAGCTTTAATAATATTGATAAATTACGTTTTTAGTTTACAAACCTTTCCTGTAGTGCCCGTGAATTTTAAACGTCATTATTAATTAAATATATAAATTAAAATTTTAATGAGTTAGTTTGTGTGCTTATTTGAACCTTTTGTGTGCATTGGTAGCCTACATGACTAGGTGATGAATTGTTTTAAGTTGAGTAAAGGGGGTCACTAATAGTATAGTTAAATTAGTGAACAAGCCTTAAGGTTTAATATCAATTAAATTGATAAAGTAGTTACTAATTAATCATGCAAGTAAATTGAATATACTTAGTATATTGAATTGAGTAAATTAATTAATAAAAGTATTAATTAATGAGAATATTGTCACATTGAATAATAAAATTTAATAGTTCAATTAGTAATCAATTTCTAATTGATTAGCTTATTTAATTAAGGAACTAAGACCAATTATTTATTTGATCATGGGTGTAGTAATTAATAGTGTGGCAAATTAATTAATCAATCATTGGGTTAAATTAAATGACTCAATATTGCATTAAATAGATTTGAATTTTATTAGCCTAATTAGGTTACAAGTTAAAGAGATATGTGTAAGTAATTAAATTCCATAAGATTGGAAATAGAAACCCTAAATAAAACAATTAGGGTAATACATATTAAAATTGTTAAACTATGTTTATTACCTATTAAACCCTATTAAGCCTTTTAAGGCATGAAATTATGTCAATCAACTTGCTTTATTTGGTAACTCTTACACAAAGGACAAGGTTGTCAAGCTCCCATTGGTGGAAAATCTAATTAGCACACTTAAAGATAAGATTAAGGCTAAATGGAAGGGATAAGGTGAACTCTTATATCCAATGGGTAAGAAAGATGTGGGGGATAATAGCATGAATTCTAATTTAGCATTATACTTGCAAGTATTCTATCCTTTCATTTCATTTCAAGTTCATTTCTTCTTTTCATCTCCTTCTTTCATTTCTCCCAAGCAAGAACACAAAGTGAGAGCTTAGAGAGAAAAAGAGAGTGAGATTAGCATAGTTCATGCATCCCAAGTTCATCACATACTTTGGTAGATCAAAGAGAGTAGCTACAAGATCAAGGTGAAACCCTAAATCATTTTCTTCTTTCTTACTTTGTTTTATTTTCATAGTTTTTGAGAGATTTTATTCTAAGACTCAAGAATCATTAGATATTCATACTTTATGTATAGATCTAATCCTCTTGAGTGTTAGAATGGAGATTCAAAGGAAGAAAAGGAACTTATGTTCTTAAAGGGTAAAAACCTTAGCTTTTCTTCACTTGGATCACCCATAACTTGAGATCTACAACTTGGATTTATGATCCGTCGAAGGAGGGTGCTAGATACATGAGTTAGCTAGTAAACCCAAGTGGTAGAACACAAATCCAATAATTTTTGAAGCCTTGGGGGCTATTTTCCCAAAACAGTCCAGCTATAAAACTTAAAACTTTAAAACCCTAAAAGCTTGTTGTCCTCGTTTTTCCAAAGGTTGTTTCGGCTAGTTATAAATCTTTTAAAAATCTGGGAAAAATCACAGAGGTACCTTAAGAAGTTATCTACAAGTAGGAAAAAGAACGAACATGTTTCGATGTGTAGTTTTTGTGTAATGGCTTTTACCGTGAAGGACTCCTAAATATTTATACCCTGATTTCTCACTGTGTATACCTTGAAAACATATGAAATTTTTACAGTACGTTTATGTATAGTATGAGAGTGTACCCTGAAAATTTCAGAATTTTCTGAGTAAAAATCGATTTATGAAAAATGTAATAAGATTCAAATGAAAAATGTAACATGTATAATGTTATAGTTATGGTTAAAAGAAAATAAATGGTTAAATGATGTCATAAATAAGGAAAATGTGATTTTTAAGCTTGGATACTCCTAATATTATGTATTCTAACTATTGAGGGGTATTTTGGTAATATTTAATGAGAAATAATATTTATGACCTTTTATGGGTAGTAAAGGAGTTGTTTAATAAAGGGTAAAACAATTAGAATAAATTGTTTATTCGCCTAATAGCTTATTAAAATATTACTATGATATTTGTAATATAAGAATTCGATATTTTTTAGTAAACAAAGAAATATTAAGGTTAAAACTTCATGGAAATATTATTGAATGGGTAATAATATTTGTTTTAAGCATTAATAAATGATTAAGATGTTATTAAAATGGCTAATAATATTATATTAAAATATTATTAATGATATGAGAATTAAAATATTATTAAGAGATTAATAATATTAGATTAAAGTATTATTGGATGATTAAAATATTATTAAGATGTTAATAACATTAGTAAACGAATAAAAGTGTTATTAGTGGACTAATAATACCAAGAGGTGAATTAAATATTATCAGGATTGATAATATTAAGTGTCTTATAGGATTTACGATAGTTTATTAACTTATGTGTGCTATGTGATTTGCTTAATTGTTAAATAAATAGCATAAGTAAGCGTATCGATATACAACTACGCAGTACTAATTGGTAGATCGACGTTATCAATGTTAGGTTCTTCAAGGCCAATTAATTAAAGCTAGGATTTAATTATAGCTGAGCAAACAGGCAAGTTCCTAACCCTAAACTTCTTACATTGTTGCAAGTTCTTCTTACTCAATTTTTACATTGAGTAAGTTCTTTAACTGCATTTCTTCAATATATTGAATGCAAGTTTCTTTTTACTCAACTGTTACCTTGAGCAAGCTTTTAAACCTTATGCATTGTTTTAATTCGTGCAAAAAGGTATATATTGTTGCAAGTTATTCTTTAAGCTTGAATCTTATTTCCGAGCATGTTTTAAGTGGTCTAATTACTTTTAAAATTATTCCACATCTGTATATTTATTGACATTCACACTTGAGCATTTGAATTCGCATATTTAAATTCAGGAATTTATAAACCACTCATGGTTAAGTCTGAACCCTTGTTCGGTCAGACAATTATGTGAGAATTTATAAAAGCTATCCAAACCAATCAATGGTAAGGATTCTTAGACTGTATGAACACCCCACGTACCGTATATAAGGTACAAACAGCAGAATTAAATGTTATGCATATACATAGGGTACGCGAGGCTGATCCCCTCAAGTACGTTATTCTGTAGCCAGTAGGTAACCAGAGGGTCAACCAGCTATTGACTCCTCTGGAAGTTATCGTTCAAAGTCTATCGGGACTATCAATTGTTCTAAAAGCATTTAATGTTCTTGCTTCTGATTATTCTATTGTTGAAATCCCTTTAATATCCCTTCATCATGATATATCTTTATTGTTGCACTTTAAACTTGCTGGGCAAACTCGTTGCTCATTCTTGCTATATCATGACTTCATTGCAGCTAAACCCGAGACGTCAGGGAAGAACAAAGGAAAAGAAAAGATGAAATGATAGACTTCTCGTAGCAGACTTTAGATTCATGTGTTAGTTAATTACTGTTAATGTAATTTAAACCCTGATAGCTACTTAGGGTATGGATTGTGTAAATGTTTAAGGTTAATCGTATTCTGGGACTAGTAACACCTTGTAATGAACAACGTATGTTTATTTTATTCCGCATTTTAGATACCATATGTTGTTATAGGTGGATGTTTATGTTGGATCGTGATGACCGGATTCGGGTATTTGGAGACCCGAATTTGGGGGCGTCACAGGTTGGTATCAAAGCTATAGGTTATAACCCTTAGGAGAAAGAGTCCTTAGGCTATAACCTGAGAGAATATAGAGGAATAGAAGGGGATAGAACTCATATAAAGTTATTTTTTTGGTAGAAATTTATTATGATCTTAAAATTGAGGATTTGGATCATACGTTGGTGTTATTAAGCTTGTGGATAATTTGAGAAATTTGTATTGATGAGATAATATGGTAAATTGAAGACCATTAAGTATGGACGATCCATTGTAAGCTGGAGTTATAGATATTCGAGGTAATTAGATTAATCATTTGATGTTATTGATCAATTCTGTGGCTATTGATCAATTTTTGTGGCTATTCATTAGATAAGATATTGGAGTGATGTGGTATAGAGTTTCTTTGTGATGAAGAGAGGGTACCTTAGAATCTGTTGGGTTAAGGGTTACAAGAAGGAAATGATTAATTCGATAAATAATGAATATATCGATATTTTGAAGTGTTAGTTAAGTTATTAAGCTTTATGGTGGAATGCCAGGTGAGACAAAGGTAATGAACTCATATAGAGTTGTTAAGCAAAAGTTGAGAGTATTAAGATGAATGATTTTATATGCAAAAAAAAAATAAATTAAGAGATGACTAATGGCAATTTAGATTGTTTTGATGATTAGAAAGGAGAGACAACGGAGAGATTATAAGAAATGAACCAAGGGTAGATTTAGTGTCTGATCTGGAAAAAGTATCTAGAGATGGAACTGAATGATGAGATAATAGAAATCCCTAAGGAGGATCAATTGGAGCCGATATAAGGAATAAATGGAGGAAATGAAAGAAAGAAAGATTAAGTCTGAGAGTTATAAGACCTTTGTGAGTCGTAATGAATGAAGAATAGTAGTCAATGTATATGTACTAGTATACCTATGCATGTAAGAAATGTGAATCTCAGTTTTTGTACAGCTAGCAGTATATCTGTTGTAAGTCCCAATTTTGTGTAAGTTGTGGAGTAGTTATGTGAATCCCATCTTGTTGTTAGTAACATAAGGATAAGTGGATATCAGGAATGCTATACGATGTAAGTAGTACGAGGTACTAAGATGAGCTTATTAGTATTTACTAAAGGTGCCTTGAGTTGATATGATGATGATACATCCCCACTTTTCAGATCTAGGGGAATGGAGTTCTTATTAATCCCATCTTTTGTGTCTTAATGGGATAATTAACATTTATAGGAATATGCCGGAATTATAAGTGTTTGACACACTAAGGGGTGTATGAATATAAATGTGGTATTATTATTACATGATTGATTGTGATCGATTTGTCCCTTGACTCTTAAATGATAACATCAGTAGAATTTTGCACGATGTGTAAAACAAGAAGGATTTATGTAAGGTTTTGTTTAGAACAAACAATGCCGTCAAGGAGACAACCCCGATACACGAGGGTGGAAGAGTCAGTGAATAACGAGGAGGGTTAGACTGACCCCAAGAGGACCTTTGCGAACTTGTTAGAGGAAACGATGCAAGGCAGACCAGCCATTGCGGTTGTTTGGCCATGAAATCACATGGCAAACTTTACGGGTTTCAAATTACTAGGACCACCGGAGTTTCGTGGGAATATGGATTCGAGTGAAGCCCAGACATGGGTAGAAGAAATGGAGAAAGTTTTCAAGGTCGCAAGAGTGACCGAGGAACAGAAGACTTCGTTTGCCACTTTCATGAGGAAGGGTGAGTCAAATTACTGGTGGAAGGCGAATAGAAGCCGAGCTGGGGAAGGTGCGACTGCGTGGACTCATTTTAAGGAGCTATTTTTCAAAAAAAAAATTACTTTCTAGAAAGCACGCAGGCAAGTATGGAGATAAAGTTCTTGGATCTGAAGCAAGATGATATGTCGGTAGCAGAGTACGCAATGAAGTTTAACAAACTAGCTAGGTTTGATCCACACCAAGTGGACACCGGAGCTAGGCGAGCGAAGAGATTTGATCAAGGGTTGAAGCCCTGGGCGTATAGTAAGGTTGTGGTTTTGCAGATCAACACATTTCCTACGTTACTTAAGGAAGCAATCATTGCCGAGGAGGAAATGAAGCGTTGACAAAGTACAACCAAGATCAGAAAAGCCATGATGGTCACAAGGAAGGATGTCGTGGGGTCCAAGGACGTGGTGTCAGGTATCATCCCAATCAATGATATAAATGCTTATGTGTTATTCGATTCGGGTGCTACCTGCTCTTTTGTTTCCGAAGAATTGCTAAAATGTTAGACTTACCTCGTGAAAAGTTAGAACACCCTATGAACGTAGAAGTAGCAAATAAGGAAATTATCCCCGTAGAATGCATTCATAGGAATTGTTGTGCCGAATTGCGAGGATTTAAGCTCAGCGTGGATTTGATACCGATTCGTTTGGGGGAGTTCGATGTGATCCTTGGAATGGATTGGTTATCGATTCACGGAGCAGTCATCGATTGTAAGAAGAAGTGTGTACACCTGAAGACTTCTAATAAGTCGAAGGTAGTATTCTATGGTAGTAAATCGCCGAGACAATCTTGTTGTCTAACGATGATGCAAGCTAAGAGATTTCTGAAGAAGGGTTGTATAGGTTATTTGGCCCATGTAGTTGATACTCGTCGAGTCGAGGGCGAATCAAGTCAGATACCTATCGTAAGGGAATTCACAGATGTCTTTCCAGATGAAATTCCGGGATTACCGCCAGATAGGGAGGTAGAATTTGTAATTGACTTGGTGCCGGGAGCCACACCAATATCGAAGGCGTCGTATCGCATGGCACCGGTAGAAATGAAGGAGCTAATGGTTCAATTGCAAGAACTGTTGGATAAAGGTTATATCAGACCGAGCGTGTCACCATGGGGAGCGCCAGTTCTGTTCGTAAAGAAGAAGGATGGATCGTTAAGGCTCAGTATCGATTACAGGGAATTGAACAAGATTACGATTAAGAACAGGTACCCGCTACCTAGAATAGACGATCTGTTTGATCAACTCAAGGGAGCGAAATACTTTTGAAAGATTAATTTAAGGACAGGCTACCATCAGCTAAGGGTGAGACAGGAGGATATCCCGAAGACGGCATTCAGAACTCGTTATGGACATTTCGAGTTTCTGGTAATGTCATTTGGACTAACAAATGCACCATCGACATTCATGGATATGATGAACAGAGTGTTCAAGCAGTACTTGGACAAGTTCGTGGTAGTATTCATCGATGACTTCTTGGTATATTCAGTGACAGAGGAAGAACATGCTGAACATCTAAGGATTGTTTTGGAGGCATTAAGAAGGGAGACGTTGTATGCGAAGTTTTCAAAGTGTGAATTTTGGTTGCAAAGGGTGCAGTTTCTAGGTCACGTCATTGACCGGGATGGTGTTTCGATAGACCCAACAAAGGTGGAAGCCATTATCAACTGGGAGCAGCCGAGGACGCCGACGGAGATCAGGAGTTTCCTAGGGTTAGCGGGATACTATTGGAGATTCGTCCAGGATTTTTTGGAAGATAGCATCGTCGTTGACCAATCTAACCAGAAAGACGGTAAAGTTCGTTTGGACGGAGAAGTACGAGGAGAGTTTCATGGAGCTGAAGAAAAGACTTAGCCAAGCACCAGTGTTGACTTTACCGGACGACACTGGGGGTTTTGTAGTATACAGTGATGCGTCATACAAAGGCCTTGGTTGTGTACTAATGCAGCATGGCAAGGTCATTGCGTACGCTTCACGTCAGCTGAAGGACTATGAGAAGGGATACCCGAGTCATGATCTGGAGTTAGCAGCAGTAGTATTCGCCTTGAAGATTTAGAGGCACTACTTATATGGAGAGAGGTGCGAGATATATACAGATCATAAAAGTCTGAAATATATCTTCACTCAGAAGGAGCTGAATATGAGGCAGCACCGATGGTTAGAATTGATCAAGGATTACGACTGTGAGATTCTGTACCATCCGGGCAAAGCAAATGTAGTGGCAGATGCCCTGAGTAGGAAAGGCAGAGAGAAATTAATGAGGCTCATGACTCAAGCAGAGTTGATAAAGGAGTTCGAACGTCTGGAATTGGAGGTTAAGTATCCGATGGAGGTGGACGGGAAATTATTCACAGTGACAGCGAGCCCGACCCTATTGGATCAGATTAAGGAGGCTCAAGAAAAGGATGAAGATTGTGATTCAATAAAGAAGCGAATTGCCGAAGGCGAGGAGCTTAAGTAAAAGATTGATAGCACTGGATTGCTAAGGTTTGAAGGGAGAGTCTGGGTACCGTTGGATCTGGAATTGAGGGAAGAAATCCTTCAGGAAGCTCATAGCACGAAGTACTCAGTACATCCCGGGAGCACAAAGATGTACCAGGATTTGCGACAAAATTTTTGGTGGCCGAATATGAAACGAGAAGTGGCAGAGTGCGTCAGCCGATGTCTGACATGCCAGCGGATTAAAGCAGAGCACCAACGACCGAGCGGATTACTTCAACCATTAGAGATTCCGGAGTGGAAGTGGGAGCACATCACAATGGACTTTGTGGTGGGACTGCCACCAACTCATAAGGGTTTAGACGCTATCTGGGTAATTGTGGATCGTCTAACCAAGTCTACTCATTTTCTGCCAATTAAGATACGGTACAATCTGGAACAATTAGCAAAACTTTACGTCAAGGAGATTGTATCGCGTCATGGAGTGCCGGTATCTATTGTATCGGACAGAGATCCGCGCTTTACGTCAAATTTTTTGGAGAAGTCTGTAGGCAAGAATGAGAACACAGTTGAGGTTGAGTACAGCGTATCATCCTCAAACTGACAGCCAGAGCGAGCGAACGATTCAGACCTTAGAAGATATGCTTCGGGCGGTCGTGATGGATTTAAAGGGCAGCTGGGATGACCATTGCCACTGGTGGAGTTCGCTTACAACAACAGCTATCACGCTAGTATCGGTATGCCACCGTACGAAGCGCTATATGGAAGGAAATGCCGAACCCTGATGTGTTGGGACGAGGTTGGAGAGCGAAGACTGTCGAGACCTGAATTGGTGCAGCAAACTACAGATACAGTACAACTGGTCAGGAATCGTCTAGTAGCAGCTCAGGATCGCCAAAAGAAATATGCCGACTTACATCGTCAGAAGAGAGACTTTGAAGTTGGTAGCTTTGTGTTTTTGAAGGTATCTCCCTAGAAAGGGAAGATCCATTTTGGGAAGAAGGGCAAATTGAGCCCTAGGTTCATAGGACCGTTCGAGGTATTAAGGCGAATTGGCGAAGTGGCGTACGAGGTAGCGTTACCTCCTGAACTTGAGTACATTCACAACGTGTTTCATGTGTCAGTGCTGCGGCCGTATAAACCAGACTACAAGCACGTTATCTCGTATGAACCAATCCAAGTTGAGAAAGACTTATCGTACGAGGAAATTTCTGTTCAGATACTCGATAGGAAGGAACAGAAACTGAGGAATAAGATCATCTATTCCGTCAAGGTTCTTTGGAGGAATCACGCAGTCGAAGAAGCTACGTGGGAACTCGAAGAGAAGATGAAAGCAAATTATCCTTTTCTATTCGAGTAACCTTATTTTGCAATTCCGAGGACGGAATTTTTATAAGGGGGGAGGGATGTAGTGCCCGTGAATTTTAAACGTCATTATTAATTAAATATATAAATTAAAATTTTAATGAGTTAGTTTGTGTGCTTATTTGAACCTTTTGTGTGCATTGGTAGCCTACATGACTAGGTGATGAATTGTTTTAAGTTGAGTAAAGGGGGTCACTAATAGTATAGTTAAATTAGTGAACAAGCCTTAAGGTTTAATATCAATTAAATTGATAAAGTAGTTACTAATTAATCATGCAAGTAAATTGAATATACTTAGTATATTGAATTGAGTAAATTAATTAATAAAAGTATTAATTAATGAGAATATTGTCACATTGAATAATAAAATTTAATAGTTCAATTAGTAATCAATTTCTAATTGATTAGCTTATTTAATTAAGGAACTAAGACCAATTATTTATTTGATCATGGGTGTAGTAATTAATAGTGTGGCAAATTAATTAATCAATCATTGGGTTAAATTAAATGACTCAATATTGCATTAAATAGATTTGAATTTTATTAGCCTAATTAGGTTACAAGTTAAAGAGATATGTGTAAGTAATTAAATTCCATAAGATTGGAAATAGAAACCCTAAATAAACAATTAGGGTAATACATATTAAAATTGTTAAACTATGTTTATTACCTATTAAACCCTATTAAGCCTTTTAAGGCATGAAATTATGTCAATCAACTTGCTTTATTTGGTAACTCTTACACAAAGGACAAGGTTGTCAAGCTCCCATTGGTGGAAAATCTAATTAGCACACTTAAAGATAAGATTAAGGCTAAATGGAAGGGATAAGGTGAACTCTTATATCCAATGGGTAAGAAAGATGTGGGGGATAATAGCATGAATTCTAATTTAGCATTATACTTGCAAGTATTCTATCCTTTCATTTCATTTCAAGTTCATTTCTTCTTTTCATCTCCTTCTTTCATTTCTCCCAAGCAAGAACACAAAGTGAGAGCTTAGAGAGAAAAAGAGAGTGAGATTAGCATAGTTCATGCATCCCAAGTTCATCACATACTTTGGTAGATCAAAGAGAGTAGCTACAAGATCAAGGTGAAACCCTAAATCATTTTCTTCTTTCTTACTTTGTTTTATTTTCATAGTTTTTGAGAGATTTTATTCTAAGACTCAAGAATCATTAGATATTCATACTTTATGTATAGATCTAATCCTCTTGAGTGTTAGAATGGAGATTCAAAGGAAGAAAAGGAACTTATGTTCTTAAAGGGTAAAAACCTTAGCTTTTCTTCACTTGGATCACCCATAACTTGAGATCTACAACTTGGATTTATGATCCGTCGAAGGAGGGTGCTAGATACATGAGTTAGCTAGTAAACCCAAGTGGTAGAACACAAATCCAATAATTTTTGAAGCCTTGGGGGCTATTTTCCCAAAACAGTCCAGCTATAAAACTTAAAACTTTAAAACCCTAAAAGCTTGTTGTCCTCGTTTTTCCAAAGGTTGTTTCGGCTAGTTATAAATCTTTTAAAAATCTGGGAAAAATCACAGAGGTACCTTAAGAAGTTATCTACAAGTAGGAAAAAGAACGAACATGTTTCGATGTGTAGTTTTTGTGTAATGGCTTTTACCGTGAAGGACTCCTAAATATTTATACCCTGATTTCTCACTGTGTATACCTTGAAAACATATGAAATTTTTACAGTACGTTTATGTATAGTATGAGAGTGTACCCTGAAAATTTCAGAATTTTCTGAGTAAAAATCGATTTATGAAAAATGTAATAAGATTCAAATGAAAAATGTAACATGTATAATGTTATAGTTATGGTTAAAAGAAAATAAATGGTTAAATGATGTCATAAATAAGGAAAATGTGATTTTTAAGCTTGGATACTCCTAATATTATGTATTCTAACTATTGAGGGGTATTTTGGTAATATTTAATGAGAAATAATATTTATGACCTTTTATGGGTAGTAAAGGAGTTGTTTAATAAAGGGTAAAACAATTAGAATAAATTGTTTATTCGCCTAATAGCTTATTAAAATATTACTATGATATTTGTAATATAAGAATTCGATATTTTTTAGTAAACAAAGAAATATTAAGGTTAAAACTTCATGGAAATATTATTGAATGGGTAATAATATTTGTTTTAAGCATTAATAAATGATTAAGATGTTATTAAAATGGCTAATAATATTATATTAAAATATTATTAATGATATGAGAATTAAAATATTATTAAGAGATTAATAATATTAGATTAAAGTATTATTGGATGATTAAAATATTATTAAGATGTTAATAACATTAGTAAACGAATAAAAGTGTTATTAGTGGACTAATAATACCAAGAGGTGAATTAAATATTATCAGGATTGATAATATTAAGTGTCTTATAGGATTTACGATAGTTTATTAACTTATGTGTGCTATGTGATTTGCTTAATTGTTAAATAAATAGCATAAGTAAGCGTATCGATATACAACTACGCAGTACTAATTGGTAGATCGACGTTATCAATGTTAGGTTCTTCAAGGCCAATTAATTAAAGCTAGGATTTAATTATAGCTGAGCAAACAGGCAAGTTCCTAACCCTAAACTTCTTACATTGTTGCAAGTTCTTCTTACTCAATTTTTACATTGAGTAAGTTCTTTAACTGCATTTCTTCAATATATTGAATGCAAGTTTCTTTTTACTCAACTGTTACCTTGAGCAAGCTTTTAAACCTTATGCATTGTTTTAATTCGTGCAAAAAGGTATATATTGTTGCAAGTTATTCTTTAAGCTTGAATCTTATTTCCGAGCATGTTTTAAGTGGTCTAATTACTTTTAAAATTATTCCACATCTGTATATTTATTGACATTCACACTTGAGCATTTGAATTCGCATATTTAAATTCAGGAATTTATAAACCACTCATGGTTAAGTCTGAACCCTTGTTCGGTCAGACAATTATGTGAGAATTTATAAAAGCTATCCAAACCAATCAATGGTAAGGATTCTTAGACTGTATGAACACCCCACGTACCGTATATAAGGTACAAACAGCAGAATTAAATGTTATGCATATACATAGGGTACGCGAGGCTGATCCCCTCAAGTACGTTATTCTGTAGCCAGTAACCAGAGGGTCAACCAGCTATTGACTCCTCTGGAAGTTATCGTTCAAAGTCTATCGGACTATCAATTGTTCTAAAAGCATTTAATGTTCTTGCTTCTGATTATTCTATTGTTGAAATCCCTTTAATATCCCTTCATCATGATATATCTTTATTGTTGCACTTTAAACTTGCTGGGCAAACTCGTTGCTCATTCTTGCTATATCATGACTTCATTGCAGCTAAACCCGAGACGTCAGGGAAGAACAAAGGAAAAGAAAAGATGAAATGATAGACTTCTCGTAGCAGACTTTAGATTCATGTGTTAGTTAATTACTGTTAATGTAATTTAAACCCTGATAGCTACTTAGGGTATGGATTGTGTAAATGTTTAAGGTTAATCGTATTCTGGGACTAGTAACACCTTGTAATGAACAACGTATGTTTATTTTATTCCGCATTTTAGATACCATATGTTGTTATAGGTGGATGTTTATGTTGGATCGTGATGACCGGATTCGGGTATTTGGAGACCCGAATTTTGGGGCGTCACATTTCCTAACCCATTACATGGATATTTCAAGCTTTTATACATAAATTCGAGATTTCATAGCTTATTGAACGTATTTATAATTTATATATATAAATTATAACTAATATATTATTTTATACATTCGTATTACTTTATTTCTATTTTATTTCCATGTATTAACTACCAAAACCATCAAAATGCTAAAACAATCTAGAAGTGGCTGTGCACACTGCCTAGCTACTGCATAGTAGCACAACCAGCAGCGTGCTGCGCGCAGCTGCTGTTACCTGTAGTAGTTGCAGCCCAGTCCCCCTTTGCTACATGCCGTCCACTTTGCTATTTTATAACTTCTAAACCACAAATCCAATTACGACGAATTTTAAATATGTTATAGGTGGTATATCCACCTATTTTTAAAAATATAACCTACACAATTTGATAATTTAAATAGACCAAACGAGGAGCCAAAGTAGCTCGTTCGGCCTGCTGCAGCGCAACACAACGCTTGCTCGCCTGCTGCTGCTGCCTGCAGCAGGGAACTGCTCTGTAGTTTTTTTAACTCGGCTACTTCGTGATCTTATAACTCCTTAACTGTAAGTCTGATTGCTACCAAATTCGAATATGTTATAGATAGCATAGTAGACTATTTTTAGAGATTATAACCCATCTACTTCGGGCATTTTAGACATGCTAAGCAAGGCTTCGAAAATGCCTTGTCGTAACTGTTTTTGATAATTTATTAACATGTCATTTCCTTTAAAAATAACTTTCCCACTAAATTTAACCCGTACCAAACATTTAATTAATTACATATAGCGTATTGTTTTCACAACTTTAGTCTCAACTTCATTGAATTTCGAATTTTTAGGAAAATAGTCCCTATTGGAACTTTTAACAAACATGATACGTGCGTTACAATTTTGGACAAATTTCCTAAGCATTCGTTTATGTTTTAAACCAAAATCTCCTTCCTTATTACTCCGCACAACAACAACTATGCTTTTTGTTTCTAATTCATCAATTACTAATTGATTAGACCACTAATTCGCAAATGAACAATAGAGACATAATCATATATTATCAAATTCCCAATTTTTTTAGAGCATAAGCTTTTTGAATTACCTCTTGGGCCGAATTCCTTGTTTTCAGTCGAAAGTGATTCCTTTTATTGCTATTTCTTGCCTTATATTACAACTTTGCTTGCTTGATTTCTTATTATATTGAGTAATTTGGGATTTGATAATTTGAAAAGGAGAAGGGGATGGTTTAGATGGAACAGGGAGAAAAGAAGGGAATACTAGGTATTGGCTTGGGATTTATAGAAGTGTTATACTTGGTCCTCACAATTTTTTTTCTTGCACCTCACTCCCAGAACTTGATCACCACGAATTATGTTTGCTCTCTATTCTCTTCTTCTTGCTCTCTGTTTGTCGATTTAGCAATCAATAAATACGTGCAAGTGTACACGATCAACAAGTAATAAAGTGATAAGAGAGTGTCGAACCCACAAAGAATTATTTAATAATAATTACCAAATACTAACTTTTAATCAAATTAATTTTATTTTAACAATTCGATAAAAGATTTTGAATTTTGAAAATAAAGTACTAAACTAACTAATTACTAACTACCAAGAATTGAATTCAGATAAAAAGGCTTAAGATTACAATTTCCCTTAATGTTTCACTTGAATTAATACACTTCCTATTAAGTTATATAAATTATTCCGGATTGTTAATCAAGAACTCATCAATATTTATAACCATCTCTCGATGTATCATAAACGAATCAACTTAAATCCACAAAAGATAGAATTAAGATGAACACCCTAGTTAACTAGTTAACTAATTCACTATATCTCTATATGAATTATAATTAAAAAGGATTTAAAGCTCAGGTTCTCTTTCAGATTACATGCGATGTATAGGTATATCTCTATCCTAAACACAAATTATGAATTCCATCACCATGTAGAAAACACAATCACATGCTATTATGATTAGGTCTAAATCTATAATCCATCTCTCGAGTTCATATAGATTACCACGGTAATTGTTGATCAGGCAATTAAGCAATTAGTCACAAATCATAATAGACAATCTGATAATAATCAACAATAATTAACAAGGAAGTATATCAATAAAAGCTATGCATTAAGTTCCATTGTAATCTTAAAAAGAAATTAATTCATGATTGAATAAAAATCAATAATCCGCAATTGATAAAGCATTCAAGAACACAAAATAAGAGGTAGAGAAGAGAGTAGAATCTGTAGACGCAATCCTTGAGTCTCTCCTTCAGCTCCTTAATTGAATCCTTTGCGCTCTTGCAATTGCTTCAAACCTTCCTCTCTTTCTCCGAAACTAGGGTTAGCAAAAAGTAGCAAAATCTCTCCTATTCTATGCTTCATATCATGTATTTATAGGTTCTAGTTAAAGTTCTAAACCAATTAGAAGTTACAATCCTTGTTCCATTCAATGCGGGTCAAAAATAGGCTTTTTAAAAACCCGACCAAGCGCGGCCGCGCCCATATTGGCCTAGGAAGCAGTGCGCCCGCACCCAAGTGCCAGAAGTCAAGTTTTTCACTTTGCAGACCTGCGCGGCCGCGCCCAAAATACACTAGGAACCGGCGCACCCGGGCCAGACAAAATTCTGCTGCAGCATCTATTGGTAAAATGGTCATAAATTTTGATCCACGAGGAGTTACGGGGCCTGCCACAAATCAAATCGAAGCTCTCGACGAGATTAACAACTTTCATTCTTTGAGCATTGAGAGATTCGGATTGGATCAAAGTCAAAATTGGGCTTGAAGTGAGTGTTATGCAAATGACAACTCCAAACTTTGAGGTTCAACGTCCGTTGGTAAAATGGTCATTACTTTCTCATCCGAACTCCGATTGTGACGATTCAAAATGTTCCGGAAAGCTAAGGAGTAGATTTAAAATAAAATCCAAATTCCAAACCAAGAACATGCATCCAACCTAGTGTTAAAAGCCCTGCAATCTTCCCTTCGTGCGTTTGCTTGCATATTGTACTCCAAAAAATGTTCGAATTGCGTTTCCTTTCTTCTTCCTACAAAATAACATAAAAACACTATAAATACCTAATACTAACTTAAAATACTTAAGAACTCACAAATTATCAAGCCAAATGTACTTAATTCATAGATGTAAAACCCACTCATCAAATACCCCCAAGTTTAAATCTTTGCTTGTCCTCAAGCAAACACTAAGAACAACAACTATAACAACTAATTCTAAATAACAACTCACACGACTCGAGCAATGAATCAATACAAATTTTCATAATAGCCTCAAAGATTTCTTCTAATTATATTCAAAAATTTTTTCCGAAAACATGCAAAGCCTAAAATTTTAACCTAATCATCAGTTCCACAACTACTCATGATTCTTTAAATGCGTGTGTGCGCATCCAAATGTTCAACTAGCCATGACTCACACTAGATCATATAATCAAATACTCATAAAAGATTTTCAAATCAACTCTAAAAACCTACTTTCACATCAATATCCGCTAATAAAGGCAAAACACAAAATTTAGAGGATCAAAAAGATATTTAATACATTTAAGCACACTTGAACCCTTCCCAAGTAATTCAAAACACAATTTTTCTTTCAGTTTTTTTCTTTCCTTTTTAGTGAGTGCGTTTTACGTTCCATCTCACTTCCCATTGAACGAGTGCGTTTTACGCTCCCTCTCGTTTTTCTCGCACGAGTGCATTTTACGCTCTTTCTCGTGCCTATGTTTATAGGTGAGTGTGTTTTACGCTCCATCTCAACCCACCACATGATTCATCATTCTAACTCAGGAAGGTTTCACAATTTTCAAAATTTTCAATAACCCAAGATTTTCCCCAAACTTATGTTAATGCCTAAATTTCACTTTAAATGATGCTCAAATAAGATTTTAAAGTTTCAATGATATCTTTCACAAGCATTTAACTAAAAAGAATTTTAAGTCACAACTAGCTAAACAGATGGATATGTGCTTTGAAGTTCAAAAAGATCATAAATAGTGTAAACCTAACTCATAAGTCAAAATAAAAACTAAGCATGCTTCTCAACTTCACAAGAGTTAAAAAAAAATTAATCCATTTTTTTCTTATCATTGGCCATAATCAAATTCAAATCAAATCATTGCTCAACCATCCTAAAAACATACTAACAAACATAAATAAATAACACAAAACAAGACCACACCCCCAAACTTAAATCAGACATTGTCCTCAATGGCTAAGATAGAAAAAATTAAAATAGAGGACTTCCCTGAAAATATAGCAATTTTCCTCCTTGTCTGTTAAGTCTGAAGAATAGGCTAGACACATTGGAATGAATAAGGCATTGCACTTTAATTGGACTCGAATAACCTGTAAACACATTAGAAGCAAATTTATTAACTACTATGAAACCTAATAAAATAAATAAAAATAAAAAATAAAAATTAAACTCGGGTTGCCTCCCAAGAAGCGCTTGGTTTATAGTCGTCAACCCGACTTCACCATTTACTATCCAATTCCCCTTCGAAAATTGAGGAACCCTCCATCCATTAATAACCATGTAACTTTTGAAGGTTTTGCTGCAGTAGGGGCCATTGTTTCAAAGTCACTGTAACGCCCCCGAAACTCGGGTCTTACCTTGAACCCGATTCCGGCGCGTCACGGTACTACCCATACAACATGGGTTTACTACATGAATGTAATTACAATAATATAACAACATATCCTCATCTAATCCCAGGCACGAAGACCTTAAATAAAACACTTATGACCAAGGTTGAATAAATACCATGATCCTTTACAATATCTCATGTGTGAACGCAAGGTTCAGATTCTGACTTTATCCAATCCCTGATTATTCGCAAGGTTATTCAATAACCAATACATTCGTTATAAAAATGTCCTTTATACAACATCGACATCCTTGTAGTTTACTATAACAAGTAACTAACATAATCACATCATAAATACTATAATGGATAACCTTCATTTCTAACTCAGGGTTTACATAGTCAAATTCACGTACATCATATACCGTCATCATAGCTAAATAATTACAGTAAAGGGACATTTAGCAACCTTCCTGTTTCCATGCGCCTCTAATCCTCATCATCACGATATCAAGATAATTACATTGCATCGTAAATCTGCAAAAGTTTTATTTTTGCAAGAATGAGCACGACGGCTCAGCAAGAACTAACAGTTTTCACATTTCATGCTTCACGTAACACATAAGTTTGCATTTTATGCATGCACCATGATTCTCATACTATGCATCTTACTCATGCATTATAAATCTTATGCAATCCATCCATATATATATGCATCATGTATCTCATAGCATACTTCATGCATCTCACATTATATATTTACAATAATTCAAGTTCCGCATAGAACAATATAGTCACATAATTGCACATTATGCACACTTTAATCATGCTCTCATATAATCCACATAATAGTGAAAGATTTAGTAATCAAGTCATGTACATCAATACATTTAAACAAGTTAACAAGTTACTGAAAGAACTTGCCTTTAAGCGTTCCTTGCCAAATTATGATGGCTCGTCCTTCAAATATCCTACACAATTTATTTAACAATAAAATACCAATTAGCCACTAAAAAGGCTTCATATAATGGTTTACAATATAACAACTCTTATCTCATATTGTTCGCGCATTATAAATTAATAACGCGATTAACTCTAAAACGTTACTCGGCGTCGCGTCGTTTGAAAACGTTACGACCCTTATCACCATCAATACTTATTGGTTACATTAACCCCATCCCGTATCTTATAATGTTCGTTTCATTTGAATCGAGTCATTATTCAAGTTCATTAACACTTTACACGGCGTTTCGACGTTTACACGTCACACACCTAATTCGCCTCCTTTGCATGTGCTTAGCATGCTCATACATTGGTTTATAACACACTATCATGTTTCATTATTATTAGAAACAAAATATTAAACAAGATTATACACACTAGTTACGACGTTACGACGCTTGCACGTCTATACGCTAAACTTGATTATTCGAACGCCTAGGCGACATGCATTTGCGTACGCCTAACATGCCCATTCAATTTGTCTAATACTTATTGGTTAATGTTAAGTATCATTATAAATCATAACATTCATGTTATAAAACTTAGAACATCATTTAACATTGTCGGGAGCATTACGCGTGCTTACGCGCATGCCCGACACTCTCCCCGATTGCCTCCAAAAACACATCAGTCACACAAATGGTCAATTTGGGAATTGATCCCGACCTCAAATTGAAAAACTCAAAGAACGAAAGTTGTAGGTCTACTCGTTCTCTTTCCGAATCATCTTGAATCATCTCAATCCGAGTTCGTATGAGAAAGTTATGCCCATTTTACTAAAGGACGTCGGAGCTGATTGCACAGTCTCTTGTCCAGCGCCGTTGGCGCTCACACCAGCGCCGTTGGCGCTCCCATGCAGTAGCTGGACCCCGTGGCCAGCGCCTACAGCGCCCATCCAAGCGCCTAGAGCGCCCAGCCTTTGCTCCCAGCCCGTTTTGCTTCCCGGAATGCTCTGTTTTGGTATTCTAGACCTATCTTGCTTCCAACCACCATAACTCTCTCAATACACGTTCAAATTGGTCCGTTCCGGACTCTATGGACTCCTAAGACATAGGGCTACAACATATCAAAAATTCAGAGCTATCCATTAACATTAACATGGCCAAATCTTAGGCCAAAGTATCAACTCATGTTATATTTTCGTGTTCTTGGTGTTCTTCGTGTTCTTCACAAAAATCATCACCAAAACTTCGTTTTAATCCTTTTTTTACTCCATTCCAACTGGGTTAAACTCATAACCCATGGAAGTACAATATTATAACACAAACGAATTAAACAAACACGAAATCATAGCTACAAAGTCCTCTAAATCGTCCAAAAGTCCAAGTTCTTCATGTTCTTCATGTTGTTCATCCTCCTTAAGCATAGGTACGAATTTATTGCGTTTTTGTTCCACTTTGATGTTATTAATGGCTTATATAACCTCTTAACAACATTCACAAACATCAAACACAAACAAAACCAACAAAAATCGCAAGAAAACCAACCCATGAGCATAAAAGCTCTAAAACCATGAAAATCTTGAAAACCTTAACCAAATCAAATGAAAATGGTTTCAAATTAATGATTTACCTCTGTAAATCCCTCATAGATGCTACTAAGCCTTGCTTGGAGCTTGGCTTGAGGATTTTCTTCCTTCTTGGCTCACCCGAGTACTCTTCTTCTTCTCCTTCCTTTCTTCTATTTTCTTCCTCCACCCGCATACCCTCTCTTCCTTCTTCTTCTTCTTCATTTCCTGCAACTTTCTCTCTCTCTCTCTCTCTCTAAAATCTGCAGCACCAACTATGGAGAAAGAAAATGAAATGGAATGGTATGGGAGGGAGGGAGTTCGGGAGGAAATGAGGGAGTTGGGGGCTCTAGGCAATTGCCAGCTCCTCTCTCCTCTCTCTCTATTTTGATTGGTCCAAAATGAGGGATTGGTTCCCTCTTGGAGTGACAAGCCAAAATAAATACCCAAATACACCAAAAATATACCCAAAAACTCCCACTTTTGTACCAAAACTGGTAAATAACCCTACCCAAAATTAAAATGGGCATTACCATAAATATTGGGATACGTAAAAATAATTATTAAGGGATTTGTCGAATTATTCGGAACACCCATATAATACATTTCGGATACGGATAAAATCACGTATCAGCTCAAATAAAATTTCTGACACTTGGAAAAATTATTCGTACGCATACACGTATTTATGAAATTATTCAACATCGAAAAAGACACAAAAATTTTATGGCGTGAATAGTGCCTCGGGAAACGTGCCCCGTAAAGAGTGATTTTGCGATCTTTCGCAAAATCAATTATTCACTCATACGATTCAATAACGCATAAATCTTCATACATTGACATCATCCAGGTTATAAAATAACCTTAAAGGACATCACATAAAAATAATATTTAATCCATTTAATAATATTAATAAACCCAAAATTACAAGGGTATTCACGGTTCGCGATCGCTACTCTTTCCGATTAACTCCCCATAATCATATACATCAACGTACATATATCTCACCCATATTTTGGGTTAGCGTCTTTACAATAAATAACTCGTCCAATAATATTATCATTTTACTATTTATTTAATCCAATAAATAGTACTCTAGTGATATTTCTCGAATCCGGCAAATTAGATAATACGAAAACTTTGATACTTACTAATCATCGTCTACACATAATCTAGGTTATAATATAACCTTTAAACACTTACCACATAATATTATCAATAAAAGTCTATTTTATTCAATAATATTCATAAGCTCGAATTATCAAGCTGCCCATGACTCGCGATCGTTGCAATAATTAACTATTAACTCATTCATTCCGAATCTATGTATATATTTCACATTTATATATATACATATTAAGCTCATCAATTTAATCACATAAATATATATAACACATATATATTCAAACGCGACTCATAATAAGAATTATTCTATATTAAATTCTTATTATAATTATTCTCGAAAATCCGGGTTGTCACATCCTTCCCTCCTTATAAGGATTCCGTCCTCGGAATCACAAATATCAAACCTCTTACTCGGTTTTCGTCTAATTTCTTCCGAAATTTTATCGTTGAATAAATTTTAACGTATTACTATAACATAGGTTTCATATTACCTATTTAATCTCTGAGTATTATCCTATGTTTAACCCATCAATTTCCTTTTCTAAGGATCATTGTATGCCACAATCATCATAATAATTTAATATCATGATTTGCTAACTCATAAACATTCGGGATATTACATTTACCCCTTCTTCTAAGAATTTCGTCCTCGAAATTTCAATGCATTCATCTTTGCTTATTCTACCCATCAAAACTAGGTTTTCAATCTAACCTTTACACTGTCCTCTTTCAAGGATTCACGTAAAAATGTCGCATTCTACGACTACTTTCTCCTTGGGATAATCACTCTTCCCAAAATCAGTTTCCCAAATAATAGGAACCTTCAACAATTGTTTAATAATTGTGAAGTAACTTGAACAAATAGGAAATAAAATGTTCCTTAAAAACTTTTCATATTATGCTGAGGGGTCATAAAAACCATGACCATAGAGGTTTACGGGTATTACTACCCCTACCGATTTCAATTATGAAAAAGGTAATCTACCCCTGTTGGGGGCCATAAAGAACATGAACATTGAGGTTTACGGGTATTACTACCCCTACCGATTTCAATTAAGAAAAGGTAATCTACCTCATAAAGACCATGAACATAGTCAAGGAATTAGTCCGTCAGTAGTACTCGAGGGGATCAACCTCTCATACTCCATGTATATGCATAACATTTAACTCTGACTGCATCGGATACCCGACACTTATAGCATCCATATTAAGGGTTGCTCTCCGCCAGTTGTACTTGAGGGGATCGACCTCTCGTACACCATGTGTATGCATAACATTAAATCCTGACCGTGCCAGATAACCGACACTTATATTCCCCTATTCCGGGTTATTCCCCCAACTCAAGAATCCGCACCAAAACAATTTGGTTTGGCATAAATTCTCAAATAATGCTGGAATTTCATAAACACATTGCAACATTCGTCTAGCCGAATCAAATAGCTTAGACTTACATCAATAATTCGGACATCAATCGAATCATTATAGCCAACTCAATTGGCATGCAAATTTTTTTTTTTATACCTTAGAGAAAACAAAAATCATTTTATGACGTCATAATACTGCACTGTTGCAACAGTGTGTTAGGATTCCGTCATTTGTGACTTTGTCATACTACATCATACCATAGTGGGCTGACGATCCTATGATCACATCCAACACTAGGTTAATCTGCATTGATGACTCCATCATCTGTCATTCTACATCAGGTCTCATGATGCATTGATGACAAATTTAAAAATACATTTTGATATTTTCAAATCAACTCTGTCTAGCCGAAACAATTTGCATAGACATATGAATAATAGTACATTTAAAATCCCTGGTCCAGAAATCTGGCCCCATACATTTTTCGAAGAGCAAAAGTGTAAATTTCAGCACAAAGTCAATAAATTTCGAAGTCTAGCATAGCTAGAAGATTTGGAATATCCATGTCTCCTCATCAACTTCAATTTCTCCCATTTCTCCACTATTTAATAATTCTATCTATTTCTAACTCCATCAATGCTCATCATTTTGAGAATTCACAGTTCTAAATCCACAACCTTTCGATACCCCAATATAGTTCATCAAACTTACCACACAATATGAGTTCAGGAACTTACCACAATCATATGGGTTTAGAAACTTATCCTAGTCAGACCAAAATCGTCCATTCGCTGAGGGGTTCCATCAGACCATATGATTATGAGTCACGAACTTACCATACGTGTGAGTTTAAAGAACTCGCACCTAATCTTAATATTCTCTAACTATCAAATATAAATATGAGAAAAGAATCACCTTCTCGTCATACGTATAGCGATAGCGCGATACTAGGTTCCAACGATTATCAATATAGGAAGCTAAGTGATTGTCGAACCTATCACAATCCCCTGCCCATACAAGGAATCGATCAACTCGGCCACTAATCAATATAGGAGGCTAAGGGGTTGTTACACCAAGCACAAATTCCCCGCCCATACAAGGAATTGTTCAACTCAACCACTATACCGATATAGGAAGCTAAGTGGTTCTCAAACCAAGCACGAATCCCCCGCCCATACAAGGAATTGTACAACTCAGCCACTAACATGAGTCCTCAATTGAAATCACCCCCAATCCTAGCTTACTCCTTGCTTAACAAGAATTTAATTCGTGTTTCATCACCCATAACTCTTTCCGAGTTTTACTCGTACTATCTCATAGTACCATCTATCTATAGCATTCAGCTAAAATTTTCAATCATTCAATTGATCATCTGTCATTCTATGACTTAATCCAATCACATCGTGATCTTACTCTACAATCGTTTTACATTACGACCTTATCCTACGATCGTTTCATCCTACGACCTTCTCTACTCTTCTCTTTAATCATAATATATGATTTTATTGCATCTTTGTCTTATAGACCTCGTATATCTATCAACACTTATCATTTTATCACTGGAGTCAGGTAACTCCTAATTCTCATCTTTTATAATGCATCGAGATTCTTCTTTGAATCGTCTTATATATATCTCAACTCTTACTATGAATTTTCTAAATTCATTTACTATCAATTAAACTCTATCTGAGTTTTATCTATCTTCATCATTATCATCTTCCTTCACTACAGTTATAGCCTAAGGTACTCTTACCCAAGGTTTATAACCTATCAGCTCTGATACCAACTATAACGCCCCCGAAACTCGGGTCTTACCTTGAACCCGATTCCGGCGCGTCACGGTACTACCCATACAACATGGGTTTACTACATGAATGTAATTACAATAATATAACAACATATCCTCATCTAATCCCAGGCACGAAGACCTTAAATAAAACACTTATGACCAAGGTTGAATAAATACCATGATCCTTTACAATATCTCATGTGTGAACGCAAGGTTCAGATTCTGACTTTATCCAATCCCTGATTATTCGCAAGGTTATTCAATAACCAATACATTCGTTATAAAAATGTCCTTTATACAACATCGACATCCTTGTAGTTTACTATAACAAGTAACTAACATAATCACATCATAAATACTATAATGGATAACCTTCATTTCTAACTCAGGGTTTACATAGTCAAATTCACGTACATCATATACCGTCATCATAGCTAAATAATTACAGTAAAGGGACATTTAGCAACCTTCCTGTTTCCATGCGCCTCTAATCCTCATCATCACGATATCAAGATAATTACATTGCATCGTAAATCTGCAAAAGTTTTATTTTTGCAAGAATGAGCACGACGGCTCAGCAAGAACTAACAGTTTTCACATTTCATGCTTCACGTAACACATAAGTTTGCATTTTATCCATGCACCATGATTCTCATACTATGCATCTTACTCATGCATTATAAATCTTATGCAATCCATCCATATATATATGCATCATGTATCTCATAGCATACTTCATGCATCTCACATTATATATTTACAATAATTCAAGTTCCGCATAGAACAATATAGTCACATAATTGCACATTATGCACACTTTAATCATGCTCTCATATAATCCACATAATAGTGAAAGATTTAGTAATCAAGTCATGTACATCAATACATTTAAACAAGTTAACAAGTTACTGAAAGAACTTGCCTTTAAGCGTTCCTTGCCAAAATTATGATGGCTCGTCCTTCAAATATCCTACACAATTTATTTAACAATAAAATACCAATTAGCCACTAAAAAGGCTTCATATAATGGTTTACAATATAACAACTCTTATCTCATATTGTTCTCGCGCATTATAAATTAATAACGCGATTAACTCTAAAACGTTACTCGGCGTCGCGTCGTTTGAAAACGTTACGACCCTTATCACCATCAATACTTATTGGTTACATTAACCCCATCCCGTATCTTATAATGTTCGTTTCATTTGAATCGAGTCATTATTCAAGTTCATTAACACTTTACACGGCGTTTCGACGTTTACACGTCACACACCTAATTCGCCTCCTTTGCATGTGCTTAGCATGCTCATACATTGGTTTATAACACACTATCATGTTTCATTATTATTAGAAACAAAATATTAAACAAGATTATACACACTAGTTACGACGTTACGACGCTTGCACGTCTATACGCTAAACTTGATTATTCGAACGCCTAGGCGACATGCATTTGCGTACGCCTAACATGCCCATTCAATTTGTCTAATACTTATTGGTTAATGTTAAGTATCATTATAAATCATAACATTCATGTTATAAAACTTAGAACATCATTTAACATTGTCGGGAGCATTACGCGTGCTTACGCGCATGCCCGACACTCTCCGATTGCCTCCAAAAACACATCAGTCACACAAATGGTCAATTTGGGAATTGATCCCGACCTCAAATTGAAAAACTCAAAGAACGAAAGTTGTAGGTCTACTCGTTCTCTTTCCGAATCATCTTGAATCATCTCAATCCGAGTTCGTATGAGAAAGTTATGCCCATTTTACTAAAGGACGTCGGAGCTGATTGCACAGTCTCTTGTCCAGCGCCGTTGGCGCTCACACCACCAGCGCCGTTGGCGCTCCCATGCAGTAGCTGGACCCCGTGGCCAGCGCCTACAGCGCCCATCCAAGCGCCTAGAGCGCCCAGCCTTTGCTCCCAGCCCGTTTTGCTTCCCGGAATGCTCTGTTTTGGTATTCTAGACCTATCTTGCTTCCAACCACCATAACTCTCTCAATACACGTTCAAATTGGTCCGTTCCGGACTCTATGGACTCCTAAGACATAGGGCTACAACATATCAAAAATTCAGAGCTATCCATTAACATTAACATGGCCAAATCTTAGGCCAAAGTATCAACTCATGTTATATTTTCGTGTTCTTGGTGTTTCTTCGTGTTCTTCACAAAAATCATCACCAAAACTTCGTTTTAATCCTTTTTTTACTCCATTCCAACTGGGTTAAACTCATAACCCATGGAAGTACAATATTATAACACAAACGAATTAAACAAACACGAAATCATAGCTACAAAGTCCTCTAAATCGTCCAAAAGTCCAAGTTCTTCATGTTCTTCATGTTGTTCATCCTCCTTAAGCATAGGTACAAATTTATTGCGTTTTTGTTCCACTTTGATGTTATTAATGGCTTATATAACCTCTTAACAACATTCACAAACATCAAACACAAACAAAACCAACAAAAATCGCAAGAAAACCAACCCATGAGCATAAAAGCTCTAAAACCATGAAAATCTTGAAAACCTTAACCAAATCAAATGAAAAATGGTTTCAAATTAATGATTTACCTCTGTAAATCCCTCATAGATGCTACTAAGCCTTGCTTGGAGCTTGGCTTGAGGATTTTTCTTCCTTCTTGGCTCACCCGAGTACTCTTCTTCTTCTCCTTCCTTTCTTCTATTTTCTTCCTCCACCCGCATACCCTCTCTTCCTTCTTCTTCTTCTTCATTTCCTGCAACTTTCTCTCTCTCTCTCTCTCTCTCTAAAATCTGCAGCACCAACTATGGAGAAAGAAAATGAAATGGAATGGTATGGGAGGGAGGGAGTTCGGGAGGAAATGAGGGAGTTGGGGGCTCTAGGCAATTGCCAGCTCCTCTCTCCTCTCTCTCTATTTTGATTGGTCCAAAATGAGGGATTGGTTCCCTCTTGGAGTGACAAGCCAAAATAAATACCCAAATACACCAAAAATATACCCAAAAACTCCCACTTTTGTACCAAAACTGGTAAATAACCCTACCCAAAATTAAAATGGGCATTACCATAAATATTGGGATACGTAAAAATAATTATTAAGGGATTTGTCGAATTATTCGGAACACCCATATAATACATTTCGGATACGGATAAAATCACGTATCAGCTCAAATAAAATTTCTGACACTTGGAAAAATTATTCGTACGCATACACGTATTTATGAAATTATTCAACATCGAAAAAGACACAAAAATTTTATGGCGTGAATAGTGCCTCGGGAAACGTGCCCCGTAAAGAGTGATTTTGCGATCTTTCGCAAAATCAATTATTCACTCATACGATTCAATAACGCATAAATCTTCATACATTGACATCATCCAGGTTATAAAATAACCTTAAAGGACATCACATAAAAATAATATTTAATCCATTTAATAATATTAATAAACCCAAAATTACAAGGGTATTCACGGTTCGCGATCGCTACTCTTTCCGATTAACTCCCCATAATCATATACATCAACGTACATATATCTCACCCATATTTTGGGTTAGCGTCTTTACAATAAATAACTCGTCCAATAATATTATCATTTTACTATTTATTTAATCCAATAAATAGTACTCTAGTGATATTTCTCGAATTCGGCAAATTAGATAATACGAAAACTTTGATACTTACTAATCATCGTCTACACATAATCTAGGTTATAATATAACCTTTAAACACTTACCACATAATATTATCAATAAAAGTCTATTTTATTCAATAATATTCATAAGCTCGAATTATCAAGCTGCCCATGACTCGCGATCGTTGCAATAATTAACTATTAACTCATTCATTCCGAATCTATGTATATATTTCACATTTATATATATACATATTAAGCTCATCAATTTAATCACATAAATATATATAACACATATATATTCAAACGCGACTCATAATAAGAATTATTCTATATTAAATTCTTATTATAATTATTCTCGAAAATCCGGGTTGTCACATCCTTCCCTCCTTATAAGGATTCCGTCCTCGGAATCACAAATATCAAACCTCTTACTCGGTTTTCGTCTAATTTTCTTCCGAAATTTTATCGTTGAATAAATTTTAAACGTATTACTATAACATAGGTTTCATATTACCTATTTAATCTCTGAGTATTATCCTATGTTTAACCCATCAATTTCCTTTTCTAAGGATCATTGTATGCCACAATCATCATAATAATTTAATATCATGATTTGCTAACTCATAAACATTCGGGATATTACATTTACCCCTTCTTCTAAGAATTTCGTCCTCGAAATTTCAATGCATTCATCTTTGCTTATTCTACCCATCAAAACTAGGTTTTCAATCTAACCTTTACACTGTCCTCTTTCAAGGATTCACGTAAAAATGTCGCATTCTACGACTACTTCTCCTTGGGATAATCACTCTTCCCAAAATCAGTTTCCCAAATAATAGGAACCTTCAACAATTGTTTAATAATTGTGAAGTAACTTGAACAAATAGGAAATAAAATGTTCCTTAAAAACTTTTCATATTATGCTGAGGGGTCATAAAAACCATGACCATAGAGGTTTACGGGTATTACTACCCCTACCGATTTCAATTATGAAAAAGGTAATCTACCCCTGTTGGGGGCCATAAAGAACATGAACATTGAGGTTTACGGGTATTACTACCCCTACCGATTTCAATTAAGAAAAGGTAATCTACCTCATAAAGACCATGAACATAGTCAAGGAATTAGTCCGTCAGTAGTACTCGAGGGGATCAACCTCTCATACTCCATGTATATGCATAACATTTAACTCTGACTGCATCGGATACCCGACACTTATAGCATCCATATTAAGGGTTGCTCTCCGCCAGTTGTACTTGAGGGGATCGACCTCTCGTACACCATGTGTATGCATAACATTAAATCCTGACCGTGCCAGATAACCGACACTTATATTCCCCTATTCCGGGTTATTCCCCCAACTCAAGAATCCGCACCAAAACAATTTGGTTTGGCATAAATTCTCAAATAATGCTTGAATTTCATAAACACATTGCAACATTCGTCTAGCCGAATCAAATAGCTTAGACTTACATCAATAATTCGGACATCAATCGAATCATTATAGCCAACTCAATTGGCATGCAAATTTTTTTTTTTATACCTTAGAGAAAACAAAAATCATTTTATGACGTCATAATACTGCACTGTTGCAACAGTGTGTTAGGATTCCGTCATTTGTGACTTTGTCATACTACATCATACCATAGTGGGCTGACGATCCTATGATCACATCCAACACTAGGTTAATCTGCATTGATGACTCCATCATCTGTCATTCTACATCAGGTCTCATGATGCATTGATGACAAATTTAAAAATACATTTTGATATTTTCAAATCAACTCTGTCTAGCCGAAACAATTTGCATAGACATATGAATAATAGTACATTTAAAATCCCTGGTCCAGAAATCTGGCCCCATACATTTTTCGAAGAGCAAAAGTGTAAAATTTCAGCACAAAGTCAATAAATTTCGAAGTCTAGCATAGCTAGAAGATTTGGAATATCCATGTCTCCCTCATCAACTTCAATTTCTCCCATTTCTCCACTATTTAATAATTCTATCTATTTCTAACTCCATCAATGCTCATCATTTTGAGAATTCACAGTTCTAAAATCCACAACCTTTCGATACCCCAATATAGTTCATCAAACTTACCACACAATATGAGTTTCAGGAACTTACCACAATCATATGGGTTTAGAAACTTATCCTAGTCAGACCAAAATCGTCCATTCGCTGAGGGGTTCCATCAGACCATATGATTATGAGTCACGAACTTACCATACGTGTGAGTTTAAAGAACTCGCACCTAATCTTAATATTCTCTAACTATCAAATATAAATATGAGAAAAGAATCCACCTTCTCGTCATACGTATAGCGATAGCGCGATACTAGGTTCCAACGATTATCAATATAGGAAGCTAAGTGATTGTCGAACCTATCACAATCCCCTGCCCATACAAGGAATCGATCAACTCGGCCACTAATCAATATAGGAGGCTAAGGGGTTGTTACACCAAGCACAAATTCCCCGCCCATACAAGGAATTGTTCAACTCAACCACTATACCGATATAGGAAGCTAAGTGGTTCTCAAACCAAGCACGAATCCCCCGCCCATACAAGGAATTGTACAACTCAGCCACTAACATGAGTCCTCAATTGAAATCACCCCCAATCCTAGCTTACTCCTTGCTTAACAAGAATTTAATTCGTGTTTCATCACCCATAAACTCTTTCCGAGTTTTACTCGTACTATCTCATAGTACCATCTATCTATAGCATTCAGCTAAAATTTTCAATCATATCAATTGATCATCTGTCATTCTATGGACTTAATCCAATCACATCGTGATCTTACTCTACAATCGTTTTACATTTACGACCTTTATCCTACGATCGTTTCATCCTACGACCTTCTCTACTCTTCTCTTTAATCATAATATATGATTTTATTGCATCTTTGTCTTATAGACCTCGTATATCTATCAAACACTATATCATTTTATCACTGGAGTCAGGTAACTCCTAATTCTCATCTTTTTATAAATGCATCGAGGATTCTTCTTTGAATCGTCTTATATATATCTCAACTCTTACTATGAATTTTCTAAATTTCATTTACTATCAATTAAACTCTATCTTGAGTTTTATCTATCTTCATCATTATCATCTTCCTTCACTACAGTTATAGCCTAAGGTACTCTTACCCAAGGTTTATAACCTATCAGCTCTGATACCAACTATAACGCCCCCGAAACTCGGTGTCTTACCTTGAACCCGATTCCGGCGCGTCACGTGGTACTACCCATAACAACATGGGTTTACCTACATGAATGTAATTACAATAATAATAACAACATATCCTCATCTAATCCCAGGCACGAAGACCTTAAATAAAACACTTATGACCAAGGTTGAATAAATACCATGATCCTTTACAATATCTCATGTGTGAACGCAAGGTTCAGATTCTGACTTTATCCAATCCCTGATTATTCGCAAGGTTATTCAATAACCAATACATTCGTTATAAAAATGTCCTTTATACAACATCGACATCCTTGTAGTTTACTATAAACAAGTAAAACTAACATAATCACATCATAAATACTATAATGGATAACCTTCATTTCTAACCTCAGGGTTTACATAGTCAAAATTCACGTACATCATATACCGTCCATCATAGCTAAATAATTACAGTAAAGGGACATTTAGCAACCTTCCTGTTTCCATGCGCCTCTAATCCTCATCATCACGATATCAAGATAATTACATTGCATCGTAAATCTGCAAAAGTTTTATTTTTGCAAGAATGAGCACGACGGCTCAGCAAGAACTAACAGTTTTTCACATTTCATGCTTTCACGTAACACATAAGTTTGCATTTTATCCATGCACCATGATTCTCATACTATGCATCTTACTCATGCATTATAAATCTTATGCAATCCATTCCATATATATATGCATCATGTATCTCATAGCATACTTCATGCATCTCACAATTATATATTTACAATAATTCAAGTTCCGCATAGAACAATATAGTCACATAATTGCACATTATGCACAACTTTAATCATGCTCTCATATAATCCACATAATAGTGAAAGATTTAGTAATTCAAGTCATGTACATCAATACATTTAAACAAGTTAACAAGTTACTGAAAGAACTTGCCTTTAAGCGTTCCTTGCCAAATTATGATGGCTCGTCCTTCAAATATCCTACACAATTTATTTTAACAATTAAATATACCAATTTAGCCACTAAAAAGGCTTCATATAATGGTTTACAATATAACAACTCTTATCTCATATTGTTCGCGCATTATAAATTAATAACGCGATTAACTCTAAAACGTTACTCGGCGTCGCCGTCGTTTGAAAACGTTACGACCCTTATCACCCATCAATACTTATTGGTTACATTAACCCCATCCCGTATCTTATAATGTTCGTTTCATTTGAATCGAGTCATTATTCAAGTTCATTAACACTTTACACGGCGTTTCGACGTTTACACGTCACACACCTAATTCGCCTCCTTTGCATGTGCTTAGCATGCTCATACATTGGTTTATAACACACTATCATGTTTCATTATTATTAGAAACAAAATATTAAACAAGATTATACACACTAGTTACGACGTTACGACGCTTGGCACGTCTATACGCTAAACTTGATTATTTCGAACGCCTAGGCGACATGCATTTGCGTACGCCTAAACATGCCCATTCAATTTGTCTAATACTTATTGGTTAATGTTAAGTATCATTATAAATCATAACATTCATGTTATAAAACTTAGAACATCATTTAACATTGTCGGGAGCATTACGCGTGCTTACGCGCATGCCCGACACTCTCCGATTGCCTCCAAAAACACATCAGTCACACAAATGGTCAATTTGGGAATTGATCCCGACCTCAAATTGAAAAACTCAAAGAACGAAAGTTGTAGGTCTACTCGTTCTCTTTCCGAATCATCTTGAATCATCTCAATCCGAGTTCGTATTGAGAAAAGTTATGCCCATTTTACTAAAGGACGTCGGAGCTGATTGCACAGTCTCTTGTCCAGCGCCGTTGGCGCTCACACCAGCGCCGTTGGCGCTCCCATGCAGTAGCTGGACCCCGTGGCCAGCGCCTACAGCGCCCATCCAAGCGCCTAGAGCGCCCAGCCTTTGCTCCCAGCCCGTTTTGCTTCCCGGAATGCTCTGTTTTGGTATTCTAGACCTATCTTGCTTCCAACCACCATAACTCTCTCAATACACGTTCAAATTGGTCCGTTCCGGACTCTATGGACTCCTAAGACATAGGGCTACAACATATCAAAAATTCAGAGCTATCCATTAACATTAACATGGCCAAATCTTAGGCCAAAGTATCAACTCATGTTTATATTTTCGTGTTCTTGGTGTTCTTCGTGTTCTTTTCACAAAAATCATCACCAAAACTTCGTTTTAATCCTTTTTTTTACTCCATTTCCAACTGGGTTAAACTCATAACCCATGGAAGTACAATATTATAACACAAACGAATTAAAACAAACACGAAATCATAGCTAACAAAGTCCTCTAAATCGTCCAAAAGTCCAAGTTCTTCATGTTCTTCATGTTGTTCATCCTCCTTAAGCATAGGTACGAATTTATTGCGTTTTTGTTCCACTTTGATGTTATTAATGGCTTATATAACCTCTTAAACAACATTCACAAACATCAAACACAAACAAAACCAACAAAAATCGCAAGCAAGAAAACCAACCCATGAGCATAAAAGCTCTAATAACATGAAAATCTTGAAAACCTTAACCAAATCAAATGAAAATGGTTTCAAAATTAATGATTTACCTCTGTAAATCCCTCATAGATGCTACTAAGCCTTGCTTGGAGCTTGGCTTGAGGATTTTCTTCCTTCTTGGCTCACCCGAGTACTCTTCTTCTTCTCCTTCCTTTCTTCTATTTTCTTCCTCCAACCCGCATACCCTCTCTTCCTTCTTCTTCTTCTTCATTTCCTGCAACTTTCTCTCTCTCTCTCTCTCTAAAATCTGCAGCACCAACTATGGAGAAAAGAAAATGAAATGGGAATGGTATGGGAGGGAGGGAGTTCGGGGAGGAAATGAGGGAGTTGGGGGGCTCTAGGCAATTGCCAGCTCCTCTCTCCTCTCTCTCTATTTTGATTGGTCCAAAATGAGGGATGGGTTCCCTCTTGGAGTGACAAGCCAAAATAAATACCCAAATACACCAAAAATATACCCAAAAAAACTCCCACTTTTGTACCAAAACTGGTAAATAACCCTACCCAAAATTAAAAAGGGCATAACCAAAAATATTGGGATACGTAAAAAAAATTATTAAGCGAATTTGTCGAATTATTCGGAACACCCATATAATACATTTCGGATACGGATAAAATCACGTATCAGCTCAAATAAAATTTCTGACACTTGGAAAAATTATTCGTACGCATACACGTATTTATGAAATTATTCAACATCGAAAAAGACACAAAAATTTTATGGCGTGAATAGTGCCTCGGGAAACGTGCCCCGTAAAGAGTGATTTTGCGATCTTTTCGCAAAATCAATTATTCACTCATACGATTCAATAACGCATAAATCTTCATACATTGACATCATCCAGGTTATAAAATAACCTTAAAGGACATCACATAAAAATAATATTTAATCCATTTAATAATATTAATAAAACCCAAAATTACAAGGGTATTCACGGTTCGCGATCGCTACTCTTTCCGATTAACTCCCCATAATCATATACATCAACGTACATATATCTCACCCATATTTTGGGTTAGCGTCTTTACAATAAATAAACTCGTCCAATAATATTATCATTTTACTATTTATTTAATCCAATAAATAGTACTCTAGTGATATTTCTCGAATCCGGCAAATTAGATAATACGAAAACTTTGATACTTACTAATCATCGTCTACACATAATCTAGGTTATAATATAACCTTTAAACACTTACCACATAATATTATCAATAAAAGTCTATTTTATTCAATAATATTCATAAGCTCGAATTATCAAGCTGCCCATGACTCGCGATCGTTGCAATAATTAACTATTAACTCATTCATTCCGAATCTATGTATATATTTCACATTTATATATATACATATTAAGCTCATCAATTTAATCACATAAATATATATAACACATATATATTCAAACGCGACTCATAATAAGAATTATTCTATATTAAATTCTTATTATAATTATTCTCGAAAATCCGGGTTGTCACAGTCACCTAGTTTGCTTTTCGTAGATAGGTTCCTAATTACGACTGTCAAATAGCGAGGTGCTTCTTCCGTTGTGTTCGTGATTAGATTAAGGCATTGAATCTTGTCAAACACCACGGGCTCTTCTTCTATATCCTCTCTCTCATCCCACCATGGTTGTAATGTAGTCCTGGTTCTAATGTCATAAAGAGCTTTACCAAGGACATGACTACCAAGTAGACACAGTTTTGCAAAACTACCCGGATCTTTGAGCTTTGGGGGAAAAGGTACATGGGGCACTAACAAAATCGGTACATCAGCGTCGAAACTCACGGCTAGACCTTCTTCGACTGTATTTTCTTGATCCCCACTATTCTCCTCCATATCAAAATTATCATCAATTAGCACGTCCGGTTGCAGCTTTGGCGCGGGCAATCCATCAATCTCGAGAACCACGGCATTGGGCCATGCACAATGATAACTATTCTTGAAGGCATTGATAAGTTGTCCTATCTAGTTCTCAAGATTTCGAATCGACACTGCTGAATCATTCTCGTATAAGGCAGTTGATAGTCGTAGTTAGCCATGGTGTACCTAAAAAGAGAGAAATATTGGAAGAGAATTAAAATAAAAACAAAATGATTAAATTAAAACTAATTTGATTAAATTTAATGATGGCAAAAATTATTAAACTAAGTCCCCTGCAACAGCGCCAAAAACGTGTTTGTCGATTTAACAATCAATAAATACGTGCAAGTATACACGATCAACAAGTAATAAAGTGATAAGAGAGTGTCGAACCCACAGAGAATTATTTAATAATAATTACCAAATACTAACTTTTAATCAAATTAATTTTATTTAAAAAATTCGATAAAAGATTTTAAATTTTGAAAATAAAGTACTAAACTAACTAATTACTAACTACCAAGAATTGAATTCAGATAAAAATGCTTAAGATTACAATTTCCCTTAATGTTTCACTTGAATTAATACACTTCCTGTTAAGTTATATTAATTATTCCAGATTGTTAATTAAGAACTCATCAATATTTATAACCATCTCTCGATGTATCATAAACGAATCAACTTAAATCCACAAAAGATAGAATTAAGATGAACACCCTAGTTAACTAGTTAACTAATTCACTATATCTCTATGTGAATTACAATTAAAAAGGATTTAAAGCTCAGGTTCTCTTTCAGATTAAATGCGATGTATAGGTATATCTCTATCCTAAACACAAATTATGAATTCCATCACCATGTAGAAAACACAATCACATACTATTATGATTAGGTCTGAATCTATAATCCATCTCCCGAGTTCATATAGATTACCGCAGTAATTGTTGATCAGGAAATTAAGCAATTAGTCACAAATCATAATAGACAATCTGATAATAATCAACAATAATTAACAAGGAAGTATATCAATAAAAGCTATGCATTAAGTTCCATTGTAATCTTAAAAAGAAATTAATTCATGATTGAATAAAAATCAATAATCCGCAATTGATAAAGCATTCAAGAACACAAAATAAGAGGTAGAGAAGAGAGTAGAATCTGTAGACGCAATCCTTGAGTCTCTTCTTCAGCTCCTTAATTGAATCCTTTGCACTCTTGCAATTGCTTCAAGCCTTCCTCTCTTTTTCCCAAACTAGGGTTAGTAAAAATTAGAAAAATCTCTCCTATTCTGTGCTTCATATCATGTACTTATAGGTTCTAGTTAAAGTTCTAAACCAATTAGAAGTTACAATCCTTGTTCCATTCAATGCGGGTCAAAAATAAGCTTTTTAAAAACCCGACCCAGCGCGGCCGTGCCCATATTGGCCTAGGAAGCAGCGCGCCCGCGCCCAAGTGCCAGAAATCAAGTTTTTCACTCTACAGACCTGCGCGCCCGCGCCCAAAATACACTAGGAACCGGCGCGCCCGCGCTAGATAAAATTCTGCTGCAGTATCTGTTGGTAAAATGGTCATAACTTTTGATCCGGGAGGAGTTATGGGGCCTGCCAACTATCAAATCAAAGCTCTCGACGAGATCTACAACTTTCATTTTTTGAGCATTGAGAGATTCGGATTTGATCAAAGTAAAAATTGAGCTTGAAGTGAGTGTTATGCAAATGACAACTCCAAACTTTGAGGTTTAACGTCCGTTGGTAAAACGGTCATTACTTTCTCATCCGAACTCCGATTGTGACGATTTAAAATGTTCCAGAAAGATAAGGAGTAGATCTACAATAAAATCCAAATTCTAAACCAAGAACATGCATCCAACCTAGTGTTAAAAGCCCTGTAATTTTCCCTTCGTGCGTTTACTTGCATATTGTACTCCAAAAGATGTTTAAATTGCGTTTCCTTTCTTCTTCCTACAAAATAACATAAAAAACACTATAAATACCTAATACCAACTTAAAATACTTAAGAACTCACAAATTATCAAGCCAAATGTACTTAATTCATAGATATAAAATCCACTCATCAAATAGCCCTAAACTTAAATCTTTGCTTGTCCTCAAGCAAACACTAAGAACAACAACTATAACAACTAATTCTAAATAACAACTCACATGACTCGAGCAATGAATCAATATAAATTTTCATAATAGCCTCAAAGATTTCTTCTAATGTTAACTCAAGAAAATTTTTCGAAAATATGCAAAGCCTAAAATTTTAACCTAATCATCAGTTCCACAACTACTCATGATTCTTTAAGTGCATGTGTGCGCATCCAAATGTTCAACTAGCCATGACTCACACTAGATCATATAATCAAATACTCATAAAAGATTTTCAAATCAACTCTAAAAACCTGCTTTCACATCAATCTCCGCTAATAAAGGCAAAACATAAAATTTAGAGGATCAAAAAGATATTTCATACATTTAAGCACACTTGAACCCTTCCCAAGTAATTCAAAACACAATTTTTCTTTCATTTTTTTCTTTCCTTTTTAGTGAGTGCGTTTTACGCTCCATCTCACTTCCAATTGAACGAGTGCGTTTTACGCCCTCTCG
This sequence comes from Aralia elata, assembly GCA_034770075.1. NCBI lineage: Eukaryota > Viridiplantae > Streptophyta > Magnoliopsida > Apiales > Araliaceae > Aralia > Aralia elata. Next base: position 53,887,873 of record CM068386.1, read on the forward strand.
TTTTCTCTCGCACAAGTGCGTTTTACGCTCTTTCTCGTGCTTGTGTTTATGGGTGAGTGCGTTTTACGCTCTATCTTAACCCACCACATGATTCATCATTCTAACTCAGGAAGGTTTCACAATTTTCAAAATTTTCAATAACCCAAGATTTCCCCCAAACTTATGTTAATGCCTAAATTTCACTTTGAATGATGCTCAAATAAGATTTTAAAGTTTCAATGATATCTTTCACAAGCATTTAACTAAAAAGAATTTTAAGTCACAACTAGCTAAACAGATGGATATGTGCTTTGAAGTTCAAAAAGATCATAAATAGTGTAAACCCAACTCATAAGTCAAAATATAAACTAAGCATGCTTCTCAACTTCACAAGAGTTAAAAACAAATTAATCCATTTTTTTCTTATCATTGGCCATAATCAAATTCAAATCAAACCATTGCTCACCTATCCTAAAAACATACTAACTAACATAAATAAATAACACAAAACAAGACCACACCCCCAAACTTAAACCAGACATTGTCCTCAATGGCTAAGATAGAAAAAAAAATTAAAATAGAGTACTTTCCTGAAAATATAGCAATCTTCCTCCTTGTCTGCTAAGTCTGAAGAATAGGCTAGACACATTGGAATGAATAAGGCATTGCACTTTAATTGGACTCGAATAACCTGTAAACACATTAGAAGCAAATTTATTAACTACTATGAAACCTAATAAAATAAATAAAAATAAAAAATAAAAATTAAACTTGGGTTGCCTCCCAAGAAGTGCTTGGTTTATAGTCGTCAGCCCGACTTCACCATTTACTATTCAATTCCCCTTCAAAAATTGAGGAACCCTCCATCTATTAATAACCATGTAACTTTTGAAGGTTTTGCTGCAGTAGGGGTCATTGTTTCAAAGTCACCTAGTTTGCTTTTCGTAGATAGGTTCCTAATTACGACTGTCAAATAGCTAGGTGCTTCCTCCGTTGTGTTCGTAATTAGATTAAGGCATTGAATCTTGTCAAACACCACGGGCTCTTCTTCTATCTCCTCTCTCTCATCCCACCATGGTTGTAATGTAGTCCTAGTTCTAATGTCATAAAGAGCTTTACCAAGGACATGACTACCAAGTGGACACAGTTTTGCAAAACTACCCGGATCTTTGAGCTTTGGGGGAAAAGGTACATGGGGCACTAACAAAATCGATACATCAGCGTCGAAACTCACGGCTAGACCTTTTTCGGCTGTATTTTCTTGATCCTCTCTATTCTCCTCCATATCAGAATTATCATCAATTAGCACATCCGGTTGCAGCTTTGGCGCGGGCAATCCATCAATCTCGAGAACCACAACATTGGGCCATACACAATGATAACTATTCTTGAAGGCATTGATAAGTTGTCCTATCTAGTTCTCAAGATTTCGAATCGACACTGCTTGGCTTTTTATATTTAAATCCACTAAGTTCAACAACTAATCTTGATCACTCATTCTTTTGTCAGTAGCCATAATAAACTTGGCCAAGGCCTCCTCCAAACTCAGTTTCCTTTCTTTTTCATGTAGATAGACTGAATCCTGAAATTCTGGAGTGTATGATTGGCTTGAAGCAAAGATTTGGACTTGATTATTATGGCTCGATGAAAAATCCGGATGATACCCCCAATTTTGATTATAGTTGTTAGGATAGGCATAACTGTTGGGGTAATCGCCGAAATTGCCAACATACTGCATCGACTTAAAATTGATGGCACATTGATGACTCGGATGATTTCCAGCACAATAATCACAAATTACCACCACACTTTGAATACGTTGTACTGCAAAAGCGACAATCATCCTCGAAAGTGTCTCAATCTGTGCTGACGATTCATCGAATTCATAAATCCCAGCCGCTCTTGGCTGAATCATTCTCGTATAAGGCCGGTGATAATCGTAGTTAGCCATGGTGTACCTAAAAAGAGAGAAATATAGGAAGAGAATTAAAATAAAAACAAAATGATTAAATTAAAACTAATTTGATTAAAGTTAATGATGGCAAAAATTATTAAACTAAGTCTCCGGCAACGGCGCTAAAAATTTGTTTGTCGATTTAACAATCAATAAATACGTGCAAGTGTACACGATCAACAAGTAATAAAGTGATAAGAGAGTGTCGAACCCACATAGAATTATGTAATAATAATTACCAAATACTAACTTTTAATCAAATTAATTTTATTTAAAAAATTCGATAAAAGATTTTAAATTTTGAAAATAAAGTACTACACTAACTAATTACTAACTACCAAGAATTGAATTCAGATAAAAAGGCTTAAGATTACAATTTTCCTTAATGTTTCACTTGAATTAATACACTTCATGTTAAGTTATATTAATTATTCCAGATTGTTAATTAAGAACTCATCGATATTTATAACCATCTCTCGATGTATCATAAACGAATCAACTTAAATCCACAAAAGATAGAATTAAGATGAACACCCTAGTTAACTAATTCACTATATCTCTATATGAATTACAATTAAAAAGAATTTAAAGCTCAGGTTCTCTTTCAGATTACATGCGATGTATAGGTATATCTCTATCCTAAACACAAATTATGAATTCCATCACCATGTAGAAAACACAATCACATACTATTATGATTAGGTCTAAATCTATAATCCATCTCCCGAGTTCATATAGATTACCACAGTAATTGTTGATCAGGCAATTAAGCAATTAGTCACAAATCATAATAGACAATCTGATAATAATCAACAATAATTAACAAGGAAGCATATCAATAAAAGCTATGCATTAAGTTCCATTGTAATCTTAAAAAGAAATTAATTCATGATTGAATAAAAATCAATAATTCACAATTGATAAAGCATTCAAGAATACAAAATAAGAGGTAGAGAAGAGAGTAGAATCTGTAGACGCAATCCTTGAGTCTCTCCTTCATCTCCTTAATTGAATCCTTTGCACTCTTGCAATTGCTTTAAGCCTTCCTCTCTTTCTCCCAAACTAGGGTTAGTAAAAATTAGCAAAATCTCTCCTATTCTATGCTTCATATCATGTATTTATAGGTTCTAGTTAAAGTTCTAAACCAATTAGAAGTTACAATCCTTGTTCCATTCAATGCGGGTCAAAAATAAGCTTTTTAAAAACCTGACCCAGCGCAGCCGCGCCCATATTGCCCTAGGAAGCAGCGCGCCCACGCCCAAGTGCCAGAAATCAAGTTTTTCACTCTGCAGACCTGCGCGGCCGCGCCCAAAATACACTAGGAACCGGCGCGCCCGCGGTAGACAAAATTCTGCTGCAGCATCTGTTGGTAAAATGGTCATAAATTTTGATCCGGGAGGAGTTACGGGGCCTGCTACCTATCAAATCGAAGCTCTCGACGAGATCTACAACTTTCATTCTCTGAGCATTGAGAGATTAGGATTGGATCAAAGTCAAAATTGGGCTTGAAGTGAGTGTTATGCAAATGACAACTCCAAACTTTGAGGTTTAACGTCCCTTGGTAAAACGGTTATTACTTTCTCACCCGAACTCCGATTGTGACGATTCAAAATGTTCCGGAAAGTTAAGGAGTAGATCTACAATAAAATCCAAATTTCAAACCAAGAACATGCATCCAACCTAGTGTTAAAAGCCTTGCAATCTTCCCTTCGTGCGTTTGCTTGCATATTGTACTCCAAAAGATGTTCGAATTGCATTTCCTTTCTTCTTCCTACAAAATAACATAAAAATACTATAAATACCTAATAGTAACTTAAAATACTTAAGAACTCACAAATTATCAAGCCAAATGTACTCAATTCATAGATGTAAAACCTACTCATCACTCTCTACGAAATAGCTGTTGAGTATTTGATCTACTAATATCCCTACATATCAGCTCCTCCTTATTTCCCATCTTCTGCTTGTAATATTTGGGCATTACTTCTTAAAATACATATACTTCTTAATGTATTATAATTATTTATATTACATATAACATATATTACATTATATATTATACGTAATAATGTAATAACATTATATAATCTCTCCCATAAAATGGAGGTTATACATTCAATAAAATAGTATATTTACGAAAATCAATCTATTGTATTAAGATAATTTATTATAATTTATTTTAATTTACTACTTTAATGGATACAATAATTCTTGTATCATTAAATTTAATTATTTCCTTATCTTCCATAAATTATTTTAAACAACTTATTTACACTCAATAAATATATATAATAATATATTTACTTATTCACACTTAATCACATATTGCACAATAAATATTCATTTACGCAATATAATTATTATCTTTCTTTCTATAATTCAACAATTTATTTAACTACGACAAATATATAATAATATATTCACCACATCGCAAACATATATAATAATGTATTATCAATACATTATTTATCAAAATAAAAATGGGAAATTTAATATAATAAATTATTTCAATATACAATTATTTTTTTGTAAATAAATTCCATCATTTCCTTCTCTTTATAAATTATTTTATAGCAATTTATTTACATTACAAATATATAATTTAATATATTCCATACTTTGTAAAAATATTTAGTTTACATCCATTTGCCTAAATATTAAATATTATATTATTATTCATGCTACAAGTAACTATTGTAACATAAATATAACTATCCTTATTAAATAAATAAATTTATTTATTTATTTAATTAAAAATAAACATTGTAATCCACATATTTTAATTAGTGAATTACATTTCTTATTTCATCCTGTAGCGAATTCAAGGTAACTTATTTATTAATTATTAAATATAATTCTTCAAATAAATTTATATTTTCCATATTTATTATATACATCTAATCCATCACGAAAAATTACAGCACATAAAAATTAATGCAGTCACACACACTTAACATATATTAAAATAAGAAATTTATTTATTATTTTTCTTATTTTAATAATATCTGAATATTTGGATTGTCACAGTCTCTGGTCTACCCAAGCTGAACTTCATCAAAGAAAAGCCTTACAAAGCATGTAAGCTAGGGAAGCAAACCAAAGTCTCATTCAAGGACAAGACAATCAACTCCAACAATAGGCCGTTACAACTGCTTCACATGGATTTGTTTGGGCCTATTCTTACTATCAGCCTTGGAGGAAATAAATATACCCTAGTAATTGTGGATGACTAAACTAGATTCACATGGGTTTTCTTTCTAGCTTCTAATGATAAAACCAGCTCTCAATTAATCAAGTTCATCAAGCTGGTTGAGAATGAGAAAGGAGAAAAGATCAAAGCCATCAGGAGTGATCATGGAAGATAGTTTGACTTCTATGAGGTGATATGTTCTGTGGAGATAATAACATTCATCACAACTTCTTTGCACTAAGAATTCTCCAGCAGAATGGTGTAGCTGAAAGGAAGAACAAAACTCTTATAGAAGTAGGGAGGAAACTTCTAGCAGCTGCAAGATTGCGGAAATACTTTTGGACATAAGCTATCAACACTGTTTGCTACACTCAGAATAGATTTCTCATTCACTCTATTTATAAGAAGACTTCGTACGAGCTTTGGAAAGGGAGGAAGCCTAACATTGGTTATTTTCATATCTTTGGTTGTGTCTGCTATATTCCCAATAATGGTAATAGCTATCTGATTAGATTTTAGCCCAAGTTAGATGAAGGTATTTTTCTTGGTTACTCTACTCATTGTAAGGCATGTAGAGTGTTTAATAAGAGGTTATTAAATATTAAATTATCTATTTATATTACTTTTGATGAGATTGACAATGTTGAGCCAAGTAAGGTCGTGATGTTTGATAAGATAGTAGAACAGGATCAAGAAAACGTAGAGCGAGAAGACCCTATGATTAAAGAACCCAGCGATTGTAGAACCAGTCGAAGAGATCGTAGAGCCACTTATCCTAAAACTAGAAACTCTATAAATTGAACATCCTTCTGCACTAGAACATGATGAGCCAAATCTTGAATATCTCAAACAAGAAGGTACCATGACTGATGTTCCAATTGAAAGAAGATAGACTAAAGATCACATTCAAGATCTGATTATTGGTGATCAAAATGCAAGAGTTAGAACAAGATCTACCACTTAGAATGAATGTTTCTATTTGAGCTCCTATCTCAAATGGAACCAAAGAAGATTGATGAAGCTCTTCAAGATTTAAGCTGGATTAAAGCAATGCAAGAAGAACTAAATTAGTTTGAGAGAAGCAAAGTCTGAAGATTAGTTCCAAGACCAAGAGATCATCTAGTGACTCGTAGCCCACATGAAGTTCAAAGTATTTCAAATGGATGACAAGAGTGCATTTCTCAATGGTGGTTTATGTAGAATAACCTCTAGATTTTGTTGATCATACTCATCCTAACTAGTGTTTAGACTAGATAAAGCATTATATGGACTAAAACAAGCACCTAGGGCATGGTATGACACATTAACTAATTTTCTTATTGAAAAATGATTCACTAAAGGTAGAATAGATACAACACTATTTCTTAGGAACTACAAAGATAAAATATTATTAGTTTAGTTTTATGTAGATGATATTATATTTAGTTCTACTAATGAAAAGCTATGTAAGAGACTCACCAAGCTTATGCATAGAAAATTTGAGACGAGTATGATGTGAGAGCTAAATTTCTTTATCCGACTACAAGTGATGCAAACTGATGAAAGTATATTCATCAACCAAGTCAAGTAAATCAAAAACTTACTCAAAAAGTATGGGTTAAATATTTTTTACAATACTATACTTTATGTCAACTTATAAATGACTAACTATACTTTTTTTTCTCTTACAGTCAGCCAACTCAACTTCAATTTACTTTTAAAAATTTCAAATTCTGTCTTGACTGTTAAATTTATGACAAAATACTGACATGGCATCTAACGAGAACAAAATTAAAACATTCATTTGGCATGAATACTTTGTCCCAAATATAATAGCAAGTTTGGTTGGGTTTAACTGCCTATAACTCATAACCCACAACCCAACACCACTTACCAACCATCCCTCTCTAATCTTCTTTATCCTTAGACTACAGACCAACTATCTCTCTCTTTAATCTTCTTCATCCTTCTATTACAGAGTTGCGTTTAGAGATTTTTAGGAGATAAGTTTCTCCTTATTCTTGTCTTTCTTCTTCTACTTCTTTATTTATTTGCACTCATATGCTCTGATGCATTCAAGTTATATGGATTCAATTCAAATCAAATTAGATCTGGAAAAAGAGAATTTATGGGTTCTTAAATTAAATACATAGAAAAAAATTTGGGAATAAAAAAAGAGAATTTATGGGTCTCAAATTAAATACACAGGAAAATGTTTGGGCAGGGGTGGAGGTGGAGGCCATGGAGGCTTCCTAGTTCTTACTCATGACAGTTATAGAGTTGTTGAGTACCGATGACTATCAAACTTCCTATTCAGATATGATTCATTGGATAAAGAGGAGGAACTTTAGATTCAAATGACGTAGCCCTCCGATGGCAGCAATGGTGGCAAGAATGGTGATTATCCAAAATAATTTTCTGAATAAATTTTTAGATCTGCCGCAGTCCTAATCCTCTTTGCAAATTGTTATTTATTGATGGTACAATTAGTTTTCTTTTTTCAAATAATAATTAGTTTGTATTTTATTTTTAATTTTAAAATTCTAATATGTGAATACTTATATATTGAGTTTGCCCTAACAATAACCAAATAATTGAAGGAAGTCCATATAGGATGTCAGAAGACACATATGCGTATTTTTGAACATGTGCTGCTTATGTGTTTATTTCCGTTAAAAGTCAAATGATTTAACAGTTTTTATAACGGTTTGTAAGAAAACAAAAGTTGAGTTAGTTGAATGTGAGGAAAAAAATATAGTTAGTCATTTGTAAGTTGACCTAAAGTATAGTGATGTAAAAAGTACGTAACCCCAAAAAGTATGGCATAAAATCAGCTACCCTCATGAAGAATCCAATGGCTGTTGCAACTAAGCTAGACAAGAATGAACATGGTAAAAGTGTTGATATAACATAATATAGAGATATGATTGGCTCCCACTTGTACTTAACTGCTAGTAGACCTAATATTATGTTCTCTACATGTATTTGTGCTAGATTTTAAGCTAATCCTAAGGAATCTCATTTGACTTCTAGTAAGACGATTTTTAGATATCTCGAAGGTACTCTAAATTTGAGCCTATGGTATCCCAATGTGTCTCCCTTTGATTTAATTGGTTATTCAGATGCTGACTTTACAGGGTGCAAAATAGACATGAAAAATACTAGTGGGACTTGCCAATTGCTTGAAAATAAACTAGTCTCATGGTTCAGTAAGAAGTAAAACTCAGTATCAACTTTAACTGTAGAAGCTGAATACATTGTTGCTGGTAGCTATTGTGCTCAACCTATGAATGAAGAATCAGCTAGCTGACTGTGGGTTTGATTTCAAGTTTATTCCTATATTCTGTGATAATACTAGTGTTATAACAATCACACATAATCTTGGTTTTCATTATAGGACTAAACATATAAATATAAGGCATAAATTCATAAAAGATCATGTTTAAAATGGAAATATTACTTTACATTTTATCCCAACAGAAAATCAATTAGCTGATGTGTTTACAAAACTATTAGATGAATCCATATTTAATAAATTAATAAGTGAATTAGGCATGTTAAATTTAAGTTCATGATATTTGCCTTGCAAGACTAACCATCCATGAACAAGATTGTAGTATGAAATCTGTTAGTTGAGAGATCATAAGTGAATCATAGAGTCAGTGGTGGATCGTTGAGTTAACTTTACGAAGAAAAACTTTACGATATTAGACTCCAGTAAAAGGAATCGTTGAGTGAAGATATCACAAGGCACATGGTGGAATGTACAGACACGAGCGCATCAAGTGCAAAAAGTAACTGCTACACCTGTGTACTGCAGTTATAATAGTTGGTGTTGCCTATTAAAATTCAACATGTGTCCCACTAAAATAATTAAGAGGGAAGTGAGCATGTACTTTCAAAATTTTAATTTTTCATTCCATCGGTTCATTTGCTATTACTCATTTTACTCTCTCTCTCTCTCTCTTTCTCTCTCTCTCTCTCTTTCAAGCCCTAGTTTACCCTATGATTCCAAAGTCTTAACTAAAATTTGTTCTATTTTAGTTCAAATCAACCTCAGAAATCATGTCGATCAGTCAAGTCGTCTCTGGAAACCAGTTGTGCTATGATCAATTCGAAGGCGTGGAGTCTCACTTTCGCATCGTGCTTAGCTTGGTTAAGAAGGCTAGATTCTATGAGATTCTGAGTGCAGATACCAGGATTTATTCAATGCTAGTAGATGAGTTCTATCTCAATGGATCCTATATACTGATGGTGTCAAAACGAAAGTGGGAGACATCACTCTTACTTATAAACCCAAGGAGTTTGGTCACTTGTTAGGGTTCGTCAACAAATGAGATACAAGATTTGGCTCTGTCGATATAAAGAAGGGTCTTGAATTCATAGGGTACAAGAAGAAGAACCTTGATGTCAAGGGACTAAAGAAAAAGGATTTTACTCAAGATTTTAAGTTCCTTGCAGATATTGTAGGTCAATGTATTCTATGCAAGGACTCAACACATAATTTAGTGAGTGATTTGTAGTTGCAAGTTATGTCTACAATCACAATGGAAGTCCAAATAAACTATAGAGTGGTGATTTTTAATTGGATCTCCAAATAGTTTAATGATGTAGAGAAGAGAAGACATGATAGAAAGTCTCTGCCAAAGATATTCTATGGAAGATTCATAAGTATCATGTTGAAGAAGAAGATGAGGCAACATATTGGGGAGAAGGATGGTGAGGCCCTAAATGTGAATAAGAAGATTACTAAGAAATTATTTGAAAACTGAAAAAGAAATCCTGTTGAGCTTAACAAGTCTAAGCGATCATAAGAAAGTGAAAGGATTGTTACAGAAGTCCTAAATCCTGTAAAGAAGGAGAAGAAAAGGAAACTAGCTGAGGCTAAAGAAGAGGAAGCTCAAGGCTCTTCCACGCCTAAGACCTTTGCCAATGTGGGTTCAACTGTAGAAAAGCCTGAGAAGAAGAAGAAGATGGAGATGACTCCAATTCACAGCAAGGCCAAGAAGCATAACCTTAAGAAGTCAAAGAAGTAGAAAGCTCCTAAGGACTCTCGGGAAGGACCTGCTGATGAAGGTCAACCAAATGTCCCTGAGAAGAGGAAAATGAGAAGGAAAAGGAGAGCAAAGGTCCTTGGTGACCTAGCCTCAAAGCCCACCTGGAAAGGAAAGAGGATCAGAAAGTTAAATCCAAATCATCACCAGTTAGTGGATGTGAGGCTATGGCTGTTCATCCTGAAAGGTTCTGGGAGGCTTAGAACCAAAAAGATGCTGAGGTTGTAGCTAAAGAAGGTTTAACAATTAAAGAATGGAACAAAACAAATCGGAGAAGAAGAGACAAAAAGCCAAGGAATGACACATGCAAGAAGCCGTAATAATGAGCCTAAAGAAGCCAAAACAAGACGAAAAGAAGTTGATTATTATGGAAGAAGCAGAGCCGATCGTTGAGTCACATTCTTTGATCGTAGAGCCTACTAGAGAAGAAATGGCTAGGACGGTTGATGTGCTTGAGCCAAATGTTGAAGCCGAGGCGGCTAGGATGGCCAGTGAGCCTGAAAATGAAGAAGTAGTTATGAAGGTTCCAATGCATGAGCCAAAACTCTAAGCCAAAATATTGAAAAAGATGACTGTGAAGAAGAATACCAAAAGGAGACGGTTGGTGAAGAAGTCTGGCACATCCAAGAAGAGAAATGAGCCAACTATTGAGGTGGAGACTCTTGCTAAAGTTCAACAACCTCAAGCTAATCCCCAACGAGTTGATGATGCATAATCTTCTGATGACTTAATCCAACTCACTAAAATGGTTGTACGAGAACATGTCTCTAGCAGTTTACCTCATCATTCGCCCATCCTTCAACCTGTTACTTCTGGTGATATGGTAGATGCAACTCAAGGGAAGGAAGAGAGCTTTGCGGAGGAGATTCCTAATCTTGAGAATATTGAAGCATCAATTGCAGATTGTAGAGTAGATAAAACACTCTACTACCTTATGCCAGGACTCCCTTTGCTCTTAGCTCAAGCACAAAGGGACTACAACTGGGGTTCATAGGCTTATAAGAGGTACACTGACATTCAAACTTTTTCCCAGCACTATCCCCCCAGGTGCAATTTTTACAGAAGGAAGATTACTAATGGAGATAAGGATAGACCTAGCTTTAGATCCTATAACAAAGTGATTTTTGTTGATCCTACCCTGAGAAGTAAGGTTGCAAACTCACACTATAAAGCTTTCGTAGGATCAAATACTACGAACGTGAAGCTTAGCTCAACTGTAAGTACATCACATTCTTTCTTTTTAGACTTATATTTTCTTTTTACCATCTCTTCTAATCCCACAATCGTAGAGTTTCAAAACCCTACGATCAAAGACCAAAATGGCCAACCTCAAATGTCACTCTCACATATTCCTAACGAAAATTCTTCACCATACACTACCCCTGAACATACTTACTCTCAATCTCCATCTCCATTAACTGTATATACTCAAACAAAATCCTAAATTCATTCTCCCAAAATCTCACTTATTTGTCCTCCGATCATAGAGCGTCTTGACTCTCCGATCGTAGAACATCCTAACTTTGTATTTGTTAACTACTCTCACACAAATATTCCTTCCACTTGAAATACTTGTACAGATATACCCTCTACTTCCAACATTCAATTTTCTCATGATATACCTTCTTCCTCTCACAATAAAGAACTAGGATTTTCAATTCCTTCTCACTCTCATGACACAAAAACATTCTTTGATGATATCGATTTTGAAGATATGTACACTCTTCTAACAAAACTCTACACGAAGCCATCCAGTATCCCTTCATAAACCCAACTTGCTCTTATGCTGAAGGAAGTAACTAAAAAGTATAGCTCGGGATTTGAGAAAATAACCTAAGGAGTTCAGAAAAGCCTTGTATACATTTCCAAACAGGCAGCTAAAGTACCAGATGCTATGACTGAGAAGTTTAGAAAACGGGTGGACAACCTGGTGACTGTGTTAGATGAATCTTTAATGAAGAGGGATGAGATCTATTTCAAGAAGCTCGATAATCATGAATGCAGTCAAATCACTTCAAAACACTAACTCCAAATCTTTAAAGTTGTTGACAGACAAAGTATTTGACATGAACAAGAACTTCATCGACTTCAAAGAAATAATCTATCAAACGAAATAGTGCACTGATAATGTTATGGCTCTAGTACATAAACAAAGGCAAACTCAAGACAAGAAGCATGAAGAGCTAAAATAACAAGTCACTCTCACCTCAACCTAAGTTGAGTCCATGGTTCAAACCATCTGGCAACTCACAGAGGAAGTGGTAGCTCTTAGAAAGGATGCTGACAAAAAGGGAGAAAGGAGACCACCACAAAGAAGCAGAGTTCAATCATCACCTCATCCTCCTCCTCCTCCTTTTTCCAAAACTCTTCAGATCATATCTTTAAGATCTCAAGCTCCAGAATCGTCGAATGCTCAAGGATCATCGAGTGGAGTAACTCATACTGGCTTAAGACTCCCAAGTAATGACCCAAGTTTTCTAAATCGAAATCTTCAAGGGGTTCATATACAAAGGGAAAAATAATTCAGATTCTTTGACTTTGGGCCAAGAGATTCATTGGAAGAAATAGGGAGAAGAGAAGGAGAAGGAAGGTGTTAGAGTCTGAATGTTTGATTTGATGATGAATAATTTAAATTGTTAGAGTCTATACGATTTAAAAATGAAAGCATTTAATGTATATCTGTAATCAGTAAGTTTTGTAAAGTCCTTAATGATGATTTGATGTATAAAGACTTAGAATAGAAAGATCAAATGTAGCGCCCCCAAATCTGGGTCCCTTGAACCTCGGACCTGATGCGTCACGGTACATCATTTTCTTACACAATCTATATCTAACGCAGAATATATAAACATAAATTGTTTAATACATAAGTTCTTCATCATTCCCAAGGTCTACCAACCTTAACTGAATACATACCTTAATAATTAAAAAGGTTTACATAATCATTTTACATTAGATAAATGTAATATTATGTTACATAATCATTTTACAATAAAGATATATCACGATTGAAGAAAAGAATATAGCTTTCTGAACTTTCAACAATATATAACCATTGTGAAAGAATGAGAATCAATTTCAATAAATGAATAACTGAATTAATAACACTGAGTGGCCAATAATGGCCATGAACAAATTTGGTAATCAAGGTGATCAACCTTTCATACCAGGTGAACATATGCAACTTGTACTAAGTGCGATTAACAATAAATTTCATTGATGTGGAATAATTAACAATAATTAAATCACTAGCATGCTTGAAATATTAACTCAAGTTTGAGTTAGGAAACTTGCAATGATATAAGAAGTTTAAGATTTGAAACTTGATCAATATAAATTTGAGTAAGGTTAGGGAACTTGCCTGTCTGACGAGCTACAAATATCTAGCTTTAATTAATACTCTTCGAATGACCTAGCATTGATAATGTTGGTCTATTAATTAGTACTGCACACAATTGCTTATCTTTATGCTTACTTATGCTATTTATCTAGCAGATAAATCAATCATCTAGCATACATAATTTAATATGCTATCATTAATCCTATAAGACATTTAATTGATCTTAGGTCAATGATTTAATTAATTAATAATGTTTTCCTTAAGTGATAAACACTTATTAAACCCTTTAAACAATTTATTATAATTGTTTAATTAATGAGTTATTTAAACTCTCTCTTTATTTTAAAATCTCTATCTTCATTTAATTACTATTTAATAATAGATAAATAGTAACTAATTAATTACCTTTAGTTATTATTTAATAATAAATAATATCTAATTATATTTACTAATTATTTATTGTTAATCAAATAATGAATAATCAAATTATAAATCTTATTTGTCTTCAATTAATTATTTGTCCTTTAAATACTTAATTCATAAACTTTTATGTTAATTAAATAACACGAGAGTAAGTAATTATCATCATTAATTACTTAATCTTACTTAAATAATAAATAATTAGTTTATTAACTTTAACATTATCTAATTATTATTTAACATTAATTAAATAATAATTAATTAATTCTTTAACCCTATTTATGATTTAGTCTTAGCTAAATAACAAATAATTAGTTTAGTAACACTAACTCTATTTAATTATTATTCAATGTTAATTAAATAATAATTAAATAGTTAATTACACTTAAATAATATTTAATTAGTAGCATTAAAAATTTATTAGTTAGTAATTTTAAATGGTTTAAAAAGGGTTTAAACCATTAATTACACTAATAATTACTTAATTACCCTGAAAAATTTCAAATTAAATATTATAATATTCTTTAATATTTTAGAAAAAAATTGGTCCAAGACCCGTCGCCGGAACTGGCCGAAAAAGGCCTGAACCGGTCGCCGGAAGCTCCCGTGAACCGGACCGGTTCACTTTAATAAAACATGCAGTTTACTCCTTCAATTTTCAGATTTTGGGTCCTTCACGGAAACGTGAATAAAATAAAATTTACAACTCGGATTAGAGTCTAGTCGGTATCGTTGAATTCGTATCTTTCCGACTACAATTTTCCATCATTAAAAGCCAAATTTGGACATGTTTTGGTCACTCAAACTCGCTCGGAATTGGACTGTTCCAACATTATTCTGGCGGTTAGCATGTTTTTGGTAAACATTGCATAACTCACTCATTTTAACTTCTTTTTAAACGATTCCAAATAGGTTTTATTCTTATCTTATCCTTTAAAACTCAGAAAAAAGAAAATTACCAATATCATGCATAGATTTCAAAAGGCACAATTTATTTTAACAAGCTATGATTTGTTCGTCGGTAAAAATGTTTTCAAGCACTTAGCTTAACCTTTCTACATAAACCCATACAATCACATACCAACACCACATGTCATCATACATAAACATATTTAGCATAATTATAAGCACAAAAATCTTGATGATAACCTTTTTATCATAAAAATTAAAAGAAAAGCAAGATTAGGGTTTTTAGGGTTTTTATACCTTTTTCTTTTTATGGCTACTTTTCTCTTCTTCCCAAAGTAGTAGATGGAACTTGATAGCATTCAAAACCTCCTTCTCTTTATCCCCTAGGCACCACACCCTTGTTCCTCTTTCACAAAAGTTTGCTCTCAAATATTACTTTCTCTCTCTCTAAACTTACAAAATGAATATGAATAAGTGACTAGCTTTTTTATTTTTTTTTATTTTACAAAAGACTAATTACTTACTAAATCTATAGATATATAAATTATATCTATCTATTTTATCATCATTAATAAGTATACTTACTTACACAATTTTTTGACAAGTTGGTGATGGGTCATTATTACTTGTACTTTCTTTTTCATCCTTTACAAGCAAGCTTTCAAACAAATCAACAACTCACACCATGTGGGACCACCATTTCAGCAGCCCCCTCCCAATTTGGCTCAAATTTTTGATTTTCTTTTATTGCATTATAGCATACTTAAGTTGTTTGAAGTATTTTTCAAATGAGTCACCAAATAGACTTTTATTTAACTCATTTTGGGCTTACTATTAATTGTTTAGGCCACTAGTTTTCTAATGTTATTAATTCAATATTTGGGCAACTAGTTTATTAAATCTTTTGCTAAATATTCTAATTGGGCTAAATTGGTAAATTTACATATTAATTATACAAGTCCACAATCAATTAAATGAGTGGGCTTGGTCAATTAATTAATTAGGCTAGTCCACTAGTATTTTCTTACTACTTGGACTTTTAAATTTAAAGCATTCATATTTTACATAATTCTCATTAATTAATACTCATATTAATTAATTTATAAAATTTATTTACTTACTATATTCACTTTAATTGAATATTTAATTAGTTTACTATCTTATCAATTTCCTTGATATTAATACTCTTAGGTTAGTCCACTAATGTAAATAACTATTAGTGGGCCCTACTTTAACTAACAATTAATCACATAGATCATTAATCGCATATTCATTCACTATATGTCACAAAATTTTTCAATATCATTGATAAATAATTTAATAAACTTATTTCTTGCCTTTCTTTTTTGTTCCATTAATATATTAACTTAAGTAGCCCTAATTGGCTTGATAAGCTATTACACATTCATATAATCACTTTATATATTTCATATCAATAATTAGTCACTTAAAGATTATAAATCTTTTTAATTTACCATTCAAGACCAATATTTAAGGAATGTTAATTTATAACATAACTTATCTTGCGTTTTTCTTAATCAAATTGATTAAGTATTCATCTTGGTTAACTTAAAATATATAAATTAACTCTCTTGCTTAATTCACATATTCACTTATATGCTCCAAGTAATTTTTAATAAATAAATAAAATTATTCGTAAAATTCACATATATAATCATATCAAATTCTCGGTCCTTACATTTTTAGGTCATCACATCAAACGCGTTAGGTTGATCTTATCTACATACGTGTTGTAACGATGAACAGTTGTAATGATGAACAATGACTAATGTATATTAGTAATCAGTAAGTTTTGTAAAGTCCTTAATGATGAAATGATGTACAAGGACTTAGAATAGAAATATCAAATATGTTAGGTTGATCTTATTAGAGTTTGTATTCCCGTTGTAAAGATAAATGTGATTAATGTATATTTGTACAAGGTAAGTTTTTATAAAGTCCTTAAATGAGATATATATGTGTACAAGGACTTAGAATAGAGTGATCAAACTTGTTATCCTTTGAGTTGATTTTATATATAGATGATAGACATTCGCTGCTCATTATTCTCATTCATGAACTTCACCATTTTATGATCTTCATGGTCTAAGTTTACTTGAACCCTATTGGCAGTTCCTTTCTTTGATGCAACACTATTTCTGTTGGAAGACATTCTTTGATCAGTTTTAGAAGGCCTAGATTTCTTTGACTCTTTTTTCTTAAAATCAACATACACATTTTTGTCATTGAAGGGATCCTCTGGAGTAGGAGGCTATAACACATTCCCTGTAGAGTCATAACAGAAATAGATGCTAAGAAAATTGGACGAACTCATACTTACTAACCAAAGAATAGAAGACCTGCAACATTGCGTGTTATTTCTGTTATCTAATTGAATCAGAATTATATTTTAATTAGTTATAATCAGGTTGGTTATTGTTCCCCTAGTTGGTAGTTTGTGCCACTATAAATCTTAATTACTAGGCTATTAGCCTCAAGTTTGAAGGGGCTGAGGATCCCACCAGCCTACCCCAGGTTGTAGTAATTGGATCTAGTAGGGAGCTATATTCAGTGTTTAGATTTGCAAGGAGTGGACACCCCTGGCTCTGATTATGTTATAGTGATTGTCCTGTTATTCAGAAATTGGGAGTCCAATATCCTATGTTGGGTTAAGCTTAATCTTCCCAATCCCTCATATGGCTAAGATATCTAATCAGTAATTACATCATTCATCTTATCTATTGGGTTAATTTGTGTGGCCCAACATGACAATATCAACACCACATACTTGAAAACTAATTATGGAGTGTATAGTAGTCTATTTTAAGATATTTTTGGCTGAAATTTCTCAAGGATTACTTTCGTTATGCGTTTCTCATCTTCCTATAAAAATGTTAAGTGACAACTATTGTGCGTAAGGAGAAGTATTTGTTATTTGTCTTAGGAGCATATTTACATGCATTACGTTTCTTTCATTATGCCTTAGTTATTTTTCACAGTAGGTTTTGATACTTTGGACAAACAATGGATAAAACTACAACGGCCTTACAAGAGATATGTGGATGGAGTAGAATATTTTCTCAATTATGCATTTAGCAAAGTTGAGTCTACAACATCAGAGATATCGTGTCTATGTCAAAATTGCTACAATTTACTATATCAAGATCGTGATACTGTACAATGGCATTGCATTGAGCATGGGTTTACTCTAAATTACACAACTTGGGTGTTTTATGGGGAAACACCATCATCAAATTCAGTTGTTTGGAGAGCTGTCGTCAAGCAAACCAAAATTAACCTCATGTGTACTCTACAAACTAAAAACTAAGTATAGTAGTAAGTAAGGATTGATCCCACAGAGAATTGATATTGTTTCAGATTTATTCTAATGTTTCTAACTATAAACAAGAAATAAAGATTGGGGGGTTTTTAAAATCAATTGTAATTAACAAAGGAAAACAGAATTAAACTGATAAAAATTATCAAATATGTAAAAGCTTCAATTCTTCAGTTCAGCTTCACTAGTTTACAATAATAAAATAATTAAGCTAATATTATTTCTTCCTTCAATGAAACTAACAACCCTAGATGATCAACAATCGCTCAATTATCCGAAATTCTCCTTAAGTTTAAATCTAATGCGACAATCGCCCCCACTAGATTCTAACTGTTATACAACCCAAAACTATCAGTTTAGATTTAATATGACAGAATCATTAGGAATTAGAGAATTAGGTTGTTCCAAGCAACGATCACACTATCAGGGATTATTTAACTTGCCTTCTGATATTTTTAATAATATCCAAAAGCTTGTCCACAATCAAATATTACTAAGTACTACCTGTGATCAGATATAACATCGTTTGCTTAATATTATACCTTAATCTAGCAGATGATAACAATTCACCAATTTAATCCTGCAGAAACCAAATTAGTAAACTGAATAACATATAAGAAATTCAACCAGATTATCAGAATAAATTTCGTGCACGAAGGAATCAATAATATAACTCAACTAATATATTAACTGTAAATACGGTTTCACATCCCTTCAAAACAGAATAAAATAACTAAACTAGCATGCTGCTAAAGTCTAAGATCAAGAACAATGGATGATGAATTGTGTTGGATGATTAAAAATATTAGGTATTTATAGATAAATCTCTAAAGCCTAGAAGAATTCTAATCCAATTCTACTTCGAAAGTCTTCATACTGTAAGTATGGTAGGATTATAAATCCTTGTCAATCTTTGTAATCCATCATCAAATAACTTCCTTTTCAAATTAGATTCAGTTTCCAAATCCAAGTCTTCTTCAGTTTCCTTTTCCAGTTCGGCATCAATTTCCATATTTCTTTAATTCAGATTCTATATCAGATGTAGTTTCCTTCTTGACTATAACTTCATCTCCAAATCCTGTTAGGAATCATATCTTTAAGCTCCATTGTCTCAAATCATACTTGGAATAGAAATCTACAAGTCGACCAAAAATCATGGAATAACATTCCTCAGCAAACGTAGAATATACTCCTTCAACAGTCTTGGCGTAATGAAACGTAGAGTATAACTCGCACCAGCACTTATCGCGATCATAGAGTAAACCTCGAAATCTTAGAGTAACTAGCTGCCGAGTAAACTTGCCAATCGTAGAGTAAAGATCACCATCGTAGAGTAACTCTCGTCAGACGTAGAGTCACTTCGCCGCTGGACTGAGAACGTAGAGTGCTACTAGAAATCGTCGCATGACTCTGCCGTGACCTTCCTGCAATCGTAGGGCTGCCAGACTTGTAACGACCCCAAAATTCATACAATTCCAACTCTCGACTTCGGTCGTTAACAATACATCTATATTCTAACTTTACATCATTAATCAATAATAAACTTAATAAAATGCGGAATAAATGAAAACTTTTCAGTTTTCTTTCTTTGTTTTCCCTGAATCATAACCTTTAATCATTTACATATTCTAGAATCATATTTACTTAATGATTCGCTTCTTCAGAGATATAATAAAAATTAAACTTCTTGATCTAATATCCTTTATATATCAGATAAAAATTAAATTTACAACTCAATACAAATTTAACAACTCTACATCTGATACATTTAATACATTCTCAAATACATCACTCAGAATCTTAATCATGGTTCAAAAACATAATTTAAGCTAAAACAATTAATCTGCATGCATTTCATCTGAATCATGCCGTTCAAGTAGCACTTAACTTTACCTTGTATCTTTAACCTGCAAAAACGGTTATTTGCAAGAATGAGCTCGACAGCTCAACAAAATCTAACAGTTTACATGCATCACATAGCACATAGATAACATGCTCATTATCTAAATCATAATCATCTGACTATACATGTCATGCATAATGATCAACTCGTAACAATTAGAGATTAAGTTCCATAACTCAATCAGCATTCTTTACTCAACGAACGTAGCCATATTTTGACTTTGTCGTTTCATACTTGCAACATAAATAAAATACATCATGCTTTATATATCATATGATTAAAACAATTAATCAATTAATTCACATAATAAATAAGAACTGAAAGACTTGCCTGGTTTGTAGATTATCAATTACCATAACCAGCTTATATATTTCTACACTTCACGCAACCTACACGATATATATAATCATGCATATCACTCATTAGCCACGTAGCAACACTTTAGAATTAATCTACTCTACATTTCATAATCCTTCATTTTTATTCTCTATACAATTCTCAACTTAGAAATTAAGTTCTCCTTATAAACCTTCATTTTATTGCATCTCACCTTAATCGACACTTAATATTTAATTAAGTCTTAAACTCTTCTTTACATTAGACGTATAATGTTTATTAACACTACTTAAGCTAATTTTTGGCTTGTTACAACAATTCATGATTCACTCACATCCAATCTCATTTTAATATTCTAATTGTCATCTGAAAATAAATGGGTATATTCTAACGTTCATCACAATATCTTAGCATTCGTTAAATACATTAATCCAAACTTTGAACATGCATATGGTAACATAGCATAGCCACAAAGAAAAAGAAATTTTTTTTTAATTCTTGTTCCACCGCCGGGGCGGTGGTTTCTAGTTCACTTTTGTCGCCGGGGCGACGATACCGCCGGGGCGGTGAACTCAGTTCATTTCTACCGCCGGGGCGGTAGACTCGACTGACCGTTCCTGCAATTTGTGATTCAATGCAATTCCAGACCAAAATTTCCCAATTTCTTCATTTTAACAACAATTTAGACATACCTAAATATTATAATCTCTACAGAATTAATACCCAACATGTTTATAATAATTCTAACATCTTAAACATCTTAAACAACCAATTTAAAGGCTTAAAATCACAATTCATTCTAGTTTTTACAAACTTTTATAATTTAGCGTAATCGATCACTACGGATTCGTTTCTCAACCAATTTGGTCCGTTCAACTTCCGTTATTTTCGTTTTTAAACGCATAACAATAATCCATCATCAATTTACAATTTATTACTCAAATTCCTAGCCAAGTTTGACTCCAAAACAAGCCAAAACATACATATTATACCAAAACTCAAATTTCCTATTTCTCAACAAGTTTTCATGGATTTAATTCAACCAAAAACATATAATAATCAGATTATCACAATTCAACAACATATATAACTAATTTCTCAACAAATTAATCATCAAAACCCTCTACAGTGAATTAATATTAAGAGGCTAGATTATTACCTCTTGATTCCTTCTTAGTTAGATGATGAAGAAGAGACTTGTTCCTCCTTGATTTCTAGATTTCTTTCCAATTTTACAGAGAATTTCTTCTCTTGTTCTCTCTCAATTCTCTCTTCCTCTCCTCTGTATATGTTTTTTAGTCTTCACAAAATAAACTGACCAACTACATGATTCTAAGTTGGGAGATTCAACGGTTAAGAAAACCAAAGGCCACAAGGCCTTGTTTGGCAAACTCAAAACAAAATAATCCATTTTTACCAACCAAGGGTCACAAGGCCCTGTTTGGTTTAACTAAAATTAATCCTTTCCATTTATTTTAATAACCCATTATACTATATAGTTTAATTGTCACACCTTCAATTTAATTAAACTTATTATATTAATAAGTCTAATTAAACTTACTAACAAAATTTATAATGTCAAATTAGACAATTATAAATTATAATTTCATTTAATAAATCATTATTCCTATTATTTAATTAAATCATAGTATTATCACCACATTAGCGTACCAAAATACGCACCAACACTTCACACATAAATATACTCACATCAATTCACCATTTTAATTAAGTGAATTACTCACATTATTTATAAAACTTAATTCATAATAATTTTCATTTTTCACAAGACATAACAATCGAATTATATTATTTCATAATACAATTTTAACTTAATTTAATTAACTAATATTTCCCAACTAATTTCCTTCTCATAAAAATTTCATTTAATCTTTTCAATGGTTTAATTAACTATTAAACCTCGTTTCCCAAATACACAAGTGTATAATTCTCTTTACATCAAATCATGTATTTCACAACACATATCACATATATACATATATTTAAACCCAAAACATCTCGTAACAAGAATTTTATTTATTAAATTCTTATCTAATCATTTCTGAAAATCCGGGTTGTCACATCCTTCCCTCCTTATAAGGATTCCGTCCTCGGAATCTACGAAACATCCCCTACTCGGTTTTCACTAAATCTCTTTCACAATTATCGTTGAATAACTTCAACGCATTACCTTAGTGTAGGTTTTATTTCATCGCCTTCACTTAAACTTGAAACACTTCGAGTATTATATGTTCTTTAATCTTTTAACGCATTCACTTCCTTTCTCCAAGTATCATTGCATATCACACTCGTTGTAATCATAAAATATCTTGATTTAGCATCGCGTAAATATTCAGGATATCACATTCACCCTTTCTTCTAAGAATTTCGCCCTCGAAATTTTGATCTACTAAATTCGTTCCTTCCATTTATCAAAGTGGACTCTACATTAATCTCTACTTATTCATTGGGTTCTACAACCAAGTTCTTTTTCTAAGGATCTTTCTAAGATCGTTGCATTCTTCTCATCTTCCTCTTCTAAAAATTTCTTATCATTAGTCATCATCAACTAAATTTACCTCTTCCCTTCTAGAATTTCATTCCTTTCTTGGATTTATTATAATTTGTTTAACTTACTCATCACCACATGCCACATTCGACAACTTAGCCCTTTCTAAGGATTATCTTCCTTTCCACTTCCACCTTCCAAAAGAATAAGAACCTTCCACAATTATTCAATAATTGGGAAGCAGTATGAATGACTCAGGAATTTAAAAGATTCATTGAAAAACTTTCAATATTCTGCTGAGGAGTCGTAAAGACTTGAACCTTGTCCTAGGTTAACAGATATTTCTAATGTAACCTTTAACAGTCAAAAGACTATGGACCATCTCTTCTCGTACTCCAGGTGATCAGCCCTTCGTACTATGTATTGTGCACATACATATTAACGCTATTGCGTATCCCCATTATAGGGTTGGTTCACCTTAGACTTAATGCAAATTCCGCACCAGAATAAACTGGTTTGGCATAAAATCTCAAAGAATTCTTGAACTTCATAAACATCTTTCAATAGTTGTCTAGCCGAATCAATTGGCATAAACCTTGAACAACAATTCGGACATTAATCAAAATATTTTTAGCCAACTCAATTGGCATATCTTTTCATAGCTTAAAAGAAAACCAAAATTCTTTTATAACGTCATGATACCGTACCGTCTTAATAGTACGTTGAGGATGTCGTCATCTTAGGACTTTGTCATACTACATCATACCATAGTGGGCTGACGATCCTTCGATCACATCCAACACTAGGTTCGATTGCATTGATGACTCCATCGTTCAAAATACATTTTGATAATTTCAAATCATTTTTGTCTAGCTGAAACAATTAACATAGACATACAAATAATAGCATCTTTTAAAACTTATTGGTTCAATCATTGACCCAATATATTTTCAAGAACAGAAAATTGCGAATATCAGCACGATGTCAATAAATTTCGAAAGTCTAGCATAGCTAGAAGATTTGGAATCTCCATTTTCTCCATCAACTTCAATCTTTTACTTCATTGCCTCATTACTCAATCATTCTATCATTCTTCAATATCATCAATGCTCTCTATACCATAACGTTTCTATACCTAATACAGTTCATCAAACTTACCACACTTTGGAAGTTCAGGAACTTACCACAATCATATGGATTTAGGAACTTATCCTAGTTAGACCAAAATCGTCCATTCGCTGAGGGGTTCCACCATACAATTATGAGTCACGAACTTAGCATAAGTATGAGTTTTAAGAACCGCACCTAATCTTAAATATTCTCTAACTATCAAATATAAATATGAGAAAAGAATCACCTTCTCGTCATATATATATATATATATATATATATATCGATAGTGTGAAACCAATATTTCAATGATTATCAATATAGGAAGCTAAGTGGTTGTCGAACCAACTCAACCACTAATCAATATAGGAAGCTGAGCGGTTGTTAAACCATGGACAAATCCTGTCCCATACCAGGACTTGTTCAACTCAACCACTATATTAATATAGGAAGCTAAGTAGTTTTCAAACCAAGCACAAATTCCCGTCCCATACCAGGAATCGTACAACTCAGCCACTAATATGAGTCCTCAATTGAAATCCCACCTAATTTCATCTTACTCTTAACTTAACTCTTTGCTTGATACGAATTTCTCGTATTTCATCATCCATAACTCCCCGTGAGTTTACCTCGTACCATTTCTTTATAGCGTCATGCTACAACTATTCAATCATTTAAGATCTTCTGACATTTTATAACTTTTGCAGATCACGTCGTGATCTCATTCTTTCATCAACTCTTCTTACAATTCTTTCTTATCTCATGATCGTCTCATCCTACGATCTTCTTTATTCTTCTCTTTAATCACGTTATCTTATGATTAATCAACTCAGGTGTTCCCTGTTCTTTTAGGTCTTCAGGTTCTTTCTTGAACCTAATCATTTTCATAATCTTATCTCACATGAATTCTCTAAACTCTATATGAGTTCATCCTTATCATTATATCATTCTCATCTTATAGACACCGTCTATTTATTATCGTCATCTTTATTACTGGAGTCAAGTAACTCCTGATTCTCATCTTATTTAACTCTTCAAGATTCTTCTTTGAATCTTCGTGTTTATATATATATCAATTCTTCTTTTAAGAATCTCTAACTTCATTCATATCATTCACTATTTTATTCGAGTTTAGTTCGCGTCATTCGCATCTTCTTCTTGTAACATTTCTAGGTCTTAACTCATCTCATGCATCTATCTATAAAAAAAACACGTCTTAATCATACGCATCTATACTTCTATACTCGGTACACCTCGAGTCTCTAACAGTGTTCATTATAGCACCTGAGTGGTTTCCCACAAACAACCAACAAGCTAGTCCCTGTCTCGTCTACACTGTTTTGCACAGCGAGTTAGATCGGTCGCTAGTTCGTATCAACCTCCGCTCTCTGAAGGAATTGTTTAGCCCAGATACCATACATCAACCATTAAAGAATACAATTGTACCACAATCATACTTAACTTACTATTCTTTAAACTCTATCATCTTCACCTCTCTTCTCTAAGGTTATAACCTAAGGTACTCGTACCTAAGGTTTCTAACCTATCAGCTCTGATACCAACTGTAACGACCCCAAAATTCATACAATTCTAACTCTCGACTTCGGTCGTTAACAATACATCTATATTCTAACTTTACATCGTTAATCAATAATAAACTTAATAAAATGCGGAATAAATGAAAAAAATTCAGTTTTCTTTCTTTGCTTTCCCTGAATCATAACCTTTAATCATTTACATATTCTAGAATCATATTTACTTAATGATTCGCTTCTTCAGAGATATAATAAAAATTAAACTTCTTGATCCAATATCCTTTATATATCGGATAAAAATTAAATTTACAACTCAATACAAATTTAACAACTCTACATCTGATACATTTAATACATTCTCAAATACATCACTCAGAATCTTAATCATGGTTCAAAAACATAATTTAAGCTAAAACAATTAATCTGCATGCATTTCATCTAAATCATGTCGTTCAAGTAGCACTTAACTTTACCTTGTATCTTTAACATGCAAAAATGGTTATTTGCAAGAATGAGCTCGACAGCTCAACAAAATCTAACAGTTTACATGCATCACATAGAACATATATAACATGCTCATCATCAAAATCATAATCATCTGACTATACATGTCATGCATAATGATCAACTCGTAACAATTAGAGATTGAGTTCCATAACTCAATCAGCATTCTTTACTCAACGAACGTAGCCATATTTTGACTTTGTCGTTTCATACTTGCAACATAAATAAAATACATCATGCTTTATATATCATATGATTAAAACAATTAATCAATTAATTCACATAACAAATAGGAACTGAAAGACTTGCCTGGTTTGTAGATTATCAATTACCATAACCAGCTTATATATTTCTACACTTCACGCAACCTATACGATATATATAATCATGCATATCACTCATTAGCCACGTAGCAACACTTTAGAATTAATCTACTCTACATTTCATAATCTTTCATTTTTATTCTCTATACAATTCTCAACTTAGAAATTAAGTTCTCCTTATAAACCCTCATTTTATTGCATCTCACCTTAATCGACACTTAATATTTAATTAAGTCTTAAACTCTTCTTTACATTAGACGTATAATGTTTATTAACACTACTTAAGCTAATTTTTGGCTTGCTACAACACTTCATGATTCACTCACATCCAATCTCATTTTAATATTCTAATTGTCATCTGAAAATAAATGGGTATATTCTAACGTTCATCACAATATCTTAGCATTCGTTAGATACATTAATCCAAACTTTGAACATGCATATGGTAACATAGCATAGCCAGAAAGAAAAAGAAATTTTTTTTTTAATTCTTGTTCCACCGCCGGGGCGGTGGTTTCTAGTTCACTTTTGTCGCCGGGGCGGTGTACTCAGTTCATTTCTACTGTTGGGGCGGTAGACTCGACTGACCGTTCCTGCAATTTGTGATTCAGTGCAATTCCAGACCAAAATTTCCCAATTTCTTCATTTTAACAACAATTTAGACATACCTAAATATTATAATCTCTACAGAATTAATACCCAACATGTTTATAACAATTCTAACATCTTAAACATCTTAAACAACCAATTTAAAGGCTTAAAATCACAATTCATTCTAGTTTTTACAAACTTTTATAATTTAGCGTAATCGATCACTACGGATTCGTTTCTCAACCAATTTGGTCCGTTCAACTTCCGTTGTTTTCGTTTTTAAACGCATAACAATAATCCATCATCAATTTACAATTTATTACTCAAATTCCTAGCCAATTTTGACTCCAAAACAAGCCAAAACATACATATTATACCAAAACTCAAATTTCCTATTTCTCAACAAGTTTTCATATATTTAATTCAACCAAAAACATATAATAATCAGATTATCACAATTCAACAACATATATAACTAATTTCCCAACAAATTAATCATCAAAACCCTCTACAGTGAATTAATATTAAGAGGCTAGATTATTACCTCTTGATTCCTTCTTAGTTAGATGATGAAGAAGAGACTTGTTCCTCCTTGATTTCTAGATTTCTTTCCAATTTTACAGAGAATTTCTTCTCTTGTTCTCTCTCAATTCTCTCTTCCTCTCCTCTGTATATGTTTTTTAGTCTTCACAAAATAAACTGACCAACTACATGATTCTAAGTTGGGAGTTTCAACGGTTAAGAAAACCAAAGGCCACAAGGCCTTGTTTGGCAAACTCAAAACAAAATAATCCATTTTTACCAACCAAGGGTCACAAGGCCCTGTTTGGTTTAACTAAAATTAATCCTTTCCATTTATTTTAATAACCCATTATACTATATAGTTTAATTGTCACATCTTCAATTTAATTAAACTTATTATATTAATAAGTCTAATTAAACTTACTAACAAAATTTATAATGTCAAATTAGACAATTATAAATTATAATTTCATTTAATAAATCATTATTCCTCTAATTTAATTATTTAATTAAATTATAGTATTATCACCACATTAGCGTACCAAAATACGCACCAACACTTCACACACAAATATACTCACATCAATTCACCATTTTAATTAAGTGAATTACTCACATTATTTATAAAACTTAATTCATAATAATTTTCATTTTTCACAAGACATAACAATCGAATTATATTATTTCATAATACAATTTTAACTTAATTTAATTAACTAATATTTCCCAACTAATTTCCTTCTCATAAAAATTTCATTTAATCTTTTCAATGGTTTAATTAACTATTAAACCTCGTTTCCCAAATACACAAGTGTATAATTCTCTTCACATCAAATCACATATTTCACAACACATATCACATATATACATATATTTAAACCCAAAATATCTTGTAACAAGAATTTTATTTATTAAATTCTTATCTAATCATTTCTGAAAATCCGGGTTGTCACAAGACTTCCACTATAACACTACGAACGTAGAGCCATCTTTCAGCGATCGTAGAGTGCTCTGCAAAACAACATAAAATTGATCATTAAAATACAATTTTGCAGAATCACATCAAATTCTTCCAAAGATCTATAAACACTTTAATTCAGCTCATATGACAGATAACATGCAACTAAACTAAGCATAATGGAATAAAAATAATCAGATATTATGCACCTATCAAAATTCCCCCACACTTAGCTTTTACATGTCCTCATGTAAACCAAACAAGAATCATCAAGAAAAATTAGTCTGACTCACTCCATCCAAACTTTCAAAGGCATTAATAACGTCATGAAATAACACTTATCACAAAAACCTGGCCAACACCTCATCAATCAACTCACAATAACAACTATGTCATTCCCCACTAAACATCATCCAAATCAGAACATATCCACACAAATAACTCTCCTATGATGAACATAAATACCCAACTCAGTTATCATGGAACAACAACCGTGCACATTGACTCATAACTCAAAACTTGATTCTCCTGCAATTCTCTTCAACCACAGAACCAACAACTTTTCAATTCCTCAGGTGAATACATTTTATGCTTCATTTCACCTTTCACACATTTTTTCTTTTCAAGTGGGTGCATTTTATGCTCCATCCCACTTATGACTTTGCAGCGAGTGCGTTTTACGCTCCATCTCGCTCTTGTGTTTATGGATGAGTGTGTTTTACGCTCCATCTCAACCCACCATAAGACATCTGCACTTTTCCTTTTCCTTTTTCTTTTTCTTTTTCAACACTGTTGTTTTTATAACTTCCATCTTTTCCCTTCTTTCCAAGGTTCTGTAAACAACATACACAGTCAAAACAACTCACGAGTCACAAAATCAGTGCACAAAGTATAATCCCACAAATAACTTAGTCAGATAAACATGCATCTCATATTTAAGCTTTCATGCAAAACAATTCCAAATTTAGAATTAGTCCATGGATCTTAACTAAGTCATCATCATGCATTAATCAATAAAACATCAAATCAAATTTTATAAATAAGCATCAACACCAACTCTACGATTTTACCCTTCAAAAGTTCAGCAGAAGACTACGATCGTAGAGTCAGAAAAATGTTCAAAAAATTTTTCACCAAAATTTTTTTACTTCAGAATATCAGAACTTCTTTCTTTACTACCTCCATCCTGGGTGGGTTCAGTTTTCTCTGGGTTTCTCTGGTAGGCTTGGCTCATTCTTCTAACAAAATTCTGTGCATACAAACTGATGAGTGTGTTTTATACACACAATTTGGGTACTTTTGGCCTTGATAAATTGCAAGTCTTTAGGTATTTTATATGGTTTTTAGTTATTTTTATCATATTTCTACATAATTTAGTTTTTAGTTATTTTTACATGTTTTATGTTGCTTTAATGCATTTTCATTATGTTTATAAGAATGGAAATAAAGACCGCTCGGATCGTTGTTCGTATTGACTCAATGTCCGTGCTTGGACGTCTGTGCCCGAATGGTAGTACGATGGAAATTAATGCTTGGTGACGCTCGGTGCTTAATTTGATAACATTTGGTAGTTGTGCGTGCACGGCATTGGAAAGCATGCACGGCGTTCGTCGTCGGCCATACCACGAGGGCAAGCCCATGCTTGGATATTTATGCCCGAATGATAATACGGTGAAAAGTTGTGTTTCGCGATGCTCAACGTTGAATTTGATGACATTTGGAAGTCGGGCGTGCACGGCCTTCCAACGCCGTGCACGGCATGCGGCATCGGCCAAGCCGCGGGCACGGCGTGCAGCAGCTGGGGGCACCAGGCAGGCGTTGGGCGTGCGGCGCGCGCGGGCCTCGGCAGCAGGCACGGGCGTGCATGGCGTTGGACGCTCGGCAGCCTCGGCGCTGGGTGCGGGGCCTCGGCAGCCATGGGCATGGGCGCTGCTCGGCAGGCGCTGGGTGCGTGCCCCGTGCGGTGCACACGGACACGCGCCAGCCTCGGCAGGCGCTGGGCGTGCGGCTCGGCAGCAGGCGCTGGGCGCGGGCGCATGGGCGCTGGGCGCGGGCACACGCCTGGCGTGCGGTAACTTGGGACGCCTGGCGTGCGGTAGAATCGAGCGCTAGCGGGCGGCAGCTTGGGACGCCTGGCAGGCGACAACTTGGGGCGCCTGGCGTGCGGCCAGGGCATGGGCACAGGCGCGTGGCGTGGGCGTGTGGCAGCCAGCGTGCGGGCGTGCGGCACTCAGCATGGGCCAACCACGGCTTGGGCGCGCGCGTGAGGCACTGTGCGGGCGTGCCAACGCCGTCCTGAGTGCGATCTGACACAGTTTCAGTGTGATCTGAGCTCTATTTTGTCCGATTTTGGCTAGGGTTTCTTGATGGAGGCTATATATAATCTCTTTTAAGCTACATATCAGACATCTAGAGGGAGGGAGGCTACAAAATACATCAAACAACAGGGTTAAAGGCTGCAAATCAAACTGAATCAAGCCACAAGCCAAGGAACTCAGTCAACAAGAATTGCAAAACTAAATAGGAGAGCTAGAAACCAACAGCAACCCAAGGAACACCAACTGAACAACTTCAAAAGTGGTTTCATTTCTAGATTTTTAACTCCTTTGTAATTCGAAATTGACAATGTATAAATTGAAATTGATGTTTATTATAGCTATTATGAACTAACCTTCTATTCTAATATTCTAATGGAACCCAACACTTAAATTGAATTGAATTCTCTCTCTATTGATTTTAGTTATTCATTTGTGAATTGATTATCATAACCTTTGCTTTCTAGATTAATTGCTTGGCCCGTAATTACCTTGGGAACCTATATGAACTTGACGAATGGATTATAAGTTAAGACCTAGTTTTGATAACATGCGAGAGTATAGATTGTTGTGGGTTATTAATCGGATTAAGTGACGTGTAACACCCCGAACCCGCTACAGGCCCGAACTGCTACACGCCGCAAGCCCAAAGGCCCGTAAGGCAACAATATCAATAGCGCAGCCCAAACAAAATAATTTAATAATAATCTTAAATTAAACGCAACAATAAACGTCTTTTAAATCCATTTCAAAGTGAAATACTATCAAATATCAAAAACGTAAAATGGAGACGCAGCTCCTCGAAACTAATAGTTTCTATTAAAATTCACATTAAAGGAAATGATATTTTAAACAAATCTTCAGCTGTCCAAAGTGCATCAAATAAGTGTTCAGCTCTCAACAATGGAACCTGTAAAATTTGTAAGGGGTGAGCGATGTCAGCAAGTAGCAATCCTCCCTATTTAGCCGAATCAAGTACAATTTGCAAAAAAATACTTTTTCGAAATATCTTTTTGTTCAATGACAACAATATATATATGCTTTCAAAACTAAAACAATTCAAAAATGATTTCAATGTATACAACATATCTTTTAATCCACAGCCCTAGCGACTAAGGTTACAATAGCCCTGTAACACGGCCCAAAAGTTCGATAGTGTCAATGTTCATGCACCCTACTAAGGTATCTATAAAAATGCGCGCTCCCTGAAGGGCATCTAAAAGGTGTGCGCCTTAGTAGGTCCTATATTAGCTCCGGAACTAAACGTAAACGCTAACGGGTTCTATATATAGTCGGACTGAGGATTTCAAAAAACGTTTCACAATCTCATCGATATTCAAAACTATACTTATTTCACAGTTCAAAAGCATATAATCTCATTTCACAGTTCAAAAATAAATACTTGATTCGAAGTTTGAAATAAAGAACATAACATTTTATTTAAATAGAAGCCTTAAATAAAACATAACAATTTTGAAACAGTACATTTAGGCATCCGAGAAATTACTAAGCATATATAAAAGTAAACGATAATTTAAAAAACACTAAATAGTTCGGAAAGCCACTTACCTCAATATTGCGAAATACGAAATTAAAAGCGAACAAGTCCTAAATATAACATTAGAACAAATAAAAATCATTAGAATACAATATCCTAACCCAAACGTATTTTAATTTATATCTTACACACACTAATACTTAATATTTATTTATTTTTAATTCAATTCGTATTTAGTTAATATACTGAAATTATAATGATTTTCTGAAGTTATAATAACTTAGATACTATATATTTAAAATTAAACAAGTATTTTCTATTATTAATTCAAAATTCATTATGTTAATATATTTGAATAACCTGCATGTAAAACAGCAATATATACATACACGTAACTACATACTAACATGGTTGCCATGATTCCAGAACTCATGATGTAAACTTTGAACATGCATAATTGAAAAGGAGAGGAAGATTTAGATATTTACCTAATTGAGTTTTCTTCTTTTCTTCTTCTCTGTTCTGCAGTACTCTAAAGCCAAATAGTTTTTACGTTCTTCTCTCTCTAGTTGTTTAAATATATTTAATTCCTTTGCAAAATAGGGTACCAAGTCAAAAGAGTCCTTTTAAAATTAAAAGGTTGTTATGACTTATCTTAATCCTTATAGGTTTTAGATATGTATAAATAATTATCAGTTACACTTCTATTATCTAATTATATTATTATTATTATTATATTCTTTTTTAAAAAAAAAAACGGGTATTACATTCTACCCTCAAAAGAATTTGGTCCTCCAAATTTCCAATCACAATTCTAAAGGAAACACGAATATCATAGAATCAAGAAATTTATTATTTAAGTACTAAACACAATTGCTAAAAGAGGCCCATACCTTAATTCTGGCTGCCTGAAAGCTGAAACACACGTCCTCGATTTGGTCCTAGACTTGCCAATGTTATTTTCTCCTTTCTCCCATCTCCTCTAGGTGGAGGGTTCTTGGGGCATTGTGCAATCCTATGGCCGAAATCTCCACAATTAAAACACGCTCCCGTATTCCAGCGGCATTCCTTATCTGGGTGGTTTCCACCACACCTCGTACACCTCAATTTGTTCTCTTGATTCCATTGATTTCCTTTATTTCCTCTAAATTTAGTGTTCTGCGTATTCAATTTCTTCGTAGGTCCTCCATGGCTCGACTCTCCCCCATATGGCTCTTCTCTCTTATTATTCTTCCCTTTCTCCATTTCTGCTAAGCCTTTCTCGATTACTAACGCCTTATTGAGCACCGCATCATATGTGGGTAGCTCAAAAGACGCCACTCCATGTCTTATGTCGGCCCGCAATCCATCCTCCAACCTACGTGCTTTCGTCTCCTCATCTGCTACTAAGGTCGGTGCATATTTGGCGAGCTTCACGAATTCGGCTTCATATTGAGCAACTGTCTTACTCCCTTGTTCGAGCCTGATAAATTCCCTCTCCTTTTGTACCCGAATCGTT
Organism: Aralia elata; assembly: GCA_034770075.1. Classification (NCBI taxonomy): domain Eukaryota; kingdom Viridiplantae; phylum Streptophyta; class Magnoliopsida; order Apiales; family Araliaceae; genus Aralia; species Aralia elata. The sequence goes on from CM068386.1 coordinate 53,921,637, forward strand.
CTAGGAAAGTACTTGTTGGTAAATACTTCCTTGAACATAGTCCATGTGTAGGGTTCGGGATTCCCCTCGTGCTTTCTTTTTTCCATAAGCCACCAATCATACGCCCCACCTTGAAGTTGGTAAACTGCCAACGTCACCTTTTTAGCCTCACTACTTCCTAGCAAGTCAAATGCCTTCTCCATTTCTTGAATCCACCTCTCAACGATGGCAGGGTCCGTAGACCCTTCAAAAATTGGCGGGTTCAATCGCTTGAATTCTGCTACTATGCCACGCTACCCAGGCTATTGGTTCTGCACTAGCTGAGCTAAGGTAGTAGCCAGCTGAGTCATACCATCAACGCCAAAATTGTTGTTAGCAGGGATGTTTCTTCTGGGCGGCATTTTCCTACACAAAAGAAATCCCCACTCAACAACACTATACAAACTAGTAACATAAAGGAATCAAGGTAAAAGCACACACATAATTGAAATTTAAAAACTCCATATTTATTTAATTCAAAATATCATCACATGTTCATGCTCAAAAAGCAAGGTAACAACCAATTAACAAACGACAAATCCATAAAATCCCTAAACAAAACTCTTCCTAAATTCTAATCTATTACAAAATTTAACGCCACTTGGCGTCCCTCTTCTTCACCATCTCAAGACGTTTGTCGAACTCCTCAATAAATGTGTCCATTGCCTCTTGTGGTTCCGCTGCACCAGAAAGCGCACGACGGACGGCTTCCTTAAGACTTTCACATCCTTTCAAAACATGCCTTGCATATCTATCTCGGTCTTCTAGGGTAATCTCTAACTTTATATCCATCTCCCTCAATGTTCTTCTAAGGTGTTTAACCTCGTCCTCTAACTTTGCGATCATGCCACGATCTCTTACTTCATCCTTGAAGTGATGCCTATTCTTCTTCGCTCTTTCTTTCCTCACTCGAGAACTAGGTCCCCGAGGTTTCTCTGACTCTTCATCCCTAATCCCATATTGAGACGATTCACGAACAGACTTATTGGTTGGCTTCTTATGGGGTGCGAAATAAATTTTGGGGTCAAAATCTCCAAATCCCTCAGATAAGTCATCTACCATGTTTTGATCACCCATCCTACAATAAAATAAAATACCCAATTAGCCTCAAGTACTAAACCTCAAACAATACGAAGATTCCTTATCTTATTCTCTATTAAACTTCAAAATTCTTAAATTAGCCAAAACTATAACCTACGGTTAACTCCCAAAATCACTCCCCAGGGAATATGTAGGGTTTTTCAACCCAACACATTGCGAGGGGCCACTGCTCTGATACCATCTCTGTAACACCCTGAACCTGCTATAGGCCTGAAGTGCTACACGCCGCAAGCCCAAAGGCCCGTAAGGCAACAATATCAATAGCGCAACCCAAACAAAATAATTTAACAATAATCTTAAATTAAACCCAACAATAAACGTCTTTTAAATCCATTTCAAAGTGAAATACTATCAAATATCAAAAACGTAAAATGGAGATGCAGCTCCTCGAAACTAATAGTTTCTATTAAAATTCACATTAAAGGAAATGACATTTTAAACAAATCTTCAGCTGTCCAAAGTGCATCAAATAAGTGTTCAGCTCTCAACAATGGAACCTGTAAAAATTTGTAAGGGGTGAGCAATGAAGCTCAGCAAGTAGCAATCCTCCCTATTTAGCCGAATCAAGTACAATTTGCAAAAAAATACTTTTTCGAAATATCTTTTTGTTCAATGACAACAATATATATATGCTTTCAAAACTAAAACAATTCAAAAATGATTTCAATGTATACAACATATCTTTTAATCCACAGCCCTAGCGACTAAGGTTACAATAGCTGTGACACCCCCAAATCTGGGTACTCAATTCCCCCTGATTTGGTGTTCACTATCCCATTCATTCACATCTAACTACCCATAATTAAGCAATTAAAATAAACTTAATTAATCAACTCCCAAACCGGGTTACATCAATAATTAAAATCCCAGGTCACCACAACCTTAATACATCAAATGCGGAATAAAAATATAGTCTAAAACAAGTCTGGTACAAATGTTCATCAATGAAATAATAAATCTAGAACTATTTCTGCATCTTGCCCTTGCCCTTACTGGTGGACGGCTCGTCCTGCTTCTCGGGCTTAGCTGAAATGTTTAGTGCAAGAGTGAGCAAACAATTGCCCACAAGAATGATAACAATAACTTTTAATTGAAATAGTGTTCAAATGAGAAGCAATGATTTTCTGAAGTTAATCAATAAGTAATCAAAGTTTGAATATATCTGAGGGTCTCAAGACCTCGAACTATGTCCTAGGTTAAGAAGTATTTTTTTTTACCGTAACCTTTAACAGTCTTAAAGACTATAAATGGACCTTCATCTCGTACTCAGGGGGATCAGCCCTTTGTACAATGTATTGTGCACAAACATTTTAACGCTGTCGCGTAAGTAATCCCCTATATTAGGGTTGTTCATCTCAGTTTATCGTTTGAATCCGTGCCAAAAGAAACTTGGCTTGGAACAAGAATAGAAAATATTCCAAGTCTTTGAAATCGTTCATCAACTAAGGACTAGCTGAATCAATAAAAGTTTGCTAGTCTAATTCAACAATAGAGACTACACTCGAAGTTTGAATAACAAACAATGATTTGAATAAAGCTTAAGTATATAATCTTGATAGTAACCTTGCTTGAATATCAATAAGCTAAGGTCGATAAGTTCGCTTAGTATAATTAAACTTGCATTGAATAATTTAACAAGTTAAAGGAAAGAATAACTTGCTCAACATAAAAGTAATAAGTTGAGATAAGAAACTTGCCTCAAGCGTAGATTACAAATTAAATAATTCACGATCCTTAAATCAACCTATACAATTAATTATAAAATGGTAACATAAATTAGTTACAAAATTTATAATCACTTTAGGTTCCTTTTACCTAATTATAGTAGCTCATTTAGCATACTTTAGACAACAAATGCTAACTAAATAATTATCATGGCAATACATTAATCACTTAATATATATATATATATATATATATATATATATATATATATATGTTTAACATGTCTTAAGTATATATGCATGAAACACCTTAGCAAAACAATCAAAACAATTTAATAATTTTTTTAAAATATATTTTTTTTTATACTGTTCCCTCGCCGGGGCGAGGAAATCCTATACAAAAACTCTCGCCGGGGCGAGCTTCTCGTCGGGGCGAGGATTCCCTTTGTAAATTTCTCGCCGGGGCGAGAATTTACAGTTCATTTCTCTCGCCGGGGCGAGAGACTCGACTGTCATCTCCTACAGTCGTGAACCAGTGAAAACTTATGTGACACCCCCAAATTCAGGTACCAATACCTCGAATTTGGTGCTCACGATAAAATGCATCCATACACCTCTAAACAACATAAATCAACTAATGCGGAATAAAATAAACATATGTTGTTCATTACAAAAGGTTCACTACGGTCCCAAGGTCTACAACCTTAAATAAATACATCGCAGAATACATTAATGATACAAAACTATTCCACGATTACACAACGGGATAGTATATATAACTATTCCTTAAGCTTTCCTTTGCCTTTGTCTGCTTTGGAACTCCCCGGCTTAACTGCAATAGGTTCATGATATAGCAAGGGTGAGCAACTACTTTGCTCAGCAAGTTTAAAAGCAATAATGAAGATATATCATGAATGAATAAGAATAATAGCTGCATAGATCAACAATTTATGAACATTGATGAAATAGCTGAAATGACATAATCAAAGTCCAAATGAATCAATGAATAATGATTATTTACTGCTGAGTGGTCCAACCGACCATGAACTTTTGGCCAAAGAGTCAATCATTCGACTAACTCTTTTAAAACCTGGCCCCGTCAGTTGTACTCGAGGGGATCAGCCTCTCGTACACCATGTATATGCATAACATTTAACTCTGACTGCATCGAATAACCGACACATTATAATCCCCTACATAAGGGTTGCTCTCTCAGTCCAAGAATCCGCACCAACAATCGGTTTGGATAGCTTTTAAAATAATAACCTGTACATGTCTAACCGAAACAAATGGCGTAGACTATCTCCTTAAACAGTTCATGAATGAAGAACTTAAACCTTTCACAATCCAACAATAGATAATGAATTCAAATGCATAAGCTGCGAATATCAATAATTATCTTGGAGGTGGAGTAATTGACAATAATTAGTCCACTAATATGATTCAAAAGTAATAACTCAATTTGAGTCATGAAATTTGCAACAATATACAACCTGTATAAAATATGAAACCTGCTCAAAATATAATTCGAGTAAGGTTAAGGAAAACTTGCCCAACACAAGGGTTAGACAAGCGTTAGGAAACTTGCATTCAATATATAGAAAGAATGAAGTTAGGGAACTTGCCTGAAGCGCTGCTACAATAATACAACACACGTTCCTTAATATCCTACACAATTAAGTACATATTTACATAACAATTAGTCACATACCAAATAATGGTTCAAAAACGGACGCTGCATCATTAAAACACTCACGCTTATATTTTCTTGGATTAAATGATTAGACAGGTTAACTAAGCATATTTTGTTAAGCCCTAAATGCTTAATTATTTATTAAATGTCAATCAAATTAGTATTGTCTTAAGGCAGAAATTGTATAATCTAATTGCAATTTAGGCTTGGTTTCCAGAACGCGACTCCGACCTCCGGCCACTCCAACCTCCATATCTCCTTCAATACACATGCAAATTGGTCCATTCCGGACTCTATGGACTCCTAACTCATGGGGCTACAACATATCAAAAATGCAGAGCTACCCATTAACATTAACATGGTCAAATCCTAAGCCAAAGTGTAAAGTTCATACTCTGTTCTTCGAGTTCTTGACATGTTTTACAAGAATCATTACTACGAACTCGTTTTAACTCCTTTTTGGTCCATTCCAACTGGGTTAGCTTCGTAACCCATTGAACTACAATACCATAGCAACAAATAAAATTAACAAATACGAAATCATAGCTTTACAGTCCTCTAAAATAGTCCGAATGTCCAAAGTCCATGTTTTGTCCATTGTTCTTGCTCCATTAAGCCAAGGTAAGGATTTCTTGTGTTTTTGTTCCACTTTAAAGGTATATTAAGCTTACATAACCTCTTAACAACATTTACAAGCACTAACAACAAACAAAAACACCAAGAATCGCTAAAAATTTGACCCACAAGCTTAAGAGCTTAAAACTAAGAAAACTTGAAAAGTTTAACAAGAAATCGAATGGAAAGGATTTGGTTGGTTGTTTACCTTTGTAGATCCTCCCTAGATGTTAAGAAGCTTGGCTAGGCTTGATTTTGAAGGTCCTTCTTGCTTGGTTCCTCCACCCGTGCCTTCTCCTTCTTCCTCCTTTCTTTTCCGGCGAGTTCCTTCCTTTTTCCGGCGAACTCCGGCGACTTCTTTCCCTTCCTTCTTCTTCCGGCGAGCTCTCTCTCTCTCTCTCTCTCTCTCTCTATCTCTATCAGCTGGGCAACTTGGAATGGAATGGAATAGGTTGAGAGTTGAGTGAATGATTATTAGGGAAGTGGAGGAAATTAAGGAGAAAATGGGTTTCAAACTCTAGGTGGCGCCGGCACCCCCCACTCTCTCACTCCCTAGCATTTTGATTGGTGGAAAATGGTTTGGTGGTTCCCACTTGGAATAACAAGCCAAAATAAATACCCGAAAATACCAAAAATATATCCGAAAACTCCCCCTTTTGTACCAAAACTGGTAAATAACTCTGCCCAAAATTAGAATGGGTACTCCCATAATTATTGGGATGTATAAAAATAATTATTATGGGATTTGTCCATTTATTCGGAACACCCATATAACACATTTCGGATACGGATAAAATCACGTATCAGCTCAAATAAAATTTCCGACACTTGGAAAAATTATTCGTACGCATACACGTATTTATGAAATTTATTAACTTCGAAAAAGACACAAAAATTTTTATGGCGTGAGTATTGCCTCGGGAAACGTGCCCCGTGAATAGTGATTTAGCGACGCTACGCGAAATCAGTTATTCACTTAAACAAAACTATAACACGTAACATTCATGCATTCGCATAATCCAGGTTGTCACACAACCTTTAAACACGTAACACAATATAATATTAGTAAATTATAAAATATTCATTAATATTCAAAAATTCGAATTACAAGGAAATTTCAGAATTCCCGGTCGTTACATCCTCCCCCCCTTATAAGAATTCTGTCCCCAGAATTACAGTCTAGGTACGGAAAACTTAACGGGTTCACTCAAAAAGATGCGGATAATTCTTCCTCATCCTCTCTTCTAGCTCCCACGTAGCTTCTTCAGCTGCGTGGTTCCTCCAAAGTACTTTAACCGAATGAATGACCTTATTTCTTAACTTTTGTTCCTTCCTATCTAATATCTGGATAGGAATCTCCTCATATGATAAGTCCTTCTCCACTTGAATTGGTTCATAGGATATCACATACTTGTAGTCGGGTTTATATGGCCGCAACACAGAAACGTGAAACACATTATGAATATGCTCCAGTTCAGGAGGTAGAGCTACCTCGTATGCTACTTCACCTACCCTCTTTAAAACTTCAAATGGTCCTACGAACCTGGGACTCAATTTTCCCTTCTTTCCAAATCTGATCTTCCCCTTCCAAGGAGATACCTTCAAAAATATAAAACTGCCAACTTCAAAGTCTCGTTTCTGACGATGCAAATCGGCGTATCTCTTCTGTCGATCCTGAGCCGCTACCAATCGAGCTCTTATCACTTTGACGACATCCACAGTCTGTTGCACCAATTCAGGTCCCAACAGTCTCCGTTCACCGACTTCGTCCCAACACAGAGGTGTTCGACACTTTCTTCCGTATAATGCTTCATATGGCGGCATGCCAATACTTGCATGATAACTATTATTGTAGGAAAACTCCACCAATGGTAGGTTATCATCCCAGCTGCCTTTAAAATCCATCACACATGCTCTAAGCATGTCCTCAAGCGTCTGAATCGTTCGTTCGCTTTGCCCATCCGTCTGAGGGTGATACGCTGTACTCAACCTCAACTGAGTTCCTAATCTTTCTTGTAAACTCTTCCAAAAATTCGACGTGAAACGCGGGTCCCTGTCAGATACAATAGATACTGGTACTCCATGTCGTGACACAATCTCTTTCACATATAACTTTGCTAGCTGCTCCAGATTGTACCTTATCTTGATCGGTAGAAAGTGTGCAGATTTAGTTAAACGATCCACGATCACCCAAATTGCGTCGTAACCTTTCTGAGTTGGTGGAAGCCCCGTCACAAAATCCATCGTGATATGCTCCCACTTCCACTTCGGAATATCCAGCGGTTGTAGTAGTCCACCTGGTTTCTGATGTTCTGCTTTTACCCTCTGACATGTCAAGCATCGCCCAACACATTCTGCGACCTCCCTTTTCATGTTCGGCCACCAGACGTGTTGGCGTAAATCCTGATACATCTTGGTACTACCAGGGTGTATCGAATACCTTGTAGAATAAGCTTCCTGCAGAATCTCTTCTCTCAACTCCGGAACCATCGGTATCCAGATCCTCCCTTCAAACCTTAGCAGTCATGTGCCATCAATTTTGTACTTTAATTCCTCTCCTTCTGAGATTCGCTTCTTTATGGCGATACATTCATCATCCTTTTCTTGAGCCTCTTTTATCTTGTCTAATGAAGTCGGACTCGCCTCCACTGCGAACAGTTTCTCATCTGCATTCGTCGGATACTTGACTTCCAACTCCAGTTTTTCCATATCCTTGATCAGTTCCTCTTGAGCTGTCAGCATCATCAACTTATCTCTGCCTTTCCTACTTAGAGCATCGGCTACTACATTGGCCTTACCGGGATGGTACAAAATTTCACAATCGTAGTCCTTGATCAACTCCAACCATCGCCTCTGCCTCATGTTTAGTTCCTTTTGAGTGAATATATACTTCAGACTTTTGTGGTCTGTGTATATCTCACACTTCTCCCCATACAGATAGTGTCTCCAAATCTTCAGAGCAAACACTACTGCCGCTAGTTCCAGGTCATGAGTCGGATATCCCTTCTCATAATCCTTTAGCTGCCGTGACGCGTACGCAATGACCTTCCCATGCTGCATCAATACGCACCCAAGACCTTTGTGTGACGCATCACTGTACACCACAAATCCCCCTGTATTATCTGGCAGTGATAACACAGGTACTTCACTAAGTTTCTTCTTCAACTCCAAAAAACTCTCTTCGCACTTATCCGTCCATACAAACTTCACAGTCTTCCTTGTCAACTTTTGTCAACGGTGTCGCTATCTTTGAAAAGTTCTGAATAAACCTCCGATAGTAACCTGCTAATCCCAAGAAACTTCGGACTTCTGTTGGCGTCTTCGGCTGCTCCCAGTTTATTACTGCTTCTACCTTGGCAGGATCCACCGATACACCATCCTTGTCAATCACATGCCCTAAAAACTGCACTCTTTGTAGCCAAAATTCACACTTAGAAAACTTTGCATACAACTTCTCCCTTCTCAGCGTTTCTAGGGCTATCCTTAAATGCTCGACGTGTTCCTCCCCCGTCTTCGAGTAAACAAGAATGTCATCTATGAAAACGACGACAAATTTATCTAGGTATTGCTTGAACACTCTGTTCATCATGTCCATAAATGCTGCTGGCGCGTTCGTCAGCCCAAACGACATTACCAAAAACTCAAAGTGTCCATATCGAGTTCTGAATGCTGTCTTTGGAATATCCTCATGCCTCACCTTCAGTTGGTGATATCCCGTCCTCAAGTCAATCTTCGAAAAGTATTTCGCTCCCTTTAATTGATCGAACAAATCATCAATTCTGGGCAACGGGTACTTGTTCTTAATCGTGACTTTGTTCAACTCCCGATAGTCAATGCAAAGCCTAAGCGATCCGTCTTTCTTCTTTACGAACAGTACTGGCGCTCCCCATGGAGACACACTTAGACGAATATACCCCTTATCTAGCAACTCCTGCAATTGAACCATCAGTTCTTTCATTTCCACCGGTGTCATTCTGTACGGTGCCTTTGAGATCGGTGCGGTTCCCGGTACTAAGTCGATCACAAATTCCACTTCTCTATCCGGCGGCAATCCCGGTATCTCATCTGGGAAAACGTCTGGGAATTCCCTTACTACAGGTATCTGACCCAGCTCACCCTCTACTCTTCGGGTATCAACCACGTGAGCCAGATAACCTATACAACCTTTCCGTAGCAATTTCTTTGCTTGCATCATCGTCAGACAACAAGATTGTCTCGGCGATTCACTACCGTAAAATACGACCTTCGACTTATTCGGAGTCTTCAGGTGTATACTTTTCTTCTGACAATCAATCATAGCCCCGTGACTAGACAACCAATCCATCCCAAGAATTACGTCAAATTCTCCTAGTCGTATTGGAATCAAATCTACGCTCAGTTTATACCCATTTATCTCAGCACAACAATTTCTATGAATATGTTCTACAGGAATAACTTCCTTATTAGCTACTTCCACATTCATTGGATTCTCTAATTTCTCACGAGGTAAGTTTAGCCGTTTAGCAAATTCATCCGACACAAATGAACAGGTAGCTCCCGAATCAAATAATACATATGCATTAATATTATTGATCGAAATGATACCTGACACCACATCCTTTGATTCCATCGCATCCTGCACTGTCATGTTGAAGGTACGTGCTACTGGTCTGTTCTGCTGTGTTGGTCCTCCGATAGTCAGCTTACTGTTGTTCCCTTGGTTAGCACTGCCTGCATCACTCTTCCTCTTTGGGCAATCCTTCTTCTGATGATCTGAAGCGCCACAAGAAAAATAACTTCCTGCCTTCGCCTTTGGGCATTGTGGGGCAAAGTGCCCTGGTTGACCACAGTTGAAACAAACTCCTTTTCCTTTCATGCATTCTCCAAAGTGATTCCTTCCACATTTCTCGCATTTATTACCCTTCTTTGTATCCCCTCCGGATTTGCTTCCTGTCATCTGACTGTCGTTCCATTTTCTCTTATTTGGGTTACTTCCCCCGCTGCTACCTTCCTTATGACCATCATGACTCTTTTTCTTTTTCTGATCTTGGTTGTGCCTGGTCAAAGCTTCGCTTCCTCCCTCAGCAATGATTGCTTTCTCAAGTAATGTAGAAAATGTGTTGATCTGCAAAACGCAACTTTACTATACACCCAAGGTTTCAGTCCTTGTTCAAATCTCTTTGCCCGCCTAGCTTCGGTGTCCTGATGTGGAGCAAACCTCGCTAACTCGTTAAATTTTGCGGCATACTCCGCAACTGACATGCTTCCTTGCTTTAGTTCTAGGAACTTTATCTCCATGCTTGCCTGCATGCTCGCTGGAAAGTAGTTTTCGAAAAACAGCTCCTTGAAATGAGCCCACGTAATCGTGCCTTCCCCGGCTCGACCTTTGTTCGCCTTCCACCAGTAATTTGCCTCACCTTTCATCATGAAGGTGGCAAACGACGTCATCTGTTCTTCGGCCACCCTTGCGACCTCAAAAACTTTCTCTATTTCTTCTACCCATGTCTGGGCTTCAATCGGATCCGTAGTCCCACGAAACTCCGGTGGTCCTACTAATTTGAAGTCCTTAAAATTTGCCATGTGACTTCCTGGCTGATCAACTGCAGCGGCTTTTCTGCCCTGCATTGCTTCTGCTAATAAGTTAACAAAAGCCCTCATAGGGTCTGCCTGACCCCCTTCGTTATTTACCGACTCCTCAACCCTTTGGTTACGCGGTCGTCCTCTTGGTGCCATGATCTGCTAAAAGAAAACCGTCGGCTATTACTAATAGATCTAGGCCTCATGCAATAAGTCATTTAAGTTAACAATTAAAAGTAAAAGCATCTATCAAACACGTTTGATTTAAATAAAACAACTGCATTTATAACCATATGTCACTGTCTTAATACAACCAGACTCAACAGGTGCTATACTTCTATAAATGCTAAATGACATAGCCTGCCAACCATTAACTATCCCCTAAAGAACAAAATTGGGGAATAATAACCTTCCACCCCTCTATCAGGAACAAAATTGAGGGTTCAACTACTATCCCACGCATGCTACAAGCAGAGGGATTTACAACATAAGTAAGCCCCTAATACAACAAAAGTGGAACCTACTACAAACATAATGCTAAAAATAACACATCACCGCCTGCTGCGGCGAATTGCAACCCTGAGCTCCCGTCGAGCCAACCTGTCAACCACTCGGCGCCTAATCACGCGCCTGCTACTCCCTTCGTCTCTGGGGTACCTCCTCACCCTGTCCCTCAGCCTGCCAATGGAAGTGGTCAAGCCTGATCTGAGGGAATCAACCTCTGCAGTCGAGGCTGCCAAGTGCTCCATAGCCTCATCTCGCTCTAGACGAGTAGTCTCTAGCTGATCCTCTACTCGCTCTATCTGTCCTACCAGCATCACATTCCTCTCTAGGAGGTCATACACCATTACACCAACTGAACAGAAACCCCTCGGCGACCGTGAACCTCTGCCTCTAATTCGGCAATCCTCTGGTCCTGTTCCTGCAACTTCTAGGTCAACTCAGTCTTTTCCCCCAAAGTCTGATATGCCAATGACCTGTACTGCTCTTCTCGGTCTTGGTGCTCCTGGTTCTGCTCCTCTAAGTGAGTTATTCGATTCTCGAGCTCCTCGTTCCTATTTGTCAGCTCTTCGATAATATCACTAGCAGTAGTGCCCATGCCATCTGTATACTCAGGTGGCTCATCATCTTCCGTCAATGGATCCTCCTCGGGGTCCTCATCCTCCCCCTCGTCGCTTAACAGCCTCAACACTCTTCCGGTAACTGGCTCCTCCTCAGAACCATACTCGGCCTCGGACTCATCCCTAGTGTCCATCATCTCTGGCTCACTCGACTGCATCTCCACTAACTGCCCTTCGTCCACATGTATGTCTGTGAACTCTACCTCTCTAGCAGGACTGAACTCTCTCATCTCAGACATCCTACAACCACAAACAGAAACAAATAGATAGCAAGATGTCAGTGTCACAATAAAATATATTCATTGATAAAATGAAATGATATTTTATCATGCACAACTCGGCTCGATGGATTTCCACAATCCACCTCCAGACATGACCATCAAATGAATCTCCCCGATCCATCACCTAGCGTACTCAATACGAGTATAATACTAAGGTTATAACCTAGGTTTCGCAAATCCTAAAGTTTATAACCTAAAGCTCTGATACCAACTTGTGACACCCCCAAATTCAGGTACCAATACCTCGAATTTGGTGCTCACGATAAAATGCATCCATACACCTCTAAACAACATAAATCAACTAATGCGGAATAAAATAAACATATGTTGTTCATTACAAAAGGTTCACTACGGTCCCCAGGTCTACAACCTTAAATAAATACATCGCAGAATACATTAATGATACAAAACTATTCCACGATTACACAACGGGATAGTATATATAACTATTCCTTAAGCTTTCCTTTGCCTTTGTCCGCTTTGGAACTCCCCCCCGGCTTAACTGCAATAGGTTTCATGATATAGCAAGGGTGAGCAACTACTTTGCTCAGCAAGTTTTAAAAGCAATAATGAAGATATATCATGAATGAATAAGAATAATAGCTGCATAGATCAAACAATTTATGAACATTGATGAAATAGCTGAAATGACATAATCAAAGTCCAAATGAATCAATGAATAATGATTATTTACTGCTGAGTGGTCCAACCGACCATGAACTTTTGGCCAAAGAGTCAATCATTCGACTAACTCTTTTAAAACCTGGCCCCGTCAGTTGTACTCGAGGGGATCAGCCTCTCGTACACCATGTATATGCATAACATTTAACTCTGACTGCATCGAATAACCGACACATTATAATCCCCTACATAAGGGTTGCTCTCTCAGTCCAAGAATCCGCACCAACAATCGGTTTGGATAGCTTTTAAAATAATAACTTGTACATGTCTAACCGAAACAAATGGCGTAGACTATCTCCTTAAACAGTTCATGAATGAAGAACTTAAACCTTTCACAATCCAACAATAGATAATGAATTCAAATGCATAAGCTGCGAATATCAATAATTATCTTGGAGGTGGAGTAATTGACAATAATTAGTCCACTAATATGATTCAAAAGTAATAACTCAATTTGAGTCATGAAATTTGCAACAATATACAACCTGTATAAAATATGAAACCTGCTCAAAATATAATTCGAGTAAGGTTAAGGAAAACTTGCCCAACACAAGGGTTAGACAAGCGTTAGGAAACTTGCATTCAATATATAGAAAGAATGAAGTTAGGGAACTTGCCTGAAGCGCTGCTACAATAATACAACACACGCTCCTTAATATCCTACACAATTAAGTACATATTTACATAACAATTAGTCACATACCAAATAATGGTTCAAAAACGGACGCTGCATCATTAAAACACACACGCTTATATTTTCTTGAATTAAATGATTAGACAGGTTAACTAAGCATATTTTGTTAAGCCCTAAATGCTTAATTATTGATTAAATGTCAATCAAATTAGTATTGTCTTAAGGCAGAAATTGTATAATCTAATTGCAATTTAGGCTTGGTTTCCAGAACGCGACTCCGACCTCCGGCCACTCCAACCTACATATCTCCTTCAATACACATGCAAATTGGTCCATTCCGGACTCTATGGACTCCTAACTCATGGGGCTACAACATATCAAAAATGCAGAGCTACCCATTAACATTAACATGGTCAAATCCTAAGCCAAAGTGTAAAGTTCATACTCTGTTCTTCGAGTTCTTGACATGTTTTACAAGAATCATTACTACGAACTCGTTTTAACTCCTTTTTGGTCCATTCCAACTGGGTTAGCTTCGTAACCCATTGAACTACAATATCATAGCAACAAATAAAATTAACAAATACGAAATCATAGCTTTACAGTCCTCTAAAATAGTCCGAATGTCCAAAGTCCATGTTTTGTCCATTGTTCTTGCTCCATTAAGCCAAGGTAAGGATTTCTTGTGTTTTTGTTCCACTTTAAAGGTATTAATAGCTTACATAACCTCTTAACAACATTTACAAGCACTAACAACAAACAAAAACACCAAGAATCGCTAAAAATTCGACCCACAAGCTTAAGAGCTTAAAACTAAGAAAACTTGAAAAGTTTAACAAGAAATCGAATGGAAAGGATTTGGTTGGTTGTTTACCTTTGTAGATCCTCCCTAGATGTTAAGAAGCTTGGCTAGGCTTGATTTTGAAGGTCCTTCTTGCTTGGTTCCTCCACCCGTGCCTTCTCCTTCTTCCTCCTTTCTTTTCCGGCGAGTTCCTTCCTTTTTCCGGCGAACTCCGGCGACTTCTTTCCCTTCCTTCTTCTTCCGGCGAGCTCTCTCTCTCTCTCTCTCTCTCTCTCTCTCTATCTCTATCAGCTGAGCAACTTGGAATGGAATGGAATAGGTTGAGAGTTGAGTGAATGATTATTGGGGAAGTGGAGGAAATTAAGGAGAAAATGGGTTTCAAACTCTAGGTGGCGCCGGCACCCCCCTACTCTCTCACTCCCTAGCATTTTGATTGGTGGAAAATGGTTTGGTGGTTCCCACTTGGAATAACAAGCCAAAATAAATACCCGAAAATACCAAAAATATATCCGAAAACTCCCCCTTTTGTACCAAAACTGGTAAATAACTCTGCCCAAAATTAGAATGGGTACTCCCATAATTATTGGGATGTATAAAAATAATTATTATGGGATTTGTCCATTTATTCGGAACACCCATATAACACATTTCAGATACGGATAAAATCACGTATCAGCTCAAATAAAATTTCCGACACTTGGAAAAATTATTCGTACGCATACACGTATTTATGAAATTTATTAACTTCGAAAAAGACACAAAAATTTTTATGGCGTGAGTATTGCCTCGGGAAACGTGCCCCGTGAATAGTGATTTAGCGACGCTACGCGAAATCAGTTATTCACTTAAACAAAACTATAACACGTAACATTCATGCATTCACATAATCCAGGTTGTCACACAACCTTTAAACACGTAACACAATGTAATATTAGTAAATTATAAAATATTCATTAATATTCAAAAATTCGAATTACAAGGAAATTTCAGAATTCACGGTCGTTACAACTTAGGCCAATTTTGGCCAAATTTTCCGAATTCTACCATCCAGTACACAAACTAAATATACCCAGACATCATATATGCTAGAAAACATTTACCCAACATGTTTCTAATCAATTTAACAATTATAGAACACAAATTAAACCAATTAAAGCAAGAAATTCCACTGTTTTATAAAATAACCATGTTTTTGCCATTTTCATAAAACAAAGCTCTATAAAACTAAAATTAAATTCTAAAATACATTTTCATGAGTTAAAACCTTCAAATAGAGTTTTAATCATCATATAAACATCACGTAATCATCTAATTCACATAGCTATCAATTATAATCAAAAAAATCACATATTAAGCCAATGAATATTTTTACAGAGAACCAAATATTAAAATACAGAGAAGAGTATTATACCTTCTATTTGATTAAAAGAGAAGCTTGATTAACACTCTCCTAGCTTGAACTTCTACCTTCAATCTCTTCTTTTCAAAATCTCAAACTCTCTTCTTTCTCAAATTTCACAGAACTCTCTCTTTTCTCAAAACTCTCTTCTTTCTCTTTTCTCTCTGTTCTTCTCTTTTCTTTTCTTTCAACTGACGTACTTTTACAAAATAAAAACTGATGATTTTAATAAAAAAATAAAAACTGTTGTTTTAAATAATAATAACGTACAATCCTTAAATTGAATCATCAGTTAAGATTTTCAAAAGCCATAAGGCTTTGTTTCGTAAACACTAATAAAAATAACCTATTATTTTTATGTCTTGTTTGGTAAAACACAATTAAAATAACTCATTTTTCCAACCAAAGGTCATAAGGCCTAGTTTGGAAAAACTAAATTAAAACTCCTTTCATTTATTTTAATAAACCAATATAACATATAGTTTAAAATGTCACACATTTAATTCAATTGAACTTATTATTAAATAAATTCAATTAAATATAATTAACTCAAATAATAATTTCATTTAACAAATAACAATAATACCAAATAAATTCTCTTATTCAAATAAATTATTTATTCAAATAAACCTTTTCATCATCTAATTTAATCATTAAATTAAATTAGAATAAACATAACAAATCACATTCAAATAATATTTAACATTATTAAACTCAACAAATACCCATATTTAACTCAATAAATGAATAAAAATATTTATATAACTCAATAAATATTTTTATTCAATCATAAAAATTGCATTCGTTATAATAGCCCTGTAACACGGCCCAAAAGTTCGATAGTGTCAATGTTCATGCACCCTACTAAGGTATCTATAAAAATGCACGCTCCCCGAAGGGCATCTAAAATGTGTGCGCCTAAGTAGGTCCTATATTAGCTCCGGAACTAAACGTAAACGCTAACGGGTTCTATACATAGTCGGACTGAGGATTTCAAAAAACGTTTCACAATCTCATCGATATTCAAAACTATACTTATTTCACAGTTCAAAAGCATATAATCTCATTTCACAGTTCAAAAATAAATACTTGATTCGAAGTTTGAAATAAAGAACATAACATTTTAATTTAAATAGAAGCCTTAAATAAAACATAACAATTTTGAAACAGTATATTTAGGCATCCGAGTAATTACTAAGCATATATAAAAGTAAACGATAATTTTAAAAACACTAAATAGTTCGGAAAGCCACTTACCTCAATATTGCGAAATACGAAATTAAAAGCGAACAAGTCCTAAATATAACATTAGAACAAATAAAAATCATTAGGATACAATATCCTAACCCAAACGTGTTTTAATTTATATCTTACACACACTAATACTTAATATTTATTTATTTTTAATTCAATTCGTATTTAGTTAATATACTGAAATTATAATGATTTTCTGAAGTTATAATAACTTAGATACTATATATTTAAAATTAAACAAGTATTTTCTATTATTAATTCAAAATTCATTATGTTAATATATTTGAATAACCTGCATGTAAAACAGCAATATATACATACACGTAACTACATACTAACATGGTTGCCATGATTCCAGAACTCATGATGTAAACTTATATATATATATATACACACACACACACACACACACAGTGTTAATAAAAATACATCAACACATGTATTGAATATAGTATACATATATTGTTTAAAAATGAGAAAACCGACATACTAATTCCTTTTATCACATAAATTATGTATACCAATCTTCGTTTTCATAAATTTATTATTATAATCATGGCTTTAAAAATCTAAAATTTTCATATATAATACAAGTATTATCTCATAATTGAAAAGGAGAGGAATATTTAGATATTTACCTAATTGAGTTTTCTTCTTTTCTTCTTCTCTGTTCTGCAGTACTCTAAAGCCAAATAGTTTTTACGTTCTTCTCTCTCTAGTTGTTTAAATATATTTAATTCCTTTGCAAAATAGGGTACCAAGTCAAAAGAGTCCTTTTAAAATTAAAAGGTTGTTATGACTTATCTTAATCCTTATAGGTTTTAGATATGTATAAATAATTATCAGTTACACTTCTATTATCTAATTATATTATTATTATTATTATTATATTCTTTTTTTTTATAAAAAAAAACGGGTATTACATGACGTGCGTCTTATTAATTATCTGCAATAATAGGTATCTTGATAGTAGTTGGGATAGATATATACCTAATTACCGCATGTAACCAATCGAGAATCTAGTCTTAATAACTTCCGATGTGAAAGTTGGTAATTGAGGGGACGATTAATTAGATTTAGTGACACGTGTTGTAATGTCCAGGAAATCCTTAAACATTGTATTAATTTATTTTGATATATATAATTCGTTTTATTTAATTTTGCAAATTTAATTGGACCCGTGTAGGTATTATTATTTAAATATATAAATATGTGGTCCACTAATTTTCTTTGCATTAAAGAGGCTCATCAATAGTTTAAATAAATTAATGACTTAATCCCTAACAATTGATTGGTAAGAAAATTGGGAAGAAATTGAATAAATAATTTTATCATTTTTGGATTAAACAATTCGAATAAAGAATTGTGGTTAAAATAAATATTTTAAATAAATTAGTTGATTTAGTTATTTGATTTAGAATATTAGAAATGCAATGTGGATAATTTAATTTGGGTCATTCTCTTTTATTTAGATTGACCCATTGTTTTTAATTAATTGGTTGAACCAAAATTTTAGTGAGCCCAATATCCTTTCTATATTTTTCTCTGTGGGCCGAACCAATGGGCTGGCAAGTCCTCATAAATTAAACTAAATAAGCTAAGCCCAATTCCTTTTATTTTCCTAAACAAATGGGCTGAGCTCATTCCCTATCCATTCTATCGGTCGGGTGGAGTCAAACCAAAACGGGTTGAACCCGTTTCCTTTAATTTGGGGACAACCGGCAAAATCATTTGGGGAAGGGATTTCAAAGCAGCAAATCAATTTGGGGAGATCAGTCAATCGAGAGGAAGAAGGGATAGGGGGTAGGCCTAGCCGAACCTAGCCAAACTCAGTCAATCGAGCGAGACAAGCGAGAGACGGGACGGGAAGGAGGTGTCGCCAGGCGTGCACCGGCGACGGCTCGAAGCGAGCGGACGATTCAAGGGGCAACCGAAGCAACCAAGGGTTTGGCGATCGGACCGAGAGTTCCAGAATTTCAGCGACACGACCGGTGAGGGCACGCGTGGCTCGAGGCTGCCGGCGATGTCAGTCGACTCGATGGGAACGACCAAACGACCTCTCCTCCTACCGTCGGTCCTTAACCGACCAATTTAGGTAATACCCAGTTCATTAGGTAATCGATTCTCTATAAATTGGGCACCCAAACCCTAATTTGAGCTGCTAGAATTTTATTACAAAAAAAAAATCGTCACAGAGAGGGAGAGAGCCAGGGGAGTCAGTCGCCGGCGGTGAATTAGGAGAAGGAGAACAGAGGTTCGGTCGGACACAAGGTATTAAGTAGTTCAAGCGAATGCGATGATTTTCTGTTTAATTTTTCAATTTGTGTTGGGTTGTACTTGGATTGTTGGTTGTATCATACTGTGATAGTTCTCTACTTGGGTTTGTATAAGTTTTCTTCCTCCTGTAATTGAAATTGGGTTGCCGATTGTGTTGGTATTGGATTGGGATAATTTTTGTTTGGTTTAGAAATCTAGTATGGTGATATCAACGTGTTGGTTCATTATGATTAAGAAAATCTGGATATTAGTTGTGATTACTATGTTAGGTTGTTCTTGTTGGGTGTAGAAGACTGTATTGTACACTGTGTTAATGTGTTGTATTACATTGTTTGGATTTAAACGTTTGGTATGGAATTTATGTTAAAATCTGTGTTTGTTGATTGGGAAATCGAATTACTGGATGATGAACAAACTGTTAGTTGGCTTGAATATGAAAATTGCAGGGACTGTGATGCTATGGATGATTATGATCATCAGTGGTATTAGGCAATAATGTAGTTGTTCTTCAAATGGGTTTCGTAATCCATCGGATTATTTAAACAAAAATGATTAGCGAATGGAGCATAATTGTTGCCAAATTATTAACCAACTATGCTAGTATTAGCTTGATTAATGGGTAACTAGATTGAGATAATAATGCTCTTGTTAACTGGTTATGATAACTAACAAATAAAAATTAATAAATTAATTTTTTATTATTTTTCAATAGATAATAAATAAAGTTAGTAAATATTTAATTATTATTTAATATTTAAATAAAAATAAAGTTAATAAAATAAGGAGACTTTTAGATAGCACATTAATTAAACAATTATGATGAATCGTTCAAGGGTTAGTAAGTGAACATTAAGAAACATTAATGCTAATTAGTTAAACAATTATAATTAATTGTTTAAGGGATTGATCAGTGTTTAATACTTAAGGGATACGTGGTAGATTAATTAAACCATCAACCTAAAAGTCAATCAAGTGTCTTATAAAATTTACTATAGTTTATTTACTGTGTGCTATGTGAACTGCTTAATTGTTAAATAAATAACATAAGTAAGCGTATCGGCGTACAACTACGCAGTACTAATTGATAGACCGACATTATCTATGTTAGGTTCTTCAAGGCCAAATAGTTAAAGCTAGAATTATTTGTAGCTGAGCAAACAGGCAAGTTCCTAACCCTAAACTTCTTACATTATTGCAAGTTCCCTAACTCAATCTCGAGTTATTATTTTCGAAGCATGTTAGTGAATAATTATTGTCGATTATTTACATCTATACTGATTATTGAGATTCGCACCTTGTGCAATTGAATTCCTATCCTATTATGATTGAACTATAAATTTAATTAAAGTTCTTTCAAGCATGAATTGTTTATGAGATAGATCTATGCTATTTGTATCAGCTAGATCCAGCATGTCTAAATTGGTTAAGACAATGGTATTTTAAAAGCTGTTCTTATTAAATTGCTATGGTAAGAACTCTTGGCTGAGAAAAGGATAAACTTGTTTAAGGCATGATATCAATGCTGGTTATTAAGTGTTTATGCATAAATCACGGGGTATGAGAGGCTGATCCCCTCGATTACCAAAACTTTTTAAGAGGTCCAGCTTACATGCTGAGAACCTTGGAAAACGTCCTTGGTTATTTCAAACCACTCAGTAATTGACATTCAATTATTCGAATATTCAACTGTTGACTGATAATTCATAATTCTTCACACTGCTATACTGTTGTTGAACATTGAAAGCGAAATTTCCTTCTATCATGATATATCTCTCTATGTATATACTTGCTACGCAAATTAGTTGCTTACCCTTGCTATATCATGATCTTTATTTCAGCTAAGGCAGAAACGTCTAGAGGAGACAAAGGAAAAGGGAAGGTGCAAGAATAGATGCTCGATAGTGCCTATGTACTAGTTATTCTTGAATGTTGTTTAATTAAGTGAACCTTTTATTGTATTAAGGGTACGTTTTATGTTAAGGTTAAAGAACCTTGGGACCAGAATTGTAAGACTTTATTTCTATTCGATAAACAATGTATGTTTATTATTCCGCATTTAGTTAGAAAGTATGTTTGTTGTTGAGAATCGTGAACACCGAATTCGAGGTTAGGAAACCCGGATTTGGGGGCGTTACAGGTTGGTATCAAAGCTATAGGTTATAAACGTTAGGAATGAGAAACCTAGGTTATAACCTCATTATAAAACTCATATAGAGTATGTAGGTGATGAGTTGAGGAGATCCATCGAGTTCTAGTTGTACCGAATAAAATATCATTTCATTTTATCAATGAATATATTTTATTGTGGTACTGATATGGATTTATTGTGTGGTGTTGGTAGGATGTCGGACGAGCATCAAGATAGCCTTTCAATTAACCAGGAGCCCATAGGGCCTGAGGTGATAGGAAACTTGCTAGCAAGGAATGCCGAGCTAGAGGTAAAGGCTGAACAATTAGAGGCGCAGAACCACATCCACTAGATTTTTGAACAGCAGTACAAGGACGTTGCTTATCAGGCCCAGGCTGAGTTAGCCAAGTTGCGAGGGAGGCTGCTGCTGAGAGAGCTACAGTTAGGACAGTTGAGAGATGAGGTGAAGGCTAAAGATGCGAAGATAGTTGATTTGGAGCGAGCCTTAGACATCGCCTGGATGCAGTTCGACGCCAGATGGATGGATCTGCCCTCCAGTAGCAAGAGCAAGCGTTAAATTGTACTCACCTTGTGTCTCTTAGGGGATAATTAGAAGTGGGTGGTTATGCCTTGAGCAGTGTTATTGGTACTATCATTTGATTTACTAGAGTTTGTATTAACCTCAGCAAGGTGCAAGGTAGTTCGTATGTAGGATGTACTTCCCAATTATGTAGGTAGGAAAGAATGGTTTAAGTGAATCCCACCTTTTGTTATATTAAATGGGATGGTAGCATTTATGGCAATATGCCTGTGATGAACGTGAAGACGCTAAAGTCGGTATATGAATATAGATGCATTATTATGGTATGTGCTTGAGAATTTTACTTGATATACCATTGATGCAATGATTAGGTTAATTCAGTAAAACTGAATCGGTATTTTAGCAGCTTAAACCACTAATCGGGTAAAAGTAGAATTCTCGAGGTTGGGTAATCTAGAGCTCCCACATGATGGTCATGCGATTGTTCGAGTACAATATTGTATTGCATGTTAAATACTTATATGTTACTAAAACCCGAGTAACGTGTTAGGACTTTGTTTAAACAGATAATGCCACCCAGACGAATCCTACGAAACCAAGGGGGTCGAAGAGTCGGTTAATAATGCAGAGGGAACTCAACCAAACCCAATGCAAGACTTTATCAACATGATGGCCGAAGCTCTGCAGAATCAAACGACTACCGCAGGAAACCAGACGGGAAACCACTTAGCCAATTTTAAAGACTTCAAGGCAGTAGGGCCGCCGGAGTTTAGGGGAACAGCGGACCCGATAGAGGCCCAGTCATGGATAAAGGAGATTGAAAAGGCCTTTGTCATTGCTAGAGTCGCTGAGGAGCAGAAGACAGTTTTTGCTACCTACCTAATGAATGGTGAGGCTAACTTTTGGTGGGAAGCCAATCAGAAAAAAGCTGGAACTGGAGTCATGGCGTGGGAAGCTTTCAAGACGTTGTTTTTCGAGAATTACTTTCCTAAGAGTACACAGGCGAAAATGGAAATCAAGTTTTTGGAATTGAAACAAGAAAATTTGTCAGTGTCGGAGTACGCTGCAAAATTCAATGAATTGGCTAGATTCGCCCCACATCAGGTGGACACTGAGGTGAGGAAGGCAAGGAGGTTCGAGAATGGATTAAAGTCGTGGATCTACAGCAAGGTAGCGGTTTTGCAAATTACATCGTTCTCAACCTTGTTGGAGAAAGCTCTCATTGCTGAAGGTGGTAGTGAAGCGGTTTCTAAATATAATCGGGAAAGGAACAAGAAGAAGGTAGAAGGAGGAAATGTAGTGCCCGTGAATTTTAAACGTCATTATTAATTAAATATATAAATTAAATTTTTAATGAGTTAGTTTGTGTGCTTATTTGAACCTTTTGTGTGCATTGGTAGCCTACATGACTAGGTGATGAATTGTTTTAAGTTGAGTAAAGGGGGTGGGTCAGTAATAGTATAGTTAAATTAGTGAACAAGCCTTAAGGTTTATTATCAATTAAATTGATAAAGTAGTTACTAATTAATCATGCAAGTAAATTGAATATACTTAGTATATTGAATTGAGTAAATTAATTAATAAAAGTATTAATTAATGAGAATATTGTCACATTGAATAATAAAATTTAATAGTTCAATTAGTAATCAATTTCTAATTGATTAGCTTATTTAATTAAGGAACTAAGACCAATTATTTATTTGATCATGGGTGTAGTAATTAATAGTGTGGCAAATTAATTAATCAATCTTTGGGTTAAATTAAATGACCCAATATTGCATTAAATAGATTTGGATTTTATTAGCCTAATTAGGTTACAAGTTAAGGAGATATGTGTAAGTAATTAAATTCCATAAGATTGGAAATAGAAACCCTAAATAAACAATTAGGGTAATACATATTAAAATTATTAAACTATGTTTATTACCTATTAAACCCTATTAAGCCTTTTAAGGCATGAAATTATGTCAATCAACTTGCTTTATTTGGTAACTCTTACACAAAGGACAAGGTTGTCAAGCTCCCATTGGTGGAAAATCTAATTAGCACACTTAAAGATAAGATTAAGGCTAAATGGAAGGGATAAGGTGAACTCTTATATCCAATGGGTAAGAAAGATGTGGGGGATAATAGCATTAATTCTAATTTAGCATTATACTTGCAAGTATTCTATCCTTTCATTTCATTTCAGGTTCATTTCTTCTTTTCATCTCCTTCTTTCATTTCTCCCAAGCAAGAACACAAAGTGAGAGCTTAGAGAGAAAAAGAGAGTGAGATTAACATAGTTCATGCATCCCAAGTTCATCACATACTTTGGTAGATCAAGGAGAGTAGCTACAAGATCAAGGTGAAACCCTAAATCATTTTCTTCTTTCTTACTTTGTTTTATTTTTATAGTTTTTGAGAGATTTTGTTCTAAGACTCAAGAATCATTAGATATTCATGCTTTATGTATAGATCTAATCCTCTTGAGTGTTAGAATGGAGATTCAAAGGAAGAAAAGGAACTTATGTTCTTAAAGGGTAAAAACCTTAGCTTTTCTTCACTTGGATCACCCATAACTTGAGATTTACAACTTGGATTTATGATCCGTCGAAGGAGGGTGCTAGATACATGAGTTAGCTAGTAAACCCAAGTGGTAGAACACAAATCCAATAATTTTTGAAGCCTTGGGGGCTATTTTCCCAAAACAGTCCAGCTATAAAACTTAAAACTTTAAAACCCTAAAAGCTTGCTGTCCTCGTTTTTCCAAAGGTTGTTTCGGCCAGTTATAAATCTTTTAAAAATCTGGAAAAAATCACTGAGGTACCTTAAGAAGTTATCCACAAGTAGGAAAAAGAACGAACACGTTTCAATGTGTAGTTTGTGTAATGGCTTTTACCGTGAAGGACTCCTAAATATTTATACCCGGATTTCTCACTGTGTATAGCTTGAAAACATATGAAATTTTACAGTATGTTTATGTATAGTATGAGAGTGTACCCTGAAAATTTCAGAATTTTCTGAGCAAAACGTGATTTATGAAAAATGTAACAAGATTCAGAGGTTTTGGGTACTTTAAATATAGTAAATCACTTTTTAAAATTTCAGGAAAATTGGTGGATCATTGTTGGATCATATACTATCCAGATCCAGAGGATAATAATTTTCAGAGCCTATTTGCTATTTTTCATAATAATGTTATAGTTATGGTTAAAAGAAAATAAATGGTTAAATGATGTCATAAATAAGGAAAATGTGATTTTTAAGCTTGGGTACTCCTAATATTATATATTCTAACTATTGAGGGGTATTTTGGTAATATTTAATGAGAAATAATATTTATGACCTTTTATGGGTAGTAAAGGAGTTGTTTAATAAAGGGTAAAACAATTAGAATAAATTGTTTATTCGCCTAATAACTTATTAAAATATTACTATGATATTTGTAATATAAGAATTCGATATTTTTTAGTAAACAAAGAAATATTAAGGTTTAAAACTTCATGAAAATATTATTGAATGGGTAATAATATTTATTTTAAGCATTAATAAATGATTAAGATGTTATTAAAATGGCTAATAATATTAGATTAAAATATTATTAATGATATGAGAATTAAAATATTATTAAGAGATTAATAATATTAGATTAAAGTATTATTGGATGATTAAAATATTATTAAGATGTTAATAACATTAGTAAACGAATAAAAGTGTTATTAGTAGACTAATAATACCAAGAGGTGAATTAAATATTATCAGGATTGATAATATTAAGTGTCTTATAGGATTTACGATAGTTTATTAACTTATGTGTGCTATGTGATTTGCTTAATTGTTAAATAAATAGCATAAGTAAGCGTATCGATATACAACTACGCAGTACTAATTGGTAGATCGACGTTATCAATGTTAGGTTCTTCAAGGCCAATTAGTTAAAGCTAGAATTACTTGTAGCTGAGCAGACAGGCAAGTTCCCTAACTTCATTCTTTCAGTATATTGAATGCAAGTTCTATCTTACTCAACTTTTACATTGAGCAAGTTTCTAAACCTTATGCATTATTTTTAATTCGTGCAAAAAAGTATATATATTATTGCAAGTTATTCTTTAAGCTTGAATCTTATCTCCAAGCATGCCTTAAGTGGTCTAATTACTTTTAAAATTATTCCACATCTTTGTATTTATTGACATTCGCACTCGTGCATTTGAATTCGTATATTTATTTAAGTTCAGAAATTTGTGAACTATTCATGGTTAAGTCTGAACCCTTGTTCGGTCAGGCAAGTACGTGAGAATTTATAAAAGCTATCCGAACCAATCGATGGTAAGGATTCTTAGACTAAATGGACACCCTTTTATTATAGGGGAGTACCCCAGGTACCGGATATAAGGTACAAGCAGCAGAGTTAAATGTTATGCATATACATAGCGTACGCGAGGCTGATCCCCTCAAGTACTTATTCTGTAGCCAGTAACTAGAGGGTCAACTAGCTATTGACTCCTTTGGAAGTTATTGTTCAGAGTCTACTTAACTATCAATTGTTCTAAAAGCAATAATCGTTCTTGCTTCTGATATTTATATTATTGAATTCTTTTTTTTTCTATATTCCATTCATCATGATATATCCTTTATTGTCATAGTTTAAACTTGCTGAGCAAACTCGTTGCTCATCCTTGCTATATCATGACTTTCATTGCAGTTAAACCCGAGACTTCAGGGAAGGGCAAGGGTAAAGAAAAGATGAAGTGATAGGCTTCACGTAGCTGGCTTTATTTTATGCTTAGTTTAATTTGCTATTAATGTAATTTGAACCCTGATTACCATTTAGGGTATGTTTTGTGTTATGTATTAAGGTTATCGTATCTTGGGACTAGTAACACCTTTTGAATGAACAACATATGTTCGTTATATTCCGCATTTAGTTATTGTATGTTGTTGGAGGTGAATGTTTGTATTGGATCGTGATGACCGAATCCGGGTATTTTGAGACCCGAATTTGGGGGTGTCACAGTTTGGTATCAGAGCCATAGGTTATAACCCTTAGGAGAAAGAGTCTTTAGGCTATAACCTGAGAGAATATAGAGGAATAGAAGGGGATAGAACTCATATAGAGTTATTTTTGGGTAGAAATTTATTATGATCTTAAAATTGAGGATTTGGATCATACGTTGGTGTTATTAAGCTTGTGGATAATTTGAGAAATGTGTATTGATGAGATAATATGGTAAAGTGAAGACCATTAAGTATGGACGATCCATTGTAAGCTGGAGTTATAGATATTCGAGGTAATTAGATTAATCATTTGATGTTATTGATCAATTATGTGGCTATTGATCAATTTTTGTGGCTATTCATTAGATAAGATATTGGAGTGATGTGGTATAGAGTTTCTTTGTGATGAAGAGAGGGTACCTTAGAATCTGTTGGGTTAAGGGTTGCAAGAAGGAAATGATTAATTCGATAAATAATGAATATATCGATATTTTGAAGTGTTAGTTAAGTTATTAAGCTTTATGGTGGAATGCCAGGTGAGACAAAGGTAATGAACTCATATAGAGTTGTTAAGCAAAAGTTGAGAGTATTAAGATGAATGATTTTATATGCAAAAAAAAATAAATTTAAGAGATGACTGATGACAATTTAGATTGTTTTGATGATTAGAAAGGAGAGACAACAGAGAGATTATAAGAAATGAACCAAGGGTAGATTTAGTGTCTGATCTGGAAAAAGTATCTAGAGATGGAACTGAATGATGAGATAATAGAAATCCCTAAGGAGGATCAATTGGAGCCGATATAAGGAATAAGTGGAGGAAATGAAAGAAAGAAAGATTAAGTCTGAGAGTTATAAGACCTTTGTGAGTCGTAATGAATGAAGAATAGTAGTCAATGTATATGTACTAGTATACTTATGCGTGTAAGAAATGTGAATCTCAGTTTTTGTACAGCTAGCAGTATATCTGTTGTAAGTCCCAATTTTGTGTAAGTTGTGGAGTAGTTATGTGAATCCCATCTTGTTGTTAGTAACAGAGGGATAAGTGGATATCAGGAATGTTATATGATGTAAGTAGTACGAGGTACTAAGATGAGCTTATTAGTATTTACTAAAGGTGCCTTGAGTTGATATGATGATGATACATCCCCACTTTTCAGATCTAGGGGAATGGAGTTCTTATTAATCCCATCTTTTGTGTCTTAATGGGATAGTTAACATTTATAGGAATATGCCGGAATTATAAGTGTTTGACACACTAAGGGGTGTATGAATATAAATGTGGTATTATTATTACATGATTGATTGTGATCGATTTGTGCCTTGACTCTTAAATGATAACATCAGTAGAATTTTGCACGATGTGTAAAACAAGAAGGATTTATGTAAGGTTTTGTTTAGAACAAACAATGCCGTCAAGGAGACAACCCCGATACACGAGGGTGGAAGAGTCAGTGAATAACGGGGAGGGTCAGACTGACCTCAAGAGGACCTTTGCGAACTTGCTAGAGGAAACGATGCAAGGCAGACCAGCCATTGCGGTTTTTTGGCCATGAAATCACATGGCGAACTTTACGGGTTTCAAATTACTAGGACCACTGGAGTTTCATGGGAATATGGATTCGAGTGAAGCCCAGACATGGGTAGAAGAAATGGAGAAAGTTTTCAAGGTCGCAAGAGTGACCGAGGAACAGAAGACTTCGTTTGCCACTTTCATGAGGAAGGGTGAGTCAAATTACTGGTGGAAGGCGAATAGAAGCCGAGCTGGGGAAGGTGCGACTGCGTGGACTCGTTTTAAGGAGCTATTTTTCAAAAAAATTACTTTCTAGAAAGCACGCAGGAAAGTATGGAGATAAAGTTCTTGGATCTGAAGCAAGATGATATGTCGGTAGCAGAGTACGCAACGAAGTTTAACAAACTAGCTAGGTTTGATCCACACCAAGTGGACACCGGAGCTAGGCGAGCGAAGAGATTTGATCAAGGGTTGAAGCCCTGGGCGTATAGTAAGGTTGTGGTTTTGCAGATCAACACATTTCCTACGTTACTTAAGGAAGCAATCATTGCCGAGGAGGAAATGAAGCGTTGACAAAGCACAACCAAGATCAGAAAAGCCATGATGGTCACAAGGAAGGATGCCGTGGGGTCCAAGGACGTGGTGTCAGGTATCATCCCAATCAATGATATAAATGCTTATGTGTTATTCGATTCGGGTGCTACCTGCTCTTTTGTTTCCGAAGAATTGCTAAAATGTTAGACTTACCTCGTGAAAAGTTAGAACACCCTATGAACGTAGAAGTAGCAAATAAGGAAATTATCCCCGTAGAATGCATTCATAGGAAATGTTGTGCCGAATTGCGAGGATTTAAGCTCAGCGTGGATTTGATACCGATTCGTTTGGGGGAGTTCGATGTGATCCTTGGAATGGATTGGTTATCGATTCACGGAGCAGTCATCGACTATAAGAAGAAGTGTGTACACCTGAAGACTTCTAATAAGTCGAAGGTAGTATTCTATGGTAGTAAATCGCCGAGACAATCTTGTTGTATAACGATGATGCAAGCTAAGAGATTTCTGAAGAAGGGTTGTATAGGTTATTTGGCTCATGTAGTTGATACTCGTCGAGTCGAGGGTGAACCAAGTCAGATACCTGTCGTAAGGGAATTCACAGATGTCTTTCCAGATGAAATTCCGGGATTACCGCCAGATAAGGAGGTAGAATTTGTAATTGACTTGGTGCCGGGAGCCGCACCAATATCGAAGGCGCCGTATCGCATGGCACCGGTAGAAATGAAGGAGCTAATGGTTCAATTGCAAGAACTGTTGGATAAAGGTTATATCAGACCGAGCGTGTCACCATGGGGAGCGCCAGTTCTGTTCGTAAAGAAGAAGGATGGATCGTTAAGGCTCAGTATCGATTACAGGGAATTGAACAAGATTACGATTAAGAACAAGTACCCGCTACCCAGAATAGACGATCTGTTTGATCGACTCAAGGGAGCGAAATACTTTTTAAAGATTAATTTAAGGACAGGCTACCATCAGCTAAGGGTGAGACATGAGGATATCCCGAAGACGACATTCAGAACTCGTTATGGACATTTCGAGTTTCTGGTAATGTCATTTGGACTAACAAATGCACCATCGACATTCATGGATATGATGAACAGAGTGTTCAAGCAGTACTTGGATAAGTTCGTGGTAGCATTCATCGATGACTTCTTGGTATATTCAGTGACAGAGGAAGAACATGCTGAACATCTAAGGATTGTTTTGGAGGCATTAAGAAGGGAGACGTTGTATGCGAAGTTTTCAAAGTGTGAATTTTGGTTGCAAAGGGTGCAGTTTCTAGGTCACGTTATTGACCGGGATGGTGTTTCGATAGACCCAGCAAAGGTGGAAGCCATTATCAACTGGGAGCAGCCGAGGACGCCGACGGAGATCAGGAGTTTCCTAGGGTTAGCGGGATACTATCGGAGATTCGTCCAGGATTTTTTGAAGATAGCATCGTCGTTGACCAATCTAACCAGAAAGACGGTAAAGTTCGTTTGGACAGAGAAGTGCGAGGAGAGTTTCATGGAGCTGAAGAAAAGACTTAGCCAAGCACCAGTGTTGGCTTTACCGGACGACACTGGGGGTTTTGTAGTATACAGTGATGCGTCACACAAAGGCCTCGGTTGTGTACTAATGCAGCATGGCAAGGTCATTGCGTACGCTTCACGTCAGCTGAAGGACTATGAGAAGGGATACCCGACTCATGATCTGGAGTTAGCAGCAGTAGTATTCGCCTTGAAGATTTGGAGGCACTACTTATATGGAGAGAGATGCGAGATATATACAGATCATAAAAGTATGAAATATATCTTCACTCAGAAGGAGCTGAATATGAGGCAGCACCGATGGTTAGAATTGATCAAGGATTACGACTGTGAGATTCTGTACCATCCGGGCAAAGCAAATGTAGTGGCAGATGCCCTGAGTAGGAAAGGCAGAGAGAAATTAATGAGGCTCACGACTCAAGCAGAGTTGATAAAGGAGTTCGAACGTCTGGAATTGGAGGTTAAGTATCCGATGGAGGCGGACGGGAAATTATTCACAGTGACAGCGAGCCCGACCCTATTGGATCAGATTAAGGAGGCTCAAGAAAAGGATGAGGTTTGTGATTCAATAAAGAAGCGAATTGCCGAAGGCGAGGAGCTTAAGTAAAAGATTGATAGCACTGGATTGCTAAGGTTTGAAGGGAGAGTCTAGGTACCGTTGGATCTGGAATTGAGGGAAGAAATCCTTCAGGAAGCTCATAGCACGAAGTACTCAGTACATCCTGGGAGCACAAAGATGTACCAGGATTTGCGACGAAATTTTTGGTGGCCGAATATGAAACGAGAAGTGGCAGAGTGCGTCAGCCGATGTCTGACATGCCAGGGGATTAAAGCAGAGCACCAACGACCGAGCGGATTACTTCAACCATTAGAGATTCCGGAGTGGAAGTGGGAGCACATCACAATGGACTTTATGGCGGGACTGTCACCAACTCATAAGGGTTTAGACGCTATCTGGGTAATTGTGGATCGTCTAACCAAGTCTGCTCATTTTCTGCCAATTAAGATACGGTACAATCTGGAACAATTAGCAAAACTTTACGTCAAGGAGATTGTATCGCGTCATGGAGTGCCGATATCTATTGTATCGGACAGAGATCCGCGCTTCACGTCAAATTTTTGGAGAAGTCTGCAGGCAAGAATGAGAACACAGTTGATGTTGAGTACAGCGTATAATCCTCAAACTGACAGCCAGAGCGAGCGAACGATTCAGACCTTAGAAGATATGCTTCTGGCGGTCGTGATGGATTTAAAGGGCAGCTGGGATGACCATTGCCACTGGTGGAGTTCGCTTACAACAACAGCTATCACGTTAGTATCGGTATGCCACCGTACGAAGCGCTATATGGAAGGAAATGCCGAACCCCGATGTGTTGGGACGAGGTTGGAGAGCGAAGACTGTCGAGACCTGAATTGGTGCAGCAAACTACAGATACAGTACAACTGGTCAGGAATCGTCTGGTAGCAGCTCAGGATCGCCAAAAGAAATATGCCGACTTACATCGTCAGAAGAGAGACTTTGAAGTTGGTAGCTTTGTGTTTTTGAAGGTATCTCCCTGGAAAGGGAAGATCCGTTTTGGGAAGAAGGGCAAATTGAGCCCTAGGTTCATAGGACCGTTCGAGGTATTAAGGCGAATTGGCGAAGTGGCGTACGAGGTAGCGTTACCTCCTGAACTTTAGTACATTCACAACGTGTTTTATGTGTCAGTGCTGCGGCCGTATAAACCAGACTACAAGCACGTTATCTCGTATGAACCAATCCAAGTCGAGAAAGACTTATCGTACGAGGAAATTCCTGTTTAGATACTCGATAGGAAGGAACAAAAACTGAGGGATAAGATCATCTATTCCGTCAAGGTTCTCTGGAGGAATCACGCAGTCGAAGAAGCTACGTGGGAATTCGAAGAGAAGATGAAAGCAAATTATCCTTTTCTATTCGAGCAACCTTATTTTGCAATTCCGAGGACGAAATTTTTATAAGGGGGGAGGGATGTAGTGCCCGTGAATTTTAAACGTCATTATTAATTAAATATATAAATTAAATTTTTAATGAGTTAGTTTGTGTGCTTATTTGAACCCTTTGTGTGCATTGGTAGCCTACATAACTAGGTGATGAATTGTTTTAAGTTGAGTAAAGGGGGTGGGTCACTAATAGTATAGTTAAATTAGTGAACAAGCCTTAAGGTTTAATATCAATTAAATTGATAAAGTAGTTACTAATTAATCATGCAAGTAAATTGAATATACTTAGTATATTGAATTGAGTAAATTAATTAATAAAAGTATTAATTAATGAGAATATTGTCACATTGAATAATAAAATTTAATAGTTCAATTAGTAATCAATTTCTAATTGATTAGCTTATTTAATTAAGGAACTAAGACCAATTATTTATTTGATCATGGGTGTAGTAATTAATAGTGTGGCAAATTAATTAATCAATCATTGGGTTAAATTAAATGACCCAATATTGCATTAAATAGATTTGGATTTTATTAGCCTAATTAGGTTACAAGTTAAGGAGATATGTGTAAGTAATTAAATTCCATAAGATTGAAAATAGAAACCCTAAATCAACAATTAGGGTAATACATATTAAAATTGTTAAACTATGTTTATTACCTATTAAACCCTATTAAGCCTTTTAAGGCATGAAATTATGTCAATCAACTTGCTTTATTTGGTAACTCTTACACAAAGGACAAGGTTGTCAAGCTCCCATTGGTGGAAAATCTAATTAGCACACTTAAAGATAAGATTAAGGCTAAATAGAAGGGATAAGGTGAACTCTTATATCCAATGGGTAAGAAAGATGTGGGGGATAATAGCATGAATTCTAATTTAGCATTATACTTGCAAGTATTCTATCCTTTCATTTCATTTCAAGTTCATTTCTTCTTTTCATCTCCTTCTTTCATTTCTCCCAAGCAAGAAGACAAAGTGAGAGCTTAGAGAGAAAAAGAGAGTGAGATTAGCATAGTTCATGCATCCCAAGTTCATCACATACTTTGGTAGATCAAGGAGAGTAGCTACAAGATCAAGGTGAAACCCTAAATCATTTTCTTCTTTCTTACTTTGTTTTATTTTTATAGTTTTTGAGAGATTTTGTTCTAAGACTCAAGAATCATTAGATATTCATGCTTTATGTATAGATCTAATCCTCTTGAGTGTTAGAATGGAGATTCAAAGGAAGAAAAGGAACTTATGTTCTTAAAGGGTAAAAACCTTAGCTTTTCTTCACTTGGATCACCCATAACTTGAGATTTACAACTTGGATTTATGATCCGTCGAAGGAGGGTGCTAGATACATGAGTTAGCTAGTAAACCCAAGTGGTAGAACACAAATCCAATAATATTTGAAGCCTTGGGGGCTATTTTCCCAAAACAGTCCAGCTATAAAACTTAAAACTTTAAAACCCTAAAAGCTTGCTGTCCTCGTTTTTCCAAAGGTTGTTTCGGCCAGTTATAAATTTTTTAAAAATCTGGAAAAAATCACTGAGGTACCTTAAGAAGTTATCCACAAGTAGGAAAAAGAACGAACACGTTTCAATGTGTAGTTTGTGTAATGGCTTTTACCGTGAAGGACTCCTAAATATTTATACCCGGATTTCTCACTGTGTATAGCTTGAAAACATATGAAATTTTACAGTATGTTTATGTATAGTATGAGAGTGTACCCTGAAAATTTCAGAATTTTCTGAGCAAAACGCGATTTATGAAAAATGTAACAAGATTCAGAGGTTTTGGGTACTTTAAATATAGTAAATCACTTTCTAAAATTTCAGGAAAATTGGTGGATCATTGTTGGATCATATACTATCCAGATCCAGAGGATAATAATTTTCAGAGCCTATTTGCTATTTTTCATAATAATGTTATAGTTATGGTTAAAAGAAAATAAATGGTTAAATGATGTCATAAATAAGGAAAATGTGATTTTTAAGCTTGGGTACTCCTAATATTATATATTCTAACTATTGAGGGGTATTTTGGTAATATTTAATGAGAAATAATATTTATGACCTTTTATGGGTAGTAAAGGAGTTGTTTAATAAAGGGTAAAACAATTAGAATAAATTGTTTATTCGCCTAATAACTTATTAAAATATTACTATGATATTTGTAATATAAGAATTCGATATTTTTTAGTAAACAAAGAAATATTAAGGTTAAAACTTCATGAAAATATTATTGAATGGGTAATAATATTTATTTTAAGCATTAATAAATGATTAAGATGTTATTAAAATGGCTAATAATATTAGATTAAAATATTATTAATGATATGAGAATTAAAATATTATTAAGAGATTAATAATATTAGATTAAAGTATTATTGGATGATTAAAATATTATTAAGATGTTAATAACATTAGTAAACGAATAAAAGTGTTATTAGTAGACTAATAATACCAAGAGGTGAATTAAATATTATCAGGATTGATAATATTAAGTGTCTTATAGGATTTACGATAGTTTATTAACTTATGTGTGCTATGTGATTTGCTTAATTGTTAAATAAATAGCATAAGTAAGCGTATCGATATACAACTACGCGACGCAGTACTAATTGGTAGATCGACGTTATCAATGTTAGGTTCTTCAAGGCCAATTAGTTAAAGCTAGAATTACTTGTAGCTGAGCAGACAGGCAAGTTCCCTAACTTCATTCTTTCAGTATATTGAATGCAAGTTCTATCTTACTCAACTTTTACATTGAGCAAGTTTCTAAACCTTATGCATTATTTTTAATTCGTGCAAAAAAGTATATATATTATTGCAAGTTATTCTTTAAGCTTGAATCTTATCTCCAAGCATGCCTTAAGTGGTCTAATTACTTTTAAAATTATTCCACATCTTTGTATTTATTGACATTCGCACTCGTGCATTTGAATTCGTATATTTATTTAAGTTCAGAAATTTGTGAACTATTCATGGTTAAGTCTGAACCCTTGTTCGGTCAGGCAAGTACGTGAGAATTTATAAAAGCTATCCGAACCAATCGATGGTAAGGATTCTTAGACTAAATGGACACCCTTTTATTATAGGGGAGTACCCCAGGTACCGGATATAAGGTACAAGCAGCAGAGTTAAATGTTATGCATACACATAGCGTACGCGAGGCTGATCCCCTCAAGTACTTATTCTGTAGCCAGTAACTAGAGGGTCAACTAGCTATTGACTCCTTTGGAAGTTATTGTTCAGAGTCTACTTGACTATCAATTGTTCTAAAAGCAATAATCGTTCTTGCTTCTGATATTTATATTATTGAATTCTTTTTTTTTCTATATTCCATTCATCATGATATATCCTTTATTGTCATAGTTTAAACTTGCTGAGCAAACTCGTTGCTCATCCTTGCTATATCATGACTTTCATTGCAGTTAAACCCGAGACTTCAGGGAAGGGCAAGGGTAAAGAAAAGATGAAGTGATAGGCTTCACGTAGCTGGCTTTATTTTATGCTTAGTTTAATTTGCTATTAATGTAATTTGAACCCTGATTACCATTTAGGGTATGTTTTGTGTTATGTATTAAGGTTATCGTATCTTGGGACTAGTAACACCTTTTGAATGAACAACATATGTTCGTTATATTCCGCATTTAGTTATTGTATGTTGTTGGAGGTGAATGTTTGTATTGGATCGTGATGACCGAATCCGGGTATTTTGAGACCCGAATTTGGGGGTGTCACAGGAAATGTGAATGTTAGCAGTGGTGGCAGCAACAGCAGGAAGCGTCAATGGAGCAGTGGGGGTAGCAATTCTGAAATGCAGCAAGGGAACACGCAGCAGAAAAGGCCGGTATGTGGGAAGTGCGGAAAGGGTCACTCGGGAGAGTGCATGAAGGGAAAGATGGTTTGTTATACCTGTGGACAAGAAGGGCATATCTCGCCCAATTGTCCTAAGGTGAAGAAAGGAGGTTGCTTCAATTGTGGAGAGATAGGACATCGGAGCAAGGAATGTCCCCGAAAGAGAAACATGGATGGCGGAAACGGCAATAGGGGCAACAACTCGAGGGCAACCAGCGGAGGACCAGCCCAGCCAAATAAGCCAACAGCAAGGACCTTCAACATGACAGTACAAGATGCTGTGGCATCCAGAGAGGTGGTGTCAGGTATTATTCCAATCAACAACATAGATGCCTATGTGCTATTTGATTCGGGAGCTTCATGTTCTTTTGTTTCTGATGAATTTGCTCAAAGACTTAATTTGCCTAGTGAACTGTTAGAACACCCGATGAATATAGAAGTAGCGAACAAAGAGATTATCCCCGTAAACTACATTTATAAGAATTGTTGTGCTGATGTGAGAGGGTTTAAGTTTAACGTGGACTTGTTGCCGATTCGTCTTGGAGAATTCGATGTAATCCTTGGGATGGATTGGTTAGCGGGCCACGGGGCGGTCATTGACTGTAAGAAAAAGTGCATACACCTACAGACTCCAGGTAAGTCGAAGGTGGTGTTCTATGGTAGTAAATCGCCGAGACAATCTTGTTGTCTGACGATGATGCAAGCGAAGAGATTGCTTAAGAAGGGTTGTATAGGTTATTTGGCTCACATGGTAGATACTCGACGGGTCGAGGGTGAACTGAGTCAGATACCCGTTGTAAGGGAATTCACTGATGTCTTCCCAGATGAACTTCCGGGACTGCCGTCGGATAGAGAGATAGAATTTGCAATCGACTTGGTACCTGGGACGACACCGATATCTAAGGCGCCTTGCCGAATGGCACCAGTAGAGATGAAAGAACTGATGGTTTAACTGGAGGAACTGTTAGACAGGGGTTATATCAGGCCAAGCGTGTCACCATGGGGAGCGCCAGTTCTGTTCGTAAAGAAGAAGGATGGCTCGATGAGGCTTTGTATCGACTACCGTGAGTTGAACAAAGTTACGATTAAGAATAGGTATCCGCTGCCCAGGATAGACGATCTGTTTGATCAACTCAAGGGAGCGAAATACTTTTCGAAGATCGATTTAAGGACGGGCTATCATCAACTAAGGGTGAGACAGGAAGATATTCCGAAGACGGCATTCAGAACTCGTTATGGACATTTCGAGTTTCTGGTTATGTCATTTAGCCTGACAAATGCACCACCGGCATTCATGGATATGATGAACAGAGTGTTCAAGCAGTATTTGGACAAGTTCGTGGTAGTATTCATCGATGATATCTT
Source organism: Aralia elata (assembly GCA_034770075.1). Classification (NCBI taxonomy): domain Eukaryota; kingdom Viridiplantae; phylum Streptophyta; class Magnoliopsida; order Apiales; family Araliaceae; genus Aralia; species Aralia elata. The sequence goes on from CM068386.1 coordinate 53,959,151, forward strand.
GGTGTATTCAGTGTCAGAGGAAGAACATGCTGAACATCTAAGGATTGCCCTGGAGGCATTAAGAAGGGAGAAACTGTACGCAAAGTTTTCGAAGTGTGAATTTTGGTTGCAGAGGGTGCAGTTCCTTGGACACGTCATTGACAGTAGTGGTGTTTCGGTAGACCCAGCAAAGGTGGAAGCCATTATCAACTGGGAGCAGCCAAAGACACCAACGGAGATCAGAAGTTTCCTTGGGTTAGCGGGATACTATCGGAGATTCATCCAGGATTTTTCGAAGATAGCATCACCGTTGACCAATCTAACTAGAAAGACGGTAAAGTTCGTTTGGACGGAGAAGTGCGAGGAGAGTTTCATGGAGCTGAAGAAGAGACTGAGCCAAGCACCAGTGTTGGGTTTACCGGACGACACTGGAGGTTTTGTAGTATACAGTGATGCGTCACACAAGGGCCTTGGTTGTGTACTAATGCAGCACGACAGGGTCATTGCGTACGCTTCACGCCAGCTGAAGGACTATGAGAAGGGATACCCGACTCATGATCTGGAGTTAGCAGCAGTAGTGTTCGCCTTGAAGATTTGGAGGCACTACTTATATGGAGAGAAGTGCGAGATATATACAGATCACAAAAGTCTGAAATATATCTTCACTCAGAAGGAGCTGAATATGAGGCAGCGCCGATGGTTAGAATTAATCAAGGATTACAATTGTGAGATTCTGTACCATCCAGGTAAAGCAAATGTAGTAGCGGATGCCCTGAGTAGGAAAGGTAGAGAGAAATTGATGAGACTTACAACTCAGGCGGAGCTGATAAAGGACTTTGGACGCCTGGAACTGGAGGTTAAGTATCCAATAGAGATGGGCGAAAAATTGTTCACCGTGACAGTGGGTCCGACTCTACTGGATAAGATAAAGGAGGCTCAAGAATTTGATGAAGAATGCATTGGCATTAAGAAGCAACTATCGGAAGGAAAGACGTTGAAGTTCAAGGTTGACAGCACAGGTCTACTAAGGTTCGAGGGAAGGATCTGGATACCCTATGTACCAGACTTAAGGGAAGAAATATTGCAAGAGGCCCATAATACGAGATTTTCGGTACATTCGGGTAGCACCAAGATGTATCAAGAACTTCGTCAACATTATTGGTGGCCGCATTTGAAAGGGGAAGTTGCAGAATTCGTCAGCCGGTGTTTAACTTGTCAGAGGGTCAAGGCAGAGCACCAACGGCCGAGCGAATTGTTGCAACCCTTAGAGATTCCCGAGTGGAAGTGGGAGCACATCACTATGGATTTTGTGGTAGGACTCCCGACAACACAAAAGGGTCTAGACGCCATCTGGGTGATCGTAGATCGTTTGACCAAGTCTGCCCATTTTCTACCGATCAAGATCAGGTACAAATTGGAGCAGTTAGCGAAGCTTTATGTAAAGGAAATCGTATCGCGACATGGAGTGCCGGTGTCTATTGTATCTGATAGAGATCCGCGCTTCACGTCAAATTTTTGGAGAAGCTTACAGGAGAGAATGGGAACACAGTTAAGAATGAGTACGGCGTATCATCCTCAGACTGATGGTCAGAGTGAGCGAACAATTCAAACCTTAGAGGATATGCTCCGGGCAGTTGTGATGGACTTAGGAGGCAGCTGGGACGATCACTTGCCATTGGTAGAGTTCGCTTACAACAACAGTTATCACGCTAGCATCGGTATGCCACCGTACGAAGTGTTATATGGGAGGAAGTGTCGAACGCCGTTGTGTTGGGATGAAGTTGGTGAACGGAGATTGTTGGGACCAGAATTGGTACAACAAACCGTGGAAATCATTAAAGTAATAAGACAGCGGTTAGTAGCGGCCCAGGATCGTCAGAAGAAGTACGCCGACTTACATCGTCAAAAACGAGACCTTGAAGTTGGTAGCTATGTATTTTTGAAGGTATCTCCCTGGAAAGGAAAGATCCGCTTTGGGAAGAAGGGCAAGCTGAGCCCTAGGTTCATAAGACCTTTTGAAATATTAAGGAGAATAGGCGAAGTGGCGTACGAGGTAGCATTACCTCCTGAACTTGAGCACATTCACAACGTGTTTCATGTATCAGTGTTGCGTCCGTATAAGCCGGATTACAAGCATGTCATTTCCTATGAGCCAATTCAAGTCGAAAAGGACTTGTCGTACGAGGAGATTCCTGTCCAGATACTTGATAGGAAGGAGCAAACACTGAGGAATAAAACCATTCATTCTGTTAAAGTTCTCTGGAGGAATCACGCAGTGGAAGAAGCCACATGGGAACTCGAAGAGAAGATGAGAGCGAATTACCCCCAGTTATTTGAGTAACCTTATAATGAAATTCCGAGGACGGAATTTTTATAAGGGGGAGAGGATGTAATGTCCAGGAAATCCTTAAACATTGTATTAATTTATTTTGATATATATAATTCATTTTATTTAATTTTGCGAATTTAATTGGACCCGTGTAGGTATTATTATTTAAATATATAAATATGCGGTCCACTAATTTTCTTTGCATTAAAGAGGCTCATCAATAGTTTAAATAAATTAATGACTTAATCCCTAACAATTGATTGGTAAGAAAATTGGGAAGAAATTGAATAAATAATTTTATCATTTTTGGATTAAGCAATTCGAATAAAGAATTGTGATTAAAATAAATATTTTAAATAAATTAGTTGATTTAGAATATTAGAAATGCAATGTGGATAATTTAATTTGGGTCATTCTCTTTTATTTAGATTGACCCATTGTTTTTAATTAGTTGGTTGAACCAAAATTTTAGTGAGCCCAATATCCTTTCTATATTTTTCTCTGTGGGCCGAACCAATGGGCTGGCAAGTCCTTATAAATTAAACTAAATAAGCTAAGCCCAATTCCTTTTATTTTCCTAAACAAATGGGCTGAGCCCATTCCCTATCCATTCTATCGGTCGGGTGGAGTCAAACCAAAACGGGTTGAACCCGTTTCCTTTAATTTGGGGACAACCGGCAAAATCGTTTGGGGAAGGGATTTCAAAGCAGCAAATCAATTTGGGGAGATCAGTCAATCGAGAGGAAGAAGGGATAGGGGGTAGGCCTAGCCGAACCTAGCCAAACTCAGTTAATCGAGCGAGACAAGTGAGAGACGGGACGGGAAGGAGGTGTCGCCAGGCGTGCGCCGGCGACGGCTCGAAGCGAGCGAACGATTCAAGGGGCAACCGAAGCAACCAAGGGTTTGGCGATCGGACCGAGAGTTCCAGGATTTCAGCGACACGACCGGTGAGGGCACACGTGGCTCGAGGCTGCCGGTGATGTCAGTCGACTCGATGGGAACGACCGGACGACCTCTCCTCCTACCGTCGGTCCTTAACCGACCAATTTAGGTAATACCCAGTTCATTGGGTAATCGATTCTCTATAAATTGGGCACCCAAACCCTAATTTGAGCTGCTAGAATTTTATTGCAAAAAAAAAAAATCGTCACAGAGAGGGAGAGAGCCAGGGGAGTCAGTCGCCGGCGGTGAATTAGGAGAAGGAGAACAGAGGTTCGGTCGGACACAAGGTATTAAGTAGTTCAAGCGACTGCGATGATTTTCTGTTTAATTTTTCAATTTGTGTTGGGTTGTACTTGGATTGTTGGTTGTATCATACTGTGATAGTTCTCTACTTGGGTTTGTATAAGTTTTCTTCCTCTTGTAATTGAAATTGGGTTGCCGATTGTGTTGGTATTGGATTGGGATAATTTTTGTTTGGTTTAGAAATCTAGTATGGTGATATCAACGTGTTGGTTCATTATGATTAAGAAAATCTGGATATTAGTTGTGATTACTGTGTTAGGTTGTTCTTGTTGGGTGTACAAGACTGTATTGTACACTGTGTTAATGTATTGTATTACATTGTTTGGATTTAAACGTTTGGTATGGAATTTATGTTAAAATCTGTGTTTGTTGATTGGGAAATCGAATTACTGGATGATGAACAAACTGTTAGTTGGCTTGAATATGAAAATTGTAGGGACTGTGATGCTATGGATGATTATGATCATCAGTGGTATTAGGCAATAATATAGTTGTTCTTCAAATGGGTTTCGTAATCCATCGGATTATTTAAACAAAAATGATTAGCGAATGGAGCATAATTGTTGCCAAATTATTAACCAACTATGCTAGTATTAGCTTGATTAATGGGTAACTAGATTGAGATAATAATGCTCTTGTTAACTGGTTATGATAACTAATAAATAAAAATTAATAAATTAATTATTTATTATTTTTCAATAGATAATAAATAAAGTTAGTAAATATTTAATTATTATTTAATATTTAAATATAAATAAAGTTAATAAAATAAGGAGACTTTTAGATAGCACATTAATTAAACAATTATGATGAATCGTTCAAGGGTTAGTAAGTGAACATTAAGAAACAGTAATGCTAATTAGTTATACAATTATAATTAATTGTTTAAGGGAATGATCAGTGTTTAATACTTAAGGGATACGTGGTAGATTAATTAAATCATCAACCTAAAAGTTAATTAAGTGCCTTATAAAATTTACTATAGTTTATTTACTGTGTGCTATGTGAACTGCTTAATTGTTAAATAAATAGCATAAGTAAGCGTATCGGCGTACAACTACGCAGTACTAATTGATAGACCGACATTATCTATGTTAGGTTCTTCAAGGCCAAATAGTTAAAGCTAAAATTATTTGTAGCTGAGCAAACAAGCAAGTTCCTAACCTTAAACTTCTTTCATTATTGCAAGTTCCCTAACTCAATCTCGAGTTATTATTTTCGAAGCATGTTAGTGAATAATTATTGTCGATTATTTACATCTATACTGATTATTGAGATTCGCACCTTGTGCAATTGAATTCCTATCCTATTATGATTGAACTATAAATTTAATTAAAGTTTTTCAAGCATGAATTGTTTATGAGATAGATCTATGCTATTTGTATCAGCTAGATCCAGCATGTCTAAATTGGTTAAGACAATGGTATTTTAAAAGATGTTCTTATTAAATTGCTATGGTAAGAACTCTTGGCTGAGAAAAGGATAAACTTGTTTAAGGCATGATATCAATGCTGGTTATTAAGTGTTTATGCATAAATCACGGGGTATGAGAGGCCGATCCCCTCGATTACCAAAACTTTTTAAGAGGTCCAGCTTATATGCTGAGAACCTTGGAAAACGTCCTTGGTTATTTCAAACCACTCAGTAATTGACATTCAATTATTCGAATATTCAACTGTTGACTGATAATTCATAATTCTTCACACTGCTATACTGTTGTTGAACATTGAAAGCGAAATTTCCTTCTATCATGATATATCTCTTTGTGTATATACTTGCTAAGCAAATTAGTTGCTTACCCTTGCTATATCATGATCTTTATTTCAGCTAAGGCAGAAACGTCTAGAGGAGACAAAGGAAAAGGGAAGGTGCAAGAATAGATGCCCGATAGTGCCTATGTACTAGTTATTCTTGAATGTTGTTTGATTAAGTGAACCTCTTATTGTATTAAGGGTACGTTTTATGTTAAGGTTAAAGAACCTTGGGACCAGAATTGTAAGACTTTATTTCTATTCGATAAACAATGTATGTTTATTATTCCGCATTTAGTTAGAAAGTATGTTTGTTGTTGAGAATCGTGAACACCGAATTCGAGGTTAGGAAACCCGGATTTGGGGGCGTTACACGTGTCTATTAATCATTCCTGAAATTAGTCTCTTGATAGTGTATAGGATAGACATATACCTATGCACCGCTTAGGAAGATTCGTGATTGACCATCGACAGAGGCTCTTATGTAGTTTTGATTTCTCGGTTGTCAATTCGTATGATATAACTGATTGAAAAGAGAGAGTTAGGAGATTCAAATGACGTGTTGGGGAAAATTGTAATCTTAGACCCTTCTATCTTGATATTTTACCGCGTTTTATTCATTACTTGACTTGTGAACTCAACCAATCAACAAAAATTCAAACCTTAATCGTTTAAATTAGATCAAATTGATATACGATTGGTACTTGGTTATTATTCGTCACAATTCCCTGTGGGTTCGACTCATATCTTATCATATATTACTTGTGGACCGTGTATACTTGCACGTGTGTGTTTATCGATAGCTAAATCGACCAACACACACAACAGGGCTTATTCCTTTGATATCTGCTATTGTCCAACCAAAAATAGTGATGTGATCCCTAAGAATTCTGAGCAATTTTTTTTCCTGCACTTTGGTTAGGTTACTAGCAATTATCACTGGCAATGTATCATTAGTCCCTAGGTATGCATAATTTCAAGTGCACAGGTTGTGATGAACGAGAATTTTGTAATTTAATTTAAATATTTATTGAATTGAATAAATATTTTTTGATGATTTGATTGTTGAATTAATTTATTAATTAGAGATTTAATAATTTGTCATTATTAATAAAGGAGAATTTTATTTATGTGACTATGTGATTTAATGTAGAATTATTCTATTTTATTTAATTGATTTAAATGAGATTATTTAATTAATTTAAATATGTGAGATGAACTATATTATAAGCTATTTATTAAAATAAACTAGAAGGGAGAATAAATGTGTTAACTAAACAAAGCCTTAAGGGAGGTTGGAGTCAGTTAACCCATTATGGGATTAACTGACACCCATGCTGCATGTTTCATGTTATACGTGTTTTATTTCATCAGTTTCTAAAAACTAAGCCAGAGAGAAAAAAAGAGAGAGTTTGAGAGAATTGAAGAAGGAAATCCAATCATCTTATTGCATAATCTAGAATCTTATCAAATGTAATCCTTAAATTAAAGTCTTTAATTATGTTCTTCTTTAATTTCTACATGAATGTATGTTTTGAGTTTTCTGTAAATTAAATTGTATGGTTAAATTGTTAATAAAGTTAATGTTAGATGTTTGTAAGCATGAATAAGTGTATTTTATATGAGTTATATGTGATTTAGAGTAATTAAATCCATAAAATCATGTTATGTTAGAGTTCTGGAATTTACAGAGTAGTTATATACGAATATGGCTTAACTGTATGAAATTGATGCTTGTTTTGCATATTAATCAGTTAAATTGATGACTAATTATGTTTATGCATGTAAAAACGAAGAAAACAAGAGTTAAACGGATTGAATTGGTCAAGAAACGAATTTACAGTGATTGATTTTGTTAACTGTATCAAAACTCGATAATAAAGTATGAACAGTTAAATTTTAGCCTTTAATTGGGTTATTTAGGTTGTCTGTGATTTTAAAATCACTATGTATAGAATGGGTTTTGATTTCATACCATATATGATAATTGGGTAGTGATTTAATAGGTGAATTGTGAAAAACTTTGGCCAAATTTGGCATTTTTCTGTGTTCTTCGCGAACTGCAGAATCTAGAATTTGTGTTTCTCGCCCCGGCAAGCTCAATGAACTGTGTTTTCTCGCCCCGGAGAGAAAACTGTAAAGGAAATTCTTGCCCCGGCGAGAAATTTTGTAAAGGAATTCTCGACCCGGCGTGCTCATTGCAGGAAATGTTAATTTTTTTTTCTTTCTTTGTAGTTATGCTATGTCACCCTATGCATGTTTAAAACTTAGATTAATGTGTTGAACGAATACCAAGATGTTGAGTTAGATGCTAAGCATATACCGTTGATTATAAAATATAGAGATTGATGAACCCTATCTTAATGTTGAGTTTTAAGAATTCTTATGTATGATATTGCTATAATTAAAAATGGAGATATTAAAAATGGAAATTTGATATGAATGAATCCTGAAGTGTTTATAATACTGTAACTAATTTTGTTACTGCTTTATAAACCAGATGTATAGGTTGATTAAAGAACGTGAATTTTATTTTGTAATCTATGCACAAGGCAAGTTTTCTACCCTTAATCTTTTATTTCATCGAAAGCAAGTATCTTATCTTTATTTAATTAATTCTACGCAAGTTCCTAAACTTCATCCTTTTATCATGCAAGCTATATAATGCTATTACTTACTTGAGCAAGTTCTTAATTCTATTTCATTCAATTGTATCTTTTGTGAGATTCAGTCTTTGATTCTCGAATATCAATTACATTTTCATTGAACCTTGATTGGCTGGTGAACCCTTATTGATTCGACTAGTCCATAGTTGATGAGCGTTCTAAATTCTAAAAACGTTATCGAAGTAAATCCAAACCAAACTTCTTTTGGTGCGGATTCTGATGTCAAACTGAGACGAACAACCCTTACACAGGGGATTTTATTACGCGTCAGCGTTAAGATGTTGTGCACATACATGATACAAAGGACTGATCCCCCTAAGTACGAGAAGTAAGGTCCATATAGTCTTACGATTGTTAAAGGTTTAAAGTAGAAATACTTCATAACCTAGGACATAGTTCGTGGTCTTAAGACCCTCAGATGTTCTTTTGAATCTTGTCTTATAATCTTGACTCAAAAGTTGATTCTTCGATTATTCAATATCCGTTGATTATTTCGCATGTTATTATTAATGTTTTTATTGGGTTACTTGCTGGACAATTGTTGCTCACCCTTGCATAATAACATTGCAGCTAAAGTTGAAAGAGTTGATGAGCCATCTACTAGTAAGGGCAAAGGAAAAGCAAACAAGTGATGAAGACTTGTTTTATTTGTTTAAATGATATTTATGTAATAGACTTGATTATGTTTCCGCATTTGATGTTTTATTAAGGTTAGATGCCCTGGGATTTTTTTATTAATGATGTTGTAACCCTTTAATGGGAGATTTCTATTTTTAATTAAGAGTTTTCATTTATATTTGAATGGTAGTTAGATGTAATGTGATGTATTTGGATAGTGAACACCAAATCCTGAGGAAACGAAGTACTCGGATTTAGGGGTGTCACAGGTTGGTATCAGAGCTGTAGGTTATGAACCTTAGGTGGGAAAACCTTAGGGTAGTAGCCTTTTAAGAGATAGAGAGCATAATGGTGATAAACTCTTATCGAGTTCTAAGGAATGAATTACAGAATTCATTAAAGATAATAAAAGACTTTATGTGTTATGTGCTTATGCGTTAACAACCTATGTGCTGCGACTAGTGCCGAGTTTTAATTAAAATTTAAACTTTGTTATCAGGATGTCGGATGTTGGAGGATTCAATCAGCCTAGGGATGTTGAGCCTCGAGTGGCTGGAGAGAAGGAGCCCTGTGATATCCATATTATCTGGGAGCAGTTGATACAAAGAGAGCCATCTCCATTGATCACTATTGTGGGTCAGGAGCATGAGCCTGAGGTTGATTCAGAGGAGGACTCTGAGGATATTGAGACAGAGGCTGAGGAGGATGATGAGGATCCTGAAGAGGTACCCCTTACCTCTGTCGATGTTGAGATGTACGATGCCTTGTATGATCGTACCATAGAGTTGCAGGATACAGTCAGAGAATTGGATGGACAGGCAAATAGACGCCAGACTCTTATAGACCAGAAAAACGAGAAAATTGAGGATCTTGATATACGTCTTGGAGACGTGGAGTGGAAGTTAGTTCAGGCAGAAAGCCAAAAGGAAGACCTTTTAGCTGAGAATGAGAAGATGAAACTTGAGATTCAGAAACTGAAGGATGATCTGAGTGAAGAGTCAGCAGAACGTGCTAGAGCAGAGCATGCTTGGATGAACACCGCTCGACGTGCAGAGATTTTCGAAGAAGGCGAACGGGCAAAGAAGGCTAAGATTGAGGAGACAGACTATACTTTCCAGACAGCGATTGATAGGGCTCAGGATCGAGTTTTCCACTATCCAGTTCAGTTCGAGGACTTGCCATGGTACATGTTGGATCGCATAACGATGCTCCGTATCATAGAGGAAGAACGTAGGAAGGCGGTTCGACGCCTTAGTAGGCCGTAATAGGAGACGTTTTGAATCATGTGTAAATATTTATGGTAGTTTATGATGTAAATTCCAGCGTGATTATACACAATAGATTATGACTATTTAATCCTAAAGATTGTTTGATCTTGGGATAGTTGATGTAAATAGCAGTGATACTATCTTTCTATGTTTAAGACTTTTGAATTAATGAAATATCAATTTTATTTGAAAATGTTATGTGTTAAATGTTTAACCTGAATTGTTTGAGTTAAATGTTGAACACTTAAGAAATTGAGTGATGATCTAATAAGCGTATATTCTTGAACAGAAAATGCCGCCGAGACGCCAAACACGTTAATAAGCTCAAGAGAGCTCTACCAATAACAATAACGACGCCAATACTAATCTTGTACAGCAGTTGGTGAACCTTTTGGCTGGAGCACTTGCGAATTAGCCGCAAGCTCCACCAGTGACGTCATTTAAGGATTTCAAAGTGGTAGGACTGCCAGAATTTAGGGGTTCCCTGAACCCGATCGAAGCCCAAACTTTGGTGATGGAGATGGAGAAAGTATTTGACGTTGCTAGGGTTAGTGATGACCAAAAGACTGCCTTTGCAACGTTTATGCTTAAGTCAGAGGCTAGTTATTGGTGGCAAGTGAATAAGGTTCGAGGAGGTCAGGGTGTAATTGCGTGGGAGAGGTTTAAGGAGATGTTCTTTGAAATGTATTTTACGACAAGCTCGCGAAACCAGATGCAGATTCAATTCCTAGAGCTGAACTAGGGTACCATGACTCTACCAAAATACGCTACGATATTTAACGAATTGGCTAGGTTTGCAACCTACCAAGTGAATACCGATGAGAGGAAGGCCAGAAGATTTGAACAAGGATTGAAGCCGTGGTTGTACAGCAAGGTGTCAATATTCCAATTGAACACTTTTGCCAGAGTGTTGGAAAAGGCGATCATCGCAGAAGGTGGGAGTGATGCTCTGACCAAGTATAACAGGAACAGAAGAAGAAGAAGGGTGAGAATGAGAATACTAAGGCTAGTGGTAGCAGTGGTGGTCACAACCAGAAGAGGAAGTGGAATGATAATGGATCTACTGGAAATCAACAAGGAGGTCAGAAGAAGAAGGTAGAAACGTGTGTTACATGTGGGAAGAATCATTTTGACAGGTACATAAATTCAGCGAGCTCCCCATTATATCCTGGATGCAAAACGGAGACTACTCTTTCTTTCATAGTGAGGATATTTAACCTAAAGTGCAATTGAAAATGGTCAGATTGGTCTTATGACTCGTTATTAGGTAAGTTGAAAGAAGTATTCCCAGAATGTACAAATTTGCCGGGTAATTTTTATGAAACAAAAAAAATGGTTGGTGACTTGGGTTTTGATTACAAAAAGATTGATGCATGTCCCAATGGCTGCATGTTGTACTGGAAGGAGGAGAAAGAGTTGAAATCATGTAAAGTTTGCGATAAGCCAAGGTGGAAGACAGTCCGTGTTGAAATAAAAGATGATGATAACACACTTACAAACGAGAATAAAGTTGCTATTAAGCAGCTGCGTTATCTCCCCTTGATTCCTAGGTTGCAACTCCTTCTTAGGTCTTAAAAATCAGCCAAAGATATGAAGTGGCATCACTTAAGGCACAGAAAAGATGTAGTCTATCGTCATCCTGCTGATTCTAATGATTGGAAACATTTTGATACAATCTATCCTACATTTGCCGAAGAGTGTCAAAATGTTAGGCTTGAATTGTCTACAGATGGTATAAATCCTTTCAACAATGGACATTATAGAATATGGCCTGTCCAAATTGTTATATATAATCTACCTCATTGGATGTGCCTTAAACAAGAACATTTTATCATGCCTTTGTTAATACCTGGACCTTGTAGCCCGTTAAATGCTATTGATGTGTACATAAGGCCACTAATTGAAGAGTTAAGGACATTGTGGATGGACAGGGTTGATACTTATGATGCCTCGACCAAATTTGTCTTTAAAATGCGTGCTGCACTTTTATGGACAATTAGTGACTTTCCAACGTTAGCAAATTTATCGGGTTGGAGCACGAAAGGTAAGCTTGCTTGTCCAATTTTGCGAAGGGAACATTAGTCTTAGTTTGCGTAGTAAGCAATGTTACATTGGGCACCGTTGTTTGTTACCTCTTGATCATAAATATAGGTATGATAAAAGAAGATTCAATGGAGATATGGATTATACAAAAGCGCCACCAATTCCATTTGGGTATGATGTGCTTGAACGGGTCAGGGGTATTAAAGTCACATTTAGGAAAACTAAAAAGAAAACAGTTCGCCATGAAAAATCACATAATTGGAGGAAAAAAGCATTTTCTTTGAATTGCCATATTGGAGGACACTTCTAATATGTCATATGCTAGATTTGATGCACATTGAAAAGAATGTATTATTGGGTATGAAAGGAAAATCAAAAGATACCCTCAAAGCTCGTTTAAACTTAGAAGATATGCATATACGAAAAGACTTGCACGCAAAGCCTGTTGGTCCATCAAGTTTAGTTTATCAATTGTCAGCGGCGTGCTACACATTGTCTAAGAAAGAAAAGCAAAGTTTTGTTGAAGTTTTAAAAGGAATCAAGGTCTCGGATGGATAGTCATCCAACATATCACGATGTGTCAATGTAAAAGAGTGCAAGATTATGGGTTTGAAAAGTCATGATTATCATATCCTAATGCAACAACTACTTCCAATTGTGATGAGATGTACGCCTCTGCCAGAACATGTCAAGAGAGCTATTATTAACCTTTGCCATTACTTTTGGGAATTGTGTTTGAACAATTATCGCGAGGAGGACTATAAACGAATAAAGAGGAAAATACCTTTGATACTATGCAATCTCGAGATGGTATTCCCTCCTGCTCTCACCAGTACTGATTGTTAGTGCTAGTAGCAAGCTCTTAACTGTCACTTTTAGATTCATAATAAACTTTAGCTTAGACTAATTAAAAACAAACATAAACGCAGTTACGGAATGGTCAAAAGCAGTTGTGATGTAGGGATTTATGTATGTATAGAGAAATCAACCTGCAATTTAGTAAAGAATAGCAACCGCTATATTATTCATAACAAGGAGAATGAAAATAAATATTTCCTTTCACCTTATTTTTTTTGTAGTTGATGATTCAATGTAATAATATCTTATAAGAAGAAGTAAAGAAGGTTAATGATGCATTGGCTGCATTTGAGGATGAGAAAAACCAAATTGAAAAGTCTGGCCCGGATGACACTGTCTCCCAAGTTTTGGGAAAAGATAGACATGAGAGAATCATCTCTGTAGGATTTTGAGTCACAACAACAAACACTTGGAAATCGACTTAGTGTAGTGGCACACCTGTGGTAGCCAATAACGCAGTGCAAGAAGAGATAGATAATTTGAAGGCCCAACTTGCTACTTACCAAGTACTTCATGAGGAGTTAGCAGCGAAGGTGAATAAGTATGAGGAGTTAGCAGCGAAGGTTAATAAGTTGACAGAATTAGTTGAGAATTAACAGGTACAATTAGTTTCCTCTCCAGCTTTTTAATTTTTGAATAGATTAGTATTTAATTGGATGATCAATGGCCTACGTCATATATACATTTTAAATTCAATTAACGTTGTGAAAGCTAATTTGTCCATCTTTGTTGAATTGTCTATTCGTTTTAAAGATAATTTAGTAAGTGTTGTAGGATCTGCATATTGCAATTCTCTAGCTCCCATACATTAACATTAATAGTGTTGTATTACCATTAATATTGGTTCTGTAATGATCTTTGGTTGCTCTTTTTGGTGAAAAGTTTTTTGTTGATGTCCTCTGTTGAGCAACCACCAAAATTCTATTAGTTTCAAGAACCTATTGATAGTGAATGTATGTTACTTTTCATTTATGCTATAAGATCAATCATGGAAAAGATAAACATGCTTTAGAATAGTAAGTTACCATTAACTTGATTTGTTTTCTACGTCCCAGAATTTGAGTTTATATCCACAACCCTTACAGAATGGCCATGTCATCCATGAGGTTGCCTATAATAAACATGGCATTGACTGTATCCATTTTTTATACTTATATATTTTGTTCTGTTGTGCACTTGAATCTGTAGAACAACATTCTTCAACTTAATGAAAGAATGTTCTTCAACTTATTGAATTTAGCATGAATTGCCAATTATATTCCTTCATTTTTTTTATTTGCATTAGTATCTTCCCAACATGATAATATGATGATTATATTTTAGACTAGTTTGGCATATGGTAGTACGAGTATAATAGATTGGTACTAATGGAATGTTCCTAGACTTCAATAGCTTATAATGGGGCTGATATATATTGTGGCTTGGGTATGAAGTGCTAGGCACTGTATCAAATGTGAATGTTCTTTGTTTGATCGAGTTTTTGTGCTAGTTCATAGTTATAAATAGTTAGCATATCAACAAAGTTTGAATTTTGCAGCATTTCTTTTTAAAAAGCTAACACACTTTGCACTTTATAAATAGTTAGCATATCAACACAGCTACATGCCATCATTGTTTGTTATATGTTAATTAAATGTCTTCCCAGTTAATTTTTTTATTCTATTACTTAATTTGTTATGTAGCTTGGCTTTTATCACTCGTTAGTATTCTAATTATTTGTATATCTTATGTTTTGTTGTAGGGACAATCCGGAACCATAAACTTGGGTGATGCTTAGTGATGCTCATAGTATCTTTTGTTGAAGTATATATCTTAGAATTAAAGTTTTATATATGAAGCTACAAGTGATACGGAGTAGGATTATTAATGCACCTTTTGTTCAAGTATCTTCCCAATCCATATGTCGACGCACACTATAAGTTAATCATCTGAGTAGGAATATTAATGGTGATGGCACCTTTTGTCAATCATTTGCCAATATGTAAATTTAAGCTACAGGTGAATTAGTATATCTGTTGTATAGCTAACTTGAATCTTAGATAATTTTTATTAAGCTTAACTATATAATTACTTGTTATATTTGTGTATGCACAGTGAATTTATATAATTAATATTTGAAATTGGTTGACTTTTAAGTTTAATGTATGTGGTGTTAAATAAACAGGTTTATAATATAATAACTACCAGC